>OU342461.1:14953375-16153375 GCA_910589355.1 Parapoynx stratiotata
TAATTTAACTACGTCTAATTA
The DNA here is from genome assembly GCA_910589355.1 of Parapoynx stratiotata. Taxonomy (NCBI): domain Eukaryota; kingdom Metazoa; phylum Arthropoda; class Insecta; order Lepidoptera; family Crambidae; genus Parapoynx; species Parapoynx stratiotata. The sequence continues at coordinate 14,953,397 of OU342461.1, forward strand.
TTTAATAGAATTGATGTTCAGTATACTTTGAATACGACTAAAAAAAGGTTTAATTTTCGTTGCGTGTTTGAGTGTGGGATCTTGCCATCACAGAATTGTACACTTCAACCCTCGTGTTTTTAAAGCGTTTTTTATTCGATTCTAAATAGATCCGAAACACAGTGATTCTAAATCTACGAGTATTACATAAATTGAATTAATTTTGATAAATGCGTATTAAATTATTTTTTCATAGCATATATTAAAACAAATATTTTTAGATTCATTAGCGTAATATTTCGGTCTTCGGCCTATGACTCCGTCAAAGAGTTTGTAATTCAATTCGAAGTTGGTGATTCTCCAAGGGTTATCGGCAATTGAGGGCGACTGATATCAGCGAACTTAATATTGTCTTTGATTATTGTCAATGAATCACTTGAAACTAAGATCTTTGTTGATTCATTAATTTTTTTAGTATAAGCCATAGAATAAATGAGAAGAGAAGCGGCTCTCAGTGATCTGTGGTATAAGCTTACTTATTATTTACGGAAGAGCAATAATTAGCGTGATGTTTTATTATTATTTGAGTATGTTGTTGTGGACTGTACTTTTAGTAAACTTTTCTTAACCTCCTTCTTTAAACTGTATTTTTGTAGTATTATAAGTATGTAATGTTGATGATGAATGGTGATATAATTTTTTTTTACTTTTTTATTATTTGTGATAAACATTGAGAACCATCTAAAACACGTTATTTTTCATGTATGTTACATTTTTGATTAAGATATAAATAGTTTAGTTAACTTTAAAGAATGTCTTTAAAAGTAATGTTTATTATGAGACAAAAACAGTAAAAACATCAACGAACTTTAATTGATCCCCATGTTATTTTTTATTAAATATCTCGGTAGACGACCTCCGTGGTCGAGTGGTCTGTACGCCGGTCTCAAGGCGCCGCCATCTCGAGAGGTCCTGGGTTCGATCCCCAGTGGAGGCAAGTGTTTGGGTGATGAATTTTCACACACTTGTTCTCCAGTCTTGGATGTTCATTATATATGTATAATATTATATGTATTCTGAATAATTATGTGTATTTATCTATTAAATATATTTGTCCGTCATCTAGTATCCGTAACACAAGCAGCATTTAGTTGCTTAAAATGGGACTTGTTGATAGGTGTGAATGTCTGAGGATATTTATTAACTACACAATAGACTCGCGTAATATAAATATACAGCAGTTACGGGAAATGATGCCTTTTACGACATCTACGACTTGTGAGACTAATGATAAATGGTGTTCCCTGCTGTCAACAAGCACGCTCCTTGATCCCGCTGTATTTATATTCCACAGTATTTTGGTCACTTTACAAGATGATAATTCATAATTTGATCTATTAATAAAATTGTCGTCTCTAAATAATTAATGCCTATTATGCTTGGTTAGAAATATGCCTTTTATGTTACAAATTGATGTCACGGTGGATTTTATTTTTTAATTAAAGATTCGATTGTGAACTACGAATGTTGATTAGTTAGTCAGATAAATGTGTGTATTTGGGATGCCGGACTAATAGTTATTGGTGGGAGAATGTCCGAATGCGAGTGCGAATGCGTTTGATTTGTATAACACAAATAATAAGTTAAGCATTATCAAATTTCAAAAGAGGTAGATTATAATTTAGGAACATTAGTCTGGCTGCTCTTTCGTCCATGACAATGCCTTGACCAAAACACACTCGCAATCGATAAAAAAATGCTTTGTTTAAAACGTATGTAAGTGTTTATAAAGTTATGCGATTTATTCGTTTACGAATACGAGCTTTCGTAGCATCCCTACTCTTCAGTATAATCTTAGTAATCTTAGTAAATATAAAAAATACTGACCACTCCAGCACGCTATTACCCAAACTATTAGTTTCATATTATCTTGTCGCGTAAATATTTGCACCAATCACACATTAGCCCATGAGCAAGCGGACGGCCCGGCGCCAATCACCTTTAGGCAATCTGTCTAATATATTTGCTTTGTATTCTGATGCTGCGGCATTTCAAATGCAGGCCACATTGCTAGCGACTTGGCGAAACAAACGGGTATCGATTCACCTTTTTTCGTACTTACCGCGATTTTCAGAGCTATGCTATAGCACAGATTACTAAATAGTTGCTATGGGCAGGTCAATAAGACGAGATAAAGAAAATAAACAATCGGACTGTTATCGAATTACTATCCTTATCTTCTACACAATAAGGCGTCAGTTGCGTGATTCGCGGTACAGGATGCTGACAGAGTCGTTGCAGTTGTCAACATTTTGTGATAAAGCTATGATAATTTCATTCCTATTTGAATTGCGTTCGAAAACCGAAATTACATATTTTTGGGCAGTTTATAGCCAAAATGTATAACTGTCTGTTTACATTCTTAAGCGATGCAAACGACGAAAGCAAGGCATCTAAACAATCCAGTAAACCCACTATGTCATCTTGTTTGTTAGAACCTCTTTATAATATTTATAACATTAGATACTTTGTGGTTGTTTTTGGTTTTGATTAAAATAAAAATGTTTATGTCATATTGTTGTCCGAATAAAATAATTGAAAAGCAAGAACGTGTTTTCTGCAATATATCTTTAAACCTATTAAAAACCGTGAAAATAGTATTTGTTCGATTAGTTTTTTCACATTGTGGCGACCGTGATGGAAAGTTTAAAGAAACGACGAACCGTCTCGCGACGATTCTTCAGCCTTGCAGAAAAGGATGTACTAACTGCGTTAAAGGAGGGGACCGACATCGCTGCCTTATTTAAGTACTTCGAGGAGAAGGCAGAAGAACTATTTAAAATCGACGAGGAGGTAAAAAATTTGTTATTTGAAGGTGACGGAGATGAGGACGAGGTGTTTAAAGACCTTGAAATAGCAGAGGACTATAGGCGTCGATATCATAAGGTGCGTACAGATTATGAGAACTGTTCTCGGTCTCCACCGGTTAATATAGAGACTGGGAGCATTAGCGGCGGCACCGTAAGAAATTTTGACCAGTATAAAAATTTTAAATTGCCTATGTTAGAGTTAAAGAAATTTGATGGACAAGCTATTAACTGGATATCTTTTTGGGGGCAATTTAAACGTATACACGAGGATACACAAATTGATAATTTTGACAAGTTTCGATACTTGCTTCAGTCCACAGAGCCATTTTCAAAAGCAAGACAATTCGTTGAAAGCTTCCCCCCCAGCGAGGAGAATTATTTAAAAGTTGTAAGCGAATTGAAAGAGAGGTTTGCACGTGACGATGTATTAGTAGAAACCTACATTAGAAATCTGTTGCAGTTAGTCATTTCTAAGAAGAATGATAATATGTCACTAACCGACTTGTATGATACATTGTCGTCACAGCTTCTCGCCTTAGAATCTCTTGGCGTCACCTCAGATAAATATGCCGCTATGTTGTTGCCCATGGTAGAGTCGGCCATTCCGATGGAAGTATTAAAGTCATGGGAGCGTAGCCGTGACAGGTGTGAAAGGCCTAATCTCAGCAAGTTGTTGGCGTACCTTAAGGCAGAAGTAGAGAGTGAGGAGCGGATCTTAGTAGCCAAGGAAGGTTTTGGCACACAAGCGACCTCGTCACAACAGCCAACGACAAGTTGTATCGTGGCGCAGCCTAAGTAGTGTGACGAGTTTAAAACGACGTGCATTTTTTGTCAAAAGGCTCATTCTGCTTCAGATTGCTATAAGCTATCTAACCTTGGCTTAAACGAGAGGAAGACAATGTTAAAAGAGAAGAGAGCCTGTTTCATATGCATGAAGATCGGTCACGGGGCTAAGACATGTAGGAGTTTTCCCAAATGTATAATTTGTAGCCGGCGGCATTTCGCTGCGTTGTGTCCACGACTGGATGGAATGAAACTTGCGGCCGAGGAGAAGGACACGCCAAAGAGTGATGCGTTAATGTGTCTACAACACGGGACCACATTTTTGCAAACTACATTTGTAAATATTTTGTATAAAGGTAAAAGTTTTATTACTAGGGCTTTGTTCGACAGCGGCTCGCAAAGGTCATATATATGTGAGAGTATTGCAAAAGCTTTGAGTATGGAGGTCTCGCATTGTGAAGAAATGACACACAGTTTGTTCGGAGGTTTTCAAACAAAAAAAGACAATGTTAGAAGTTATATTTTTACTATTGAAAGTATGGATGGGAAAAATAGGTTTGAAATTGAGGCGTGTGGTCAGAAGAAAATATGTGGCTCTGTACCACGTCTTGTTGACAGTATGATAATAAATAGGTTGCGAAGTATGAATGTAGAGATTTATGACAGCAACATAGAAAATAATGAAATAGGGTTGCTTTTAGGCGCTGACGTTATAGGTCTTATTTTAACAGGTCATATTGTACATATAGATGGTAGTTTAGTAGCTATAGATACTAAGTTAGGTTGGACCTTACAAGGTCAAATTTGTAAGGGGTTTAGTAGTCAGGTAGTTACTTGTCTTCTTAATTTTTCCATGTCGGATTTATGGGATATAGAATTATTAGGTATAAGGGATCCTTTCGATTCAAAAACTAGACAAGATTGCGAGCTTGAAAGTCTTAAGTTTTTCAGAAATACAGTTTCAAGAGACATTGATGGTCGCTACGAGGTTCATCTACCGTGGAAGGATGGGTTCCCGGAGTTGTTGTCTACTAGTAATAAGGAAGTCGCCTATAAAAGGCTCGTCTCTACTACGAAAAAATTGAAGAGTACAGGTAATGTAGAGAGATATAATAAGGTATTTGAAGATTGGCTTAACGAAGGTATAATTGAGATAGTTGATGCTGATGACAATCAAGGTTTATATTTATTTCATCAAATTTCGTCAAAGATTCCCTTAGTTTGTCATAGATTTCATCGCTATGGTTCGCCCGCTCGCCCGCTGAAAATGTGGCCTTGGCTTTTCTGTTATCGCGGTGAGCTACGTTTGCCTGATGGCCACGTCATCGCTTCATCGCGTGCGGTGTGGACGTGGTGATGTAAATTAGGGTTTGAGAACCACAGACTTTAACCAGTCATGGGTTTCAGTATTTGAGTGAATATTATGCATAGAACAACCGCATTTTTATATCTAAAATATAAAGTACCGATAGGTAATCTATCTTTTGACCTGGTTTTCCAAAATATTATATTCTAATAGTAGATATACACTTAACATCGTTGTATGGAAAATCTTAATTGATTTCATTTGTTTGGAGAAGAAACGAGGATTGGCAATTGGTTCCAAAAAATCGGTTTCTCTTGCAGCCTACACCAACAGCTGATTCTTTCTTCGTAACTACGGAGGTTGAGGTCACACAGTATGGATTCTCATCCAAGGTTTAACCATAGAGAAAATTGCTTTGTATTTTAGAAGAGGTGTGTAGCCTCGCCGTGGCTGTTCCACATATTCATAGACATTAGCCTGAAAGAATTGAGAGAAAGCGAATTTACTGGTGAAATGCTTACGATCAGATAAATTCGTCGGTGGACGAGTTACAAAGTATGGTAACCGTTATGAATGAAGCTCTGGAAGAAAAAGGAATGAAAGTATGTGAACAAAATGAAATTGTTAGTTTTTGAAAGGTGACTGAATGCAATATTATGATATGTGGAGAGAAAGTAGAACAAGTGGAGAAGTTTGTGTACTTGGTATGTTGTATGTTTACTAGAGACGGAAAATCTGAGGGGGATATTGAAAGGCGAGTGAATGTTGGTAATAAAGTGAATGGGGCGCTGCATACCTTTATGAAAAGTCAGGCGGTGTCAAAGAAGGCACGGCTGTTCACAGAAGGGTGTTGGTATGTACCAATATTGATGTATGGTAGTAAGAGTTGGGTATGGCAGAAGAAGGATGGGAGAAGAATAAAAGCTGTGGAAATGAGAGCGTTAAGGAACATTTGTGGAACATCTTTGAAAGATAAGAAACAGTGAGATAAGAGAGAGGTGTGGTGTGAAAGAGAACGTAATGACAAAAATAGAGAAATAGATGCTTAGTTGGTTTGAGCAAGTTGAGAGGATGGATGAAAGTAGACTCTCGAGGCAGATAAGGCAGCTGTGAATGGGAAAGTTGCAGATGGTCTAGGCAAACGTACATCAAATTGGGGACGTTCTAAGGAAGGGCCAGGTCAAATCCATCCATGACAGTGGATTGCTTTTACGGTGCTTTTGCCTTGTCTCTGACTAACAGTCATGGTCTTTCTTGGCTGCCATCGGATGTGGATGATCATGGTTTGAAGCCCATTTCACCGACTGATATGAAGTCGAGGCTTCTTCTAGAAACCATTTCAACTTGTAATCTTTTACAATACAATTATATACATAACAAGGGGGGGCGTCTTCTGGACTTGATATTCTGCACAGATAGTATTGTCAATGTTGTTGAAACGGACCCAGTCTCACGACCTGACGCTCATCATCCACCTTTACTTGTATCGGTTAGGGTACCTCGTTCGTTGTCCTGCGGAAGTATCAAAAAGCATAATCGAAAACATTTTAACTTTACCAGAAGTAACTATACTTTGGTCAAGTCCGAGCTGGGCGCTGTTGACTGGTATGACATGCTGTGTTTGGCGGGGAGCGTTGACCGTGCGGTTGATAAATTTTATGAGATCGTTCATTGTATTATATCTAGGCATACCCCAGTAATAAGAGAATCCTCTTGCGTTTACCCTGTGTGGTTTACTCCTTCCCTTATCAACTGTCTTAAGGAAAAACATAAGTATCATAAACTATTCAAAAAATATAAAAATCCTCGAGACTACGACACCTTTGCTATGTTGAGATCTAGATCCAAAGTTTTATTGAGGGAATGTAATAGGTCCTTTACTGATACTACAGAACAGTCTATTCAGACTAATATTAAATCGTTTCGGCGTTATATAAATAATCGAAGGGGTAGTAAAAGCTTACCTTGTAAAATGCGATTTGGAAATAAAACTTCCTCCAACACTGAAGAAACCTGTAAACTTTTGTGCGAGTATTTTGGTTCAGTTTACGAGGACTATGACTTAGAAACAGTTTCATCTCAGCAACTTGTCTCAAGAAATGCTGCTTCGTTCTCGAAATTAGAAATAAGTAAATTTGAAATACTCCGTAAATTAAAGAGTCTTGATTGTAATAAGGGTGCTGGTCCTGATAATATACCACCTAGGTTTATACAAATATGCTGTAATGAAATTGTAATTCCTCTTACCATTATATTTAATATGTCTCTCGCAAGTGGTGTTTTTCCCACCAGTTGGAAACTTGCTCACGTGGTTCTTATACATAAGTCTGGTGATACCACCGATTGCGCAAATTATAGACCCATCAGCATATTGTCTACATTAGCAAAAGTTTTCGAATCGGTGGTGTACGATCACATTTATAGTCACGTAAAACCATTCTTGTCGACCAATCAGCATGGCTTTGTTAAGTGCAGATCAACTGTAAGCAATCTGCTGGAATATAAAAACTATATTTGCTCCGCTTTTGCTAAACAGGGTCAAGTTGACTCAATTTATACGGATTTTAAAAAGGTCTTTGACAAAGTAAATCACACCATATTGAGCCAAAAAGTTGAAACTTATGGTATTCATGGGAATTTATTGCGCTGGATTGAATCCTATCTGTATAACCGCAGTCAGCTCGTTACCATTAAATGTCACAAATCACCATCGATTGTCATAAAATCTGGTGTGCCTCAAGGCTCCCATTTAGGTCCCTTGTTTTTCGTTATTTTTATCAACGATCTGCCGAGTAAACTGTCTTGTCCATGCCTGCTATATGCTGATGACCTTAAGGTATTTAAATCAGTTAATAATATCTCTGACTGTATACAATTGCAGAGCGACATCAATACTATATCTGAATGGTGCCAAAGTAACTATATGTTTTTAAATATCGATAAGTGTTTTGTGATCACGTTTGCTAATAAAAAACATAAAATATCGTATCAATATTCTCTGGATGATCATGTGCTTAGAAACAGCGAGGTGGCTAGAGACTTGGGTGTCATGTTTGACGAAAAGATGACTTTTCGTGAACATTATGACCAAATTGTGGATAGGTCGTACCAAATACTTGGATTTATCTGTAGATCTACCACAGGTTTAAGCAAACCAGCAAGCTTCGTTTATCTTTTTAATACCCTCATCAGAACAATTTTGGAATATGGTTCAATTGTGTGGTCGCCATGCTACCAGGTTCACTCGAACACCATAGAAAAGGTTCAAAAGAAGGCACTTAAGATTGCAACATACAAGTTTGGCTTTGGTCGTAGATTAACATCATATAATGATAGACTTATCAAATTCGGGGTGGAAACTCTCGACATTCGTCGTCAGCGACAGGACTTGATTTACCTCCACAAAATAATACATTCTAATCTCGACTCACCATATCTCCTCTCGCTTATTAACTTCAATACAAAACCCAATCTTAGGCATCCTCGTGTGTTTCAACTTAAAATATTTAAAAATAACACCTCGTTTTATAATCCTATGGTACGCATGTGCAGATTATATAATGATCTGTCACTTCGTCGTGATGTTGATATTGATGTTTTTGAGTCAAATGTTAAAAAATTCTATTACCAAGTCAGGAATGCATTGAGATCGCCATTAAACCACAACCTGTCTCGCCAAAGGTGGTAACCTTAATATTAAAAATTAGAGTTAAATTTATGTTTTCTCTTTACTTAGTGCAACGTTCTAATTTTTGTATCGCGCCAATTCGTCGCTACTGTTGGCCAATAAGCATGTAGTGTGTATACAATTAGGTTGTCAATCTAGCCCTTAACTACTAACATATTTACTGTTATACTAACAATGATTGTCAACTGTAGTATATACCAAATAAATAAATAAATAACACTTAGGGGATAATAGTCGTGATTATTTGTATATGTTCTGCAGTAAGTAGATACTACATGGAGGCTTAACTGAACTCAGTTTTACCATCAGGTGTCGCAGTCTTGTTTGCTGGGTTAAATAACAAAATCGTGTTGGCAAGTAAAAAGAACCGAAATGCACCGTGTAATTCCAAACTCACGAATGAAGTGAGAATGAAGAGCAGAACTAAGTAAACATACCTGCTTGCACAGTGGGTCACTTACGTTTATATTTTTGGTCCACGTGTTACATTGGTCTAGGGTTGTCGCCTACAAATTCATATTATTCATCTGCAACTTTACAAATTGATATTTTTTATTAACACTGTCTTTATTGAGCAAGTCTATCACCCAGTTGCAGAAACGAACTTTAAAATTTAATGTCAGCATTATCTCTAATGCTCCATTAAATTTATTTATTGAAGTGTCAAAAGAACACCTTAGCGTAGTTTTACGTTGCACAAAACGACATTAGCACCCTGTCAATGCTAAAGAGACATTAGCTAAAACTGTTTTGTGTTCCAACTTAAAATTTAATGAACTTTAAAGTTTTAATGTCTCATTAACAAATGTCGTCCTTAAAAAATCTTTGTGCAACTGAGTGTATGTCAATTATTCCATAGTTTGTACCTCGGTGCATGGTTTGGGCAAAAACTAAAAGTATCTTTTTCATTCTCATCCTTAAAACATTGCTCGTAGTTTTTGGTATGGAATACATATTTTAATTTCAATAATGACCAATATTTATTCTGGAATTGGTACCTCGTTTTAACTCAAATGGTTAGTGTGACAATTTTTTTTTATCAATTTTAATTTAAGATTGACAGAGAGTAGGCTCGATGTCTAAAAAAGTCAATTGTATACGGCTACTGTAGTATACCTTCCGGTCTAATCTACTTATTAGTATATTATAAGAAAATTTTAAACTAGTACCTATTAAATGCGCATCAATAAGTGTGTGTGCATCAGTTATAAGGTTACGCCCACATAATACGCCCCGTATGCTCAAAGTACTTTTTATGTATGTATACCTAATCATCCTCAACAGAACGAAGCACATGAAGTTCGCGATGCAAAGTGTAAGTGACGCGCGTGGAAGGTAGACCAATGGGACTGTAACATTTAACCAGTGATTCACCTACTGGACATGAGTCCAAGATTATATTTGTACAACGATCAGATTGTCAGGTCGTCGTCGGTCCACCTTGTTTTGACTTCAACGTTGCACCTTCCATGATGAGGTCTCCACTCGTGAACCTCGAACTCATAGTGAAGTATCTAGATAGATTTTTTTGTCACATTTCTTACTTTTGAAACCTATGAAAGTTCTTTATTAAATTATCGTTTATTATATAATATGATCGATATGAATATTATAATGTGAAAATTTCTCGTGGTAATTTAATGAATGAAATATTGTTGTTTTAATGCCTTTTCTCTTAAATATTTTTCACTGCCAAATCCATCCAAATATTGTCAGGAAGACATCGCTTCCAGCGATAGGGCCGCCTATTGTACTACGATTGTAAAATTTCTGTATGTATATTTAATGGTGTACAATAAAGAATACTTTCATTTTCTGTTGTTAGCGACATCTATATCACCTTTTTTATATCGCTTTGCTGCTTTTTTACATTAATATTATTTTAAATAGAAGTGTCATGACTTAAGCTTCTATTTCTACATATTCCATTATATATTTTTTAACTAGTGCCATTATTGGCTAGTGCTTTCATTTCAATTTCATTCTTATTTGTCCCAGAATATTCAGGTAGGCAACCCTATCACGCGATGTAATATTGATGAAATATAAATATTAGAGGCAGGTGAACTGCGATCGAGGGCGAGCGTGAGCACATTTGCAGTCATTGTTTATTTACTTGCGACCTCTGTGTCGTTTCTAACCTCCAAATTACAATGAAATTGAGATTGAAATAGTAATTTCGCATTTTATGTCTTGAGTCAATACTCAATAATAAATGAGCAAGTTTCAAAGGATCTATTCCACAGAGAATTGTCACTAATAACTTTTCCATTATATTCTTTTTGTACGAGTGTTTTTTTTTTTGTTAAATTTGTTCCAGCTTTTGTAACTTTAAGTGTACCGTCGAGGAAGTTCACAGTCCACTAGTAAAGTATTTTAGGAAACATTAGTTTGCAGTCATTTTTAATTAAATGTGATAAAAAATATTTCTTAGCTATATTTTCTTAGTTGGCTAACTACTTTTTAAAAACTGTATTTGTTAATTGGGATCTTCCTTGATTGCATTTGTATGGTTATACTAATGAGAACTAATGACTGTATATCAATTAGGGTACAGCGTATTATATCACAAGTAAATCTTCTAATGAGAATATAAAATCTTAAATAGCAAAGATGGTATCGCTCAAAAATATTATATCTCATTTAGAAATATATTTTGGGACCAGACATATTCATAAGTTGATGACTATCTATGACGCGACGTTGTGATATATACGGCCACTCAGTTTTACATGACAAACAAATGTGTTCAGCTCTGAATAATTTCCGTTTAAGAATGATTGTAAGAATTTTTGCTCTAAATCCTTTTGAAGTGTCATGTCGCTGTTAATTTTGTAAATTAATGGTAGGTACTGCTTGCTTTTCTTTTTCAATTAATTATGAGCTTTAAATTAAATCAACATAGCGATTCTGATTTTCAGACCAATTACTTTTTTGTAAATTTTTTGACAAAATACACAATTAGAAAGTGTATGGATTATGAAGTGGATTCAAAACAAAATTTTTCTAAGCCTAATATGGGCGTATAAGTTAAAGAAACAAGTATTTTGTATTAATAGATAAGTTTAACATTTCTGAGTATTCCATAGGTGTCTAAATACTACACGTAAGTTTTATACTCTATTATAAATATCCCTACAAAATTTTGCATCAAAATTTTATGGAATTAAGTCAAATACTTATGTACTCGTATTCCGAAAATTGAGACATATGAGTTTAAGACATTTTAGGGTAAAATAAAAAACAAAGAAACCTTATAATATTGTGTCAGCAAAACGCTAAAGAATTTCTTACTACAACTCAACTACTTTGATCTTTAGATGAATCGAAGTTTATATTCGAAAGTAGTTATTTACACCCAATATCCTTTACTATTGATGATAGGCTTAATTGATTATTAGAAGAGCTATTTTTTATTTCTACGAATATTTAATAAGGAATGTTGCACAATCTGAGTAGTACATGAGGAAATTTTGTGTAAAATAGCTTGTTTGTGGGGCATGTGTTTGTAAAATGTAAAATAAGCAGTAAAAATACAGTGATTTTAAATGTTTTATCTATACTAATATTATAAAGCTGAAGCAGGAGTCGATGCTGAGCTGATGAGTGACAAAGGAGAATAGAAGAGGAAGACATATTGTGCTGACCCCAGCTAGAGTGGGAAAAGCGCAAGAAGAAGACAGAGAGTACAGAGCAGCGATATTCACACTAATCTGCCATAAGTTTCAACTCGGCTATCAATGCCTCACAACATACATATCAATAAAAGAAGCATAATCAGTGCCAATTACAATATGTCTATAAACGAATAAATAAGTAATAAACAAAGATGACCGTGTAGGCCTTGATATTGTCCCCAATGACAGTTAGAACACTATTAATCTCCATAATGACCGAAAAGAATTACCAGAATTGGGTCATGTCACGCTATTTGTACGGAACTGACCAAAACCATACTACGCCCATTACCGATCGATGATGCCAGGGGAATTAGTACTGTATTTCAGGGAGAATAGAGGGGAATGTTTGTTGGTTTATTTTTAAAACCACCTGTTTCATAGATGTTTATCGCGACAATATTACTTTTGGAAACAGTCGGTAGCAAGTCGATAAATGTGAAGTGGGATACACCCTATTCAAATAAGTATAGGCTAAAGTTGTGTCCGTATAGATTTAATAGTTGCAAATAGTGAGGCACACAAAAAAATATATTTGTGAATATCCAAAGCATGTTTTGTCGTGTATAATGTTATTTTTGACATGCACTCGTACAAATGTTTGACAACATACATAAAAGCACCACAGCAAGGAGCGTACTCTTCTGACACAGGTTTTTTATTAAACTTAAAATAAGTAGTATCAAACCATGTCATTTAAAGTGGAAGTATAATAAAATTGTTTAAAAATTATTGTTTAAATTGTTTAACATACTCCGTAGAAGATTTAATTGCTCGACTTGAACATTGATTTTTATGTTGTTTTCATGATACTCCTATATTTTAATAAAATATTTTTATTAAAATATAGGACCTCATTTATCATACTGTTCTGGTATTTTAATGCACCTTTTTGTCATAAAATGTTACTAAATCAGTACCTGTGATAGTTATATCTTTATGGCTGATATATTTAATTATTATCAACCAAATGAAATATAACACCCATCTTCTAAGTCCCTACAAAAATCAATAAATAATTTTAAATGGAAGTTTAAAGTGTAATCTTAAGGCAATTATTATAAGGACCTAAGTGCTTGTTATTTAATTGGGAATTGAGATGAAACGAAGAACAAAATAGAGATCAAAGGCGCCGCTACAAAGCCGATCATGCTTGTTTTTAAAATGATTGAAAATCTTAATTGATATTGATTCCTGTTACTTAGTATAGTGGATGGTAAGAAAGCAATTATAACCATAACTTTTGTACTAGTTATGTTTTCGAAGATATTTCCTTTAGTTAACGTTGCGTTTGGTTGTAAATGAATGTTATAAATAAACTGAACAACAAAACATACATAACTGTTAAAACAATATATTTTTTTAAATATCACAGGTAAGCTCTTGGCCTTCATCTTACCTGATGGTAAGTGACGATAAGGCCGAAGGTGGAAGATTGAGGTGATGATATACAGACAGGTGATATCGATATTCGATATCGAAAGTCAAAGCGTACCTACCTAACCACTACGCCACCGAGCGAATAGGTTCTTCTGTGAATAAAGTTTAGAATCACAGAATTCGCTGATGGAATATCACACTATGTGTTGACAATAAGTCCTGTGTCGTAGTGATTGTAACAAGTTTTGTTTTTAAAAACATTCACAATAAGAAATGATTGTTTCGGATTAGCTACGGTTAGTGCCACAGATACATTACATAAATAGATGCAACGCAAATGTATGTACTTTGTATATTTTGCTACGGTTAGTGCCACAGATACATTACATAAATAGATCCAACGCAAATGTATGTACTGCGAGTGTTCGAAAACCCCGACCGAACGTCGGCGTTGGCCGCTGATAACTAGTCTGCGCTACTAAAATAAGAAAAAAATGCCTCACTGTGTGAGACTTGGCGGAGGGGCATTGGTGGCATCGGTATCTTTCAATCGGTTTGGTTCTCCCGTCAAAATTACTGCTGTGACGTCACAGTAGAGGGTAAAAAGTTGCCACGCTTGGTTTCAATACAAATCGTTATATTTGCGGTATCAATACATGTAAATGTATTTTTGATCTGATGTTATTATGTCTAAAATTTGATTCACAGAACCATTGTAAATTTTAGGACGCATGCTGTTGGAGTACAGTTTGTACCCTATATTTATAGCTAATTTATTGAATGAACTGTACCTACTCTGTTGTAAGTCTAAATAAAAAAAAAAAAAATATAAAAATAATATCCTTTCTGTGTAAGGAAGCTCTGCTCAGCAGTGGGGTTGAAATGAAAATTATATCAGTAAAGTAAAGCGAAGAAAACCAGTCCCTTCTTCGCTTTACTGTGTTTGGTGAATTATGCATGAAAATAGATTCGTTTTCCCAATTCAGAAAATGTCTCAAATTGAGACCACGTTTGGCTAATAGTTCAAAATTACAAATCACTTACGGAAATCGTGCAATGAGCAGAATACTAAAATTTGAATAATATCCTGACGTCAAGAAAGTTAGAGACATCCCTTTAACGTAAAATTTAGAAAGCTTCACCATTTTCAAAGTTAAATTAAAGCGAATATTCTATTCTGTTTAAAGTTAATTTCTAGACTAGAGAAATGAGTTCGAACAAATCCATTTATATCTTACCAGTATATAGTCTAAGGTCCGGTTGCTCGAAACTCGGTTACGTTATCTGAAGGGTAAAGTTATAGTTAAAGTAAAAATAACCGGCGGGGTAACTTAAAAAGCGTTGTTGAAGCAACGGTTATTTTAACGAGGGGTTAAATCTCAGATTTGACGGCGGTCAAAATAACCGATGGGGTGGGGGTCGTTTAAATTTTGACATTAGTAGAAATATAGTAATCGTTTATCGTTTTTAGGTTATTTGTAATGTTGTGAGTCAGTTATTAAAATGGGATCAGAGCGTTTTGTTTTGGATTTAATTAATGAAGATAGTTCCTCCGATGATGATTTCATATTTGATCAAGTCGTCCCACAAAGACAGAGGAATTTTCGACCACGTACTGATTATTTTCTATGGGAGGAAATGGATTTCAGAGCACGCTTCAGAGTGTCGAGAAATTTGGCTAAAATGCTTGTAAATTTATTAGATTCACGTCTCAAACGTTTGACCAAGAGGTAAGTCAATTTTTATCCCTAGGTAATGATTGAATATGATTTCTTGAGATATAATAGGTTCGTCTCATATTAAATTTACCTGTAAAATAACATATTTACTAATAATATTTGCTTTTTTTTAGAAACCATGCAATGACATCTGCAGATCAGGTCTTGTTAACTCTACAGTTCTACGCATCTGGATCATTTTTCAGATGTGTTGGGGATTCAAAAGGAGTACACAAATCAACAGTATGTAGAGCTATACACTCTGTAAGCAAGGAGTTGGCTAAACTTAGACCACATTTTATTTATATGCCAAGAAATGAAGATGAGATAAAAGCCACTGTAAACAGCTTTTACAACATTAGTCGCTTTCCAAAAGTCATAGGTGCTATAGATTGCACACATGTTTATATACAATCACCTGGTGGCAATAATGCTGAATATTACCGCAATAGAAAAGACTCATTTTCATTAAATGTCCAAGTTGTGGCTGATGATAATTGCTATATCAAAAATATTGTGGCAAGATGGCCCGGAGGAAGTCACGATAGTCACATATTTGATTCAAGTAATATCAAAGGCAGAATGGAAGATGGAGAATTTGGTGATACATGGCTATTAGGAGATAGAGGATATGCCTTGAGGTCATTCCTTTTGACGCCACTAGCAAACCCTACAACATCAGGAGAATAGCTTTATAATGAAAGCCACATTAGAACCAGAAATGTTGTTGAGAGGACATTTGGTTGCTGGAAGCGAAGATTTCCAGCAGTTGGATCCAAATTGAGAACAAATTTGAAATATATGCAAGCAATAATAATTGCAACTGCTGTTTTGCATAACATTTGTCGCAACATGAATGAGGAACAACCTCCAGATTTAGTAAGCGTCTACGAGGAGATAAATATTGTTGATGAAACAGATGCAAATAATCAAGACAGTACAAGAGGTGAATTAATATCATCATATTTTGATAGATTAGCTGATATTCAAATATGACTTAAGTGATTTAAGTGTGAAATAAAAGTTTAAATAAAACTGATTTATTTTAATCAATCAGTCTCTTTAATTTCAATTTCATCCAGTCTTTATCGGGGTGGTCAGTGCTTGACGTGCCTGGTAATTGACCTCCCCCAGTCCGTCGTCTTTCTTGCCGTTCCCTGCTTGCGTCCTACAAATAATTGTTCATTTAAGTGTATGGTTATGGATGGTTATGTAATTCTACTAATTTTCTTTATTATGTAAATATTCTGATGATATAAAAATGCTGATAATTATGATGACCTACTATTACTAGATATTATAAAACAAGTAACTATAACAAAATTAAATACAATGCATAAAAAATAAATATTAATAAGTACTTACTTTTCGGGCAGACTTCTTCATATTATCAAATTTATATTTTAATTGTTTAATGGTTCTGTGTCTTGAGCTACTTGCGTTAAATTGCATGTGGATATGAAGCCATGTTTTATCTTTTTGTGCTTGAGAAACGGTATCAGTTTTTTTGCAGAGCAATATTTCTTTATTTTCATCAATTAACCGTTTCAACAGTTCAAGCTCATTGTTAGAAAAATTAGATCCTCTTGCCCTGGAAAAATACAGGCATTAATCCCATGTTAATCAAAGACTACGTTTGTAAGATAAGTTACTAAAAATAACATTAACTTACTTTGCTATAACATCCATTTCAAAATAAAAAATCAAAATCACCACAACGATTTTCAATTCACCGAACGTCACACACAACCTCTGACCAATGTCAAACAAACAATGCCAAATTGACAGTTAATACAGTGCTGAAAGCCGAAAAAAAAGTTCCCCATCAAAAATTAAAGGAAACGAAATGAAATTGCACTGACAACCCTTTTAACCTTCGTCTAATTTAACCACCTCGAAAATTATCTTTGGGCAACTGAATGCGAAGATAACCGACGTAACTTTTTTTACCAAGGTCAAAATTAACAATAGTTAAAGTTTAACTTTTACTTTACTGTAATTTACGAGCAACCGGACCTAAGTGATGTTATCACTAACAGCTGTCGATTGCTGTGAATATCTTGGTCAATATAATTTTAACTTAATTGAAGTACGATTGATTGAAATTATAACGAGTCTAGGTTAGATATCAATTTAAATTTAAGCTTCTTCAGTTTCCCCGCCGTTTTAGGGAATACGGGAACCCACTACTCCCTCATATCCCATATCCACATCTTCCGTGTGTGCGACCCGGTCTGCTGGAGGGTGAGCGATTCTCCGAGCTTTCCAAGGCCTCCCAACTTAGACACAAGTAGGGTTTTCGCAAATGGAGGATTTTCCGGGCATCCTGCAAATATCCAGCAGAGAGAAAGTTGTAGGCCACATTTTAAAAATTTTAACATCCCACCATTACCATGTTTATAAATATTAGAGTTGTGTAAATTTGTCCGGAAGAACGAAGATCTTTTCAAAAAAGTAAAAGATGTTCCCTTGAAAAAGGTTTCTCGTTTTAAAAATAATCTTGTACAAACCACCAAAGCATGGCATCTCAAACCATATAGATCTGGGCCCTATCCTATGTCGATAAAAATTTATAATAAGTTACCGGAGACTTTAAAAGCTGAAGCAAGATTCAATAGGTTTTCAAAGACTTTAAAAAAATGTTTGAGTTTTAAATCATATTATTCTACGACGATTAGACGAATTTTTTTAATGAAAAATTATTAATTATGTCGGCCCCCCTATCTTCTGCCTTATATAATATTTAAATTGATATAAATATAATTTTAAATTGATTATTTATACAATATAATTAATAATGATTAATAATACAATTGGATATGTTTTTTTATACATTTTATTTTATTATAATTAGTAACTAATTGGCATATAGGTATTATATTAACATTTTAATAATTGCAACAGTTTTGATGAAATGTTCTATCTGGTATTGTTCAATTTGGTACACATTAATACAAGATAATGTTATTAGTATTATGAATCCTATTTTTACTCTTTGCCAATGTATAATATTATCTGCTTATCTATCTTTTGTATTGCTGTGTCCCTGCTGGGTGCATGTGCTGTACTAATTAATTGTGAAGTAAACGTATTTACTACTTTATCGTCAAGGTAATGTACCACTGGCTCACCGACACACCAAGTGTATTCCACAGTACCCGTAGTGGTCCGTCAGCTCGTTCCTCCGTCCCGCGCAGTGTGTCCTCCACAGAGTATATCCCTATAGACCCAAAGCTGACAGTCACAGATAACAACGACCTCACAATAGACGGCCTACACTTATGTGCGTGAGACAGCGTATTATATCTAGTACTTAGATACAAACACTACAAATTGTAGCACCGTTATAACTACCACATGTTTATGCAATGAAATAAATAAATATATAAATATTTTAAAAATCTGTAGCAGCCGGTGGAATGCGTACGTAAAGCCCGTACGTGGTCGCTCGCGGGACAGATAAAAAGATGGCCGCCTTCTGCCCACCCTACTACGGAGGTCTACTTATTCCTAAGCTCTTGTAGTCTCGTTAGATCTGTTGTAAATAAATTTGCAAGCCACTATTTAGTTCGTCCTTGTATATTAGTTTTATAAGATAAGACGATTTTAATAGAATTATGCTTATTGAAAGTGACAAGTTCTAGGTAATAATAATTAAGCTTATGTGGTTGAAATAATCGATTTAATGGATACCTTGTACGATATAAGAATCTTGGACTTTATTTTTTTATTTTAAACAATAAAAAAACGACTTTAAAAGTTTTTATTTGTAGCGCGTTCTTTTCTACATTTGGGTAAGCATTTTGAAAAAATGGAAAATGCAGTTTTGTTTATTTTTAAAAATAAAAGTGTATTTCCGGTGTGGAAATTAAGCTATTTCAATTATTAAGCTTCTTCCCCTCCACGGCCCATAAAAGTTTGCTTTTTGCAGCTTGTATAGGCTGAGGACGTCGTTGAACCCAATGAACTATATTTTTTTCTATCCCTATCATTGATTATAGACTTCACGATTATGTACTAATAGTAGAAAGTACTTCATTATTTACCTCACCAAACTGTCCCCTTTGTGTCCATATCAAATCGAAATCAAACTTTATTCAATAACCAATTTATGGTGGCTGCTCTACAATGGCCCTATTGTGAGACAGTGTCACGAATAGCCCCAGTTATAGTTCTCTCTTGAGAAAGGAACTCATCAGTTGCTCCATTGTGGACGCACTACTTTTAGAAGCCTTATATTGTCGAGTCGCTTTTGACCAAGAAGGAAAAGAGTACCGTAAGAAATGCTTTGGATGATTGCACTTTTATTGTATTAATATTTACAGTAACTTACTCAAAGTAGGCAAGTGTGCGTTAGGAGTGGATGAAACTAAGGACTAATTAAACCAACCCATACCATACCAATCAGATTAATCCATACTAATATTATAAATGCGAAAGTAACTCTACCTGTCTCTCTTGCTTTCATGTCAAAAATACGGAACCAAATTAACCGAAATTTGGTACACAGATAGTCTACAGCTTGAGAAAGTACATAGGCTACTTTTTATCCTGATATTTTCATGGAAACGGGAGCCATGCAGGTGAATGTAAAAATAAATAAATAAATAACGCTTCCCAGAAAAATGAAGGACCAATTTACGCTTTCTGATAGATATTAGAATAAGGTTATTTTTTTGTGACCATTAAAAGCAATATTTGTGTCATCAAAATATAGTATTAAGCAATTTGGAAACATTTTCTCGGATTCGAGCTGAAAATTAGAAATATGTACTGCCCTTAAGTTACTGCTCAATTAGTTATTTTGCTGACCACTTAAGAAATATAAGCTGCCCGTAAGTTGTTGACCAATTAGTTATTTTAGCCGACCAATTGTATTTTTAATGCTGACTAAAATTCGAATATTTTGCTTACCGTTTAAATAACACCCATTTTTTAATTTATCTCTTGGATAGTAGCTATCAGTAGGTAGTGAAACCGGCCTTAAACATTATTAGTATACCTTGTAGGTATATTGTACATCTCTTTCCGTCATTTGTTACGTTATCTTAAAAATTATGAATTACGCACATGAATTTAGCATATTGGCGTTTTTTTTGAATGTTTAGATACAAAGCCTTCAAAGCAATGAATTATACTCACTTAGTATCACTAGGGTTCACGAGCGACCCCCGGGAGCAGCTGCGTGCGTCGGATGGCTTCCACGCACGCGTATCACCGGCTGCCACGTCTGGAGATTTTCCGAATATGCCCGGAAAATCTCCCACTGGCGCAAACCCCGACCTAGTGTCCGTCTAGGTCGGGAAGCCCTGGGAACGGCTCGGAGAGTTGCTCCGGCAGACCCCGGGTCGCTCCCACAGAAGGGCAGGAACGGGTATATCGGGGAGTTTTAGTGGGTAATGCCAATATGGCAGGTGAGTCCCACACACGCCTACCGGCTAGCCACCGGTAGGTACGGTCCGTAAATGGATTCCCTTCGTAAAAAAAAGGGTTCACGAGCGACATTTTTACGTGTCAGTCACCCAATTTTATGATGCCGTAGCAACGGTCAAGGCTCAATCACTCCAGATTTATCGATAGTCTAACATCTAGTCAACTAAGTTATACGTACACAGTACAGTATACTCGTTGAGTAATAGGGTAATAAGTTATACTGTGGTTTTTGCTGAAGCTTCGTCGAAATAATCCGCACCGCTCTCATTAATAACTGACACAGGATGGTCCAGTCTAAGCTGGAATAGTTGGAAGCTGTGCTTAAGTAATTTTGATTTATTTGTTTTAGTACATTTTCCCTAATACTGTTAGATATTGGCAAACTAGCTTTATGTTTACAGAAAAAATAAAACGAAGGAATAAGTAAAATAATAGCGAAGTAATATTTTAAACAAGCAAAATAAAGCCACCTTAATTTGGTTAATGAATAAAGTTTGATTTCGATTTGTAATAGACACGCGAAGGGACTCTTGGTGAAGTAAACGATGAACTACTTTCTTCAATTAGTACATAACCGTTAAGTATGGTAACATAAAGCTTGCATTGAAAAGTAACCACGTATCGTTACTAGAAAACCAGTGTCAGGACTCAATACCTGACATCATGCTCAATTGGCTACTTGTTTTGGCACAACTGGGAGACAGTTCCTATCTTGTTAGATAATGATTTCTGTTTTTTTTTGTTTGTGCATAATGTACTATGTATACAGTATTTTATGTTCGTACAATGTCTCGTGTCTGTGTCGGAATAAATGTTTTTTCTTTATTTATTTAAAAGACGTCATGTCGACCTTTTTGATGGTTGATGTATGACACATAATAATATAAGTCAAAAGTGCAATAAAAAATATGGAAATTAGTATACTTTAGTTTAAAATGTCACTACGTACTTTTACAGCCTAAAATATTGAGATGAGACCTTGAGATCTTGATAAGAGACTATCATAATTTGCAAGGGTTCGTCCATTTCTTTTCAGTACATACACTTATTTTATTCACATGCCTAAACTTCTCAAGACGTTGCAGAGTATACATCTACATCTATCAAATAAAATTCTTCATTTCATCTCTTAATACAAATGATTGATCGGCAGGTATCTTGAGTTTATCCACGATTGAGATAAACTTATGTGAGATTATAGCAACCAATCTAAGTTTTCAGAGCAACGATGGTGGCCGGCGCCGGTCACGCACGCAAAATTTTCATACAACTTGACGTATGTACACTGCGCGTGAGATGACACGTACATTTATTTATTTATTTAATCTTTAATGTCCAAAAAAACACTTTTGTACATAAGGCGGACTTAACGATAATACATCGCTCTCTCCCAGTCAACCTTTGGGCCAAACAGAGATTCAGAGTGGGGGCACTGAAATCCAAACAAATATCAAATTAAAATGATTGTTAATGAATTAAATAATCATAAACTACGTATACTATTACTTGAACTACATACGCTAAAATAACACACAACATATTTTGTTTTTCATAAAACAAAATATGTAGTGTGTTATTATGTTGTGTGAACATATATATCTAGATAACATGTTATCTATGAAACAATACTCGTACAAGATGAACGAAATCACTGATAACTTTATTTATATTTATTTATTTATTTAATAGTTTATTGTACACAACAATTAAACAGAAACAACACATAAATATAATAGAAAGTACAAAGGGTGTGGCTTATTCTTTAACTTTGTGTAAAACGTAGCCAAATCACGAATTCCAAAAAAATAATCATAAAATTGATATACAGGTGGCCAGTTGATAGACATCCAAAGAAAAAAAATTGATGCCTTATGACTAAGGGGTACCTGAATCACCCACCTGTATGTTCCGCGATTATTGATAGTTTAGGAGCTAAAAGCTTTTAAAGCATTATGTTTGAAAATTTCACTTTTCATCGGTTTTTATTTTTTATCTATTTCAATTGCAATTAATTGATTAATTAATAAGTGTAATTAATAGGGAAAAGTAGTAACTACAATTTGAAAAAATTTCATTTGCCTAGGCATTGTAGAACTGACAATTTTTTCTAAATACATATAAAAACATAATAAGTTACGACTTCTAGAGGTTTCTTAATGTTCTTAAAAAACTTCTGAAGACTTTCAAGGAGACAAATTCGATTTTAGACAAAATCTTCCAATGTCCCTTTTTTTGGATCCGTCCTACTCGGCGTTGCTCTAAATCCACCCTGGATAGCATCTCAATTCGTGGATGGAATAAAAATGTCCGTCGGTCGCAAGAACACAATGGCTAAGCCGTAAACATAATCACACGCTTAACATTTCTTCTCTGATTGACACATCAAATTAATCGAAGTTAATGCGAGGAACAGACTCTGTCGTAATATTTACCTTCTTAACATTCAATCATTATTAAATACGGTTCTTTGACGAAGCAAAGATGCCGATATAAAGGTAGTTAATCTATAGAGGTATTCATTAGAATCAACGTGAAAGAGAACTTAATTTTGTAAATAATACTGATATGTTATTTGACAGCTCTGAAGATCGCTTTAAAGTCAATAGTTTGCTGTTTTGTTGTTTTCATTGTTGTAGTTCTCACGGGATTTATTTATGCATTTCTACGATTTATTATCCCTGTAATGTAAGTAGTTCAGTCGATTTAGTTCACAGACGAGTAGTATTTTCTTAGAAAGCGTACTCAAAAAGATAATAAGATAGGTAGTTAAAGCCATAAAAATACAGTTAATAGAAAATATTTTTTATTTAAATTACTTCTAAGTTAACTTTATTCCTTTTTTTTAATAACGCTCTCTGCTAAGCTCTACTGGCGAACACTGCACAGTCAATTTCCTCGTTAGTACCATTGATATGTCATCCAGGCTGCTGATGGTTCCAGCCTGGATGACATAAGAAGCAAGCAGAGGTCACAAATTGCTGGTCACCAATCCAAAGATAAACTATGGTGATAGTAGCTTTGTTTTCTTTTTTAATTTAATCATCAAGTAATTTATATATATTATATAAACATCAAAGGCCAGAGCTTACGAACCACTAAGTTCTTCTTGAATATTATTCAAGCATTATTTAGAAGTTTATAG
This sequence comes from Parapoynx stratiotata, assembly GCA_910589355.1. NCBI lineage: Eukaryota > Metazoa > Arthropoda > Insecta > Lepidoptera > Crambidae > Parapoynx > Parapoynx stratiotata. The sequence continues at coordinate 14,977,373 of OU342461.1, forward strand.
AGACTGTTGAACATTAGCTTGTTTTGCACATAAAATATGCCAAGTGAATTTAGTGCTAACATTTCCAGTTTAATGAACTGAATAGTTCTGCTACACTAAGTTTGTACTTAAGTTGAATAATCAACTTTGAACTCTAATTCCCGGTAATAAAGGCAAAAGCATTCGGTTTAATCAGGTCCATAGCTGTGTTCTATATCGCTTTGATAGTTGCCCCAAGTCATTGTAAATTGTGCCTATTGTACATGGATTTAGACTTCATTTAAACGGATTTTCCTTTGTATTGATGGTAATAATTATTATTTTGATATCCAATCCAGCAGGCCTTAAATATCTACCAAAATGCTACACGTAAACGAACATAAACATATCAGCACGCCTCTTTCCCCGAAGAGGTAGGCAGAGGTGTTAACGTCAGCTATGTTAAGTCCCCATGTTACAGGTGGCGAGCGTGTACAAGTGTAGGAGGAAGGAGATTCCTCCTAAAACGCACGGAAGGGATGACACCCCTCGATATGGCTGTAGGCCTAGCACGGGCCGGAGAGAAAAAGTCCCCGGAGACAAAATTACTCATTGCCTCTCGCTTTTTGTCTCTGGGGACTTTTTCTCTCCGGCCCGTGCTAGGCCTTCTGGGGGGGTGTTGTGGAGGAATGTCCGACACCGCAGCGGGCCGCACCGCCCCTAACACGGTGCTACTGCCTCCGGTGTCACTAAGGAGGGCTCCCCTAGTAGCGATAGGGGAGCGAAGGCTGAGGGGTTCCCAGTAGCGAAACTCGATCCTGGGGCCCCTGCAATGCCTGATGGTGGCCATCGCTGGAGTTTTAGTGGGTAGGTCTACCACTTCTGGGAAGTACAGTCCCACATAACCACCGGGATCTCACTCACCCGGTGGTATGCAATCCAATGCATTTCCCCAGCGTGAAAAAAAAAGACAGTGGCGAGCCTGTTGCCATGCACCGGGCACAATGTGAGACAGTCACGAGCATGACCGTATTGAACATGTAAACACTTTTGACAACGAATGACCTCTATTACTACGGAATCAATTTTTTTATTTGTTGTAAAATTCTCCCATGTAGGGAAGGCAAAGGGAACGAAGCCCATACAGCCAAGTCTTCGGTATTTTAATTCTTCAGTATTTGCATTGAAATGCATGTGTCTTGGGCTCTTTTGAGACACATGCATTTGGCGTAAAACAATCGATGGCAGACGCTGTGATGTTACTTCAATGAGGTGGATTACCACGATAAAAATCTCGTTTTTTACACCACTTGACGCTTATTTCAATGATCCTCCACATTGCTCATCATTATTAACACTTATTACACAAAACAATACTGATTTTACGAAACAAGATCCACTCCGAAACAATATTACAATCACTGAAATAAAAATCACGTCCGCCATAGTTGAATGCCGCCAAAAAACTTTCGATTTTTTGAATTTTTGATCTTCATAAACGTATTATTTCTTCCTTTGTAATCGTAAGTATGTATTACTGTATTTCTTATTGGCTGGGCACCGACTTAATAAATTGTTAAATTTGAATATATATATTTCTCAATTCAATTTAAATTAATAGTACCAACAACAGAGTTACTTACGTACTTACGAAGGCAGATTTAATTTGTTACTTTTGAGTGCTTTTTTGTTTTGGATTTTTTTGGTGTCGGTCGGTTTATTTTTTTATATTTTCACCAAACAATAACAAATAACTATTACAACAAAATCCTAACATATTATGTTGAAACCTATTATGTTCAACAATCTATTTACAAGAAACTTCCCACTTTGAAGAAAAAATGTTTTTATGTATTTTTTATATCACTTTAGAAGGAGTTTGGTATCTACGACAAGATGTTGCCTCAGAAATTCAGAATTTGTTATCTAACTCAAATCTGTAGCAGTAGCAATAAATATTCAGTTAAAACATGAATAATCCATATCTAAGCCAAAAGCAAGGTCCTTTATAGCGATAAGGTACAGTTTTGCAGAACATTTTTCATTCATTATAAAGATCGCTTCAAAGTTGGAGCTTCAAAGTCCTTTGGTCTTAGCGTCCGTCCTTTCAGACAACCCGGCTCGGATCGGACAGCATTTTTTTACTACGTTGAACATAGAGCTTTGGGTCATTGTAATAAGGTATATTTTTACGTTTCACTTCTTTTCAATCTCTCTTTCTTCTTTTCAATAACAAAAGAAATGAAAAGTAAAAATATACCTTATTGCAATGATTCAAAACACTGTTTTAAACGTAATAAAAATGCTATCCGATCCGAGCCGGTCTGTGTGAACAGACACTTAGGATAGAAAACGAATCCTTCTGTTATCTATTGAAATTGGATCTTCTATTGTTTGCTACGTTAAATGATATTGTTTTATCGACTTGTTATATACTGGACCGCTTGCACAAAAATATTGTGTTTGGTTTACACTGAAACCTTTTGTACAATACAATACAGATCAACTGTAATGCAGTTAACTTAGGTAATTATATCGGAGAAAATTGTGGAAAAGGTTTAATTTTTACAAAAGTTTAACAACAGTGGTTTAACAAAAACAATAGTTTAAGCCGTGTGGTAGCGGCTCATTAAAATCTCTTTCCTTGGGTGTCGTAAAAGGCGACTAATGGACTAAGAACTGCACCATCGGCTATTAGCTTATAGCGGCGACGGGCTCACCACCTGTCACGCTGAGCACATGTGCAGTCACTGCTTGGTGAAGTGCGGACTATGGCAGTGGACTGCTTTTACGGTCCTTTTGCCTAGTCTCTGACTATCTCTTACGGGGTACGTAATAATCGTGATTATATGTATGTATGTATGCTTAACAACACATAGATAGACAGATCATAATTCAAAAAACACGTTCTTTTGATTTGGACAGTTTCTCTGATAAGAATAAGGACCTTTATATTAGGTTTTTTCTATGACCTATCATGGAGAGGCATTGGTCTGTACAGCTTTATTCTATTTAACTTAACTAATAGTTAAAAAGTAAAAACGTTAAAGGCTTATGTCAAAACGTTTCTCTTTGATCCCAAATCCTTTCATTCAATAATAATTGAAGAGAAATCAATATTGGCAATTGTATCATGCTTGAACAATTACCTTGAACAAGTCTGGGCTATTAATAATATTTTTTTATTTATTTATTTAACAATTTATTGTACACACACAAAAAAAAATACAATAAGCAATACAAAAGAAGACAGGTAACTGAGTATAAAAGGTAGGGCTTATTCCTAATAGAAATGTCTTCCAACCCACCTGCGAAGGAAAAATGCTGAGGAGTAAACTGAGTCGCGTGTACTTAACAATATATAACGTATAAAAAAATTGAGCACTAATATTTAAGGGTGCGTATGTATACCTAGTAAGGTAGTCACTGTTAAAATATTACCATTAAATTCGGTAATTTTTTTTCCATATTTTTTTTTCACTCATATTATGGCAATAAATTTGACAACCCTAGTTTTGATATTCTCAAGTGCAAGCGCCGGGTGAATGACCTTTGACTGTAGGCTCCGTGCCGTGGTAGGCACGCTTGCGCGACGAACCCCCACTAGCGCAGCCGCCCGCCCGCCCCGCTAACTTTACTAATTACCAATAAACAAAGAACATAATAATTGGTCGCTGACTCGTCTAACTTGTGATTACTTCGTAGTTTCTAGGTGTCTTACTGTTGGGCACAGACAGTCCCTACTTAATGGAAGAAAGAAATAAGAAGACGTACACATGGTAACAAAGCCCAGAGCTACCAGATCTACGCTATATAGCTATGCTGTGTGCAAGGAAAATAGACTAATAGAATACTTTGTTTCATGTGGTTATTTTAATTTAATTCAGTTGGAATAAATAAATAATAATAAATATCCTCAGAAATTATGTACTTTCTGAGTTTGAATAAACAACAGTTCAGTGTGAATATCATTTGCCTGACATTTGTGCCCGATGCATGCAACCGGCTCGCAACCTGTTATATGGCGACATAACATATCTGGCGAAATGTGGATATTAACATGACATTGTTAGACGTGATGATGTTATGTTATTATGTTATTATTATGTTTATGTAATCCGCGTTAGGCCAACGTTGTGGAGTTACCGCCTATACTTCTAATGCGATTCTCCATTTAGGAAGGCGTATATTGGTTGGTAGTTTGTAGCTTTGTGGGTGGGAAACTGGCACCATAAGTTTAACGAAGCCAAGAACACAAAGGCATTAATTACAAAACATTGTGTGTAAATGTCATTGAATTAAAAGCTATTTCCTTCACTCCAGGAAGTTATTTCCTTGCTTACTAAAAATCTAATTAATAATTTTTATGTTTCTTACTAAGATGTTTTACTAATAAAACAAACTCCCTGTCCGAGTACAGCCTAATACAAATTAATTTATATGATTGCGAGGGATATCGTAAATAACATTATCTTCCATAGAAACGTGACTAGAATTGTGACGAGGAACTAGTGTAAGATGCATTATATATAATGTATTAGATATATATATATATCAGTATATATCAAATATATGATGATTACAGCATAATGTAGTATTTTCTGGTTCAGGTTAGCAATCACCATCTATATCACATTACACTATGGCCTCAGTCTATATACGTCCCACTGCTGGGCACAGGCCTTCCTCATGGAGAAACACAGGAGGAGTACGGGCCATAACACCACAAATCAAATCAAAATCAAAAATAATTTTATTTCATAGGCCAAGTTCGGCACTTAAATCGTCAACATTTTACATTATTATGCATTTTACAAATAAATAGTTTATTATGAATTATTTTAAAATTACAGTATTAAATTAAACCATTGTATTAAACTTCATTACCGCGAGCGCTTGTAGCGCTTGTAACACAATGCTGGCCCAGTGCGGTTTGGTTAGTAGAAACGGTCGCAATAGCGACCGGATCCAACGGCTTTACGTGCCTTTCGAAGCACAGAGGAGATCGAGATCACAAAGTTTTGGTCACCCATCCACGGCCTGACCATGGCGAAGGGTATGTTGACGATATCGAAAGCCAAAGCGTAGGTACTAACCACTGCGCCGCCGAGCTCCTCTCCTGATTAGACATTACTATCAAACAATGATAGTGAATCAATTTACCCGCAAAGAAGTAAGAATAAAAATATTTATATGAATAGGTACACCTAGATTGCAGGTTATTAGATATCATCATCGGGCCATATAAGTCCACAGCTGGACTTCTCTAATGTTGCCATTTCACCCTTTCTTCGACTTGTCGCACCCAGCATCTGATTATAGATATAACTCTAAATTTCATCCTAATCGAAGACCGGGAAGTGGGTCAAATTAAGATTCCAAATTTTGACGCAGACAACATACAAACAGTGTAAGTTAAATAAAAGCGTGTAAAATCACAATCGATTCACGAATTAACTAAAGTGGTTAGTATGATTGTGTAAATCAATGAAATCATTATTACTGACTAATATAAAAAAAATCAGTACAATTAAATGTTAGCGTGAAGTATGTGTGTTAACCGCAGTTCTGTGGTTACGGGTTCATTGCATGGTTGGCTCAGTTATCTGATTGCCAAACATTGTTTCACTGATATTCTTTGTAAGTCAATCAAAATAAAGCTTATTTTTGATTAAGTATCTGGCTAGGAAAGCTATAGACACGCAAGTGGATAATTAGTAGGGAGCAGAAGACTGAAGAAAAGATAGAGATTATTTAGTAGGTATTGAAATGTTGATACAAAGAGGAAGAGAGTGATATTAAAAGAGAATGGAAGAAAAAAACATTTTGCGTTGATAGAATTAGGAACAGGAGATGCAGGCGTCATCAAAGCCCTAATGACACAAGGAGATCAGAGTCTCAATTCAAATATTGAAATTACAGTTGTGTCTTCTACTAGGGCAGATCACGATCCATATCAAATCAAGACCACCTTTTTATCTTTCACCACCATTACCACTACCATAACATTTTATCTTCTTTTATAAACTTTAATGGCCTTGTTCTTATCTAGTCAAATAAGTCAAAAACTTATTGGAATAAAATCTAGATTGAAAGCAATGCGACGCAACGCAATAGTAAATCGGTTACTATTAGCTCACAATAGTCATAGTTATGGGTGCGGAAGCCTTACTAGCTCAATCGATAGCCACACTCGTCCGTTTGTCATTTGCTTAGTTCAATATCCTCATAAAGTAATTAAATCTATGATGGGTACACAGAATTATTAAATATGGTCACTTACGTATGATGCCCAGTGGAGGCAAGTGTTTGGGTGATGAATTTTCAAACATTTGTTCTCTAGTCTTGGATGTTTATATATATGTAGGATATTTATATATATTTATCTATTAAATATATTTGTCCGTCATCTAGTATCCGTAACACAAGCAGCATTTAGTTGCTTAAAATGGGCCTAGTTGATAGGTGTGAATGTCTGAGGATATTTATTTATTATTTATATTTATTTATTTCCTGTTTTACTATTCCTTGGGATTCTTTCTTTAATATATTGATTTTCACTGCCTCCTGATATTCAAATCTGAATAAAGAGCGGCTCAGAGACGAAGTCCCGACCAATATTTTCTAACTTCGTTAGATCCGAGCTTTCCAATGTCCAATTAAATATTTTGTCGTAAACGAAAATGCATTAAAAATACAGACTATTTTTTATTGCAAAAAAATAATTTTAAAAGTACATAAACAATATATTATTATGACGAAGTCTAATAGAAAAGACTGATAGATTCGACTCATATCAATTTTGTCTTTTATGTTAATAGATATTGAGCACATTGGCTATTATGAGTCTTTTTTCCTTTGAGCTAAGGTCCACACCAATATATTTAATTGGAAAAATATTTGGACAAGAAGCCAGAATACAAATAAGCAGTACTTCAGGCTTCATGAGCCGTTAAGTTTAACCTCAACGAACGTTAATCGGTCAATGTAGGGCTAATATTAGTTTTTTGTTTGTCCTTGAACCGGCCGCTGGAGAGCTGCCAACTGGTATTACTTCCCTTTTTATGCCAGCATTTTTATTAAAGGACTACGAATAAAAGTCAACACGATGTCAACTGTCTTTTTGTAACGAACCGTTGCGTTTCGCGAAAGTTTCCAGTATTCTGCTACTAAGTGCCGGAATAACAACACCTTTAAATTTAAGTTCAAAAAATATATATTGAACTTGCAAATAAATATGTATCAGGATTCAGTCAGATTCTTCTATTTATATAAATTGCCTATTTGTTATTTTAAGTCATATGTGTATTCTATGATATTATATTATCTATTATATGTATTCAATGTAAAAGGTTTTATCGCATCATTTTTCCAAGGGCCTTTTGTTTGGTGATGTGTATGTCACTTTCTTCTCTGGCCCCACAGAATATCAGTGGTCGTGGCGGCCGTGTACTGAATGGGGACCTTTTTGGTTCATTGTAATTAGATTAAGCGTCATTGTTAATAGCTGTTTTATGACACCAAATAAGGATTTTCTCTCTTATTATTTTCTTTCTTTAATTTTATTAGGATTAAATATCGTGTTACATCCAAGATGGGAGAACAACAGACATCGACTGGTCACCCCGCTTGCAAAATACATTTAGCAAAAAACTTTTTTTCAGTTGTTCAATATCACTTGCACAATACTGTGCTCAGATTGTGAAATGAATTGCGTAAGTGATACCAATGTACGATACGGCAAAAGTTTCTAAACTTTTTTATCTCCTATAAGTTTTTCTAGTTTGCTACGTTGTTGGAATCTGGAAATCCTTATTTAATGGAATATATTTTTCTACAAATCTACCAAAAATTTTAGTGAACGGCAAAAAAACTTCTCTGTCGCGCAGCTAGAGCGTGGAATTCCTTTCCGGCACACGTATTCCCTCCTTGTTACAATATGGGTTCCTTCAATAGAGGCGTGAAAACGCATTTTAGGTAAGGGTGGCTAGGGCAGTATGTCAGCATGCTGCTCTAGCTATCTTCACATATGGACTCCTCCACTGCTTATCATCAGGAAGTGTGGAGTCATTTGCTGAGCTATTTAGAAAAAAAATTGGTATTATAATTTGTGTCTTTAAACCAACATCATCTACAGTAACCTTATCAGTAGAGCTGTATACTTGCCTCGGTAAAGTAAGAAAATAAAAGTATTACAGTATAATCAATTAAATTACATCAGTAATAGAAATGAAAGATAGTATATGGTACCCCTTGTGTTCTGAAAACTCCTTTAAAGTCGAGTCTTTCGAAGAAAGCACAAGAAAATCAGGAACGTTTCACCCTTTCTTTAAACTTCAATATGACTTCAATGCATTTTCTTTAGTTTACATTATTGTTACAATTTCAATAAGGGTTAAGCATGTGTGACGTCAGCTTGACAAATTGTTTAATTTGCGATGAAAATTCAAAGCAATATACCTACATCAGTTGTGCCGCCAGCCGCCATGTTACTAACCTCAGCGTCGTGTTGCGGTTAAATTGTCTATGATTATTTAACTATAGTAACATTTGAAAGTTCGACTATTCTTATCACGAAATCATACGTTTTCGCCATTAGTCCATATTTTGACCTACTGGTCAACCTTAGTCTCACAAAGCAATGCTTTTATACATATAGGTCCAACGGACTAGGTCCAGTTGTGGCAATGAGAAATTTCTATTTTGAATTGTTGTTGAAGTTTTTAATAACAAATGGTTTACATGTTGCCACACCACAATGTTTTTATTTATTTATTTATTTAACAATTTATTGTACACAAAATACAGAACAGGGGAACATTTAAAGACAAAAGTACAAAAGGTAGGGCTTATTTCTAATAGAAATGTCTAACAACCCACCTGCTATAGGAGAAATGCTGACAAAAAAAAAGCTAAGTCGCGTGTACAAAAGTGTTTTAGTATTGTTTTAAGTAGCTTCGAGTAAATAATCTATATTTAACTATAATGTGCCCATAGCAATGTCATCTGTTGATATCCTACGCTCGAAATTTTATCATAAAAAAAAATTTGCCTTTTTCATGTGTCATTATCTGTTCTATGTTATCAAGAAGCTTGGTTCTGATGTTTTGATTTTATCCTCAGCCTATATACGTCCCACTGCTGGGCACAGGCCTTCCTCATGGAGAAACACATAAGGAGTATGGGCCGTGACACCACCACGCTGGCCCAATGCGCGTTTGTGGGTAGAAACAGACGCAACAGCGACCGGGAGCAACGGCTTAACGTGCCTCACCCATCCACGGCCTGACCATGGCAAGGTAGCTTTGTCTTCAATCAAAAGCGAACTAACCACTACGCCACTGAGCTCCTTGGATGTTGTAAAGAAAGCAAATTTCGCTATGGTTTCATGGTAGCGTAAAACTTTGCGGCCGCTTCTTCTGTACTTCGGAAGGCACGCTAGGCTTCGATGGGTTCTTCCCGGTTGATTGGAGCCGTTTGTGTCCATCAGACGCTATTGGTAGAGCGGCATGGTGAATTATTGGGGTCAATAGTCCCCTTGAGTGTCTCCATATAGAAAATAAGGTTTATATAGATAGACACATAACAAATCATTACGCCTTTTTCCGAAGAGGTAGAGGCAGAGGTATTAAGCACCTGAGTGAGGATTACACAGTGATTTGGCCTGATATTTCTATGTCCCCATGAAACTGGTGGCGATCCTGTTGCCATACACCGGGCACAATGTGAGGCAAGCGATATTCATATTCAACTGTACATATAAGTTTTATTCAAACTCAGTGGTACAGGCTGGGATCGAACCCGTGAATTTAATCATCATTATATTAAGAAATACGTCAGAACATTTTTAATGTAATAAACTAACTAAGCAAGTCTTTAATTAAAATAATTGCAAGTTCTTTAGCAAAGTTAGAAATTCTTTCCATCGGCGAAGAATTTCCAAGTAGGTACTCGCTGACGCGAACAGTTATCAAATTTCAACTCTTTATGAGCATAACAAGAATTTCTCATTACAGAACGTAGTTATTTACGTACTTAATTTTGTAGGTATTTTCTTAGATGGGAATATATATTCATATCTAACGTGAGTTAGGTGCGATGGACATGTTTTCGTATATTTTTTATGATTTAAGGGATGATTTAAGGGATGTTTCAGAGCAACGGCGGCGCCGCCGGCCTGAACAAAAGAACTACACACCATTGTCAGGCCCGATTTTTCAATTCTCAGATAAAACTATCTGTCAGTCAAATGTTAGCTCCTTCCCTTTTCTTTTTATGACTTTAGACAGTGACAGTTCTCTTTATGACAGTGATAGTTTTAAATTGCGGATAATTTATCTAAGGATTGAAAAATCGGGCCTTAATGTCTTCTAAAGTAATAGGTAAATTCTTTATTGTTTCTTCTTCCAGCCCACTTGGCAATTATAGCCACTCTTAGTGGTCTCCTGCGGTATTTCCGGACCGTTACGACTTTCATTAAGAAAAGAGCGTACTCCGTTCTAAAGGGATGGCAACGAAATTTTACCCTTCTGGTGTTGCAGTTTATGGGCATAGTCTGCAACACCAGAAGGGTCGAAATTCGTAATCGGTAATCACTTCCCATCAGTTGAACTGTTCTGGTCTGTTCGTTTGTCCCTGGTTATATAAATATCAATAAAAAAAATATATCATTTTCGTCATGTCGCAGGGCGTCTCAAACGGTCTGATAGATAATAAATAAATAATAAATAAATAAATAATAAATATCTTCAAACATTCACACCTATCAACTAGTCCCGTTTAAAGCAACTAATGCTGCTTGTGTTACGGATACTAGATGACGGATAAATATATTTAATAGATAAATACATATAAATATCCTGAATATATATAAATATATATAAACATCCAAGACTGGAGAACAAATGCTTGAAAATTCATCACCCAAACATTTGCCCCCATCGGGGATCGAACCCGGAACCTCTCGAGATGGCGACGCCTTGAGACCGGCATTCAGACCACTCGACCACGGAGGTCGTCAAACAAGATAAACTCATAAACCATCTATAAATTGCGAATGAATTGTAACAAATATCTCTGAGGCTTTGACCTTCAGTTGTTGCTCTATTTGTGGTCAAGACGTTACATTACCGTTATAATAATATGACTGTACCTACATAACCTCCATAATCGAGTAGATTGGTTTATCACAGGCCGAATGCCAGAAAGTTTTACATATGGAATTAAAAAACAAAATGTTAATAGGGTTTTAGGAAGTATTGGGAACTTGTAATTCCAAATAATTCGTCTAAGTTGGCTCAAGACGTCAATGTTCTTCATTTTGCACTCGTCAGTTCAACATTCAGATTTTTGGTAAGATAATTTGAATGAGATGATAATGATGAAGGATGTTATCTGAGTTTTTTTCTTGCTTAAAGTGATAGTTCACTGTAGTGTCAGAAATATACTGTATTTATTTAAATAAACAGCGTAATCCATAGCAAATAATTATAGGGTCGTGTCTAGACGAAGTTTTTGATTTGTATATTGTATAAGTATGACCGAGGTACGACCCATTTTCAGTAACTGGTCGACGTAATAATAATGATATTTTATTTCGAAATTAAAAATTTATAGCAACCAAAGAAAATGAAAGTGTAAATTCAATTTCTTTCTAAATTCTAGTTTTCCATGCTCACAGTAAATTATATTTCCAGTCTGTCGTGACAAATATCAAAAGTTAAACTAACATTATAAATTCCTTCACAGAAATACGGGATTCAAACCATTTTAAGCGTAAAGAAATGGTCGTTTAAGTCCTTTTTGCCTTGATGGTATCAGTATAATGGAGGTTTTATTCATTAAAGTGATTCCAGTAAATGGATTATGATTGTGTGGATTACACAGTGAATTTCCTTGCTTATTTCAGTTCGTTTAATGAAAGCATTTGTCAGGGTTTTATTCATTAAAGTGATTCCAGTAAATGGATTATGATTGTGTGGATTACACAGTGAATTTCCTTGCTTATTTCAGTTCGTTTAATGAAAGCATTTGTCAGTTGAATATTATACTACGACTAATTATGTTAAGGTGGTTTTTGCAGCAAAATAAATGTATTCATTGGAAGAAAATAAAAAGCATTTGAAGTATAAATTTTATCTCATTTAGGTATACAAAAATGATATGCAAGAAAATGTTGTTATAGCATGCAAGAAGGACTGGTATCTTGCCATGGTTTTAATCTAAAAGTATAAAAGCTTAGACCAATTAAAAAGTATTGAAAAAACTTTTCAAAGTGGAGTATTGGGTTCATTTGAAGAGCGTTTTACGTCTACTACATCGACATTTATATCGTTTATTATACGTACCTATTTATTATCCATGGTAATTTATGGTCGTGTGGTAAGGGCGTATGAGTCGTGTGGTAGTGTCTAATTAAAAGAATACTACTAACTCGTCTCTTCCCTTGGATATCGTAAAAAGCGACTAATGAACTTCGAATTGCACAACATCCAATAGCTTATAGCGGCGACGGGCTCACCACCTGTCATGCTAAGGGCTCCCTGTTTGCATAAAATTTTCAAGCATAATAATGAATTAGCATAATGGAATCTACACTATGGATGAAAACATTAAAATTATGCGAAATAAAAATTGTGCCAAAAGAAAACAATGCTTAAATTATATTATGCCAAACAACATTATGCCTAAGAATATTATGAGTAAAGACATTATGGCAAAAAAAGGATCCCCGTGCATGTGGAGTCACTGCTTGGTGAAGCGCGGACTATGACAGTGGACTGCTTCTGCAGTGCCTTTTCCTAGTCTCTGACTAATCCTTAGGGAATAATAGTCGTGTTTATATGTATGTTTGTATATCCACTACGCACGAATTCTTCGTAATAACGATATGATCTGCAGCTCAACGTGGCCGCGATTTGGAGTCAGTAAATAGGCTAATGGTCCGGAAACGATGCTTAATTTATGACTAAGCCGCCAAAGTATAATTAAAAAATTTGGGCTACAGGAAGTCTTCTCAATGTTCTTTTTTGATTAGCAAATAACATCAATTATCATGGTCCAAGTAAACGTTTTAAAGTTTGTGTCATGGGATCCAAGGTAGATAGACACATATTAAAGAATTGAATATTAGGTCCTTACCTATGAAATTGGTGTTTTGTATGGAGATTTTAGGGAATTCTGCATTTTCCATACTACATTTTTTTCAGTTTTCTTCACAACGACAAATCCAAATAATATTTCGCATCTATCATTAGACAAGCTTATGTGTAATATAACACTTCATAAAAATTATTTATCGTTTTTAAGTGAATGCAAATAAAATGATGTATTCGGGAGGCACTCAAAAAGAGTTGTACTCCGTGTCCAATTTTAACACAATTAAACTTACAACAAATTATCAAAACAAATCAAAAGAGCTCAAAAATATAGTCTATTTTTAGACGAGATAATTATTTTTTAGGAATACTCTGAATCTTAATAGTTACAGACAAAATACTAAGAGAGAAAAAAAACACCAAATTCATAGGTAAGGACCCAATATTTTTATAGAAATATAATTGTTATATGAACCAATGAACAGCCAAGATTAAAGTACATTTTCACAAAAATATGGACCTTTCCCGATACTCTAACTTATCAGAGCTTTGCGGAGGACGTCTCAGTAAGATCACCGGTAGATAATAATAAATGATACTCGTATAAAGAGCCAAGGTTAACCCTCAGAGAGCCACTATCCAACATATATAATATTCAAAAAATTAAACAGCTTATATTTTGGAAAGAAACATCCTAGATCCTCGGCCTACAAATTGAGGGTGGTTGATACTGTGTGTTTTCGTGCTGTACCAGCTACCTTTGCACCTGGACTTTACCATAACATCAGGCGAGATGGTATCATTTGTCTAGTCTACTATTAAAAACAACCCCTATCCAGATATTGAAATGAAATATTTGAAATGTAGAGTCGTCGAGTTTATAAGTATTTAACTACTTTGACGTAGGTTTACCATAATTTGGAACACTTCCAATATGAAGATCACTTGACTGTCAAACAGCTGTCACAACAGGCCCACATTTTCCGCCACTACTGTCACAACACAACACTTTCTCATTTAGACAACCTAGAAATATTGTCGTTTAGTGTGTAAAAATGATTTATATTGCTTTATCTGCGTTATTTTTATTCTTTTAATTTATGAAAAAACAGGTACATTTATAATATGAAAGTATATATTATTATATGTGAGGCGCTTCTTGGTGTAGGGGTTTACATGTCTTGGTTTCGATATTAGAAACAAAAATGAAACAATACCGACTCAGGATGGTAATCTCTACCTACCCCTTCGGGTTCAAAGGCGTATTGATATGCATGGGTAAATGTCATATTCACATACCTACATAACCTAGTCGAGGCCGCGGGAAACGCAGGTTCGATCCCACCACCTGTACCACAGTTCATTGTGAATATCGCTTACCTTGCATTGTTCCGTCACCTTGGGGACCTAACATATCTGGCAAAATGTAGGTGATTAACACCTCTGCCTACCCCTTCGGGGAAAGAGGCGTGTTAATATGTAATGTTATAACCTAGTATTTTTCCTCTAAAAAGACTCAAACAAATTAATGTGGAAAATAAATCGTAATGCTTTATAATTTCGATTGGAAAACACCACCTGTGCAGCAAATTCCCGATTGTTCAGAACCAATTTTATATAGGTAAACAGAGCGCTGCGCTCGACCAGATGGCTCGGCTCTTGCAAGGCGTCTAGACTCCGATACGAGATGCCTGATATTTGCTCTGTGTGGTATGTCCATGAATAAATAAAAGGAGGGACGGAAATTTGTGGTGAGCTATTATTTCTTTTCTTCGTAAGGCATATCGAAGCAAGATTGGTCTCGTGATCCTGTAAGTGTTTACACCTCTGCCTACTCTTTCGGGAAAAGTTATGAACGTTGTTGTTGTTGCATATTGTAGATTTCCCCGGAGCCATAGTAATAGTATAATGATGAAGATTTTTTATTTATCTATGACTACTTCACTCATAGATAAAAAAATGCAATTGAATCATGAAAAATGTACAAAAATAATATCATTTTTCACTTCATCCAAATACCTTGAATATTCATATTAAAATTGAAGATTGTTCTCAAATAATATAGAAATAATAGAAAATATTGGTCTCAAAAAATCCTGGAAAGCACTGAAAGCATGGAAGCCTGAACTTTGAAGCAATATATCTCCCTGAACTATTATCATCTTATTTTAGCAGCGTGTTATTAGAGCTTCTTTGTTATTATCACAGAAAGAAACTTTATTAAAACACAGACTGTGAAATGGAACAGTCTAGACCCGTCGGGTGCCTGGTGGGTCTAACAGATCCATCATTTCATAATTTTTTTTTATTATTTTTTATTTAGTAAACAATGTTTCTACAGCATTATTCTTGTACATGATAAACGAATACAAAATATTACTAAAACATAAGCCAATTAAAGAAACAAACTATGCTTTTAGCAAATATTATAAACATTTGGTAGGTAGATGTAAAATGAAGATACAATTTAACAAAATATCATAAATAGTCACAATTATACAAAAAAAGTAATTGTCGCACGATTGTATTGAAGTGTGTGTGTGTTGCACACGCATATACACATACAGTGTATATGCGTGTAAAATCGTCAATATTCTTTTGAATTCTAAGCCAAATCAACTGAGTTTCTCAGTAGCCCCATGAAACCGACTAGGGACCACTTTGTCTCTCTATCCGTAGTCCGCAACTAGCAAGTTACAAAATTACAAGCGTTTTATATGCGCTCGGTTCTGAGGGACCCGGCCAGGCAAACGGCGATAATTTTGATAGCTATTAAAAAAAACATTTATTTCAGATTTGAATCCATATTTTCCTGGTAAAAGCGATTTTTTCTTGAGAAAATTGTTACACGAATACGGAGTAGTAACAAACATTAACTCATTATTTTTGATATAAATTGGTATTACAGTTTGTAAATTTATTCATTTGTGCCTAATTATTAGGAAGTCTAATGTTTTGATTCAATTATAAATTTTTTATTTGTTGCATGAAACATAAGTGTTGATTTTCATTACGTAAAATTAGAGATATTTTTGATTATATCTTATAACTCCGTAAAACAACATGTACCGTGTGTATGTAAAACGTAAAAAATAAAAAAGTAAAAAGTAACAAAACAAATAACAATAAAAAACAATCAAATCATTTAAAACATATTAAAATACAAATAAAAAACTTGTTATTTGACATTTTGACACATTAATTACTTAAAAAACAAGCAGTTTGTTAACGGGTCCCGCAGATCCACCAGGCACCTGAAGGGTTAAAAGGATTTTTGCGCCCTTGTCGTCGACTTGCAAGCTGAAGATGTCAAATGAAATGTATAACTCTCTAGATTGTTTTGAAGAAAGAAATTTTTAAATGAAAATATTTACAAAGAAATGATAATGGAACCTTATTTTAAATTAGCTGATTTTCATACCCTAACACAATATTACACAAAGGTACCAAATATAAGATTAAATGGTGCACTTTATAGGACTTGTCCAACAATGGACTATAGTAAGCTGGTGATAATGAAGTTTTTCAAACCCAAATACAAACACAACCCAAAAAAAAAAACTGTCCTAATTAAACTTAATTTAAAAAGCGGAATTAAGTCGAGACATTCTTAAATCTTAAAGAAATTATGCCACTCTCAATTGTTTCATCAACACCAGACTGCGTGATAAATGGTGTAGAGCCCAGATCGGCTTGTCGCCGCCAAAGCTTCAGGTTCTCGTCCAACGCATAAATCACAGGCGGTGACGGGAGCTCTCTAGAATATTTTAGAGCTAATATTGTTTTCGGGTAAATAAAGATACTGTATGAGGAGCTCGGTGGCGTGGTGGTTAGTACGCTTTGGCTTTTGATATCGAAAACAAAGCCTCCTTCGCCATGGTCAAGCCTTGGATGGGTGACCAAAACATTGTGATCGTGAACACCTCCCTGCTTCGGAAGGTTTCTGACCCACCAACATACTCATCATAATGTTTTTCTCCACGAGGAAGAACTGTACCCAGCAGTGAGACTTATATAGGCTGAAGACTTTAGATACTAATTTATATAAAGAGAGGTTCGTTTTAAACTATATTTATTATGAGTAGGATATATAATAAGTATTAACGCGGAGAGCAAGGACCACGAGAAAATCTGGAACCAAAGGATATCATTTCAAATAACTTTCCTGGTCCATGTTAATAATTTATTTACAAACATGATGATATATTTTATTTTTTTATGTATGATGATAAACTAAAGAGAAAGATGGAAACTGTTTAGTTAGGATTAATTGGTAGACGTAAGTCTAAGATATTTTGTTATTATTTATATTTATATAGTTTAGAGGTAAACAAGTACTTACCTAGAAGTGTATAATTTGTCTGTTATGTTTTATTGCTTTTGACGCGTCATAAGTGTAACTACTTGTGACCTAAATGATTAAATAAAGAATTTCATTTCATTTCATTTTTATTAGCGAGTGGTTATTGACGAATTATGTTACAGAGGCGTTTTAAAAGAACCTTTACAAACTTTTAAAATACTACCATATATAATTTTCTAGTATATTCCCAGGGTTTAACCGTTCATAATCTAATTCGCATGAACAGATGTCAGAAACGAGCGATTTAAAGGCAATTAGGGCCCAGCTCATCGAGAGAATTAACTTATTTCCTCCACGTTGGGCGCCAATGTGAAGCTTGGAATAAAATGAAAGACGCTGGGTCGTCACTTATGTATCGTATATTTTATAATGAAGAATTAAGGCACACAATAGTGCCTTAAAGAAACTTATAGTCATTGTTATTTATTAGGAACTGATCATGTGGTTCGTTGTAACTTTGTTTCAGCTTATAAAAATTGATCACTTTATAAATATATTACAATTATTGTTAGAAGGGAGTCAACCGCTCTACGCACTGACGCTGGTAAGAATGAGCTTCGAGAACAAAACAAATAAAAAGAGACAGACAGCAAATTTAAAAACGGAAACCAAGAGAAAAATGGCCAGAGAAGAGCGCAATGACAGCAACGAGGCGCTAATATAGCTATGGCGCCTCGTTACAATGTACGGGGAAGGGGCTATCAACTTTTTTGCAAGAGCTTGCTGAATTGCAAGTAATTTTTACCAGCATTCGAGAATTATTAGTAGGCGTGAACTCACAGCAGGTAATTGTCTTGGAAACTACATTTATACCGCTTTCAACATATAAATATGAAGGTATTATAATATGTTACTCAGGGCCGATTCGACCAATTTTCGATTAGCGACACTGGTGTAGTAATACCAAAATGCTTTAACTGCCAAATGCGTACACGCCCAAAAATTGACCGTGTACGCAGGACTCCGCCATTAGAGTGGGTTCGACCAATGCAATTTAAACATTTATTGGTGTACGAACCCCGTATAGTAACACGGAATTTGGTCGAATTCGCCCTCAATGTAGGAAAGCTCCAGCAGTTGGACATATTATTATGGAGGCCAATGAGGCGGTTGGTTAAAAGCAGGGTTTATTCGTGATCATGCTAGTTTGTCATACTAGTATGACTGTGAGAATATACCGGTCCATGTAATCATACTATTGCTTTAAGTCTTCGGTTCCCACCACCAACAAGGTGGAGTTGCTGATGCAATTTTTTTTTCACATCTACCCTTACTTCTGACCACACCTTGACTTAACAACCAACCAATCCAATGTAAATGGTTGTATTGTCTATTTTCGATGAAAAACCCTCAGGTTGTAGCAGAATATCAGTGCTATGCTCGCATCCAGATGTGAACAGAACCGGTCACTGAGCGACGACGTTTTTACTCTTCTGTAGCACACACAATTGAGTTCTTGTACGGCACATGGTTAATGTTTCTATTTTGATATGTTTTTAAGCTATTGCATAGCTTCTATCGCGGGCCTTGAGCGCGGGGACCGAATCCAGAAATTCCGTAACGAAAAAACCTCACGCTCCCCACTACGATGCGCAAGGAGGTGTGGCTTGAAGGCCGTGCATCGTCTAACGTCGTTTCAGTTCGGCAGTCCTCGACACGGCGTTGTGTGCGTAAATATGAATGAACAAAGTGCATTTATTATTAATGAAGAAAGTCACCAAAAAAAATAATGAAAGAAAATGAGTGAGTACTCTATATACATACATTTTATTTTGTATTTATTTAATAATAGAAAAATTTGTTTTCTTATCGGTCACCACGCTCAAAAAGTATAACTTGAATTAATATCAAAGAAAAAGAAATACTGCATGAATAAAATAAATAAATAAAATTATAATTGCATAAGTTGATACAAAATGCTATGCAATAGCTTTACCGCGTCAGTCCCCGAGTGCCACACGTCTTTTTTTTCTATTTTAGTTTGCGATGGAGAAATTATTGAGTAAATAAATTTTTATCTGATGTTGCCTTCAACTCGGCATAGATACTTCAAGACTTTTGTTTGAATTTTCTATAAAAAAATTATATAGGTACTGCAAATTTTTGTAAACAAAGTAAAGGCGAGTTTGGCTTGCTCGCTGCACTTTGAGTATTCAGTATTCTATGAATGAATAGATATCCATTGTGGGAACATGAATGTAGGGCAGGGGAGTCATAATGGCCCACGTGTTCCAACTGCGCAGTTTATTTTTATGTCGACCGCATCACTTATGATATAGAAAATAATCTCAGTTTATATAACACATGCGGCTTTGATTTCGTTCGTAATAAAAAGTTTAGAGGCTTCTTGATATCAAATTTAAGTAATGTGTTTTAAATGACTGGCATTAGCGTGATAGGATTATGTTATTTTTATGTTGTATTGTTTAATTTATTTGTATGTTGTTTTCAGAAGCACTTCTTACAAAATAATTTTTCAAAAAAATGTTGAGAGTTAAAAAGACTTCAGTTGTCAGTTTCTCTTAACACATATTTTTTTTATCGAGGCGAAACTTGTTTATCCTTAACCAAGAGCGTTAATAATTCAAAAACATAATTAGCAAATGTTAAAAAGGAAGTAAAACAATAAAACAAGAAAAAGTTTGTCAAACCCATTAGCATCGATAATCCAATAAAATCGAAACACTTTCTTCTAATAGTCTTGGAAATGAAGAAGAATTCAACACCAGCTTTAGTGTTATTTATATCGTTTGTTTTCAAACAATACACTACTCCGAGAATAGAGTGTTTATAAACATCCAAAGGAAAACACGTCATGAATTCAAGCTATTTGGGTACGAAATTCGATATATATGCCACTGGCACGGAATGCTGAAAATAATTCAATCTAAAAAATGATCCGAGTTTTTAGCCACAGAAGAAATGTCAAGCCTTTATTCTTTAACAGGGCATCGTAAAGTTTTCGAGCTATACACGATCAGGGCGATATTAACGGATTTATTATAGGTAGGTACCATACATAACTACATACACATAATCACGCCTGTAATCCCCGAAGGGGTAGGCAGAGTCCAAGGAGCACTGTGTTCCTTAAGACCCCGTTTAACCACACAAAAATTGGATTTGGTCAGTTGAAAAAAAGTGAAAGAGTAGTAACAAGTGGCTAGCTCATCGCCTACACAATCACAGAACCAGTACCCAATACGCCCTTAGTCGCCTTTTACGACATGCAAGGCAAGAAAAGCAGTCGGTACATTCTTGTTGGCACGTACATACCTACCGAAGAGAATCTTACTTATCTCTTCTTCATTCAAATTCTGCTGAACGGTTCAGTCTGAAGTCGCCCTTTACGTTTTTGTAATGACTGAATAAGTACTTCTTGGTTGTATAAAGATGAAATTGATTAATTTATTAAAAAAAATGTTAGTTTTGATTTTGAATTTGGACTCCAACACGGGACCACCACAGAATAGTAAGATTATTACGACTGACCCAGACAATCTTCAGCTATGCTATCGCTCAGTTGCACAAAGATTTTTTAAAGACGACATTTAGTAATGAGACATTAAAACTTTAAAGTTCATTAAATTTAAAATTGGAACACAAAATAGTTCTAGCTAATGTCTCTTTAGCATTGATAGGGTGCTAATGTCGTTTTGTGCAACGTAAAAACTACGCTAAGGTGTTCTTTTGACACTTCAATCAATAAATTTAATGGAGCATTAGGGATAATGCCGACATTAAATTTTAAAGTTCGTTTCTGCAACTGGGTGTATGTCTCATGTAATTTAGTAGATTTGCAAAGTTATCGACGCTGGAATTTATTGATTTTATTTGATAGCAACTGAAAAGAGTTCAGAATTCTTTTACGTAATCGATTTCGGATTGGTGGCAATCGTAGAAACGGATTTATACTTATTGCTAAAATGTCGTAGAGGTAAAAACAGTTCGAACTGTCGATGGATGTCGGGTATTGTAATGAAAAGTAGGGCGAGTATTTACCGCTTTCCGACTGGCGTGGCACCTTACTGAAGATCGCAGCTAATAACTAGTTTTTCAAACGTGACCGCGATTTTCCAAACGTAGTGTAAAATGCCCTTTGGCAAGATAAATGTTTTGTGAAAGCTGACAGATTCAGGATGCGACAAGCTAAGACAGAAGACATTAATAAATACCCGAATAATGAGATTTTTAATCTTAGCACCATAATTTTCAGTTAATTAACGCAAATTTCAGGAGCTTAATGGCTTAGTGGTTAGTACGCTTTGGCTTTCGATTGAAAACAAAGCTACCTTCACCAGCCAGCGTGGTGGTGTTACGGCCCATATTCTTCATGTGTTTCTCCATGAGGAAGGCCTGAACCCAGCAGTGGGACGTATATAGGCTGAGGACATAACGCAATTTTCATAGGCCTTCTCTTTAGTACGCAATTATTTGTACTATTGAAATATCGTAGTATTTTTACCTAATGTATCTTCAATCGTAGTCCAAAAGGTAAACAAAAAATCGACTCACTGAATTTGTTAATCAATAATCACACTTTTTTCATTGGCACATTAATATAATTAACTGTAACAATTTCTGTCCAATTCAATTGATTTCACACACCTACTATTATCAGTTAATATTTAAGAGATGAAACACTGTCTTCGTTATTTTAAGTTTTGGCCAACTTTGATTCAACGATACTAAAAGTGAGTTGACCAAACATTTTATCCCCGGAGTGACCATCTAATCGAACAGTCGAATGAACTTAGAAATATAGCCTGTCTTAAAAGTATACTATTGCTAATATCGCTGCAGATCTACCAAGTGATCGCGATTCCGATTCATAACGAGGCGCTATATCAGTTTTGGCGACTCTTTTGCTGTTATTGCGCTCTTCTCTGGCCATATTCTCTTGGTTTCTGTTTTCAAACTAACCATCTGTCTCTTTTTTTTCATTGTTTTCGATCAGCGTCTGCTGACTCTGATAGGAATTAAATTGGAAGGATTAATTCCAATGGAATAAATAAATTAATTAAGAAAAAGGAATTAATTTGGCGTCGAGACAACCGCTCCGTCTGGAGTGGTTGTCTTGACGCCAACAAATTTATCATAATAAATTTTATTGTTGATAATA
The DNA here is from genome assembly GCA_910589355.1 of Parapoynx stratiotata. NCBI lineage: Eukaryota > Metazoa > Arthropoda > Insecta > Lepidoptera > Crambidae > Parapoynx > Parapoynx stratiotata. The sequence goes on from OU342461.1 coordinate 14,999,913, forward strand.
AGATTATAATATTTATAATAGTTTATAAAAAACATAAATGTTCAAATAACTTTATTAAGGCACTGTTTTGTGCTATACTGTAAATATATAAGTGACATCATCTCCGGCTTTTTATTTCTACTTCGGCCTCAACCACCTCACACTGTAAATAATATAATAGCCATTACATTACTTTTCACAGATTCTTAACACACGAGAATTAAATTCAATTGGGTAAATGTCGTCTGAATTATGAAATGCGTCAGTTGAATTACACTTATCGCAATTTTAACGTAATTCACTGTTAATTAGGGCCAGATTTGCTGACGTGACTGTTAACCTTCGCTAGTCGGAGGGAACTTACAGAAGAAGATTGTTGATTGATGGTCGAAAGTATTTTATTCATACGCAATCCAGCAATCAACTAGATATAAAAAACTTTATCGTTTAATTCTATTATTATAATGTAAACACATCTAAAATTGAGCAAACGTTTACATTGCAAGATTTATTTTCTGTTTCCAGGGAATTTCATGGCTCTGAGATTATGATTTCATATACTCGTAAGACAGTTTTAATAAAAGTTACTAGTTGGTAAAATGTAATGTATTTCTGAGGCACATTGCTTAACTCGAGGTTTAATGATTTATAGCTGGGTACATACGGTTTAATAGTTGAATAAAGAATGTAAATCAATGTAAATGATTCAACAATTCTTTTACAAGTATCAATGTATTCTAGTTGCCACTTACGATATAAAAAAATGTACACTCGGGAATAGTTACCAGTATGAGGAGTGAATGCTTAAAGTTATAGGTTTTTTTATGTTTGTAACATATATTTTAAAGATTTTAACTAGTTGATGGGCCCAAAACGAGAGACAATAGAAAAATCTATTGTTTACGATCACCAGTGTTCGCGGTGCCCACTATGAGGTTAAATAAAAAAAATTATATATGTATTTGTATAAAAGGGGTGTACCCCCAAGATGATCCGACATAATTTGTACATAATATAGAGACAAGCGAAAGTACCGGGTCACTTACCATGAAATATTTACAAATACATATTTTTTCATCCGCGGTCACTATGGTCTTCTAACTATCCCACGGGAACCCTTTAATTTTCCGGAATAAAAAGTATCTAAGATGTTGATCAGGGATATAAGGTATCACCATGCAAAATTTTATTGAAATCGGTCCAACCATTTCGGAGATTAGCCCGTACAAACAGACAAACAGACAAAGAGAAACAAAAAATGTATTTTTTTGGTATTTTTCCTCTTTTTTTTAGCATTTCTTTTCTATGTACGGACATTTGACCTCTACACTTTTATTATATAGATAACAGTAAAAAAATATGATCAAATATAACACAACATATCTAGAGAACTACACAAATGTTAGTCATAAAATAAATGTAGCTTTCTGACACATAAATGACATTGTAAAGACTTGTTCTCACTACATCAAAACCACGAAACTATGAGCATATGCGCATATGCTTACACTTCCTACTGAAAAAAGAGGAAGTTACTGTGGTTGATTTAAAACCAGTAAGCGCAGTTCACACATTAATTAGGGCTGCAATTATAAACGGGAGGAGCTACTAAATTGAGCGGAGGGATTTAATGGCCGTCCATCATATAGGTTCAGTTTTATACGACGGCTAATTTAAACTTTATATAAATTTTATTTGGTGCATTATGGTATTTTTTCTCCGTTGAAGTCTTGAATTTGCCAGAAAGCACTAATAGTTACAAAGCAATCTGACTTTTTTGATCGTTTTAAGGCAGAAATCCGGTAGAAATAAATTAATATTGGGTCCTTACCTATGAAATTGGTGTTTTTATTCTGTCTTAGCAATTTGTCCGTAACTATTAAGTTTCAGAACATTCTTATAAAATAATTGCCTCTTCTAAAAATAGACCATAATTTTGAGCTCGTTTTATTTAATTTGATAATTTTTTGTATGTTTAATTGTGTTAAAATTAGACACAAAGACAATTATTTATAACTGCCTCCCGAATACATCATTTGATTTGCATTAACATAAAAACGATGAATAATTTTTATCAAGCGTGTTCACACACATATTGCTAAAGCTTGTCTAATGATACATGCCAAATATTATTATCTCAGGATTTGTCGTTGTGAAGAAAACTGATAAAATGTTAGTATGGAAAATGCAGACATCCCCAAAATCTTCATACAACACACCAATTTCATAGGTAAGGACCTTATATTCACTCAAGTGGTTTTATTGTCCTTGACGATAAAGGGCTGCTAACGATGATGAAAATTTTTTAGCGCAACAGTTAGTAATAATAATTTAACTATTTTTTCGAGTGCTCGATTCTTTTTAATTCTTTTGTGATTTTGTTCTCATTAGGGCATGGATTAATGTTTTAAACATAAATTTTGTTACATGATTTTTAAAGTTGTGGCCCCTATAATTAAAAATGCAAGGCATAAATTAAGCTACCGTTAAGTTTTGTATAACTCAATATGATAGCAATTATGTAACACCGTTATGTATAATAATTATGTATAAAACGGCGTCAAATACGGTCCTACTTAGCCCATTTTGGGCCGCTTGCCACTGGCGTCTGAACATTTTCGCGCGCTAGCCTAATTTGGGCCGATTGCAAGGGTAAGGAAACACGTAATTTAAGTTACAAAATACTTTCTTTTATTTTTCTGAATGAACAGTCATAACTAGCTTGCTTTTGTACCCATAGACGCGAGTTTTTTTCCATTTATTGGTTTTTCAGTCCATATTATATTTACATTTAAAATTTTTTTTCTACATAAATATCCAGGCTCCTATTCTCATATTCTCTTTGAAGTGCATTCTTTTCTGTTGCCGGTGTTGTGTCCCCGACACCTCGTTAGCTCAGTTTGGCAACATCGTTGTTTCCGGTAGTTTTGTGCCAATTGTCTCTCAAGAAAAAACAAAGCTATTATTACTTAAAGGAGGTTACAGAATTTCCCGTTTGTTGATCCTGTATTTAAATATCATTACCGTTTTTATTATTTTTATCAATAAGCTTCCTTAAAGTAAGGATAACGGATATACATAATTGTATAATACATAGTTAAGTACATCTTTGATAGAATCATTAATAATTTCATTTCTTCAGTTCATACAAATATTTGTGCACTGCGAATTGGTCTGCTTTCATACATGTATGCTTTCATAAACAAAGATCTTTTGTATCCATAGTTTTGGCTTTAATTTTGGCAAATACATTATTATCATTAATAACTTTGATTTACTATATTCATCACACAAACATCGCTTCTACCAAGAATTTAAATCGAAGTTCAAAGCACTAGACCACGTAGGCCGTAGATGGATGATTATTATTTACGCAACAAAAATGCATAATATTAGATATACGAAAGGCGCGAATAAATAACATACATAATGATATGTTGTCGGTGTCGTTTCGTTGTTAGCATACCATACAAGCAAATAAATTGGGTCAACATTATTGGAGACGGCAAAACAAAGCCCACTTGTATAAAAAGGACAACTGGCTGTAACAAGGGATCGAGTCATTTGGAGGACGTGTCTTCATTACTTAGTTAGGGCGTACTCTGCGGCCATATTGGCAGCATCAGGCGGGCGAAGCATAACGATGGAACCATGGAATAGATGAAAAAGAGAAATTATGACAAACTGAGCGAAGATTTAGCGAACAAAGTGAGACAGTAAGGCCCGGACTCCACCAAAGGTGTGCGGTGAACGCCAAAGAGATTTTTTCAGCACGGGTGTATCTGCCGAAGCTGTGGGTACTGTCGCGGATATATGTAATTTTACACATACTTATTTATTTTTGTAGTTATAAAATCGAGTTATGTTTTCATTAAACAAATCAAACAGGTCAAATTAAACTGTTTGATTTTTTTTTACAATACTTTCAGAACTTTAACCTTTTTCTTAGAGAAATAGTTACATATTCTTTTCTAAATTTGTAGTCATGAGAGTCCCCGAGTGCCACACGTCTTTTTTTTCTATTTTAGTTTGCGATGGAGAAATTATTGAGTAAATAAATTTTTATCTGATGTTGCCTTCAACTCGGCATAGATACTTCAAGACTTTTGTTTGAATTTTCTATAAAAAAATTATATAGGTACTGCAAATTTTTGTAAACAAAGTAAAGGCGAGTTTGGCTTGCTCGCTGCACTTTGAGTATTCAGTATTCTATGAATGAATGGATATCCATTGTGGGAACATGAATGTAGGGCAGGGGAGTCATAATGGCCCACGTGTTCCAACTGCGCAGTTTATTTTTATGTCGACCGCATCACTTATGATATAGAAAATAATCTCAGTTTATATAACACATGCGGCTTTGATTTCGTTCGTAATAAAAAGTTTAGAGGCTTCTTGATATCAAATTTAAGTAATGTGTTTTAAATGACTGGCATTAGCGTGATAGGATTATGTTATTTTTATGTTGTATTGTTTAATTTATTTGTATGTTGTTTTCAGAAGCACTTCTTACAAAATAATTTTTCAAAAAAATGTTGAGAGTTAAAAAGACTTCAGTTGTCAGTTTCTCTTAACACATATTTTTTTTATCGAGGCGAAACTTGTTTATCCTTAACCAAGAGCGTTAATAATTCAAAAACATAATTAGCAAATGTTAAAAAGGAAGTAAAACAATAAAACAAGAAAAAGTTTGTCAAACCCATTAGCATCGATAATCCAATAAAATCGAAACACTTTCTTCTAATAGTCTTGGAAATGAAGAAGAATTCAACACCAGCTTTAGTGTTATTTATATCGTTTGTTTTCAAACAATACACTACTCCGAGAATAGAGTGTTTATAAACATCCAAAGGAAAACACGTCATGAATTCAAGCTATTTGGGTACGAAATTCGATATATATGCCACTGGCACGGAATGCTGAAAATAATTCAATCTAAAAAATGATCCGAGTTTTTAGCCACAGAAGAAATGTCAAGCCTTTATTCTTTAACAGGGCATCGTAAAGTTTTCGAGCTATACACGATCAGGGCGATATTAACGGATTTATTATAGGTAGGTACCATACATAACTACATACACATAATCACGCCTGTAATCCCCGAAGGGGTAGGCAGAGTCCAAGGAGCACTGTGTTCCTTAAGACCCCGTTTAACCACACAAAAATTGGATTTGGTCAGTTGAAAAAAAGTGAAAGAGTAGTAACAAGTGGCTAGCTCATCGCCTACACAATCACAGAACCAGTACCCAATACGCCCTTAGTCGCCTTTTACGACATGCAAGGCAAGAAAAGCAGTCGGTACATTCTTGTTGGCACGTACATACCTACCGAAGAGAATCTTACTTATCTCTTCTTCATTCAAATTCTGCTGAACGGTTCAGTCTGAAGTCGCCCTTTACGTTTTTGTAATGACTGAATAAGTACTTCTTGGTTGTATAAAGATGAAATTGATTAATTTATTAAAAAAAATGTTAGTTTTGATTTTGAATTTGGACTCCAACACGGGACCACCACAGAATAGTAAGATTATTACGACTGACCCAGACAATCTTCAGCTATGCTATCGCTCAGTTGCACAAAGATTTTTTAAAGACGACATTTAGTAATGAGACATTAAAACTTTAAAGTTCATTAAATTTAAAATTGGAACACAAAATAGTTCTAGCTAATGTCTCTTTAGCATTGATAGGGTGCTAATGTCGTTTTGTGCAACGTAAAAACTACGCTAAGGTGTTCTTTTGACACTTCAATCAATAAATTTAATGGAGCATTAGGGATAATGCCGACATTAAATTTTAAAGTTCGTTTCTGCAACTGGGTGTATGTCTCATGTAATTTAGTAGATTTGCAAAGTTATCGACGCTGGAATTTATTGATTTTATTTGATAGCAACTGAAAAGAGTTCAGAATTCTTTTACGTAATCGATTTCGGATTGGTGGCAATCGTAGAAACGGATTTATACTTATTGCTAAAATGTCGTAGAGGTAAAAACAGTTCGAACTGTCGATGGATGTCGGGTATTGTAATGAAAAGTAGGGCGAGTATTTACCGCTTTCCGACTGGCGTGGCACCTTACTGAAGATCGCAGCTAATAACTAGTTTTTCAAACGTGACCGCGATTTTCCAAACGTAGTGTAAAATGCCCTTTGGCAAGATAAATGTTTTGTGAAAGCTGACAGATTCAGGATGCGACAAGCTAAGACAGAAGACATTAATAAATACCCGAATAATGAGATTTTTAATCTTAGCACCATAATTTTCAGTTAATTAACGCAAATTTCAGGAGCTTAATGGCTTAGTGGTTAGTACGCTTTGGCTTTCGATTGAAAACAAAGCTACCTTCACCAGCCAGCGTGGTGGTGTTACGGCCCATATTCTTCATGTGTTTCTCCATGAGGAAGGCCTGAACCCAGCAGTGGGACGTATATAGGCTGAGGACATAACGCAATTTTCATAGGCCTTCTCTTTAGTACGCAATTATTTGTACTATTGAAATATCGTAGTATTTTTACCTAATGTATCTTCAATCGTAGTCCAAAAGGTAAACAAAAAATCGACTCACTGAATTTGTTAATCAATAATCACACTTTTTTCATTGGCACATTAATATAATTAACTGTAACAATTTCTGTCCAATTCAATTGATTTCACACACCTACTATTATCAGTTAATATTTAAGAGATGAAACACTGTCTTCGTTATTTTAAGTTTTGGCCAACTTTGATTCAACGATACTAAAAGTGAGTTGACCAAACATTTTATCCCCGGAGTGACCATCTAATCGAACAGTCGAATGAACTTAGAAATATAGCCTGTCTTAAAAGTATACTATTGCTAATATCGCTGCAGATCTACCAAGTGATCGCGATTCCGATTCATAACGAGGCGCTATATCAGTTTTGGCGACTCTTTTGCTGTTATTGCGCTCTTCTCTGGCCATATTCTCTTGGTTTCTGTTTTCAAACTAACCATCTGTCTCTTTTTTTTCATTGTTTTCGATCAGCGTCTGCTGACTCTGATAGGAATTAAATTGGAAGGATTAATTCCAATGGAATAAATAAATTAATTAAGAAAAAGGAATTAATTTGGCGTCGAGACAACCGCTCCGTCTGGAGTGGTTGTCTTGACGCCAACAAATTTATCATAATAAATTTTATTGTTGATAATAAGATTATAATATTTATAATAGTTTATAAAAAACATAAATGTTCAAATAACTTTATTAAGGCACTGTTTTGTGCTATACTGTAAATATATAAGTGACATCATCTCCGGCTTTTTATTTCTACTTCGGCCTCAACCACCTCACACTGTAAATAATATAATAGCCATTACATTACTTTTCACAGATTCTTAACACACGAGAATTAAATTCAATTGGGTAAATGTCGTCTGAATTATGAAATGCGTCAGTTGAATTACACTTATCGCAATTTTAACGTAATTCACTGTTAATTAGGGCCAGATTTGCTGACGTGACTGTTAACCTTCGCTAGTCGGAGGGAACTTACAGAAGAAGATTGTTGATTGATGGTCGAAAGTATTTTATTCATACGCAATCCAGCAATCAACTAGATATAAAAAACTTTATCGTTTAATTCTATTATTATAATGTAAACACATCTAAAATTGAGCAAACGTTTACATTGCAAGATTTATTTTCTGTTTCCAGGGAATTTCATGGCTCTGAGATTATGATTTCATATACTCGTAAGACAGTTTTAATAAAAGTTACTAGTTGGTAAAATGTAATGTATTTCTGAGGCACATTGCTTAACTCGAGGTTTAATGATTTATAGCTGGGTACATACGGTTTAATAGTTGAATAAAGAATGTAAATCAATGTAAATGATTCAACAATTCTTTTACAAGTATCAATGTATTCTAGTTGCCACTTACGATATAAAAAAATGTACACTCGGGAATAGTTACCAGTATGAGGAGTGAATGCTTAAAGTTATAGGTTTTTTTATGTTTGTAACATATATTTTAAAGATTTTAACTAGTTGATGGGCCCAAAACGAGAGACAATAGAAAAATCTATTGTTTACGATCACCAGTGTTCGCGGTGCCCACTATGAGGTTAAATAAAAAAAATTATATATGTATTTGTATAAAAGGGGTGTACCCCCAAGATGATCCGACATAATTTGTACATAATATAGAGACAAGCGAAAGTACCGGGTCACTTACCATGAAATATTTACAAATACATATTTTTTCATCCGCGGTCACTATGGTCTTCTAACTATCCCACGGGAACCCTTTAATTTTCCGGAATAAAAAGTATCTAAGATGTTGATCAGGGATATAAGGTATCACCATGCAAAATTTTATTGAAATCGGTCCAACCATTTCGGAGATTAGCCCGTACAAACAGACAAACAGACAAAGAGAAACAAAAAATGTATTTTTTTGGTATTTTTCCTCTTTTTTTTAGCATTTCTTTTCTATGTACGGACATTTGACCTCTACACTTTTATTATATAGATAACAGTAAAAAAATATGATCAAATATAACACAACATATCTAGAGAACTACACAAATGTTAGTCATAAAATAAATGTAGCTTTCTGACACATAAATGACATTGTAAAGACTTGTTCTCACTACATCAAAACCACGAAACTATGAGCATATGCGCATATGCTTACACTTCCTACTGAAAAAAGAGGAAGTTACTGTGGTTGATTTAAAACCAGTAAGCGCAGTTCACACATTAATTAGGGCTGCAATTATAAACGGGAGGAGCTACTAAATTGAGCGGAGGGATTTAATGGCCGTCCATCATATAGGTTCAGTTTTATACGACGGCTAATTTAAACTTTATATAAATTTTATTTGGTGCATTATGGTATTTTTTCTCCGTTGAAGTCTTGAATTTGCCAGAAAGCACTAATAGTTACAAAGCAATCTGACTTTTTTGATCGTTTTAAGGCAGAAATCCGGTAGAAATAAATTAATATTGGGTCCTTACCTATGAAATTGGTGTTTTTATTCTGTCTTAGCAATTTGTCCGTAACTATTAAGTTTCAGAACATTCTTATAAAATAATTGCCTCTTCTAAAAATAGACCATAATTTTGAGCTCGTTTTATTTAATTTGATAATTTTTTGTATGTTTAATTGTGTTAAAATTAGACACAAAGACAATTATTTATAACTGCCTCCCGAATACATCATTTGATTTGCATTAACATAAAAACGATGAATAATTTTTATCAAGCGTGTTCACACACATATTGCTAAAGCTTGTCTAATGATACATGCCAAATATTATTATCTCAGGATTTGTCGTTGTGAAGAAAACTGATAAAATGTTAGTATGGAAAATGCAGACATCCCCAAAATCTTCATACAACACACCAATTTCATAGGTAAGGACCTTATATTCACTCAAGTGGTTTTATTGTCCTTGACGATAAAGGGCTGCTAACGATGATGAAAATTTTTTAGCGCAACAGTTAGTAATAATAATTTAACTATTTTTTCGAGTGCTCGATTCTTTTTAATTCTTTTGTGATTTTGTTCTCATTAGGGCATGGATTAATGTTTTAAACATAAATTTTGTTACATGATTTTTAAAGTTGTGGCCCCTATAATTAAAAATGCAAGGCATAAATTAAGCTACCTTTAAGTTTTGTATAACTCAATATGATAGCAATTATGTAACACCGTTATGTATAATAATTATGTATAAAACGGCGTCAAATACGGTCCTACTTAGCCCATTTTGGGCCGCTTGCCACTGGCGTCTGAACATTTTCGCGCGCTAGCCTAATTTGGGCCGATTGCAAGGGTAAGGAAACACGTAATTTAAGTTACAAAATACTTTCTTTTATTTTTCTGAATGAACAGTCATAACTAGCTTGCTTTTGTACCCATAGACGCGAGTTTTTTTCCATTTATTGGTTTTTCAGTCCATATTATATTTACATTTAAAATTTTTTTTCTACATAAATATCCAGGCTCCTATTCTCATATTCTCTTTGAAGTGCATTCTTTTCTGTTGCCGGTGTTGTGTCCCCGACACCTCGTTAGCTCAGTTTGGCAACATCGTTGTTTCCGGTAGTTTTGTGCCAATTGTCTCTCAAGAAAAAACAAAGCTATTATTACTTAAAGGAGGTTACAGAATTTCCCGTTTGTTGATCCTGTATTTAAATATCATTACCGTTTTTATTATTTTTATCAATAAGCTTCCTTAAAGTAAGGATAACGGATATACATAATTGTATAATACATAGTTAAGTACATCTTTGATAGAATCATTAATAATTTCATTTCTTCAGTTCATACAAATATTTGTGCACTGCGAATTGGTCTGCTTTCATACATGTATGCTTTCATAAACAAAGATCTTTTGTATCCATAGTTTTGGCTTTAATTTTGGCAAATACATTATTATCATTAATAACTTTGATTTACTATATTCATCACACAAACATCGCTTCTACCAAGAATTTAAATCGAAGTTCAAAGCACTAGACCACGTAGGCCGTAGATGGATGATTATTATTTACGCAACAAAAATGCATAATATTAGATATACGAAAGGCGCGAATAAATAACATACATAATGATATGTTGTCGGTGTCGTTTCGTTGTTAGCATACCATACAAGCAAATAAATTGGGTCAACATTATTGGAGACGGCAAAACAAAGCCCACTTGTATAAAAAGGACAACTGGCTGTAACAAGGGATCGAGTCATTTGGAGGACGTGTCTTCATTACTTAGTTAGGGCGTACTCTGCGGCCATATTGGCAGCATCAGGCGGGCGAAGCATAACGATGGAACCATGGAATAGATGAAAAAGAGAAATTATGACAAACTGAGCGAAGATTTAGCGAACAAAGTGAGACAGTAAGGCCCGGACTCCACCAAAGGTGTGCGGTGAACGCCAAAGAGATTTTTTCAGCACGGGTGTATCTGCCGAAGCTGTGGGTACTGTCGCGGATATATGTAATTTTACACATACTTATTTATTTTTGTAGTTATAAAATCGAGTTATGTTTTCATTAAACAAATCAAACAGGTCAAATTAAACTGTTTGATTTTTTTTTACAATACTTTCAGAACTTTAACCTTTTTCTTAGAGAAATAGTTACATATTCTTTTCTAAATTTGTAGTCATGAGAGTCCCCGAGTGCCACACGTCTTTTTTTTCTATTTTAGTTTGCGATGGAGAAATTATTGAGTAAATAAATTTTTATCTGATGTTGCCTTCAACTCGGCATAGATACTTCAAGACTTTTGTTTGAATTTTCTATAAAAAAATTATATAGGTACTGCAAATTTTTGTAAACAAAGTAAAGGCGAGTTTGGCTTGCTCGCTGCACTTTGAGTATTCAGTATTCTATGAATGAATGGATATCCATTGTGGGAACATGAATGTAGGGCAGGGGAGTCATAATGGCCCACGTGTTCCAACTGCGCAGTTTATTTTTATGTCGACCGCATCACTTATGATATAGAAAATAATCTCAGTTTATATAACACATGCGGCTTTGATTTCGTTCGTAATAAAAAGTTTAGAGGCTTCTTGATATCAAATTTAAGTAATGTGTTTTAAATGACTGGCATTAGCGTGATAGGATTATGTTATTTTTATGTTGTATTGTTTAATTTATTTGTATGTTGTTTTCAGAAGCACTTCTTACAAAATAATTTTTCAAAAAAATGTTGAGAGTTAAAAAGACTTCAGTTGTCAGTTTCTCTTAACACATATTTTTTTTATCGAGGCGAAACTTGTTTATCCTTAACCAAGAGCGTTAATAATTCAAAAACATAATTAGCAAATGTTAAAAAGGAAGTAAAACAATAAAACAAGAAAAAGTTTGTCAAACCCATTAGCATCGATAATCCAATAAAATCGAAACACTTTCTTCTAATAGTCTTGGAAATGAAGAAGAATTCAACACCAGCTTTAGTGTTATTTATATCGTTTGTTTTCAAACAATACACTACTCCGAGAATAGAGTGTTTATAAACATCCAAAGGAAAACACGTCATGAATTCAAGCTATTTGGGTACGAAATTCGATATATATGCCACTGGCACGGAATGCTGAAAATAATTCAATCTAAAAAATGATCCGAGTTTTTAGCCACAGAAGAAATGTCAAGCCTTTATTCTTTAACAGGGCATCGTAAAGTTTTCGAGCTATACACGATCAGGGCGATATTAACGGATTTATTATAGGTAGGTACCATACATAACTACATACACATAATCACGCCTGTAATCCCCGAAGGGGTAGGCAGAGTCCAAGGAGCACTGTGTTCCTTAAGACCCCGTTTAACCACACAAAAATTGGATTTGGTCAGTTGAAAAAAAGTGAAAGAGTAGTAACAAGTGGCTAGCTCATCGCCTACACAATCACAGAACCAGTACCCAATACGCCCTTAGTCGCCTTTTACGACATGCAAGGCAAGAAAAGCAGTCGGTACATTCTTGTTGGCACGTACATACCTACCGAAGAGAATCTTACTTATCTCTTCTTCATTCAAATTCTGCTGAACGGTTCAGTCTGAAGTCGCCCTTTACGTTTTTGTAATGACTGAATAAGTACTTCTTGGTTGTATAAAGATGAAATTGATTAATTTATTAAAAAAAATGTTAGTTTTGATTTTGAATTTGGACTCCAACACGGGACCACCACAGAATAGTAAGATTATTACGACTGACCCAGACAATCTTCAGCTATGCTATCGCTCAGTTGCACAAAGATTTTTTAAAGACGACATTTAGTAATGAGACATTAAAACTTTAAAGTTCATTAAATTTAAAATTGGAACACAAAATAGTTCTAGCTAATGTCTCTTTAGCATTGATAGGGTGCTAATGTCGTTTTGTGCAACGTAAAAACTACGCTAAGGTGTTCTTTTGACACTTCAATCAATAAATTTAATGGAGCATTAGGGATAATGCCGACATTAAATTTTAAAGTTCGTTTCTGCAACTGGGTGTATGTCTCATGTAATTTAGTAGATTTGCAAAGTTATCGACGCTGGAATTTATTGATTTTATTTGATAGCAACTGAAAAGAGTTCAGAATTCTTTTACGTAATCGATTTCGGATTGGTGGCAATCGTAGAAACGGATTTATACTTATTGCTAAAATGTCGTAGAGGTAAAAACAGTTCGAACTGTCGATGGATGTCGGGTATTGTAATGAAAAGTAGGGCGAGTATTTACCGCTTTCCGACTGGCGTGGCACCTTACTGAAGATCGCAGCTAATAACTAGTTTTTCAAACGTGACCGCGATTTTCCAAACGTAGTGTAAAATGCCCTTTGGCAAGATAAATGTTTTGTGAAAGCTGACAGATTCAGGATGCGACAAGCTAAGACAGAAGACATTAATAAATACCCGAATAATGAGATTTTTAATCTTAGCACCATAATTTTCAGTTAATTAACGCAAATTTCAGGAGCTTAATGGCTTAGTGGTTAGTACGCTTTGGCTTTCGATTGAAAACAAAGCTACCTTCACCAGCCAGCGTGGTGGTGTTACGGCCCATATTCTTCATGTGTTTCTCCATGAGGAAGGCCTGAACCCAGCAGTGGGACGTATATAGGCTGAGGACATAACGCAATTTTCATAGGCCTTCTCTTTAGTACGCAATTATTTGTACTATTGAAATATCGTAGTATTTTTACCTAATGTATCTTCAATCGTAGTCCAAAAGGTAAACAAAAAATCGACTCACTGAATTTGTTAATCAATAATCACACTTTTTTCATTGGCACATTAATATAATTAACTGTAACAATTTCTGTCCAATTCAATTGATTTCACACACCTACTATTATCAGTTAATATTTAAGAGATGAAACACTGTCTTCGTTATTTTAAGTTTTGGCCAACTTTGATTCAACGATACTAAAAGTGAGTTGACCAAACATTTTATCCCCGGAGTGACCATCTAATCGAACAGTCGAATGAACTTAGAAATATAGCCTGTCTTAAAAGTATACTATTGCTAATATCGCTGCAGATCTACCAAGTGATCGCGATTCCGATTCATAACGAGGCGCTATATCAGTTTTGGCGACTCTTTTGCTGTTATTGCGCTCTTCTCTGGCCATATTCTCTTGGTTTCTGTTTTCAAACTAACCATCTGTCTCTTTTTTTTCATTGTTTTCGATCAGCGTCTGCTGACTCTGATAGGAATTAAATTGGAAGGATTAATTCCAATGGAATAAATAAATTAATTAAGAAAAAGGAATTAATTTGGCGTCGAGACAACCGCTCCGTCTGGAGTGGTTGTCTTGACGCCAACAAATTTATCATAATAAATTTTATTGTTGATAATAAGATTATAATATTTATAATAGTTTATAAAAAACATAAATGTTCAAATAACTTTATTAAGGCACTGTTTTGTGCTATACTGTAAATATATAAGTGACATCATCTCCGGCTTTTTATTTCTACTTCGGCCTCAACCACCTCACACTGTAAATAATATAATAGCCATTACATTACTTTTCACAGATTCTTAACACACGAGAATTAAATTCAATTGGGTAAATGTCGTCTGAATTATGAAATGCGTCAGTTGAATTACACTTATCGCAATTTTAACGTAATTCACTGTTAATTAGGGCCAGATTTGCTGACGTGACTGTTAACCTTCGCTAGTCGGAGGGAACTTACAGAAGAAGATTGTTGATTGATGGTCGAAAGTATTTTATTCATACGCAATCCAGCAATCAACTAGATATAAAAAACTTTATCGTTTAATTCTATTATTATAATGTAAACACATCTAAAATTGAGCAAACGTTTACATTGCAAGATTTATTTTCTGTTTCCAGGGAATTTCATGGCTCTGAGATTATGATTTCATATACTCGTAAGACAGTTTTAATAAAAGTTACTAGTTGGTAAAATGTAATGTATTTCTGAGGCACATTGCTTAACTCGAGGTTTAATGATTTATAGCTGGGTACATACGGTTTAATAGTTGAATAAAGAATGTAAATCAATGTAAATGATTCAACAATTCTTTTACAAGTATCAATGTATTCTAGTTGCCACTTACGATATAAAAAAATGTACACTCGGGAATAGTTACCAGTATGAGGAGTGAATGCTTAAAGTTATAGGTTTTTTTATGTTTGTAACATATATTTTAAAGATTTTAACTAGTTGATGGGCCCAAAACGAGAGACAATAGAAAAATCTATTGTTTACGATCACCAGTGTTCGCGGTGCCCACTATGAGGTTAAATAAAAAAAATTATATATGTATTTGTATAAAAGGGGTGTACCCCCAAGATGATCCGACATAATTTGTACATAATATAGAGACAAGCGAAAGTACCGGGTCACTTACCATGAAATATTTACAAATACATATTTTTTCATCCGCGGTCACTATGGTCTTCTAACTATCCCACGGGAACCCTTTAATTTTCCGGAATAAAAAGTATCTAAGATGTTGATCAGGGATATAAGGTATCACCATGCAAAATTTTATTGAAATCGGTCCAACCATTTCGGAGATTAGCCCGTACAAACAGACAAACAGACAAAGAGAAACAAAAAATGTATTTTTTTGGTATTTTTCCTCTTTTTTTTAGCATTTCTTTTCTATGTACGGACATTTGACCTCTACACTTTTATTATATAGATAACAGTAAAAAAATATGATCAAATATAACACAACATATCTAGAGAACTACACAAATGTTAGTCATAAAATAAATGTAGCTTTCTGACACATAAATGACATTGTAAAGACTTGTTCTCACTACATCAAAACCACGAAACTATGAGCATATGCGCATATGCTTACACTTCCTACTGAAAAAAGAGGAAGTTACTGTGGTTGATTTAAAACCAGTAAGCGCAGTTCACACATTAATTAGGGCTGCAATTATAAACGGGAGGAGCTACTAAATTGAGCGGAGGGATTTAATGGCCGTCCATCATATAGGTTCAGTTTTATACGACGGCTAATTTAAACTTTATATAAATTTTATTTGGTGCATTATGGTATTTTTTCTCCGTTGAAGTCTTGAATTTGCCAGAAAGCACTAATAGTTACAAAGCAATCTGACTTTTTTGATCGTTTTAAGGCAGAAATCCGGTAGAAATAAATTAATATTGGGTCCTTACCTATGAAATTGGTGTTTTTATTCTGTCTTAGCAATTTGTCCGTAACTATTAAGTTTCAGAACATTCTTATAAAATAATTGCCTCTTCTAAAAATAGACCATAATTTTGAGCTCGTTTTATTTAATTTGATAATTTTTTGTATGTTTAATTGTGTTAAAATTAGACACAAAGACAATTATTTATAACTGCCTCCCGAATACATCATTTGATTTGCATTAACATAAAAACGATGAATAATTTTTATCAAGCGTGTTCACACACATATTGCTAAAGCTTGTCTAATGATACATGCCAAATATTATTATCTCAGGATTTGTCGTTGTGAAGAAAACTGATAAAATGTTAGTATGGAAAATGCAGACATCCCCAAAATCTTCATACAACACACCAATTTCATAGGTAAGGACCTTATATTCACTCAAGTGGTTTTATTGTCCTTGACGATAAAGGGCTGCTAACGATGATGAAAATTTTTTAGCGCAACAGTTAGTAATAATAATTTAACTATTTTTTCGAGTGCTCGATTCTTTTTAATTCTTTTGTGATTTTGTTCTCATTAGGGCATGGATTAATGTTTTAAACATAAATTTTGTTACATGATTTTTAAAGTTGTGGCCCCTATAATTAAAAATGCAAGGCATAAATTAAGCTACCTTTAAGTTTTGTATAACTCAATATGATAGCAATTATGTAACACCGTTATGTATAATAATTATGTATAAAACGGCGTCAAATACGGTCCTACTTAGCCCATTTTGGGCCGCTTGCCACTGGCGTCTGAACATTTTCGCGCGCTAGCCTAATTTGGGCCGATTGCAAGGGTAAGGAAACACGTAATTTAAGTTACAAAATACTTTCTTTTATTTTTCTGAATGAACAGTCATAACTAGCTTGCTTTTGTACCCATAGACGCGAGTTTTTTTCCATTTATTGGTTTTTCAGTCCATATTATATTTACATTTAAAATTTTTTTTCTACATAAATATCCAGGCTCCTATTCTCATATTCTCTTTGAAGTGCATTCTTTTCTGTTGCCGGTGTTGTGTCCCCGACACCTCGTTAGCTCAGTTTGGCAACATCGTTGTTTCCGGTAGTTTTGTGCCAATTGTCTCTCAAGAAAAAACAAAGCTATTATTACTTAAAGGAGGTTACAGAATTTCCCGTTTGTTGATCCTGTATTTAAATATCATTACCGTTTTTATTATTTTTATCAATAAGCTTCCTTAAAGTAAGGATAACGGATATACATAATTGTATAATACATAGTTAAGTACATCTTTGATAGAATCATTAATAATTTCATTTCTTCAGTTCATACAAATATTTGTGCACTGCGAATTGGTCTGCTTTCATACATGTATGCTTTCATAAACAAAGATCTTTTGTATCCATAGTTTTGGCTTTAATTTTGGCAAATACATTATTATCATTAATAACTTTGATTTACTATATTCATCACACAAACATCGCTTCTACCAAGAATTTAAATCGAAGTTCAAAGCACTAGACCACGTAGGCCGTAGATGGATGATTATTATTTACGCAACAAAAATGCATAATATTAGATATACGAAAGGCGCGAATAAATAACATACATAATGATATGTTGTCGGTGTCGTTTCGTTGTTAGCATACCATACAAGCAAATAAATTGGGTCAACATTATTGGAGACGGCAAAACAAAGCCCACTTGTATAAAAAGGACAACTGGCTGTAACAAGGGATCGAGTCATTTGGAGGACGTGTCTTCATTACTTAGTTAGGGCGTACTCTGCGGCCATATTGGCAGCATCAGGCGGGCGAAGCATAACGATGGAACCATGGAATAGATGAAAAAGAGAAATTATGACAAACTGAGCGAAGATTTAGCGAACAAAGTGAGACAGTAAGGCCCGGACTCCACCAAAGGTGTGCGGTGAACGCCAAAGAGATTTTTTCAGCACGGGTGTATCTGCCGAAGCTGTGGGTACTGTCGCGGATATATGTAATTTTACACATACTTATTTATTTTTGTAGTTATAAAATCGAGTTATGTTTTCATTAAACAAATCAAACAGGTCAAATTAAACTGTTTGATTTTTTTTTACAATACTTTCAGAACTTTAACCTTTTTCTTAGAGAAATAGTTACATATTCTTTTCTAAATTTGTAGTCATGAGAGTCCCCGAGTGCCACACGTCTTTTTTTTCTATTTTAGTTTGCGATGGAGAAATTATTGAGTAAATAAATTTTTATCTGATGTTGCCTTCAACTCGGCATAGATACTTCAAGACTTTTGTTTGAATTTTCTATAAAAAAATTATATAGGTACTGCAAATTTTTGTAAACAAAGTAAAGGCGAGTTTGGCTTGCTCGCTGCACTTTGAGTATTCAGTATTCTATGAATGAATGGATATCCATTGTGGGAACATGAATGTAGGGCAGGGGAGTCATAATGGCCCACGTGTTCCAACTGCGCAGTTTATTTTTATGTCGACCGCATCACTTATGATATAGAAAATAATCTCAGTTTTTATAACACATGCGGCTTTGATTTCGTTCGTAATAAAAAGTTTAGAGGCTTCTTGATATCAAATTTAAGTTATGGGTTTTAAATGACTGGCATTAGCATGATAGGATTATGGTATTTTTATGTTGTGTTGTTTAATTTATTTGTATGTTGTTTCCAGAAGCACTTCTTACAAAATAATTTTTGAAAAAAATATTGAGAGTTAAAAAGACTTCAGTTGTCAGTTTCTCTTAACATATATTTTTTTTATCGAGGCGAAACTTGTTTATCCTTAACCAAGAGCGTTAATAATTCAAAAACATAATTAGCAAATGTTAAAAAGGAAGTAACACAATAAAACGAGGAACAACAAACGGTTCATAAAAAAACAAAAACAAGAAAAAGTTTGTCAAACCCATTAGCATCGATAATCCAATAAAATCGAAACACTTTCTTCTAATAGTCTTGGAAATGAAGAAGAATTCAACACCAGCTTTAGTGTTATTTATATCGTTTGTTTTCAAACAATACACTACTCCGAGAATAGAGTGTTTATAAACATCCGAAGGAAAACACGTCATGAATTTAAGCTATTTGGGTACGAAATTCGATATATATGCCACTGGCACGGAATGCTGAAAATAATTCAATCTAAAAAATGATCCGAGTTTTTGGCCACAGAAGAAATGCCAAGCCTTTATTCTTTAACAGGGCATCGTAAAGTTTACGAGTTATACACGATCAGGGCGATATTAAAGGATTTATTATAGGTAGGTACCTTACATAACTACATACACATAATCACGCCTGTAATCCCCGAAGGGGTAGGCAGAGTCCAAGGAGCACAAAAATTGGGTTTGGTCAGTTGAAAAAAAGTGAAAGAGTAGTAACAAGTGGCTAGCTCATCGCCTACACAATCACAGACCCAGTACCCAATACGCCCTTAGTCGCCTTTTACGCCATGCTGGGCAAGAAAAGCAGTCGCTACATTCTTGTTGGCACATACATACCTAAGGAAGAGAATCTCACTTATCTCTTCTTCATTCAATTTCTGCTGAACGGTTCAGTCTGAAGTCGCCCTTAACGTTTTTGTAATGTCTGAATAAGGACTTCTTGGTTTTATAAAAATGAAATTGATTAATTTATTTAAAAAAATGTTAGTTTTGATTCGATCGGGACTCCAACACGGGACCACCACAGAATAGTAAGATTATTACGACTGACCCAGACATTCTTCAGCTATGCTATGTCTCATGTAATTTAGTAGATTTGCAAAGTTATCGACGCTGGAATTTATTGATTTTATTTGATAGTAACTGAAAAGAGTTCAGAATTCTTTTACGTAATCGATTTCGGATTGATGGCAATCGTAGAAACGGATTTATACTTATTGCTAAAATGTCGTAGAGGTGAAAACAGTTCGAACTGTCGATGGATGTCGGGTATTGTAATGAAAAGTAGGGCGAGTATTTACCGCTTTCCGACTGGCGTGGCACCATACTGAAGGTCGCAGCTGATAAATAGTTTTAAAAGTGAAGACCGCGATTTTCCAAACGTAGTGTAAAATGCCCTTTGGCAAGATAAATGTTTTGTGAAAGCCGACAGATTCAGGATACGACAAGCGAAGACAGAAGACATTAATAAATACCCGAATAATGAGATTTTTAATCTTAGCACCATTATTTTCAGTTCATTAACGCAAATTTTCTGGAGCTTAATGGCTTAGTGGTTAGTACGCTTTGGCTTTCGATTGAAAACAAAGCTACCTT
This sequence comes from Parapoynx stratiotata, assembly GCA_910589355.1. Classification (NCBI taxonomy): domain Eukaryota; kingdom Metazoa; phylum Arthropoda; class Insecta; order Lepidoptera; family Crambidae; genus Parapoynx; species Parapoynx stratiotata. Next base: position 15,020,278 of record OU342461.1, read on the forward strand.
CACCAGCCAGCGTGGTGGTGTTACGGCCCATACTCTTCATGTGTTTCTCCATGAGGAAGACCTGAACCCAGCAGTGGGACGTATATAGGCTGAGGACATAACGCACTTTTCATAGGCCTTTTCTTTAGTACGCAATTGTATGTACTATTAAAATATCGTAGTATTTTTAGCTAAAGTATCTTCAATCGTTGTCCAAAAGGTATACAAAAATCGACTCACTGAATTTGTTAATCAATCAGACTTTTTTCATTGGCACATTAATATAATTAACTGTAGCAATTTCTGTCCAATTCAATTGATCTCACACACCTACTATTATCAGTAAATATATAAGAGATAAAACACTGTCTTCGTTTTATTTACGTTTTTGGCAACTTTGATTCAACGATACTATATCAAAAGTGAGTTGACCAAACATTTTATCCCCGGAGTGACCATCTAATCGAACAGTCGAATGAACTTAGAAATATAGCCTGTCTTAAAAGTATACTATTGCTAATATCGCTGCAGATCTACCAAGTGATCGCGATTCCGATTCATAACGAGGCGCTATATCAGTTTTGGCGACTCTTTTGCTGTTATTGCGCTCTTCTCTGGCCATATTCTCTTGGTTTCTGTTTTCAAACTAACCATCTGTCTCTTTTTTTTCATTGTTTTTGATCAGCGTCTGCTGACTCTGATAGGAATCCAATGGAATAAATAAATTAATTAAGAAAAAGGAATTAATTTGGCGTCGAGACAACCGCTCCGTCTGGAGTGGTTGTCTTGACGCCAACAAATTTATCATAATAAATTTTATTGTTGATAATAAGATTATAATATTTATAATAGTTTATAAAAAACGTAAATGTTCAAATAACTTTATTAAGGCACTGTTTTGTGCAATACTGTAAATATATAAGTGACATCATCTCCGGCTTTTTATTTCTACTTCGGCACCCACCACCTCACACTGTAAATAATATAATAGCTATTACATTTCTTTTCACAGATTTTTAATACACGAGAATTAAATTCAATTGGGTAAATGTCGTCTGAATTATGAAATGCGTCAGTTGAATTACACTTATCGCAATTTTAACGTAATTCATTGTTAATTAGGGCCAGATTTGCTGACGTGACTGCTAACCTTCGCTAGTCGGAGGGAACTTACAGAAGAAGATTGTTGATTGATGGTCGAAAGTATTTTATTCATACGCAATCCAGCAATCAACTAGATATAAAAAACTTTATCGTTTAATTCTATTATTATAATGTAAACACATCTAAAATTGAGCAAACGTTTACATTGCAAGATTTATTTTCTGTTTCCAGGGAATTTCATGGCTCTGAGATTACGATTTGATATACTCGTAAGACAGTTTTAATAAAAGTTACTAGTTGGTAAAATGTAATGTATTTCTGAGGCACATTGCTTAACTCGAGGTTTAATGATTTATAGCTGGGTACATACGGCTTAATAGTTGAATAAAGAATGTAAATCAATGTAAATGATTCAACAATTCTTTTACAAGTATCAATGTATTCTAGTTGCCACTTACAATATAAAAAAATGTACACTCGGGAATATTTACCAGTATGAGGAGTGAATGCTTGAAGTTATAGGTTTTTCATGTTTGTAACATATATTTTAAAGATTTTAACTAGTTGATTTGCCCAAAACGAGAGACAATAGAAAAATCTATTGTTTACGATCACCTTTACAAATACATATTTAATTTTTATGTAATACTAGCTGTTGCCCGTGACTTCATCCGTGCATTAGCATTTCTTTTCTATGTACGGACATTCGACCTCTACACTTTTATTATATAGATAACAGTAAAAAAATATGATCAAATATAACACAACATATCTAGAGAACTACACAAATGTTAGTCATAAAATAAATGTAGCTTTCTGACACATAAATGACATTGTAAAGACTTGTTCTCACTACATCAAAACCACGAAACTATGAGCATATGCGCATATGCTTACACTTCCTACTGAAAAAAGAGGAGGTTACTGTGGTTGATTTAAAACCAGTAAGCGTAGTTCACACATTAATTAGGGCTTCAATTATAAACGGGAGGAGCTACTAAATTGAGCGGAGGGATTTAATGGCCGTCCATCATATAGGTTCAGTTTTATACGACGGCTAATTTAAACTTTATATAAATTTAATTAGGTGCATTACGGTCTTTTTTCTCCGTTGAAGTCTTGAATTTGCCAGAAAGCACTAATAGATACAAAGCAATCTGACTTTTTTGATCGTTTTAAGGCAGAAATCCGGTAGAAATAAATTAATATTGGGTCCTTACCTATGAAATTGGTGTTTTTATTCTGTCTTAGCAATTTGTCCGTAACTATTAAGTTTCAGAACATTCTTATAAAATAATTGCCTCTTCTAAAAATAGACCATATATTTGAGCTCGTTTTATTTAATTTGATAATTTTTTGTATGTTTAATTGTGTTAAAATTATTTATAACTGCCTCCCGAATACATCATTTGATTTGCATTAACATAAAAACGATGAATAATTTTTATCAAGCGTGTTCACACACATATTGCTAAAGCTTGTCTAATGGTACATGCCAAATATTATTATCTCAGAATTTGTCGTTGTGAAGAAAACTGATAAAATGTTAGTATGGAAAATGCAGACATCCCCAAAATCTCCATACAAAACACCAAATTCATAGGTAAGGACCTTATATTAACTCAAGTGGTTTTATTGTCCTTGACGATAAAGGGCTGCTAACGATGATGAAAATTTTTTTGCGCAACAGTTAGTAATAATAATTTAACAATTTTTTCAGTGCTAGATTCTTTTTAATTCTTTTGTGACTTTAATGGATTAATGTTTTAAACATAAATTTTGTTACATGATTTTTAAAGTGGTGGCCCCTATAATTAAAAATGCAAGGCATAAATTAAGCTAACTTTATGTTTTGTATAACTCAATATGATAGCAATTATGTAACACCGTTATGTATAATAATTATGTATAAAACGGCGTCAAATACGGTCCTTCTTAGCCTATTTTGGGCTGCTTGCCACTGGCGTCTGAACATTTTCGCGCGCCAGCCCAATTTGGGCCGATTGCAAGGGTAAGGAAACACGTAATTTAAGTTACAAAATACTTTCTTTTATTTTTCTGAATGAACAGTCATAACTAGCTTGCATTCGTACCCATAGACGCGATTTTTTTCCGTTTATTGGTTTTTCAGTCCATATTATATTTACATTTTAATTTTTTTTCTACATAAATATCCAGGCTCCTATTCTCATATTCTCTTTGAAGTGCATTCTTTTCTGTCGCCTGTGTTGTGTTCCCGACACCTCGTTAGCTCAGTTTGGCAACATCGTTGTTTCCTGTAGTTTTGTGCCAATTGTCTCTCAAGAAAAAACAAAGCTATTATTACTTAAAGGAGGTTACAGAATTTCCCGTTTGTTGATCTTGTATTTAAATATCATTTCCGTTTTTATTATTTTTATCAATAAGCTTCCTTAAAGTAAGGATAACGGATATACATAATTGTATAATACATAGTTAAGTACATCTTTGATAGAATCATTAATAATTTCATTTCTTCAGTTCATACAAATATTTGTGCACTACGAATTGGTCTGCTTTCATACATGTATGCTTTCATAAACAAAGATCTTTTGTATCCATAGTTTTGGCTTTAATTTTGGCAAACACATTATTGTCATTAATAACTTTGATTTACTATATTCATCACACAAACATCGCTTCTACCAAGAATTTAAATCGAAGTTCAAAGCACTAGACCACGCAGGCCGTAGATGGATGATTATTATTACGTTACAAAGATCCATAATATTAGATATACGAAAGGCGCGAATAAATAACATACATAATGATATTTTGTTGGTGTCGTTTCGTTGTTAGCATACCATACAAGCAAATAAATTGGGTCAACATTATTGGAGACGGCAAAACAAAGCCCACTTGTATAAAAAGGACAACTGGCTCTAACAAGGGATCGAGTCATTTGGAGGACGTGTCTTCATTACTTAGTTAGGGCGTACTCTGCGGCCATATTGGCAGCATCAGGCGGGCGAAGCATAACGACGGAACCATGGAATAGATAAAAAAGAGAAATTATGACAAACTGAGCGAAGATTTAGCGAACAAAGTGAGACAGTAAGGCCCGGACTCCACCAAAGGTGTGCGGTGAACGCCAAAGAGATTTTTTCAGCACGGGTGTATCTGCCGAAGCTGTGGGTACTGTCGCGGATATATGTAATTTTACACATACTTATTTATTTTTGTAGTTATAAAATCGAGTTATGTTTTCCTTAAAAAAATCAAACAGGTTATTAAACTCTTTGATTTTTTTTTACAATACTTTCAGAACTTTAACCTTTTTCTTAGTTAGTTACATATTATTTTCTAAATTTGTAGTCATGAGACAGCAAAAAATAGCCTCACTGTTTAAAGTGAATATACCCTCGCATCGATTCGTACTTTAGCTCATTAGGGTCAGGTTTTTGAATCGTGGTCAGATTGACCTGTAGGAAAATATGGAGCAATGGCGAAAACGTATGATGTCATTATATGACAGCTTGTGCAATAGTCGAACTTTCAAATATAACTAAAGTTAAAAAATCAGACGATTTAACTACAACACGGTGCTGGGATTAATGAAATGGTGGCTGGCGGCACAACTGATGTTGTATTTTCATCGCTAATTTAACAATTTTTCAAGCTGACGTCGCACATTTTGGTGTTTGACGCTATTTGTCTAGAATTTAACTATTGTGATTACAATTACTACTGATCAAAAACTCACCCTTAGTTGGCTATGTGACCAAATGAACATCGACTCACCTCTTTTCGTACTTTGTAATGTGACCGCGCCGCGAAATGTGACCGCGCTATGAACGATCAACGAGCCAACATCACACGTGCGTTGTTCGTTTCTATGTTAAGCTTGTACAAAAGAGGAACAATATAAAATGTTCAATACCCCGTAACACTGAGAACGAATAAAATTTTAATACAGGTTATGGTGAATAATTGAATATCTAACGCTTGGTTTGTGCGTGGTGTGTGTGTTGTACTCGTGTTGAATAACAGAAAAACAAGTTAACGGTTTTCATGTGGGGAAAAGAAAAATTTGCAATGTATTTTAATTTGTATGTGAAAATAAATAAATAATAAAGTCCTAATACAGGCCACCCCAGATATTATAATTATCGTGCTCCAAAAATAGAAACAAAAAAAGTCGTTTGTAATTTACTGTGTTCTTTGTTCTGTGTTCAATATAAAAGGAAATGTCTTTATGATTTTCCCTTTTGTTGTAGAGAGCTTTTATAATAATAAATAAGGAAAATACGAGAGCTTAATTTACAATGTAAATTTAATTGTCTACTTTCTCAAGGCGTTCTAAAATTTTTATTAGAGGAATATAATATTAGGTTCTTACCTATGAAATTGGTGTTTTGTATGGAGATTTTGGGGAATTCTGCATTTTCCATACTAAAATTTTTTCAGTTTCCTTCACAACGACAAATCCAAAGATAATAATATTTGGTATCTATCATTAGACAAGCTTAAGTAATATGTGTAATATCACACTTCATAAAATTTATTTATCGTTTTTAAGTGAATGCAAATAAAATGATGGATTCGGGAGGCACTTAAAAAGAGTTGTCTCCGTGTCCAATTTTAACACAATTAAACTTACAACAAATTATCAAAACAAATCAAAAGAGCTCAAAAATAAAGTCTATTTTTAGACAAGGTAATTATTTTTTAGGAATACTCTGAATCTTAATAGTTACAGACAAAATACTAAGAGAGAAAAAAAACCCCAATTTCATAGGTAAGGACCCAATAATAAATAACAATACGGATTATACCAATAAAAAATATTGCCCTATAATAATAAAAAAATTATATCGCCAAGTACTTCATTCGTTTTATTAGTCAAACGGAAAAAGATCATTAACATTGCGATAAAATTATTTTTTTAATTTTAGACAGAACGCATTAATTCCTAACAATGTAAGGTTACGTGTAACCTTAAAACGTTGATACGTGCTAAAACCTGTAAAACTTTACGGGTATGAGGTCATAATGTAGAACATTGCATGCTTAGATAATTAATTCCAGCCAACGACATGGAGGGTAGACCGTGGATTACGAATTTACTAGTGCGGTTTTGCGTTTTTAACCGTATACATATATTTTTTTAAATAACTAACAGGCAAAGGAAGAGAGGGAGACGGGGAGAGAGAGAGAGAGAGAGAAGCAATAGACAGTATATTTAAAATTTCGAGTTTTTAGATGCACTTCATGGAGTGTTTTGAGAGTGTGGGCCTAGTGGGCTGTAATAATTAAATTATTCCGGATTTATACGAGACCATAATTTTATATGTTAGAGCTTATTCTAAATATCTTCTGCCTCACTGCAAATAAATTAAGATTACATAATGAAAATTCTTAAATTCACCTTTAACAATAAAAATTTAGACTTAGTTAATTACTGTCTTCATAGTTACAAATTGTAAGTAAACCAGCCAAGAATATAATTATTATTGTGTCTGTTACACATTGTAAAAATTAAAATTAGAAACTACGAATTATGTAAAGTTTAACTATATTACGCATAGTCTATTATTATGACGGCAAACAATTTAGAATTTAAAGCGAATTTCGGTTGATAAATACACGTTGGCCCCGGGGGGTTAGTGATCTGGTTGGCGAAGCGCCAAGCTGATAAAGGAACACGGAACGGTCAGGTTTTGCATTACGAGCATGGTACAGTTTAAGTTAAAATATTAATAGCAGCAAATAGGTTAGGTTGTACTATCGACTCCAGATTTGTATTCTTGCAAGAGTATTCAAAAAATTCAAATCGTTTATCAGTTTAGATGCGTCTGTGTACTTATGCTTTAGAATGTCAAAAGCATTTTACAAAATTTCGTGAAAAAAGAAAATAATCACGCGTTTTAGATTACAGTACCCCTAGTGTAAGTTTTCACTCAACTTTTTTAGTTGCGTTAAAAATGTCAATTTTCTAGAAGATTGAAGAGGAGTTACCATGAAACGACAGAAAGGCATTGGACTTCTGCTCTTTAATATTGCCAATATTCCTTCAGCAAAACTGATAAAAAATTGGCGACTGATTGTAGTTCATTAAAAAAAATACAATGTCTATGAACGTGATTTCGCTACTTTCCGCTAGGGGCGCTTTTCACGTTTTCCTGTGAACGTATTACTATGCTTCGCTTATCTATCCTTGGTCTAAGTCTTCGCTTAACTGTTTCCCAAAAAAAAATGACATTTAAAAAGTAATGTTTTTTACAATGACAACTACACATTTTCGCTTCATCTTCTCTAGTTACTAACTCCATACATGCCCTTCCGCTTGAGGTATATTTGATTTGGCCCTTTAAACAATTCTTTTTTCATGTAGAAATCTTAAGTTTCCAACATATAGGTCATTTCTACAGTCATAATTTATTCTGCATTCGCGGGAATAGAATGCAAAATCCGTGTGTCACTTGACACAAAGGCGGCACAGGGCTCCACTAATGAATTCCCAGGAGGCTTTCTTTGAAAACTGTTTCCTCTTGTATTCTGAGGTCGTGTGTTGCATTCCTATAAATTTTTGTATAAAAATTTTCGCTATTAAATCTGTTTTATTCTTGTATGTAATCTATCACGTGTCCTCTGGCTGGAAATATATATTCTTGCACATTTTAAATAAAGATTTTAGCGGTAAAAAAAGTGATTTGTACTTTTTTTTAAATATGACAGGTAAGCTCTTGGCCTTCACCTCACCTGATGGTAAGTGACGATAAGGCCGAATATGGAAACGAGCTTCACCTGTAATCCTCAACAACTGAGGAACCAGCTATCTTATCTCTGATTTATTTCAGAATCGATTTATTATATTGTAAAAATAGTGACATGCCAAATGTAACGTATGTGTTATAATGTGCTCAATAAAATGATTATACTGATTATACTGATTATTACCGGAACACAACAATGCTTATAACATTTAGGTAAGACAGTGGTAGCTAGCCAGGCGGGCTTAGAAGCCCTACCACCAACTAAACCAAGCAGAAAAACCCCTGCCCCCGTAGGGAATCGCACTTCGGACCTCCCGATTTACACCCGGTGGTGTCAACCACTAGACCAGAGAGGCGGTTACTTATTTTTATTTGTTTGCAAATTTGTAAAATTCCCTTTTAATGTGTGAAAAATCCTTTCTTTTAAAGTGTGCTTTAGAAGGCATGGTAATCTATCAAACCGCATTGGGCCAGCGTTGCGTTACGGCGCAATACTCCCTATTTCTGGCGTTTCTGTAAGAGGAAGGCCTGTGCCCAGCAGTGGGATGTTTATAGGCTGAGGACGTGTGAAGAATTATGTAGCTCTAGACAGTCATTATCCTTTGAAAAAATGTCTAGACTTTTTGGCGGAATCCAACTATGGCGGACGTGATTTTTATTTCAGTGATTGTAATATTGTTTCGGGGTTGATCTAGTTACGTGAAATCAGTGTAGTTTTGTGTAGTAAGTGTCAATAATGTGGAGGATCATTGAAATAATCATCAAGTGGTGTGAAAAACGATGAGATTTTTATTGTGGTAATCCACCTCATCGAAGTAGCATCACAGTGTCTGCCATCAATCGTTTGATGCCAAACTCTCCCAAGAATGCATTGAAATGTATTACACTTGCATTTCAATGCAAATACTGAAGTAATATATACCGAAGACTTGGCTGTATGGGCTTTGTTCCCTTTGCCTTCCCTACGGGAGAATTTTACAAAAAAAAGAAAAAATGTCATGCTAGTGCAACATCAATTTAACCTCCACCGGTACTATATGGTACCGCTGTTCTACGCGTTAAACCTCCGCACATTGGCCTTATAAACTTGCTTTGTCACTATAAGCATTTTATAATACTACTAACACGTTTTTGTGGCCACTTACTATAGTTCCAGCTACTACTCCACGGTTAGAATACTATGAGTTCTAAAGTAGGCTCTATTTGCAGCCAAAATGTTTGTTGGGGCGAGTGACAAAACAATACCGTTTTATACCGAATATCCCTCACCTAACACTGTGCTGTAACAAGGTTAAAAAGGGACATAAACACGTCAGGCAGTATATAAGTTAACATCTCAGCTTATCCCTCCGGGGACCTTCCCTGCAAGTACTACATGATTGTTTTGTTCTAAACTCTATCTTTGTTATTTTCACAAAAATGGAAAATGTATCGGATTTGCGGAGTGTACAGCCAGTTCTTCTTAGAACAAGGCGTCTTTTAATTTTATGAAAAAATTGTATTGTTTTCCTCTTTCAAGAAGTGCATAAAACGTTTTTGATATTCATATGCATGTACTAAGAAGTATCTACTGTATAAACATTTTCGAATTAGATATTCTTAAAAAATATGTATACCCTAATCGCCTGACTTCTAAGTATGATTTTTGTTAGGCGATAATAAGCGAATCCCCAAAATCAGATATTGCCTCGTCTATATAACTGTATGAAATAAACCACAAATGTCTTTCCATCGCGATTTCGTACGCGGTTTCTATTGTTTTTTAACTATTCCAAGGGAACCCTTTAATTTTCGGAATGAAAAGTTTGTAAGATGTTGACCAGGGATATAAGAAATCACAATGCAAAATTTCATTGAAATCGGTTCAGCCATTTCGTAGATTAGCCCGTACAAACAGATAAACAGACAAAGAAACAAAATTTAAAAAATCATTTTTTGATATTTCCTCTCTTTTTACATCCCCCTGACTTGGTTTTAAGCATTTTTTTATTGTACAGACAATCGACCTCAACAGATTTATTATATGTATAGATAAGATAAAGGCTACATTCATCCACGAAATAAATTACTAATCTGTAAGCTCCTGTTGTATTTTCATAATGTTTGTCTTGTAATTTATAGAGATAGAGCGCCGAGAGCTCGCAGACATTCATCTGCCGAGCAATGAGTGTGGCGATAAATCAACAAGATTCATGGCCTGAGAAATGTATAATCCGTCACAAATTCGACGATAGCATGGAATTTAGAGTAAAGTACAGAATATTAGTCATCATCAACCTATATACGTCCAGCTGCTGGGACAGGCCTTCCTCATGGAGAAACACATGAGGAGTATGGGCCGTAACCACAACACCACCACGCTGGGCCAATGCGGGTTGGAGGGTAGAAACGGTCACAAATGCGACCGGAACCAACGGCTTAACGTGCCTTCCGAAGCACGGAGGAGCTCGAGATCACAAAATCTTGGTCATCCATTCACGGCCTGACCATGGCGAAGGTAGCTTTGTTTTCGATCGAAGCCAAAGCGCACTGACCACTATGCCACCGAGCGTATCCTCAGAATATTAGTGTAAATTGTTATCCTCGTATTCCCTTCTTATGGATCGGTAAGGCATCTGCAGCTCTTCCGGTGTTGTAGATGTCTATGGGCGACGGTGATCACATACCATCAGGTGAGCCGTCCGCCCGATACATAAAAAAATACATTGATTGAATTACGATGAAGGTCAATTACCAAGAAGAATGCTGAGCGTGCATGTGCATGGACCTAAATCGAGAGGAAAACTTAATACTTAACGGCGAGGCTATATATGACGACCTCCGTGGTCGAGTGGTGTGTACGCCGGTCTCAAGGCGTCGCCATCTCGAAGGGTTCTGGATGCGATCTCCGATGGGGGCAAATGTTTTTGTGATGAATACAGGCATTTGTTCTCCAGTCTTGGATGTTTATTTAAGTATTGTATATTTTCTGAATATTTATACGTATTTATCTAATAAATATATTTATCCGTCATCTAGTATCCGTAACCCAACAGCTTTAGTTGCTTAAAATAGGGCTAGTTGATAGGTGTAATATAAGCGAAGAGGACGCTGAGCTGACGAAAATCAGAGCAGAATGAAAATATATTTCTCGAAACTTTGAGGTAACTACAAAAGAAGATTTTGCCAATATTTATTTCAAGTAAAAATACTTGTACTAACAAAAATGAGAACTCTTTTTGGCGGAACACAAACCAAACGAACTTACATCGAACTTACAAAAAAAAAACAAATTAAAGTCATTTTGGTTTATCATTGAGTTACCATAAGCTAAACGGTAAATCAATGGTTTACACATATTTACATGTAAAATTAATTGCTTATATAACTTCTAAGCACCACTGCTCATGGAATCTGCAATCTCGGACGAATTGTAGGAGACCAAAAATACGGTCTTGAAGGCTAAAGAAAATTGTGCCGGTGACAATTTGTTCTGTATTTTTTTGTTTTAAAAATGTCTAACCACTTGTTTTTACAGCTACAGACAAGCGAATAAAATAATGGTTCTCTTGTTTTATTACTCCAGATTAAGCGTTAAAATGTCTATATCTTTAAAAAACCTTTTGAGTAGACCCTTATTATCAAATGACCTGGCTATACCAAACTAGTCCTTGCGGCTTTAAAGTTAAGGTGAGTTATTTATAGTGTTTTGTGATAGTGCCGTCTTACCCTATCTGTACCCGTACCCCGTTTTGTCATGAATCGCTCGACTGCGCCGTAAAAGTGGGTCTGAATGAAATATCCTTCCTACCGTGTCGAAATTTCTACATTTAGGGGAATTTATGTCCAGTCTACTAAAGCAACGATTACAGTTAATAAAACAACCGATTGTTAGCTTTTATGACTTAAAGCAGCGACGCCCGTTTTGTTTTACAAATTAGTGACGTCACTGAGTGACATGTAAGCTCAATGTGTACAGAATAATTCGTTAAATATTGCGTCCTGAAACATTAAGAAATATAAATTGTTTAAACCTATTGATTTTATTCTGTTGATTCAGCATGATTGAGAACCCGATTGGAAAGAAACGCTGGTACTATTGCATGAGCTCGGTTAGATTGGTAGAATTATGAGGAAGACACGGTGTGCGAACCATGTTTACAGAGCAGGAAGAAGAAGCAGGAAGAAAAAGCGTTTAGTAAAAACAAAACTATAATTTAATTTTAATTCTGGAAATAACATCGGCGATCTGAATTTTACTTCATGTTTCAGTAAATGAAGTAAAATTCAGATCGTCGATGTTATTTCCGAAAAATCATAAAAAAAAATCATAAAGAAAAATCCGCCATTAAGTCCGCCATGTACACCAAATGTACTGAAGATTTAAATAAATAATAAAAATACTTCTTTTCCTCATTTGAGTTCTTGATGTTGTTCCCTCAGAAATAGGTAAGATAGAAATAGGCAGGACATTGCCCAATTAGGAGGCTGGACAATAAATAACAATATCAGAGGTGACTGATATTGGATATCCTAAATCCACAAAAATATTACTTAAGTTTGTATTTTCTAGCAAATTTTAAAAGTGGTTCAAGAAGGTTCAACTTAAAAAGGGTTAAGATCTACTTTTATTTGCTATTCTAATTTATTCAGTCTTATCGTTTGCGTGAGTGCAGACTTTTAGGCTTTTCTAGACTTTTGGCTAACTTTCAGGTTATCTTTAAAGCGTCTTAGTTTTATTACCTTTTCCTTTAGACATGAAATCGAGAGATTTTATCCGAAAATATTAACATATAAATGTTGATGAGGTTGGTTTATCGACTAAGGTTAAATTATAAGTTAACTTAGTTTTACTCAAAAAGTAAAACCGTGCTATCTAGATTTTCTCTGTGGCTTTTCTTAAAATAGTTTCTTGAGTGTAATGCTTTGCGGGGTTTTGGTAAACTACAATCAAAGTATCTCATGGTCGGGCTCTGGATGGGGTACTTAACTAAAATTAAGTGACTAAATAAAAATAATAGATAAAAAACACTTTCATTTCATAAAACTAAAATCTTACCTTAATCTTATAAATTAGGTACTCGTAAGTTCATTCTGTTTACTTATGACCTAGCTACTTGGGGCATGGGCCCCTCCACGGGTGAAGGCTTCCTCCAGCTATCTCTAGCGTTCCCTGTCTCCTGCAACGCTGCACCAGTCGCTTCCCGAAAAGGTAGGCTGATGGCTACCTTTTCGGTGACCCTAAATGTGACCCTAATTAAATAGCCCTTACTAGAAAGAACGTACTTTTATCTTACCCCCAAGCTTTTTTCACATAGTATTAACACGTTCCAGCGCGGTACTCTACTCCACTATGACACTAATTATCTTTATGCAATTTTAATTTCATACAAATAAAGCACTGACTCGCGCGTCCGAGTTATGTTCACTCATACCAAACGGCCACCACCGTATTGTCAATGTGTGTACCACTTATGCATGTATGATGCCTAAAACGCTCATTGTACATGTATTTTTATAAATGTAAATAAATGGAGCTCATTGTACATGTATTTTTTTAAATGTAAATAAATGTATATAAATTTACAAATGTAAAAATAAAGATTGCCAATGTTGACACTAGAAACACAAGCCTCCTGTACAGAATGACAGTATGACTGCTTTCTTTGAAACTCTAATGTAAGTTAGACGCCTGTTGCCGTAGTGATTTATAAATTGATTTTCGTGAAAACGGCGGTACCCGCGTACTGCCATTTTTTTTTTATACTACCAGGGTGGCAAGCAAGCATACGGCCCACACAGATGGGCAGTGGTCACCGTAGCCTATGGACGCCTGCAACACCAAGGGCATCACCAGCGCGTTGCCGACCCTTAAAAAACCTTTTTACGCCCTTTTTGAAGGACTCCATGCTGTAGTCTCTTGGGAAAGCCTCACCAGGGAGTTCATACCACAGCCTAAGCGTACGAGGAAGGAAATTCCTCCTAAAACGCACGGTACGCGACCATTTTGGTTCTAACGTGTGAGGATGAATTCCCTGGCGATGGCGAGCGGTGCGGTGATAAAAAGAAGCTGTAGCTGCTGCCATTATATGAATTCTACATTTACTGTCTATGCCGTTACCGCGGCGGACTTTTTAATTGTATGCATTTATCTATTATATATTTATCCGTCATCTTATATCTGTAACACAAGCATGAGCTTAGTATAGGGCTAGTCGATAGGTGTGAATGTCTGAAGATATTTATTTGTTTATTTATTTAGTTCACTGGTTGGCTCCCGTGACAACAAAAGGTGCCAGTTGAAAACCAGCGCCAAGCTTGCAAGCCTGGCATTATGCTGAGCTGGCAACCTGTTCGTCTGCAGTCACCAGATGTTTAATTAGACTTTATATACTTATCATTGTTATTTCTGTAAAGTGTCTGTTGGCGAATAAATTTATTTTCTATCTTTTCTTTTTTTCTTTCTTTTTAAATAATGCACCTGTTAAAAAATTTTGACGCCTACTAATCTGAATCTGAATCCTACTCGCCTCCGACTGCACTTCGTTAGGAACAATTTAAATTCTAATTCCATAGAACCCATACGACTTCCCTAATGACCCATAATACAGGTGAAGGGCATGCCGGAAATGGTGTCTAACGGAAGGGTGCCATGTTAGTTAAACGTACCCGTTAAACGGCGCACGCGCAATTTGCGCAGCCACTGTCAAATTTAAATTGTATAATTTTGCGTGTCATGTTTACGTCTGAAAACTATAATTTGTTTTAGTTCTGTTCTTAACACATTTTTTAATTCTCATTAAAAGGAGTTGTGTTTGTTTTAAAGTTATTTTATCAATAAATTGTTTCTGTAGTTCTTTGTAAATTTTTGTTGAGGGGCAGAAGATATGTAATTAAATATGTATCATTTGAAACGCAAAGTTCAAAAGAACTTTGCGTTGAATATGTATTCTGACTTACTGTATGGATTTTTTGATTATTGTCATAAAGCATGTAAAATCATGCATGCATGCATGTGTCAATTTAATTTATCTTAGAAAAATCTTATTTAAATGAAAGACTAAAAAAATTGGAACTATTTTTAGTATAGTCATAATTATTCGATATTGCTCATAACCACGTTACGGTTCTTTCCTGGAACAAAATTTCTTATTACCTACATGCGGCAAATTTATAACACTGATTACAAATTACCTAAATTAACGAAGCTATAGTAGGCGTACTTGTTTACTCATACAAAGGTAAAAGAAGCTCCAAAAATCAATAGGGAGTATTAATTTTATATACTCTGAACGCCAGGTGCGCGCAACCTGGGGTGGCTGGTCGATTTTATCGAATTTATTGATTAGTAATTTATTCTGACATGCACTTACTTGTTGGTTTTATAAAGATAAATGCCTGTGTGTTTTAGGGGTGTACGTATGCTGAATATTTATTATCAATTAATGATAAGGTTATAAGTTTAATTGATTAACACCGCAGTATTTTGGTCAATAATCGAGCTGTAGGCAAACAAAAATAGCAAATAAATTTTAATTAAACAAACGCACAATATGAAATATCTATACCTATAATAATTCAAAAAAATTTTTTTTATGTTTTATTCCAATACTGCTATTCGAGGAGCTCGATAGCGATGGCGTAGTGGTAAGAGAGGCTAGGGTTATTGAGGACGTGATTGATGTGGAAGGAAGTGGATGATGATATTTTTTTGTGTGCGTTCAACACACACAATTTTATCAAAATAGCTCCAGCCTTTAGGAGGAGTTAATTGACAAACACTCTCACATAAGAAATATACATTGTCGAGGATCGAACCCGCGATTCCCGCGTCCCTCTCGAACGAGTAGCGCCCCGGCAAACCAAATCAACTACGGCCTTAAAATAACATAAAAAGTAGGGAAGGTAAAATATTCCAAGAATATTAAAGTATACCCGAAGAATGTTATTGTATTATTCGAAATTATATCCCATAACATATGTTAAACAGTTAATCATCACAGTTAATGATCATCATCTGATAGAATGAACAGGCCCAATTTGAAGCTACTGTTATAATTATTTCATAAACGCATTAATAATACGACGAAATCAAAATGTCTACCAACATTTGATTTAGGTGAGCGTGCAAGTTAACAGAAGAGGTTCATTAATCAACTGAGGTTACATTGTGTTTCGTCACTTCCTCCGCTTCGTGCTGCACTTAGGGATGTGTAAGCATTTATATTCCTTTTTATATTACGTGACTTCAACATATTATTATTATTTTTTTTTCTTATTTCTTTTTCAGGACATTGAGTCGTTCGTCGACTATGTCAGTCCCATAGTACACAAAGACAAAATTCAAGTATCCTCCAATAGCCTATAGGCGTGCAGACAGATCATCCTACTCGCATCAGATGCTGGCATGGATAGAATACTCTGGAACACCCCTACGTCTATCCAGTTAACATTTAGCACTCTCATTGCTTGTTCTCTTAATGATATGCTCCGGACACATTCAAACATATTATTGGATAGGTATTGGAAATCTAATTGGACTTAAGCTCTTGGAGAGGGTGTGGCGCACTGTAACTTTTTTAGGGTTTTGGTGTTGTATTTTTACCTATTTTCCTTCTTTAGTAAAGCCTATATTACTTATATGGTTCATTAACCAATTAGACCTTACTAAAAGCAAGATATTGATTTTATATTGTGAGGATTGTGAGAATTTTTCTTATGGGAGGAGCTCGGTGGCGTAGTGGTCAGTGCGCTTTGGCTTCGGTCGAAAACAAAGCTACCTTCGCCTTGTTCAGGCCGTGGATGGGTGACCAAGACATTGTGATCTCGAGGCACGTTAAGCCGTTGGTCCCGGTCGCATTTGTGACCGATTCTACCCATCAACCCGCATTGGGCCAGCGTGGTGGTGTTACGGCCCTTACTCCTCATGTGTTTCTCCATGACGAAGGCCTGTCCCAGCAGTGGGAAGTATATAGGCTGATGACGATGACGATTTTATATAATGCAAAAGTGGAAATAATATTAGGTCCTTACCTATGAAATTGGTGTTTTGTATGGAGATTTTGGGGATGTCTGCATTTTACATACTAACATTTTATCAGTTATCTTCACAACGACAAATCCAGAGATAATAATATTTGGCATGTATCATTAGACAAGCTTTAGCAATATGTGTGTGAACACGCTTGATAAAAATTATTCATCGTTTTTATGTTAATGCAAATCAAATTATGTATTCGGGAGGCAGTTAAAAATAATTGTCTTTGTGTCTAATTTTAACGCAATTAAACTTACAAAAAATTATAAAATATAATTTTTTGTAAGTTTAAATAAATATATGGTCTATTTTCAGAACAGGCATATTTTATAAGAATGTTCTGAAACTTAATAGTTACCGACAAATTGCTAAGACAGAATAAAAACACCAATTTCATAGGTAAGGACCCAATATATTAAACGTTAACAGACAACTAAGGTCACCGACACAGCCCACAGAATTGCGAACCATAAGTGGTAGTGGGACATTGCTCGTAGAGCTGACGGCCGTTGGGGAAAGGTTCTCGAGTGTCGACCACGTACTGGGAGGCGCAACGAAGGGAGGCCCCCAACAAGGTGGACCGATGATCTGCTGAAGGTCGCAGGAAGTCACTGGATGCGGGCGGCGCAGGACCGGTCATGAAAGTCATTGGGGGAGGCCTATGTCAAGCAGTGGACGTATAGGCTGATAGATGGATAGATGGTTAACAGTCAGGGGAGGTTTGTTAAGTTCAAAAAAGTCAGAGATCAGTAATTATTATATTAGAAATTCAATATTTATACTTTTATGCTTATAAACACTGTTTCTTGTACAGTCAATAGCTGGTTAGACACTAACAGTCGAAATTTCTCAATATTTTTTATACTTTACTAGCTTTTACCCGCGACTTCATCTGCGTGGAATTTATAGCCTATAGTGGTGGAATAGCCTATAGCCTTCCTCAAGAAATAGGCTATCTAACACTGAAAGAATTTTTAAATCGGACTGGTAGTTCCTGAGATTAGCGCGCCAGCCAAACCATGAAACAAAAACTCTTCAGCATATTTGAGATTTTTTCAAACAATTTTTCCGTTATATTCCGTTTAAACATACATACATACATAAAATCACGACTATTATTCCCTAAGGGTTAGTCAGAGACTAGGCAAAAGCACCGCAAAAGTAGTCCTTTCCCATAGTCCGCGCGTCACCAAGCAGTGACTACACTCAGCGTGACAGGTGGTGAGCACGTCGCCACTGTAAGCTATTAGATGTTTGTGTAGTTCTAAGTCCATAAGTCGCCTTTTACGAAACCCAAGGGAAGAGATGGGTTGGTAGTATTCTTTCTTGGTATTTTTCGTTTATAGTATAAGTATAGTCTGACAAGCTTTTACTTCACAAAGTTTCTCGTAATCTATTGCACTATCATACCCTAAGCAGAAAATATGTTACTAGTAACAACAACATTGGTTGCAGATGCACGGGGGTGAACCACTGCAGCTTTGTGCTGGCGGAGGACCACCCTCCCGCGGCCAGGTGGGCTCCGGGCGCGGTCTACATCAAGTACGCTTGCTTCGATGGTGAGTACCAATCTATTATAGTTATTTATAGTTATTGCACTCAGAACTTCGTGGTCTCCAACTCCTTTGTGCTTCGGAAGACACGCTAAGCCGTTGGTCCCGATCGTTACTGCAACCGCTGCTATCCATCAACCCGCATTGGTATGTAGGCTGAGGACGGACGACAGTGGAGAATTTTTGGTGCAACATGGAAAACTGCTTAACCTGCCTTTATCGGCCAGTTTTTGAGTAATTTTAACCAAAACATATTATTATTTTACTGTACTTACCGAGCGCACTGCTTGATACCCTATGTCCTTAAAAAATTTTCATTCAATAATGATGATAAGAACTCTTAACTCCTTAGGCAGTGGTCTGCAACAAACGCCGCAGGTCGCTTCGGTACGCGACGTACGAATGCTTACTATGGAAATGCGATATCGTGGTCTCTCTCACACGCCTGACGCGGCGTACGAGTGCCGTGAGCCGCGTTCATAGGTCGTACGACGCCTACGCAGTCATATCGCAGTATTCTGGCGGTACGGACGTTGCGTTGTTAAGATAAATTTACAAAGGAGCAAGATGAATTCGTTAAACTTGACATCGTTAGTATATAAATGTTTTTTATCAAAGTATTAAAACAACCCTCAACCTCTCTGCTCATGAAAATGTAGTGACGCCTTTTTCTTCTATTCTGTTCCAATAACATATGTATAACAACATCGTCATCCTCCTCATCTTCAAGACGAACTCTTAAAATTGTCAGTTCATCCATATTTTAATCAAATTCGCATTGAGCGCGTGCGAGAATCTGATCGCATTTTCCGTTGGAAGCCGCGTCCTAGAGTGACCATCGCAAACTTGCACTGTGTAGGCCGCGTCCGACGTCTGCCTTATCTATTTGGCCCCAAAGGAGCTTCGACTTGTACAGCACAGCTTCGACATCTAGCGGAAATTCTTAAGACATACTGCATAAAAAGAATGAACCAACTGCTTTTCTTGCTTAGCATGTAGGCGATGAGCTAGCCACTTGTTACTACTCTTTCAGGATTTTTCATCTGACCAAACTCAATTTTTCTATGGCTTAATGTGGTCTTAAGGAACACAGTGCTCCTTGGACTCTGCCTACCCCTTCGGGGTTTACAGGCGTGATTGTATGTGATATACTGCATAACTCCGAAATTCATACTAATATTATAAATGGGAAAGTAACTCCGTCTGTCTGTCTTGCTTTCACGGCAAAACTACTGAACCGATTCAGTTGAAATTTGGTACAAAAATTGTCTAGAGCCTGAGAATGGACATAGGCTACTTTTTATCCCGATATTCCCATAGGAACGGGTACAGCGCGGGTGTAACCGTGGTTGTCAATATCTGATCGACCGAGTAGTGAATGACATATTCCGTCAAAATGTAATTTCATTTCGAATTTTAAAATTTCTCGGCATTGTAGAATAATGACACGACAACAGAGATTTATCACCATGACATCAATTAAACACCAACAAAAGCCGACAAGAAATGTTACTTACATTATTTTAATAATCAGAGGTTTTAGTTCAACTATTAACAGTCAACTCCTAATAAGGTAGGAAGTAAGAATGTAATGTTGAGCACTTTGTAAAATACAATACAGTGTTAACAAACACACAAAAACTTTTTTTACACTTTTATCGGCGTTAAATCAATAGCCACGCGAACGGCGTCGCGGGCATAGCTAGTATTGATATAATTATTGACTCTCATCCTCTCTCAGCCCGTTGAAAGTTAGTACATACATCGCTCATCCAAAAGAATAATGACATAATTACCAAAAAGTCGAAAATGAGTTTTTGATGCCATAACTTCATGTTTTGTACGTTTTATCTACGGTAAAAACTACAGAATTGTTGTTCCATTAGTTTCTGAAAGAGAGAGTCATTGCCGTCATGGTGTTGGCCTATACTTCGAAAGGATACGCGAAAACATCGACAAAGTTTATAAAATGTAGACAGATTTATAAAAATAAAACTAAAATTGAATATTGTTTAAATTCATGATTTATTACCATATCCAAACCTAGTTTAATGTCATAATTGTATTATTTGATGTATAAAATGTCATAAATGTACGAAATAAAACAAACCATTGTTTTATTTCGTTTTTTCAAATAGTTATCTTAAGTTTTCTCGCAAAATTTTTATGTTATATTATTGGTAGTAAAGTAACACAACATAACTATTAAAATATATCAATAGAATGATTGGAAATACACAATATTTTCGATGTCAAACTTTTAAAACGCTCTCCTGAAAAATCGCAAAAACGTAATTACGTCATTATTCTTTTGGATGAGCGACATTTAGTAGTTACATTTGTGACAAACCACCCCCAACGCGCACGTGATCCGTGAAATTGATTCGTTATTAGTTCGGAGGCGCGAGCCAGATGTGCGCTATTTGCCACAACGGGTATTAATTGATATGCCGTGTGTAAAATATTAGCTAACATATGAAATTGGTGTTTTATATGGAGATTTTGGGGAATTCTGCATTTTTCATACTAACATTTTTTCAGTTTTTTTCACAACGACAAATCCAAAAATAATAATATTTGGCATCTATCATTAGACAAGCTTTAGTAATATGTGTAATATCACACTTCATAAAAATTATTTATCGTTTTTAAGTGAATGCAAATAATATGATGTATTCGGGAGGCACTTAAAAAGAGTTGTCTCCGTGTCCAATTTTAACACAATTAAACTTACAACAAATTATCAAAACAAATCAAAAGAGCTCAAAAATATAGTCTATTTTTAGGCGAGGTAATTATTTTTTAGGAATACTCTGAATCTTAATAGTTACAGACAAAATACTAAGAGAGAAAAAAAAAACACCAATTTCATAGGTAAGGACCCAATAATTCTATACAGAGGAAAAGCTAAATGTAGGCTGATGATAATGGGTAACACCTCTGCCTACCCCTTCGGGGAAAAAGGCGTGATGATGATGGTGACAGACAAAAAGCAAGTTGAAGGTCTAATTTTCGCTCTGTAGGTCTCAAAGTAACCAATGAATATGGTTTTCAATATAAGAGCATAAAACCAAAGGTCTTCTCTATGTTCGAGCTCGATGGCGTAGTGGTTCTTACGCTTTGGCTTTCGATCGAAAATAAAGCTGCCTTCGCCACGGTCAGGCCGCGAATGGGTGGCCAAATATTTGTGACCTCGAGCTCCTCCGTGCTTCGGAAGGCATGTATGTAAGGCATTTCTACCCACCAACCCGCATTGGGCCAGCGTGGTGGTGTTACGGCCCACACTCCTCATGTGTTTCTTCATGAGGACGGCCTGTGCCCAGCAGTGGGACGTATATAGGCTAAGGACTCTATGTTCTCCTCATGAAAACGTCAATTCTTAGCGTCAAACTTATCGTATTTTGTTGCAATGAAAGAAATAAACTTTTATTGACCACAACAAACAGTACAGCACAGCAAAATGAAGCAGTGCTTCAATGTTTCCTTTGGATGGCTGGTAGTTAAATAATTAGGTTCTTTGATTTAATAATATTTCACACACGGCATAGCAATTATTGAAGTTTTGCGAAATGATGTTTATGCTTTGTGATGTGACCTCGTTGGCGTTATGTGATAAACACTGGGATCCATAGACGTCATGAGCACTCAGGCATCAAATGTATTTTACAGATCTGCCTTTTTGCCCCCAACTTTTTCTCATAATACTATTATGCATAACAGCGGAAAGCATAAACTTTTTTTGCAGAAAATAAAGCTCCATTAGTATGAAGCTAAGCTTGTTTGTTTACCAACTCTGTTGAACAAAATAAAATTTTCCTATTCCCATCAAATATTTACTTTACATCTATTAATCGCAATACCGTTAAAACCCTGAACCACCTCCACAGATGTAATTACGTCAATTGTCACCCGAATTGCTACTATTTACAACGAGTAAACAGTTCTGTTCTTACTCGGCACTTGTTTAGTTTAAATTTACTAAAGCGACTCTGTGAATTGAACATTTGTAATAGCTTTTATTGGCATGTGTTACCGTTCAATTTCCCATTTTCGAACGTCAGCTGTTCTATATGTTCTATTATCTGTGGCTACAACTAGTGGCAGTTAATGCATTGTTATTGTGGTATGTAGCTCCCCCATCAGATTCCCACGTGTCTAATATCCTTTGTTTCATCGACTTGTTCTAATAGAACTCCGAACACTGACACTAGATCTTCTAAATGGTCCAATTTGTTCAGTAATTGGAGGGGTATGGGAGGTCTGGTAAAATTGGTTGTTACTGCATTGACATATTTTACCCTAAAATTGGTGATATGTCCCCAAATCAGGGGAGGCAACTAATGGAGTAAGGAAACAGGCAGTTGAAGTGTCACGTGCTAGTCATTTGAAAGGTTTATATCTACAATCCGTTGTAAAATATTGTGTTTATTTTTATAAAATGTTTGACACCAATGAGAGATTCGTCGAACTTCATCTTTTAGGACCGTTTGGTTAGGTTAGGTTAGGTTATAATTATGACCTATATATATGACTGTAAAAATATCTTAAGCAGACATAGAACCCCCTAGTCCACCCCTTTATAATTTTTGGTTGGTGGTAGGGCTTCTAAGCCCGCCTGGCTAGCTACCACCGTCTTACCTAAAGTCGCCATAATGACAATGTTTTAAGCATTGTTGTGTTCCGACAATCAGAGGCCAGAGCCAGTTCCTCAGTCGTTGAGGAATAAAGGTGAAGCTCGCATCCACCTTCGATCTTATCGTCACCTACCATCAGGTGAGATGAAGGCCAAGAGCTTACTTGTCATATGTAAAAAAAATGAGTATTTCCTCTCTAAGAATCCCGTACATCATGGACTCTAAGATGATAGTTTTAAGGTTGAAAATAGATGTTCTTAAAGTAGGAAATCTATAAATTTAAGACGCCTTCGTCGAGATGCGCAAGTCTACCAAAGTTTCACAAAACTTCTGTTTTCATCCAAACATTTTCAATACTGTGATAAATTAATATTCCTCAGAATATTGCCTCACGAGGGGACGGTGGGTGTAGTGATTGAGTTTTAATTTCAGTATTGTCTTTTGTGATTTGTACTACAGGTGTTAAATCTTGCTCGTTTTTTTTTATTGACTTAAATTTCGTCTCAATTTCATTTCTGGGTTTATCTCTTGAGCACCGATGAAGTTACGTACAAAAATAAAAGATTTTTACTTGATCGTTTTATATAAATATTTACGTCGAATGTAAGTCAAAATCTTACAGTCACTCACGCGGATTTTATGATACATAAAATAACTACACACCTTAATCCCCAAGGGGGTAGACAGAGGTACGTATAATAAAAAATTCAGTCTCTTTAAATTTTGTTGTATCATTTTCACACTGACTCATAGGAAACATGGATAATGGATAATACATTATTTTATTTATTTAGACACAACATAATAGAACATATAGAACAGATAAATAGTTCATATAATAAATGAGCTAATATTTGTATACGCATTAATAAAATAATATAATTATGTACTTCAATAAGAAAACAAATTACATATTATTACAAAACTTCTTTTTGTTTAATCAATAATATTTCTTTTATAACGTGACGTGAAAGTAAAATATTTTACATCTCTCATGTTCGGTAAGTAGGTCCTTAATACCCCCAGATGCGGGTTGTAAGTGATGAATTACCGCCCTAGGTTAATAATGTAGCTAGAAACGCCCTAGGGCGGTAAGTAATTAAAAAAAAAAACTCTTTCAAAATGTTCGCGTACATCTAACCATCTTACTGGCACTAGACATCATGCATTCAGCCCAATGACAAAAGAGGTCGCTTCACTATTTTCATCAATTTTGAATATCGAACGGCGAAGCTAAATTTAGTTCTTGAAAATAAATTTATTTATTCTTGTAATGCCTTTTTTTCCACTTACCTCACAATCGAGATGTAAAGCAGAGTAGTTAGCTCGGGTGTAAGCATCAATTGCACCCTCGAACTATAAGCGCCCTCGCTGCGCTCGTGCGCCTAAATATCTCGGGCTGCAATTGATGCCTTACAGCCCTTGGCTACTAATCTACTATTAATACCTTTTGATCTTAGAGTATTATTAGTGCTCCAAATCCTTAAAAGATATTAATATTGCCATGTTACCATTTGCCTACCGCCGCAATAACGTTTTTATCTATAAATGTTGAGTAGGATAAGTGATTTTACCATAGAAATGCTTGGAAGTATAATAACGCCATTTATCACGGAACTTATAAAAGAAAATTGATGGGCAGACCCATTTGCGTAGCGAATAATTCAGTCCGAACATTAATATCGAATTGGCAATAATCGATAATCGTAATATGGGTTTATTGTTATGATAATGATGTGGTATGGTGTTTGAGACCATTGTCCTTGTCCTCAGCCTATATACGTCCCACTGCTGGGCACAGGCCTTCCTCATACATAAACACATGAGGAGTATGGACCGTAACTCTACCACGCTGCTCCAATGCGGGTTGGTGGGTAGAAACAATCGCAATAGCGTCCGGGACCAACGGCTTAACGTGCCTTCCGAAGGACGGAGGAGCTCGCGATCACAAAATTTTGGTCACCCATCCACGGCCTGACCATGGCGAAGGTAGTTAGTTTTCAATGGAAAGCCAAAGCATACTAACCACTACGCCACCGAGCTGAAGACCATTGTCCAAAAAAATATACAACTGAATATATTATATTATTATGAACTATCTCCGTATAAGAGAAGGCAGTTAGTTTATACAGCTAAGATTTCAATAAACACATATATTTTTCGTGGTAAACATGATTGTGTTTGGTCATATTAATTTTAATCAACATTTAAACTAATAGTACTTTCATCTCGTCTACCGTCCTTTCCTTTCTACATTAGTCCCGTGTTGGTCCGGGACACAAAAACAATGTACCAACTGCTTTTCTTGCCTAGCATGTCGTAAAAGGCGACTAAAGGCGTATTGGGTACTGGGTCTGTGATTGTGTAGGCGATGAGCTAGCCACTTGTTACTACTCTTTCACGATTTTTAATCTGACCAAACCCAATTTTTGTATGGCTAAATGTGGTCTTAAGGAACACAGTGCTCCTTTGACTCTGCTTACCCCTTCGGGGATTACAGGCGTGATTTTATGAATTTATGTATGTATGTATGTACTTTCATATTACAAATCACCGGTCTTATAGTTGGCTATATATATAATAGAGAAGGATATAGTCGTTAAGTATACTAATTATATCAAATAAATTAATAAATAAAAACAGCCTCATTTCAATAGTTTTCATAAATAGCTTCTTCCATTCAGAACAAGACGCTTGAAGATTATTCTTATTATTAGTAGTCCGATTGTAACGAAAACATACTTTTTGAGTCGATACAAAATAGAAGGTACAGAATCAAATAAACAGTTTCAGTCCAACCCTGTGATAAAGAACGTTCTAAGAACCCTATCAGTAGTCTTATCTTTGGGCTTATGTTTAGGCCCAATTCTCCCTTGGGACGTATGCCCTCGACCCACAACTGGAACTACGCATAAACTGGGGCACGCGCAGCACATGTTGATTGACGTCACAATGGTCCGTAATGCACCCCACGGCCCATTTTTTGCGATATTTCACGGTGTTCTCCTGGGGATTAACTTTAGTTATGCTTATGCGTCGGTTTTGCGAAAAAGTTTTGGGATAACTTTGTTTGCGCTTAAAATAATTGTAGGTATAGTATTGGGTCCTTACCTATGAAATTGGTGTTTTTTTTCTCTCTTAGTATTTTGTCTGTAACTATTAAGATTCAGAGTATTCCTAAAAAATAATTACCTCGTCTATAAATAGACTACAGTTTTGAGCTCTTTTGATTTGTTTTGATAATTTGTTGTAAGTTTAATTGTGTTAAAATTGGACACGGAGACAACTCTTTTCAAGTGCCTCCCGAATACATCATTTTATTTGCATTCACTTAAAAACGATAAATAATTTTAATGAAGTGTGATATTACACATATTACTGAAGCTTGTCTAATGATAGGTGCCAAATATCTTATCTTTGGATTTGTCGTTGTGAAGAAAACTGAAAAAAATTTAGTATGGAAAATGCAGAATTCCCCAAAATCTCCATACAAAACACCAATTTCATAGGTAAGGACCTAATATTATTTTTTAAAAAGGGAGACATAATGAAGTGTGGGTAGAGTTTGAATGCCGCTGTTGGGGCAGAAAAGTTCTTGAGTAGCAACGTACTAAGAAGCGCAGCGATAGTGCATCTCGCTATTGCAATCTCATGTGCGTTTTGTTTAAAGTAGCCGGAACTTCCAGTGTGTGCTGCCGTCCGAAAGACCCGAAGTCCGGCGCCGAACTGAGTAATGACAGCAAGCGTCCCCGCCTCTCCGTCCTACCGCTCACATACCTAAGGCGCGGCCAACTAGTTCCGCGCGCACTATAGTGGAGGTGGCGGGAAGCCGCTGGATGTGGGCAGCGAAGGACCGGCTGTAATGGAAATCTTTTGGGGTAGGCCTATGTCCAGCAGTAGACGTTAAATGGCTGATGATTATGATAGTATTGTCAATGAGGCCGATGTTTCAATCTCAGGGAGTTGATGGAAGTTCATCTTTTTGGGACGTGCTCGTATACGCGTTTCATTTGAGTGCCTCTTGTCGGGCCCCAACACTTATCTATTGTTAGGATTCTCTACGTGAAGGGTTTTTTTTCCTTGGGAATATTGTTTGTTTATATCTGAAGTACACCCATCCAAAGTAGAACCATGGCATTTGTTGCTGTATTTTCAGTATCGAAATCTCAGCTCAATAACGGCTATATACTTAATCCTAAAAGCGTCGAATAGCCTCAAGATTTCAATTACTGAAATACATAAAAAATCTTACAGAAGTAAATTAATGGGTCTCAAGAAAGTTTCTAGAACTAAGAGCTGTATTACTTAAAGTCTTAATTCAATTAAATAAGTTTCTAATTTATACAACTGGCCGGGGGATGTAGACAGTTCTTATCTAGAATAAAATCTAACTACGGTAATTTGGATGCTGGCAAAATCATTAAATCGACTGCAATATCGATAGTAGGGATCTAGGGTGAGTCGAATTTGTCTGTTATATTCGATATCAGATCGATTTTAATCCGATAAATGGCTTTGGGGGTTTGTTGATTGGCAATTGTTATTTGTTAAGATTTCATCTTGTTTATGGATGAACAAAATCTCATTTTTTCCATTGAGATCAATGACTATGTGCGTTATGTGAAAATGCGGCTTATTTTCAACAATTTTATTTTAGAGAAAATATAGAGAAATTGAGTACCAGCACCGACTTTTTCTATTTCTATCAAAATGTTTGTATTTTTCTTACTGGCAACACTCAAACAAAATCAACACGGTATGTAAAACACAACCTTTTTTTTATTATTATAAACAGCGTAAAGTTTCTGCATCTTTTTATATAACATATAACATTTTATTTGTTTTACATCTAAGAATTTTGATAACATGTGACACTAATAATACAACTAGAATAATTATTTTATGTATTTTACCTATCTGTTGTATTGCTGTGCCCTTGCTGGGTGCATGTGCTGTAGTAATTAAATAAATAAAGAACTAGATATTTACAGCAAGAAATACAAAATATGTAAAGCAGTGCTTTCTGAATGGCTAAAAACAAAAACGTACGCTGAAATAGAAATGTATATAAGTTGATTTCTTGTTAAAATGGAAACACGGGTAAAAAAAAAGCACACACACACACACAAGCACACATGCACACACACACACACACACACACACACACACACACACATACACACACACACACACACACACACACACACACACACATACACACACACACACACACACACACACAATTGTATGTTTACCATGAAGGTGGTTTTAGTCTATTGTAGCTACGATATGGAAGAGGGCTGCAGCCTATCACAAGCAAATTAGCTTAAATGGAAGCACCAACCACACTAATGCCTGTATTAGACTAAGTTACTGAAATAAACATTTTTTGTATTTGTATTTAAATAATATATTTTATAACACATTTATTTTACAAGCGGTCTGTAACAGAACGCTTTTTATATTTAATATATCGATGAATAAAAATTCCTTTCGAAACGTTCTACAACTCCCTCACGCCCGTTTACCAGCAAACGTGAAGAGTTTACTCATAAACCTTTCAAGGACACCGTGTAAGTTAACCGTGAATGTGTGTGGATATCGTGTAAAATAAAAAAAGGTTAAAATTTTTAACCAGATTATTTGAGACGAGACCTTATCAAGGCCATCGTATCTCATGATCTTGATCTATTTAATATTTTTACCCCACTGAACGACTGTCGATATCAAAATGAATTCGATTTTTATGTATGGGAAAACAAACAGTTGATTTTTTGGTTCATGGGTTATAATCTTTTCAAAAAGAGGGTGAATATCATTTAGAAAATATGGTCGATTCTAAAGTGTAACTAGTCAAAGGACACAAAACGAGATACAATAGAAATATCAATTGTTTGCGAACACCTGCAAGAAGCAGAATATTCGCTACAAATCTGTATTAAACCACTCGCTTGATGTATCTAAAAAGGTTTTGGAGTTTTGGTGAATATGTAAAGAATAGAGAAAATAATAGAATAGAGAAAGGATGCTAAATCAAAAAGCATCCATATTAGGTTTTGTAAAATATTGCGTTGGAACCGTTACTCTTTTCAATGACGCCAATGAATACATTTTCCTTTTCTTGCTTTTCATATTAAGAGGAATCGATTGTACTCGGGCCTAAAAGCTTTTCCTTAATGTAAGCCTCAGATGACTTTTCATATTCATTTTAACGTAGTTATGTATGAATAATGTAAGAAACTTTCCAATTTAATGTACAATTTTCTGTTTCTTTATTCAACCTCTTTCCGTACCACAGGCTTCATTTACGTCGTCCTCAGCTTATAAATCACACTGTTGGGCACAAGCTCTCATAATAGTAACACATGAGGATTATGGGCCGTAACACCACCACGCTGATCCAATGCGGGTTGGTGGGTAGAAACGGTTGCAAATAGCGACCGGGACCAACAGCCTAACGTGCTTTCCGAGGCACGGAGGAGTTCGAGATCACATAGTTTTGGTCACCCATCCAAAGCCTGAACATAGCGAAGGTAGCTTTGTTTTCGATATTGAAAGCCAAATCGTACTTATCACTACGCCACTAAGCTCCCCCTTACAGCTTATTTCTGATAAAAACCTCTAAAAACCATACTGTATTATTTAATTAAAGCACAAAAATAACGACGTCTCATTTAGCCAGAAACTCGATTAAGCTTAAATTTATTTCTACGCATTAGACGCAGCCTATTATTAAAAGTCAAAGAGAGAAAACACGATAACGTTAAAAGCAGAAAAAGTCATTTTACAAAAATTCTCTCTTGGATATTTTGAAGCAAATATTGTGACATTTTGAGGTTAGCGACAAACGATTACAGACTTAGTGGCAGGGGTGTAAGGTCTTTTACCGATTATTAAATCGATACTTGTAGGGTACATAGCAACCGACTATATAAGTTCAAGGGCGAGGTCGCGTTGGCGGTCGTCTACGCAATTCAATGTGTTTGTAAAAGCTGTTTACGTTACTTTTTTATTTTGATTTGACGTTTCATATTGGTGTTTACTGTAATTATATTGTAAAAGGGATGATTTATGTTTATCTGAAGACAAATTCAACAGACTTTTAATGAAATAAATGTACCTATTTTCCTACTGGACAAACAGATTGAGCACTCAAAAATAATAATATGGTAACTTACATTTATTCGACTATTGGATCCTAGTTGACCTTTTATTAGGTCCTTACATATGAAATTGGCGTTTTGTATGGAGATTTTGGGGAACTCTGCATTTTCCATACAAACATTTTTTCAGTTTTCTTCACAACGACAAATCCAAAGAAATAATATTTGGCATGTATCATTAGACAAGCTTTAGCTATATGTGTGATATCACACTTCTTAAAAATTATTTATCTTTTTTATGTGAGTGCAAATCAAATTATGTATTCGGAAGGCACTGAAAAGGAGTTGTCTCCGTGTCCAATTTTAACACAATAAAACTTACAACGAATTATCAAAACAAATCAAAAGAGTTCGAAAATATAGTCTATTTTTAGAGGAGGTAATTATTTTTTAAGAATACTCTGAAATTTAATAGTTACGAACAAATACTAAGAGAGAAGAAAAACACCAATTTCATAGGACCCAATATGATTGATTGTTTGTGTATTTTGCGTCTTGCTAGTGCCTGTGGTCAATAAATGTTTTTCTTTCTTTCTTTATTATTAATTTAAGTTACAGCAGCAAGTAATCTCATTGCAGGTCAGAAACGTTAAGGATATACGTATTTTTCATCTAAACTTTTCGTTTCTTATGTTATTCATTTATTTTTATCTATTTCTATCTGTTGCCCACGACTTCGTCCGGGGTTACTGGTTTTTTAACTACCCCACGGGAATCCTTTAATTTTCCGGAATTAAAGTTATGTAAGATGTTGACCAGGGATATATGCAAAATTTCATTGAAATCGGTCCAGCCATTTCGGATATTAGCTCTTTCAAACTGATAAACAAAAATGTGAAAACAATGTTTTTTTTTGGTAATTTCCCTCTTTGTACATCCTCCTTTTTCAGCAATCTCATTGCGTGTCAAAAACGTTAAGAATATTACGTTTTTTTTTCATATAAACTTCTAGTTATGTTGTTCATTTATTTTTATTGAATATTTGCTTTGATGGTAGTATATGTATGATACACTCTTCACGCCACGGCTTTCATTTGCTTTTTCGACATTAATTTGTACGAACACGCCACTGTTAATTAAGGGCTTTTCACAGTCTAATGAAAACGAAATATTTATGTTACGGAAAATACAACACGAGTGGGAACTTTATGTGGCGTTTTATCGAGGCTTGAAGTGTGGGCGAGATTTTAGGGATGTCCCAATATATTTGAGAGTGAATGTATGCAGACTGTTAGCAAGATAATTATTACACTAGCAAAGCTTTTTTGTGCGCTTACTTTCACATTAAAGCATTCTTTGAACTTGGGGTATGTTGAAAAAAATATTTTTTGTAGTAAGAACTTCTTCTACTTATGATGCATGGTAATAAATATTGCCGTATAACATACATACACTATTTTTAAAGATTCAACTAAATCAATTCTGAGGCAGAGAAAGTTTCACAATCACATAAATAAGTTCCAGCAATTGCCAAGCGATGGACGGCGTCAACACTCTCAATGGTGTAAAAGAAAGTCGTAAAAAAATTGAGTGACCCATAAAACGTGACGCAACAATTACTTCTAATGGAGATGTTGTCATCCGCTTTATTTGTGACGCTGTTATTGAATATGACGCCTCGTAAAACGTGGAAAATAGAATTCGGTTGTTCGGGGTATAAGAGGAAAATAATTGCGTTCTTATTGTTGCTGGAATAAAGCTATATTCTAAGGTTTGTTGATAGTGGTGGATATGGTTGCTGTATTTGTTCTGCAATATTACCTTATTTAGGGTGTTACCATACCAATCTGTCGATAGAATCTGTCGATATAATCTGTTGATCGACTAATCCATTTTACCATCGATCCATGTCATCTATCGACGATCGATCGATGGTAGAATCGATAATCGTATGGTAGTCTGTCGATCGACGTCGACTAATCCATTTTACAATCGATCCATGCCATCGATCGGTTTATCGTGCTTCATGAATCAACCTTTTTGATTATAAGAGCTTAATTTTTTAACATTTATGAAGACGAAGGATTACAGTATCGTGGGTTAGAATACAAATGAACAAGAGGATACATTTTCAGTCTTGATATAACAATATTATAGAGACGATAAACACAGCTTAGCATAGTAAATTTATCTTCCTAATATTCTCAAGCTTAAAAACGGTACGTTAGGTACGATTTATTGCAAATGGTTAGCGTATGTTTGACCTCCAGGGAAAAATCGTACAAGAGGATAAAGATGTGAGTAGCATCAGTGAGGGATGATAATTGGTCAGTTCTACCAAGACACTTGAGATAAATATATTTTCATTTCAATCTGTGTTTGTATCTCAGTGGCATAGAAGTTAGTACGCTTTGGCTTTCGATTGAAAACAAAGCTGCCTTCGCCATGGTCAGGCCGTGGATGGGTGACCAAAACTTTGTGATCTCGAGGTCCTCCGTGCTTTGGAAGGCACGTTAAGCCGTTGGTCCCGGTCGCTATTGCGACTGTTTCTACCCACCAACCCGCATTGGGCCAGCGTGGTGGTGTTACGGCCCATACCTCATTTGTTCATCAGGAAGGCATCTTCAGCTGTGGGACGTATATAGGCTGCGGACGATCAATACATAAACAAGAGAGAAACATCTGTCACGGGAATAATTATTGGCTGATGTTGGTCAAAGTTTACGACCTCAGAACAGCATCAACTCGGTTTACTGGCGTGTCGTTGCGTCATTCGTCTCGCATTTACTGCCCTAACAAGGTCCACTCTTGACCAGAAAAGTCTGCAATGAAATTACTTCGATACATTAGCGATGACGCCTTTATGCAACAAGTTTATGTTTGTATTTTGTATGTGTATGTCGACCTCCATTGTCGAGTGGTCTGTACGCCGAAAGTTCGAATGACGTATGACGAATTTGTTTCAATCGAAATGCCAAAGCGCACTAACCACTACGCCACCGAGCTCCTCCGAGTATTTTTTTAAAATTATGACTGGTAAGCTCTTGGCCTTCATCTTACCTGATGGTAAGTGACGATAAGGCCGAAGGTGGAAGCGAGCTTCACCTGTAATCCTCAACAACTGAGGAACTGGCTATCTTACCTCTGATTGCCGGAACACAACAAAGCTTATAACATTGTTATTATGGCGACAAATTTAGGTAAGAAGGTGGTAGCTAGCCAGGCGGGCTTAGAAGCCCTACCACCAACCAAACTGAGCAGAAAAACCCCTGCCCCCGTGGGGAATCGAACCCCGGATCACCCGATCTACCCCCGGTGGTGTCAACCACTAGACCAGAGAGGAGCTTGTATTATTCGTAAATGAAGTCAAAGCGAATCAACAAAGCAATGCTTTCGCTATGATTGAACTTGTGGTGACCAAAACTTATTGATCTCTATTTCCTTCGTCTTTCGGTAGACCGACGACGAACCCTGGTGTTTCTACCTACTGGGCCGTCGTGGTGGGGCTCAAACACCCAAAATTTTTTTTTATATGAAAGGAGGCAAAGGTGCAGGCGGTTCACGTGCTTAAAAGTGATCACCGTCGCCCATAGACATCATCAGAACTGCAAATGTGTTGCTGGCCTTTTAGGAATAAGTACGCTCTTTTCTTGAACTACTGAAGGTCGTATCGGTCGGTAATACTGCTTGTGACAATTTATTCCACAATTCGGATGTGTGGAAAATTTCACGAAAAATGCAGGGTCGTACACAGCCAACCTTCCAGAATGTAGGGGTGAATTAGACGCCGCGCCGTTCGGCAACGGAAAGCAGCGTCCCGTATAAGCCTCCCAAAATATCTGCCAATAAAACTAAAAAAAGGCTATGGTTTTCATATAAATGCGACGAAACGTATTCCCCAACCTATTACTTAAACAACGATTAATCTGACAAATAATAAAGTACGTTTCCACCCTCGTCCAACACTTAGATCTGATAGTTCCGCAATCAGGTCTTCGGATGTTTTAAGCTGGTAATTTATACATAAATTACGAAGTGATGTTTAAAGCTTACCTTAAGTTCGCTCAGAAATTACTTCCAACGAAAATCGAACTCGTAATCTTGTTGGCCTGCCCCCGTATAAATTAGGCCCTTTGATGTCTAGAATTATTTAGTGAATAGTAGATGAATCGGTTTACTTTACATTACTAGACACGGCACCTGAAGGTAATAAACCTATAAGATCGTATTTAATTGCGTACAGTAGCCTAACGACACTTGAAGCAAAATTGTTAAAACTTTAAAATAATTACTTTCGGCAGTTACATTACTGAAGTCTCAACTTGGCAACGTACGCTGTAATCGTTGTAGAAGATTCAGGTTGTTGAAAATCTTATACTCGTATTACATAAAAGTTTATTCTCGGCGCATTGCAACATTATGTGTGTGTCAGGTTCATTGAGGATCCTAACAAGTTGAGAACTGTAAACTCTGCCTTCCCCTGATGTGATCAATGATATATATTTTTTATATTACATAGAAAACATAAAATAATCATGTAATTCACGACTATTATAACTTAAGGGTTAGTCAGAGATTAGGCAAAAGCACCCCAAAAGGACTCCATTGCCATAGTCCGCGCTTCACCAAGCAGTGACTGCACTCAGCGTGACAGGTGAGCGCGTCGCCGCTATAGGCTATTGGATGGTTGTTCAGTTCTAAGTCCATTAATCGCCTTTTACGACACGATACGATGAGATGGGTTGATTGTATTTTTTAATGACCCGCTTCCACACGGCTCCATGATTAAAAGTACCATTGTTAAATATTATTAAAGTTACTTTTTAAAGCAATGCTTGGTGTTTTATAAGTAGTTTTTTCAAATACTACTTTGGATTTCTACTACTAGTTGCTTCTTATTGTTATTCTAGTTATTTTTATTCGTAAAAATACATTTTACATTTCTCATATTCGGTAAGTAAGTCCTTATTAGTATTGTAGCTAGAAAAGCCCTAGGGCGGTAAGTATTAAAAAAAACTCTTCACTCTTTCAAAAAGTTCGCGTACATCTAACCATCATACTGGCAATAGACATCATGCATTCAGCCTAAGATTCAGCCCAATGACAAAAGAGGTCGCTTCGCTATTCAAACTTGTCTTCGTATGAGTATAGTAGTCAACAATTTTAAATATCGAACGGCGAAGCTAAATTTAGTAAATTAGTGCTCATTAGGAAAAAAATCATGAGTTCTGCAAGTGATGAAGATATAATAAAGTGTTTTATTCTTGTAACGCCGATTTTTTTCTACTTACCTCACAATCGAGATGTAAAGCAGAGTAGTTAGCTCGGGCTGCAATTGATGCCTTACAGCCCTTGGCTACTAATCTACTATTAAAGCTCGCAAGCTAAGAGATAAAAAAGTGTTGATTAAAAAGCTGTATTCGAGAAATACATAGACAAATTTAAATGACAACTTCTACGGAATATTGTCTATTGAGTGTTAGACGTCATTCATAAATAATAAACAGCATCCTAAATAATAAAATTCCTTTACAAGTTGGCACTAACCATTTATCTTTCTCCACAGATACTCTATCAGTCCACTATTGCAACCGTGAGGTGGCTGTGTCCGAGTCCGGGGAAGACAGCGAGGGGTATATCCGGACCCCGGGGTATCCCAACTTCTACGTGGGGGAAGACGTGTGCCGCTGGAAGCTGAGGGCGCACCCGGATCAAAGGATACGGGTCACGCTTCTTGATGTCAGCTTGAGAAGTCAGTATTAAAAAATTACCAAAGTTTTACAACAAATGAAGGTATAGATCCGGGGAAGATGCGAGGGATACATTTTTTGTTACATATGACAGGTAAGCTCTTGGCCTTCATCTCACCTGATGGTAAGTGACGATAAGGCCGAAGGTGGAAGCGAGCTTCACCTGTAATCCTCAACAACTAAGGAACTGGCTATCTTATGTCTGATTGCCGGAACACAACAATGCTTATAACATTGTTATTATGGCGACAGATTTAAGTAAGACGGTGGTAGCTAGCCAGGCGGGCTCAAAAGCCCTACCACCAACCAAACCGAGCAGAAAAACTTTTTTAACAACCACTAGACCAGAGAGGCGGTTAATACATCCGGACTTCGGGCTTATCCAACTTCTACTTTGGAGAAGACGTGTGCCGCTTCTTGATGTTAACTTGAGAAGTGAGTGCTTGTTCAAAAATTTTGCGAAAGCTAACAATTCTCTTTTACTCGCGAAGATGAAGGTATAGAAGATCTGAAGATATTGTTATTATCATTATTTTCAGGCAATAGACATAGCACAAGGTACAGGAGGACCTGTGCCTAGTAGTGGAATGTGTATTATAAAACACACAAAGAGTACGGATCGTTGCTGACGGTTAGAAACGGTTGCAATCGTTCGTTAGAGTATATTTTATTTCCGTCAAATTAATTGGTTACACAAAAAATAACAGAATTAAAGAAAGAAATATCCCTTCCAGACCATTTATCAAAGTCAGACAATAAAAAATCATATATAACGAATTTTCTTTAGACCCTAATAAAAGGTAAGCCCTTTTCTAAGTAATTCTATAGCCAATCAACCAATTCACAAATGATACGTAGAATTTTGTAAGTTAGTGATACTAATATATCAAACTCATTAAAATCGTTACATTTTATTTTTATTGTTACAGTACTCAATACACTCCAAATATACTCCCTTCATTCCCAGGTCTAGGTCCCTTCGACCACTCCTGCATAGACTCAGTCTCAGTCCGGGACTCGAATGAGGAGCAGCTCCTGACCTCGTGCGAGCAGGTGGACCTGCCGCTGCGGCTCACCAGCGTCACCAACGCCGTCGAGGTGGAAGTCCAGGCCAGGTCTGCTGGGGCTTACCCGAAGCGAGGGGTGTTGTTGCATTATAAAAGTTAGTATTAAATTGTATGTAATTAAATTTTTTTGAGATAAACTAGTAGTAGTGATAGAGATACCTACATAGTACCGCATGAACTGGCATGAAAATGCTGTGGGATGCCGCGGCATTCCGTGGCATCCTGCTGAAAGCCGTGCCATTCTGGCATCAGTTTTGCTTTCGACGTTAGTTGTGTCGTTATGAACATAGATAAGTAAAATAGTCTAAAAAAATATATATCAAAAAAGGTTCCTTTGGGAAGTGCCCCATAAAACAAAATGACCGCTGCACAAGTTTCAACCTTATAATTCCTCGACAAAGAGTGACCCATACGGCTCGCGTAATGTCGCAGCATCCCGAGGCACGTCGCGTTATCGAGATATCGAAATAAAGGAACATCAATACTTAATTTATTAAATTAGATTCTAAATAACTTTATTAGTAAAATCCTTTGCCGTGTCATGCCATGCCACGCTGTCACTGAGCCTTAACGCCATCTTTTCTCTTTTTCAAATCTTGCTGTAAACTGTATAGCGACATCTAGTGAGCGTAACTAAAA
Organism: Parapoynx stratiotata; assembly: GCA_910589355.1. Classification (NCBI taxonomy): domain Eukaryota; kingdom Metazoa; phylum Arthropoda; class Insecta; order Lepidoptera; family Crambidae; genus Parapoynx; species Parapoynx stratiotata. The sequence goes on from OU342461.1 coordinate 15,057,857, forward strand.
GCTCTTTGTATTTCAGGCATTGGTTGCGTAACGCTGGCAGCGCCATCTGACGGCTACCTCGTGGACCGCAACGCTGATCTGGCGCGCTATGTGTGCGATGTGAACTATGTTTTCGCTGACACCCGCCAGAGGGTGCGATTTTTATGGTGCTACGACGATAATAGATGGAATGACACTGTACCTGCTTGTATTGGTAAGATTTTTTTTTAATTTGTGTAACATTTTTTGCATTAAATTATTGTTTAAAAATCGGCTCGAAGGACCATTTTTTATAACCAAATACACCGTTTTCCGTCACGTTTTATTTTTACTTTTACAGCTCTATAAAAACAAAATCAAAAGTTATAAATTCTTCAAAAGGTCTACCATAAAGTAGCTATAAAACAACCGTTAACTTGTCCATATTGTTCAACTTATCGATGACAATAATAATATAAAAACTTCTTTTGAGGTTATTTCATGGTGTTCAGGAAAAGACATGCACATGCGCGACTCCATTCGCTGTCTCTATCATCTGCGTAGCTTAGCTATCGGAAGAACGCAACAGCATCATAGTGTCGCTTGCTACGTGATTATTTACAATCCGTCGCATGGTACATGCAATTTGTGCTTTATGCCGTACGTATACGAGTTATATTTACATGATGTTGATGGTTATTATTATTTTCATTGGCAAGTAAAGGGCTTCCTTTGGCACTTCAGTCGCGTTTTGGTAAATAGCGAGCGGTTATTCTTCGTTTGGTCTCCGTAGCGGTAACTCACGCGTTACTCGAAGCGGTGTCGCGCGACTTGAGAACACGTGTTTCTAAAGTGAGTTTATTTTTAATACAATTGGAGGAAAGTCGATTAAATTTATTTCGTGTCTGTCTCCAACCGTTCTGTTCAGTTTTCAGTGCGTTTTTTGTGAAACTTATAAGGATTTTGACCCTCGTGGTTGGGTGAGCTTTTTAGATTTGCACATGTGATGATTTATTTTTACACGCTTCTTTTTGAACTGAAAAAAATATCTTTTTTACTTTTTTTCTCTGACATTTTATATTGGTAAGTATATTAACCCTCTGGATTTTGTATTCAACCTCAATAAAAATGGACTAATATTCTAATTTTATTATATGTACAATAAAGTTTAAATCAGCTTCACTGTGGTTAAATACTACGTAGGTACGAGTATATGAATGATCAATAGGAACCGTATTAATGTTTTTTTAATAATTAGGTATACTGATAACACCTCAGTTCGGGGCAAAGTTGATAATACTACGTGTTAGAATAATTTGTAATTATTATTTTCATAATGATAATGTACTGTAATAAATTAGCACATTGTTAAATCGATGCAAATATTGACAGAAGAGACTATCTGTATTTTTTTGACTAATTTGAAAACATAATTATTTAAAGAGGTATTGTAGGTACAATATTTGAATATGAAATAATTTATGAACTTTATCTTTACATGTTTCTTTTTAATTACATACACTTTATGCATAATTGTACGGCTCGCCCCTGTTGTGTATTATTTTTAAATTTTTACAGCACTAGTATAGAAAATTTAACCAAGAGATTAAAAAATTTGGTTTAAATATTGGGTCTTTACCTATGAAATTGGCGTTTTTTCTCTCTCTTAGTATTTTGTCTCTAACTATTAAGATTCAGAGTATTCCTAAAAAATAATTACCTCGTCTAAAAATAGACTATATTTTTGAGCTCTTTTGATTTGTTTTGATAATTTGTTGGAAGTTTAATTGTGTTAAAATTGGACACGGAGACAACTCTTTTTAAGTGCCTCCCGAATACATCATTTTATATGCATTCACTTAAAAACGATAAATAATTTTTATGAAGTGTGATATTACACATATTACTAAAGCTTGTCTAATGATAGATGCCAAATATTATTATCTTTGGATTTGTCGTTGTGAAGAAAACTGAAAAACTTTAGTATGGTAAATGCAGAATTCCCCAAAATCTCCATACAAAACGACAATTTCATAGGTAAAGACCTATTATATCAGGGTACTTCCCATCGACAACATTCTCATCGTCACCTTCATTATTTGACTTCTGAAAGTATTTGTTATCTATGAGAAGTACCCATCACCAATCAAAGACAATATAACAAATATCCTATATTATAATATACTAAGGCCTCTTGCGCGGTCGAGAGTTAGCACCTAACCCTGGGGCAAATACATGGACAAACCCTGGGTTAGGCGCTAACTCTCGATCGTGCAATTGGGCCTTAATGTCCAATATTAACTTTGTTTTTGTAAATGACAAGTGTGCAAAACTCGACCACTCTGCATATTTATGTCGTGTCTCTACATTTTAGTCTTTATTGCAGTAAAGGAATAAATGATATAACTTCTTAGTAATTACTTAATAATAAATCTTATAAATCTGATTGATGACAGTAAAATAATTTTGATAACCTTACTGATAAAACGTTGCTAGCCTAATAATCTGTCAGATATAATGCAAGTATAGATTTCACAATGCGTATAGTTTATTAATACTAAGACACGTTTTGTACCATTATTAGATACCTAGGTTAAAATAACCCGATATAGTATTTGTATAAAATTAAAAGTTTTACATAATACGCTCAAGATTCTTTGATAAAACCAGAATGATTTCGATTTTAATTTGAAGAGGGTTTAAATAGTTTAATAATTAAACTTTAATCATTCAAAAATGGTAAAATATGGTCCTTACCTATGAAATTGGTGTTTTTATTCTGTCTTAGTATTTTGTCTGTAACTATTAAGATTTAGAGTATTCCTAAAAAATAATTACCTCATCTAAAAATAAACTATATTTTTGAACTCTTTTGATTTGTTTTGATAATTTGTTGCAAGTTTAATTGTGTTAAAATTGGACACGGAGACAACTCTTTTTAAGTGCCTCCCGAATACATCATTTTATTTGCATTCACTTAAAAACGATAAATATTTTTTATGAAGTGTGATATTACACATATTACTAAAGCTTGTCTTATGATACATGCCAAATATTATTATCTCTGGATTTGTCGTTGTGAAGAAAACTGATAAAATGTTAGTATGGAAAATGTAGAATTCCCCAAAATCTCCATACAAAACACCAATTTCATAGGTAAGGACCTAATATTACAGTTTGAATGGCGTGCCAGTAAATGAATCTCTAATAGGAAATAAGAAGGAATAAAATATAAAGGTCTTCTTAATTTTACGTCTATTATAAGTAGTAGTAGTCCCGTGTTGGTCCGGGACACAAAAAGAATGTACCAACTGCTTTGCTTGCCTAGCATGTCGTAAAAGGCGACTAAGGCCGTATTAGGTACTGTGTCTGTGATTGTGTAGGCGATGAGCTAGCCACTTGTTACTACATTTTCACGATTTTTCATCTGACCAACCCCAATTTTTGTGTGGCTAAATGTGGCCTTAAGGAACACAGTGTTCTTTGGTCTTTGCCCCTCCCCATTCGGGGATTACAGGAGTGATTGTATGTATGTATGTAGTAGTAAATAATAATGTATTATTTTAACGTGATCCATGTATTTTATAACGAATAAATATTTTTATTGCTATTCTATTCTTCTTAAGCAGTTTATTATTCTCATAGTTTCAAGGACTTTAAACAAATATGGGTGACATAGTTATATTTACTCAGTTATAATACTATATTTGCTATACTATCTTTATCACTTCAGATCAAATGTACTTACATAGAAACAATCACAGACGAGCTAGCGTTGTGGATTTTGGTTATTGTTCTTATGCCGGCGCCAGACATTTGTTTAAAATGTGCACATGTGAGTCACGGGCTTTTGATACTACTTGCAAATATTTGCGCACATATGTGCGCTTTGCTATTCCATGCTGGGTTTTAGAGCACAAGAAAGAGATCACAGTCCAAATGTTTGTGAAACTGCCACACTGCGCGAAGCCCGTTAGTTGCGCGAGCGTCGCCGTGGAGTGCTGTCGTGCGTAAACAACTAAACGTACTATCGATAAAGTGGAATAATGAATGAGAGCGTTTTCTTAGTTTATTTAATTGATACAAGGTGAATTCGATATATGGAAAACGTACAAACAACAACATAAAATATACGTATCATAATAAAGGGGTAGGCAGCGGTGTTAAACACTCACATTTCGCCAGATGTATCAGGTGGCGAGCCTGTTGTAATGCACTGGGCACAATGTGAGGCAAGCGATATTCACAATAAACTGTACTTAAGTTTTATTCAAACTCTGTGGTATAATAGGCGATATGGGATGAAATCCGCGTTTCCCGAGGCCTCGTAGAGCCCCGTCCGCCCCAACTCTACTACCGCTACGTTTTCGAAACGAAACGTAACAATACGTAAAAGGCCATAAAAATAGACATAAAACATCAATGAATAACATCATCAAATTACGTCCATTTGCGTCTTCGTTTTGGCTGTTATATTTCGTATTTATTACATTTGCAAGTGTAATAAATAATTACACGCACTTAAATAATATAAGCAAGCTGCGTCGACTAAATTGTCGTCTATGAAGACTATTTGAAAACTGAGCTCAAAGGAGTGATAAAATATTTGTGCACATGTTTGGCAGCGTCGCAAATGTTCGCGCAGTCTTTCAAAAATGTGAACAAATGTTTGTGCGCAATTCCAAGTTAACATTATTGAACAAACGTTGGTTCGTTTATTAGCTACTCCAATCAGGAAGACTTATGCATTGACAAACATGAATGTTTTACCACTAGGGTGGCAATAAACCATACGACCACTAAGGTGACCACTATCATGTACGACATATAGATTACAATACACGAGTGCGTTCCAATCATTTGAACTGAAACTCTATCTAAAGGTGTTAAAGACGTAGTCAAGCGTAGTCATAAAATGGTAAAATTATTCCTAATGGTATGTGGTTACCATAGCGTATGGACGTTTGCAACACCGGGGGTATCACTCACATAGCTTGTCGATATTTGAAACACTTTTTACACCCTTCCTAAACATAGATTTAGAAAATACTGGCGTATAGATCACTTGACAGCTCGAAAATGCGTAACCAATTTTGAATTGTGAATGTGTGCGTCTCTGTCTACGTGATGATAAGTTGTTGTTATTGTTGTTACTAGTTACGAGGTGATACTTCCTACAAAAAATATCGATAGTTGCAGTTGCACCTAAGTTTAAAATTGTGTCTCTTTAAAATTTCGAGTAACATTCTTTATTGAATTTCTCCCTCTGTTATGAAAGAAAAGATTTAATAGAAAATAAATTCCCACAAAGTCCCCATGGAACAGGTGTCGAGCCTGTTGCCATGCACCGGTCATACTGTGAGGCAAGCGATATTCACAATCAACTTGTTCTGAAAAGAATCCAAAATTAACTAACAAATTTAACCTAACATAATTAAACAGATTCAAATAGAACCCCCCACACACACCAGACTTCAGTGATAAAATGTAAAAATGTACAAAAGGTGTTTATAAATAAAGCATTATTATTTACTGTAATTATGTTTTCTTCACCGGGGTTTCAGAAATTAAGCACGAAATAATTCTGAGAAACAATTTTTTTTTAAAACTTATCCTAGCCTCGAAGTCATTATTAAGCAACCATATTTGTTTTAAAACAATGACTGTATAATATGTGCTTTAACTATAACTATATTATCTTGTCTCTACAATTAAATAAAGGACACGTTTATTACGAATTAACAGTACATAAATTTTAACAATGAAATAACTTCAGCTATACCTTGCAACTTTGTCAAATTGGAATGAGGAAATAAACTTGGAATGGAAACGTAAAGTTACGAATAATCCTGTTACCATTTATTGCTATGGCGGGATTAAGTTAAAAATACTTTCAATGTGAAATTAACCTTAACACCAGACACGAAGGTCTTTATTAAATGCTTTCTTGAAATGCCTATTGTGTCATAAGACACGCTATTATTATGAATTGAACGATGTCGTGTAAAATGTAAAAATAATAAAAATACGAGTCGAGTTTGTCGCAGTAAATCAATCATCATCAACATCATCTTCAGCCTACTCCTGCCTACTGCTGGACATAGCCCTCCCCTCATGCACGCCACCGCTCGCGATTTTCGGCCGTTCTCATCCAGCCCCCCCCAGCCAACCGACGAATATCGTCATCCCATCAGAGGCTGTAGTGTAAGTTTTTAGTATAAAATACGTTACTATTGTAGTTGCGTTAAGAGTCCAATTTGTATAGGATACTTGAATAGCGCCTCTAGCGGAACGTAACGCATACTAAGTTTCCCATACAAATTGAGCTCTTAACGCAACTAAAATAGTAACGTATTTTATACTAAAAACTTACACTAAGGCCTCTGGTCGCAGGCCGTCCTACACTACGTTTACCGAGACGCGGTCTCCACTCGAGAACTTTACGACCCTAACGGCCGTCAGTCCTACGGCTAATATGATCAGCCCACTGCTATTTCAGTTTGCTAATCCGGTGAGCTATGTCAGTGACTTTAGTTCTCTGTCGGATCACATCATTCCTGATGCGGTCTTTTAGAGATACTCCGAGCATAGCCCTTTTCATAGCTTGCTGAGCGACTTTTAACTAGTGGACTAGTGTCGAAAACATTCGACTTAAGACATTGAGGGATGGGTGACGAGAAAACTTCACGAAGCTTACGAAATGCTGTCCAGCCCAGCTGAATTCTTCTATTGGCTTCTCACTCGAAGTTGTTTCTGCCTTATTAGAGCATTTTCCCCAAGTAAACATATTCTTGTACAACCTCGAGAGATACTCGAGAGGTAAATCAATATAATTTGTAATTCAGTAGCATATAATACTATTATATACATTATGTAAATTCGTCGTGTGGTAGCGGCTCATTAAAAGAATACTACCAACCCATCTCTTCCCTTGGGTGTCGTAAAAGGCGACTAATAGACTTAGAACTGCACAACCGTCCAATAGCATAAAGCGGCGGACTATGGCATTTGACTGCTTTTGCCTAGTCTCTGACTAACCCTTTGGGGATAATAGTCGTCATTATATGTATGTATGTAAATTAATACCTACCCATAAAACTAAATAAATTCTGTACCTTATTAACGTTGTTAAAACTACTTTATCCTAATAATTAGATAGGCCCAGGGTACTTATATTAATAAATTAATACTCATTTTAGTTCTAGCTCGGTCGTAACATCAAAGTGAAAACTAACAAATTTTAGTTATTTAGTGTAACTATGAGGCGGTGAATTAGTTATTCCCCTTATTTACATATCCCAAAAGTTTTCTGTACTAATTGTTCCGTAGTTAATACAGAATTATTACGACCGTTGGCATCTATTATATGTTAAGGAATATATGGGTATAGTTGCTGGTATGTTAACCTGGAGCACATAATCAATCTAGAGAATTTAACAGTCTAACTAAAAAGCAGACAATTAACTATTCCAACTCGGGTGGATAACGTTTATGAAGCTATGCAGATTCTCGGCCTATATATTGCAGTGTGTGACAAGTAAAGTCTATTTAAAAAGTGCCACATGAGTTTCTTTTCATGAAAAGCCTTACTCTCGGAATCCGGCCGCTTGTATCAATTACAACCACAGTCAAAGCGCTGTATGTACTTGCTGCAAGCGCTCGCGCTAATGAAATTTAATTTTGTATCTTAGCTATGTAAAATGTTGACGATTTTAAGTGCCAAGCTTTTCCTATGAAATAGAGATATTTTTGTTTTGATTTGATCTGCTGTACGTCACCATCATCAGCCCTCACACTACTCTACTCGCACATGGGCTAATTCTTGAATGGACTAGTTTTCGAAAGAGATTCGTTATGGGACTAAACCTTATCAAAGTTCTAAGTAATAACAAGAGCGTATTCCTTCCCCAAGGGGTCGGTGATGTCTATGTGCAGCGGTGATCACCTACCATCAGATGAGGCGCTTGCTCGTTTACCTAAAAAAAAATAATAAAATTTGAAGGGAAAGGAGATCTTCTTAAAAGAACTTATAAATACGTGGCCAACTTTCATGAATTCATTAAAGTTAAATGACGTGAAATAACCAAATTCATTTTTAGGTACTGTTCAATGTTGTACACGTTGATATTATTAAACCGTTTCACGTACAATGTATCGAAATAGAATTTCGTCATCTCGTGAAGCCCCATTGATATAAAACGAGCAATTTCCTGTATTATTTGGTAGTGCAAGTGTCAGTAACTTTAGTTAGATCACGAAAACTCGATTGCATGTACACTTGGCCAAAAAAGTGGTTGACCACCATAAAGTTGAAAATAATTCATGCGTCACAGAACGACAGGGTTGATTTTCCCTTGTAAACAAAATCTGAATAGCTAAAAATAACTGACAGCTTTCTTTATTTTTTATTCATGGCAAGGGCATCGAATGGAGTTCATTTAGCCAACCTCTCGTCATATATGTATTTCCTGGTATTTTTTGTAACATATTATTTGTTTTTTTTTTAAGAAATGTCACTATGCAATAGCTTAAATTGTTTGTTGGAAATAATTAACGAAGGTCAAATTCAAACTTAAATTGAAAATAATATGTCATTTTTTAGCATTTAATTCATTGTTAAAAAGGTAATATGTTCACGAGTTCAATCCTTTAGCATTTTTAAGTTGAATCTTAGCGCTTTTATTAAACTCTTTATTGCACCAACAAAAAGAAACAAAACAGTGAAAAATACAAGTTTGCAAGGGAGAACTTATCCCTATTATCCAGAGATCTCTTCCAGTCAACCCGACACAGATGTGTGAGATATCATAGTGACAGAAATGACACCAGTGCAAAAAATACAAGTTTTAATTAGAATAAAAAATAAATAAAAATAACATACATATAAAAATAAATGAAATATAAGCTTATTCCTAAAAACTCCGCTTCCGCTTTTTACTGACACATTAAATTTTGTCAAAAGTGGTCCACTTATTTGTCCCACCGTGCCTACAAATAACATTATCTCCCTTATTGATAAACGCTATTTATTCATAAACAAGGCTTTAAACAATGTTTAAGGAAATATAACTTCAAAAACCTTATTCTATGTTTGAAATGTGACATCTGTCAAATTAAACAACCTCAGAAAAACTATGTTTTAAAAAATGACAAAACCAGCAATTAAAACTACCACCTGTCAAATGTGCATACATATGTTTGAACTCGACTGTACCAAACGGGCTGTCAAAGTGAAAGATTAAATACTAATTGAAACTGTTTTATGACAATGTAAAAACATTAAAAAATGTAACAGACAACAACATGTGGAACATGTAAACATTAAAATTTAATAAAAAAACTTAAGACTAGGCTGTATGGGCTGTATCCTTTTGCCTTCCCAGTGAGGCAGAATATAAAAGGAGTTTTTGGCGGCATTCAACTATGGTGGACGTGATTTTTATTTCAATGATTGTAATATTGTTTCGGAGTGGATCTTGTTGCGTAAAATCAGTGTAGTTTTGTCTAATAAGTGTCAATAATGAAGAGCAATATGGAGAATTATTGAAATAATCGTCAAGTGGTGTGAAAAACGATGGGATTTTTGTAGTGGTTATCCACCTCATCGAAGTAACACCACAGTGTCTACCATCGATCGGTACGCCAAACTCTCCCAAGAAGAAACTACTGAAGAAAAGTATTCTACTGTTAACGTGTGGCTCAAAAGGTCCTGCAACCAGAGCCGTAAAACTGAATTAAAAAAAAGAGAATATAAAAAAAACTGTTTCATTAATAAGAACATCTTATAGCTTAAAACTTAATTAGTTGATTAGCTTAATATTGATTTTGATTAAAGTGTTTTTTATGAATAAGCGTGTAAAAATTCAAAGGTCTCTCAGAAATTATTTCTATTTCATAAACTGCTTTAATCACATTGACATGCCGAAATGATTTGGTAGAAAATTGGAAGAAAATTCAACACCTTAACCTGAATCAATTAGCAGGAGGGTTGAAGTTCCAGCGATTGTGCTACGAATTGATCGAATCGTTCAGTTAAACCTAAACTATGTATATAGCAATAATATGAACCATTACCAACACGCGAGATCAATTAGTTAAAAGTAATTTGGTTTGAAATAGATTCTTCCAACTAGCACAAAAGCAACTAAATAATGTCAAAGAAAACACACATGTTGGACGCCAGACAAGAGTCGTCTAGTCTATGAAAATCCAGACTAAACTTCATGTTAACTTCACACGAAAAACAAAACGCAATAAGGTTACAATAAAAGTATAATGAACTCTCTGTGAAGATACCTGAGCTAGACATAAACTTTCAAAGCTTTTCCAAGTTTAGAAACATCCTAAGATCACGACATTTTATTTTTAATTATATTATACTAGCTGTTGCCCGCGACTTCGTTCGCGGTTACTGTTGTTTTTAACTATCCCACGGGAACCCTTTAATTTTCCGAAATAAAAAGTATCTTTGATGTTGACCAGAGATATGCGGTATCACCATCCAAAATTTCATTGAAATCGGTATTCGAAAAAAATAAATAAAAATCTTTGTTTGGTATTTTACCTCTTTTGACATCTCCCTGACTTCGTTTTAGGTATTTTATTCTAGAGATCTAGATATTCTAGAGAGAAGATCTATTGCTATTTGAACTCACAATACCATTGTAACGCGGTATCTATCTATCTATCTTATCTTGGTGATCTAATAAATAAGTAAATAAATAAAATTATGTATTTGACGTCTATATGTTCCATGTGTGTAATAATTTCCGTCTAGGTCAAAAACAATTAAGTCCATATTTGTAATAATATACATAATCTACGTCTAATAGGTTCATAATATTCATGGATTTCAAATTCCATAATAAGTGCTTCACACGCAGCGTTAGCTCGCGTGACGTCACTTCCCACACCCGAATTTTGGCATGGAGCCATGAACTTTCGGTTGTAATTTTTAGTATTGTGAAAAGCTTAAAATAGTGCCATAAAACAAGAGTAATTTAGTATTCAGGACTAAAAGCATGAATGTATTTTTGTATGGAAGCCTGTACCACGTAGCTTTTTCATGAAATATTTTTTGCTGGTTAGCTTATCGTTTAATGTATGTAAACTGTATGTAAAAAACAGTAAGCCATTAAACATTTATGGGTTCTGGGTTAAACTTGATAATAATTACATAATATTTACGGTTGTGAATGTAACATAACTATTGTAAACAATAAAGTGCATATTTCCTTCATTTTCACTATTTAGACATCAAATAAAAAACCCTGAAAAATCTTATAAACAATAATATTGATTGGTTACAAATTATTTGTGTAGTATTTAACATTGACAATTCTTTATGATTGTTTATATCAATATACCGATTAGATTGTATCTAAAATCACTTGATTGAAATCTAGATTCTACTGTAGTAGATATCAAAATAGGAAGTAGGTTCTTCCTACAAGAGGAATGTATACTCAGACCAAAAATGAGCCTGTACAGGTAGTAAGAACAAAGTAAGTGCATCCTATTCTATTATGACATTTTTGTGTGACCATAATTTCAGCAAAAAATTAGCCCATTTCCACCTATTTCTTCATTTCTTATGATAAAATGTTAATATAAAATAAGCTAAAAATAATGTAGTGTGGCTTTAGGCATAAGGATGAAGGTTTAGGCAAATTATACAGTCATGTTCTAAATTCAAATCTCATTTCTGCCCCCTAACAAGTTCTTAACAGAAAAGAGCTATTTTGCTTCCACTTATCGAGGAGCAAAACAACACTTTTCGAAGAGATGGGATGAAATAGTCACTTTATTTAAATGTCGAAAGCCAAAGCGTGCCAACACTACGCCACCACACTAATCAGCTTAATCATATAATAAACCATATAATAAACCACGTGATAGAATATACGAACCTAAATTATATCTAAAGCAAGTCTGGTAGAGTACCTTCTCACCACTGCGTCTCGTTTAGTGGAGGAGAGTACCTCTTAATGTAAACTGACAACAAAATAGATTGTTAGGAACTTTTAAGTAGGCACTATCTAAAATTATTTTCAGTTACTACAATATTTTATGTGATAATGTTATGACATTATTGGGTACAATAAAGATACGAAAATAACAAAGATATAAAGAGGGATGTAAACTTATGCAATTTCGTTCTATTACAGATTATCTTATAGGGCCCTTAAAGGTGCTAATGCGGAAATAAAACAAAAATGTCAGTCCTAATAGCTTAATTTTGTCCCTTGCAGACCTATGTCTACTGCAGCACTTTAACTCATTGTTCTTTATAAACCACCCTCTAAAAACTTCAAACTTTATGACGGTCACATGATATAAATTAAAACAGCTCTAAAAATTATTGTCATCTTTCGCTACCACAACTTTGACTCTCACATTCAAGCTATTTTAACGAAAATATTGTGAAATGAAATGAAATATTTATTATTATTATTGTTTTAATTTTTTTTCCGCTCAAGGCTCTATTTAATTTTATTATTAGTTCGACAAATGGTCTGTTTTTTTAGAACCAGTACGGGCTTATACCAAGTATCCTGGTCCCAGTGTACTAATTATTAAAAAAAGGACACAAATTAGAATCATCAAAAATTAAAGAAATAAATTTAACAAGGTAGGCAAAACTTTCAAAATTAAACCTACTTTAAACCCAACATGTAATACAAGACGATCTTCATTCACCTTCCTAATATTTTTTGGCGTTGACCTTTGAAATAACCTCAGGTCAAGCATTCGCTCAAAGCAACTCTCTAGGGAAGAGTAACAAAAGAAATCAGTAGACGGTTTCTCATCCAAATTCAATCTAACAAATTCGAGCAAAGTTTTTCGATAAAAAAACAAAGTGTTGCTTTATTGTTCCCTAGCGCATGCGATTTGGTTCCTGAACGGGGTGAAGTATGAGATAATTCAGTCCACGAACTGCGACAACGCTCCGGTCCATAGATAATGTGACGTATGGCCCCTCGCGGCCTTAGGGTTGCCCGTTAATGTTTAACATCAAAACTAATTATGGCTGAAACAGGGTTAGCCCCGAATTTTGAGGCCAAGCCCACAAACCCCACACTTTTACACCCACTCGTGTATGCTTAATTCAAACCGCACTCAAAAATGTCATTTAACTTAATGTTCGAATTCAAAATCATCTATAACTGTATTGAAATAAAAGATTGAGTGCGGCAGTAAGTCAATTAAGGATTTTTATCAAGTTTTTAAGGGAATCATAATGAAAGGTAATTGAATTTGATACAACACATGTTAACAATATAATTATCATTAAAAAAAAGAAAATGAGATAAAGGCTTTTAAAATTCCTTATACTTTTGTTATGTTCGTAAATGTTTTCAAAGCAATTATTACTGAGCGGAAAAACCACCACCGTAAACCATAAAACGAAACGACAAAGAATGAAGGATTTTGCTACTTTAGTCACTAATGTCTTTGGAAATGCTTATTAAATATTTCTAATGCAGATAGAATATGAAAGTATTAAAAATATTTCCAAGAGAAACAAAAATACTTTTGTTGCGCGTTTAGATTGAATTTGCGGTCTCAACGCCCGTGTAAATACTTGCTACAGGCGAACGCGGTAGCGATTTTTTGTATATTTTTATTAGTTGAAGATAAAATATTTTTAATTTTTGTTGATTAAAATACTTGAACATTATTACTTCATAAATATTTTTATTAAGCGGCAACCCTATTCCAGTCAAAGCCGGTAAACTTGACTGGCTTTAACGACAGGTCCCTTAGTTATAGTAAAGTTTATTGTATGAGGTTTTATTGATGAGCTTATTTGTATGAGGAATAGAGTTCAAAATTTACGCGTCCCATGACGTCGTACTGTAAAACGAGACGTTTAATTATGGCGACCAATGTATAGGGTTGTGCGGCCTGGCGCGTAGGGAATTATCGCTTTCGTGAACATTTAATTGCTTTTACTTAAATATGATTTGAAGCTATTATAGTTGCAAAACTTAATTAAACCTTATTTTTATTACCGAACAGGTGTAAATTCCTTAATGAAAGGAAAGTAAAGACTTCGGTTTTATCTAAAAAGCAATTTTAGCCTCAGAGTAGATTTTTAAAAATTGACATTTACGAGCTGGTATTAAAGGTGACTTATATGAACCCCTCTCTCTTCTTCTTCTTCTTGCCCTTTTCCCACTCTAGGTGGGGTCGGCACAACATGTATTCTTCTTCCATTCTCCTCTGTCACTCGTCAGCTCAGCATCCACTTCTTTTATTCTCAAATCATTCTTCACGCATTCAATCCATCGCTTCTTTGGTCTTCCTCTCTCTCTAGGTCCGTCCACATGCATGCTCAGCATCCTTCTTGTAATGTGACATTCATCCCTCCTCATCACATGTCCATACCACGCTAACCTATTGCTCCCAATCTTTATTGCTCCTATATGAACCGCTATGACAGATTAATAAATAGTTACTATATGCCCGAAGCAGTGAAACACCCACATTTTAAGTCCAGAGTGTAACAGAGGGCGACATGTTGCCATGTACCGGGCTCAAAATAGGTAAGATATGCAGTATTAATACTAAGCTATCTTTTGTTTGAAAATGGGTCGATAAAACCATCGAGGTTTGGACTATTTGACCTGCGGTCGATTGTACATTACACCAGCTGTATGATATGGGGCACTCAATATTTACTGGCCGTAAACATAAAATGTCAAATCCACTAAAGAGTATCTTGGGAAAACCCATGTCAAGCAATGGAGCACATGTGCTCTGAATTATTATAAAATTATATATTTCGAAATTTAATAGTATTTTCCTTTTACATTTCATAATCAAAAGGTATTGAATATTATTTTCATATATTTGGACTAGAATTACGATAACGGATGGTGCCGTCTTTCTCCCTATCTTTCTCTTTCGAATTTTATTTATTTCACTTTTTATTGTACACAAAAGAAAAATTGAGAATATACAACAAATAAAATAAAAAGACGAGTACAAACGGTAGGGCTTATTTCTAATAGATATATCTTCCAGCCCACCTGCTGTTGGACAAAAGCTGAGAAGTAGACTGAGGCGCGTACTTAAGAGTATATAATTATCTATCTTAAGAAATATAATTAATTAATAATATATATAATAAAATAATATAATAATATGCAAATAAAAATATAAGTACAATTAAATTACAGAAATACTATAGGCAAAGCTGATGACCCCACTTGTAGATTGTGCGGTGAAAACAACGAACATATTATTATACTATTTGAATGCGATGCTCTAGGATATAAACGAATACGGATTCTAGGGGCGGCTCGTCCCAAACCTGAGGAATTTATAGGCATACCCCCAGCCAACATCATAACGTTCATCCAGGACATGTTGGGTGATGGCAGGGAGGGATGAATAGGAAAGGGGAAGCACAAAAGATGCGCCCTGAGTTATCTCAGCCCCATTACAAGAATAAGAATTACATAAACAAATGACATGGATGTGAAAATACGGTGATCGGGGAACGTCAAGTGAGAATCAGTGAAGCAAAAAAATTTTGTAAAACGTTTACACATAAAAACTGCGCTAAGGCGCAAATCTAAGATCTAAAAATGAAAATTATTATATTGAACATAACTACTAATCATCGCAAAACAGACAATTTGTGTATGAATAGATACAATAAATACAAAGACAAATATCGGAACTGAAAAGAAATTTCTGGCTGACAACCTCACCAGAAAAACTGAAGGAACATCATGACTTAACAAAAAATTCGTAAAGAAAAATACCTTGAAAACAATTTATTGTAAATATTCAACATTTTATCGTGGTTTTTGTTAGAACGGTCATTAAGCATTAGGAGAATTTTAGAACCATTGAAGCTTTTAAATAAAAGAAAACTTCCATTTTCTATTAAAAAAACTTAACAATGTGCTCGATATAAAGATCGGCTTTAGACATTATAATATCGATATTCTTTTGTACTCGTATAGTAGTGATGTAAAATATTTTTTCATCTCTTGTATTCGAAAACTGTCGTTTTGCTCCTCCATAAGTGGGAACAAAACTTTGTTTTTTATGCATATAAGTGTTATAAATATTTTGTGGTGTACTCTTTTATGTAAATCCGCGTGATATCTTTTACCTCGATGATTCTAACTAATATGGTTTATGTGTGAAGAAATATAAAGATAAAAATAGTATCACATTGTATAATATTATCTATAATTTGTTCTTTATGTCTTTTGCCTTTGCTTATAAATAACTAAAAGAAAAACCTTTCATTGGCAATTTGTTCAGTTCAATAATTGTCAGACTATCATAATTTGTAAGTGGTTTTTGGTAAATAAATAAATAAATAAATAAAACAGCTTTTTCTGTTAAGATCTTTCTTAGCGGGCGGAATAGAGATATGAAATTACACATCATTCATAAAAATCGAACACAAACGAAAGCAACAACTATAAAATGAAATGAATGAGTGAAATTAATGAATTCGTCGAAATTGTCAAAATTGGTGAAATTAGTGACTGTCTTTAATTTATTTTCTCATAGGAAGGGGATGAAAAGTAGAGTATATCGAGAGCAAACTACTTTTTACCTCGGGCGATGTACTTTGAATCCCTCACCACTGTTTTGGTGCAGTAGGCACCTCCGAGCTCTTCAATAAGCTTTATATATTTAGAGATTTAAGAGCAAACCAAATAGTGTAAGAAATATCAACTGTGTACAGTCCGAGTCCGACCTAACTCAATTGTTATTTAGACTAAAGTAAACAAATAGATTGTGCCCCTGAGATCAATTGTGAGATGTAACCGGCACGATAAGGTGCAGTTTATTAAGATTAACGTCACATTGTACACGGGATTGGGTAAGAAACTCTACACAGTAAAATATACCAAAATCCTAAGTTATTATGGTAGTTTTGCGTTTAGCAAGAAGTTTCTATATTGGAATCTAAATATTTATTTTTCAGTTAGTACTTCCTTACAACAAGCGTATTAAGCTGAATTTACCTGTAAATTATTGCAGTTAACGCATTTATGGCTAAACTTGTGGCTTCCCGCGGTTTCACCATTCCCATGAGAATATCGGGATAAAAAATATGTCCTTTCTCAGGCTCTAGATTATCTGTGTAGCAAAATTTTGATTAAACCGGTTCAATAGTTTTGATGTGAAAGCGAGACCGACAGACAGGTAGACAGAGTTACTTTCGCATTTAGAGTATTATGTTATGTGGCGTGAAGTAAACTTGACTTTTTAAAAAAACTATTTTATTATTTAAACTTAAACTAATACAAGAAATGGTACACGTTTGGATGTTGAAATAGAACTGACTTGGGATCGCAAGGATGAGGGCTTATATGGGTCTGAGATATGGGAAACACAAATATAATTAGGGATACAGAGCTTATTAACTAATAGTCTACAAATAAGTGATTAACTAATTAGAACAACATTAGGAAATTGAGATAAAGGCTTATTAACTAAGTTAGATTATGTAACACCTCCCCCCTTAAAACAAGGATTGGGCGGTTTTGCCTAATCTTTGTGAGGTTGGTTGTTTTGTTATTGTAGACACATCGCCGCTGTAGTCTTCATCTTCTGAGATGCAAGAAGTGGTAGTATCTATTGTTGCCATGGGTATCTCTATATTTTGTCTCCGCCTTGATTTATCGAAGCAATTATTAAAGATTTGTATGCAGCCACTTCGATGATTCGAGTTTCTCTTTCTGGAGAAATATTTGAAAGGGACACATTTCCATATTAGGAATAACATCATAAGTATTCCCAATGTCATATTAAATATTGAAAATTTGTTTGAGTGTTCTTGTATAAAGGTTTTCTCTCCTTTTTTCAAATTATCGGAATAACTTTTCATTTGTTCCTTGAGGGTGTGCAGGGTATCTAAAGGAATATTATTGAAATTGATTGGGATCAATTCTGGAGTCTTGAAATCTGTGTTCTTGTGATCGCAGATATCTTCAATTGTTACTGTCACAATCGGATGAGTGATATTGGTAGTTACATCTTCTTCAGCTGAAAGTGTGACGTATGGAGTATATAATTTACATCCGCGGTCCAGAGATATGATGCCAGTACCAGATATTTGATTGTGTGTTGTTTCTAGATTGCATTCTAAAGCATAGGATGTTTTTCTTTGTAGTATGAAGATCCATTGGTTATTCTTTAAAGGTTGAAAAGTGTTGATGTGAGTTGCGAAGGTTGTGGTCTCACATATTGGTGGTAGTTTCTTTTCATTACTTGTTAGTATAGCTACTTCACATATGGGCTTCGTGTTATAGTTATAGATTGGAAGATTTTTGCAGACTCTTTTATTTGATGAAAATATCTTGCACTTCTCTGTTGATGTCAGCGTCACGTACCGATGAAGAGTAGTACTTGTGGCTAGGTACGTTTGCTCAGGAAGAATAGTGGAATAAAGGTTTGTTTCAGGATGTTGGATAGGGATAGAATAAAGGTGATATATAGTGAACTTTTCATTATGAACAAGAGGGAATTCTAATGCATAAACTAATTTATTCATGTAAATGTAAGAAGTTATTTCTGCTGATTCTAAGATTTGGTGTATATTAGGCAATGTGATAGGAGCGACTAAATTTTTATTTGGTCTTGAAGAACTAGAAGACAGTAATTCTTTGTATAAGCGCACAGTAGATATTACCGAAGGATGGATCGCCCCAGACTTAATAAACAATATACTTGTTATGATATCATCGATTTCTTTTTCCAATGATATAACAGCTTCAAGTAGTTGTATTGAGATTGAAGATATCTTCTCAGATGTAGTTAAATTATATATTAAAGTACTAGTTGTATTTATAAATGAGCTTATTTTAATTATGTTTTCATTAATCGTATGTTCATCGTAGGAAATTTTTAATATAGTTTCGTTAAAACTACTAATTGTAGAGGATATTATTTGCAATTGTTGTTTTAAGATATCATGGGTAGAAATTTGCTGTTTTTCTAATGATTCGATGCATTCATCGTAATGTTTAGCATCTTTAGCATCTGGTGTTCCAATGAGCCATTTAAGAACAGAGCTTAAACCATCGATAAGTTCTCGTTTAACGCGTTTGTTCAAAGCATAGTAATTGAGTTCGTTTAGTCTTGAATCTATTTTATCAATATTTACTTTAATAAAGGAATTAGTTGTTACTATACTAGGGACATTGGAATAATGTAATATTAGATTTTTATAATTATTTACGAGTCGTTTCAAGGAGTCGCGTGATAGGAATAATGGTTCTAAATTTCTATATATGATCAATTTCCATGAACTTTCAGATATGAGCAGTTCTCCGTTTTCTTCATAATACAAGCCTGAATTGGAAGGAAGTGGATTTATTTGGGTATCTCCATCAACTAAGTTTGTTGTGGTATACCTGAAATAGATTATGATATTTGTGAATTACTTACATGATTATTATATTTTGTATTGTAAATTGTTTTAATAAACTTATATATTTTATAAACTAGAATGAAAAATAATATTTTTATAATAGAACAAATAATAAAACTTATATATGGGTTATTCATTATTTGTTTAAATTTAGCTATGAAATTATAATTTTGGTCTTGGTCTAAGGATATAGGATGTGCCACAATTTGTTGGGACAACCTGAAATAGTAGTAATTTTAATAATTAATATTATATTAAGGTTCATTCGAAACATGTACGGGTCTGAGCCTATTTGCATGCACTAAATGATTACGACCTGATTTACGAATTACATAATTTTCATTAAATCCTACTCTACTTATAACATATGGACCTTCCCATTTTATATCTAAATTATTTGGATTATTGACCTTAAGCATAACCTTATCTCCTATTTTGAATTGAGCTTTATGTTTTATTTTATCATCGTATCGTTCTTTAGCTTTTTCTTTCATTGAGTTTACGTTACGTTGAGCTATGTCGCGAGATATTTTCAGCCTTTCATTTAAATCTCGTAAATAGTCGCATGTGGTATATTCATTGATTTCTTTAAAAGAATACAGTGAACGCGGTTTGTATCCGAAGAGTAATTCATGTGGTGTATATCCAGTTGACTGGTTCACAGAAGTATTATGACACATGATAGCAAATGGAATAATTTTATCCCAATTCGAATGGTTACGTGTATGGTACATACGTATGTGATCACGTAAAGTTGCATGGAATCTTTCGATAGAACCGTTGGTTTGTGGATGGTAGGCTGTGCTTACTGTATGATTGGCACCTAAAAGTTTCATCAGTTGCTTAGTGACGTTATTTATAAATTCAGTACCTTGGTCGGAATGGAAACGTTTCGGTACACCATAATGTTGACAAAAGTTAAGGATTCCTTTGGCTACCGTAATTGCTTGTTTATCTACAATGGGATATGCTTGGACGAATCTCGTGAGGTCGTCTTGTAATGTAAGAATGTATTTATTTTCATCATACGTAATATCTGAGTATGATACAAGATCTATGGTAACTCGTTCAAACGGTTCTGTAGAGGATGATGTTATGACCATAGGAGCTTTATAGATCCTTCTTTGGATCTTGTTGCGTTGGCATGTGTTACAATTTTCGATATAGTTTTTGACCGCGTCGGTCATGCCTTTCCAAAAATATTCAGATCTTATTTTATTTGTTGTCTCTATGATACCTCTATGACCTGCTAAAGGGTCATCGTGAAAAGTTTTTAAAATTTCTGAGATTTCTTCTGGACTAGGAGTCTTTACTTTGTTTTCACAAATAATAATTTGACAATTATAGAGATCGGCCAAATAAGCGGAGATATGTAGCTGCTCATTGCCACGTAATTTACAAGTTGTATCATTTTTGAGATCCGGGACGTATAAGTTCTTTAAATCATTATTGTGTAAACAATTTAGAAGAGTTTTGAAATAACTTTCAGAATCCCAAGGATCATAATGTGTGGGTCGAGAACAGGCAAAGATAACATTTTGTTTAACATCTGAAATTAATAAATCACAATCATAAAGATTTCGATTTTTTCCTAAATATGGGTCTACTTGAAACCACATGGAAATTCCTTCGTTGAAGAGGTCGTTCTTATCTGAGAGTTGACAGGAAATTGGAATGAATATGTTTTTATGTCTAGGGTCTAATAAACGATCTGGCGATAACTTAAGATTTGGGGTGTCGAAACTATAAGTGGAATTGTGAGAAAAATACTCGTAATTTATTTGTAAGTAGTCCTCGGGTTCGTTATTGTTTTTTGTCTCTACTTTACTAAGCGTGGGATTTAATTTATTAGTATTTAGGATAGGAGGCCTCGAAAGGGCGTCAGCGTTGGTATTATTTTTACCGGCTTTATAAATGACTTCGTATTCGAACTCTTCAAGTTTCAAACGCCAACGGACTAAACGGCTACCTGGGTCTTTAATAGAGAAGAGCCAAGTAAGAGGTTTGTGGTCTGTAACTATTTTAAATTTTCTACCGAAAAGATATGGTCGAAAATGTTTTACAGCCCAGACTATTGCTAACAATTCGCGTTCGATTGTCGAATAATTAGATTCGGCCTTGTTTAGGGTTCGAGATGCAAAGGCAATAGGTAGATCTTTTCCTATCTCACCTTGTGAAAGAACCGCGCCAATAGCATGTATTGAAGCGTCGGTGGTTAGAATAAATTCTTTTGTAAAATCGGGATATTGAAGGATTGGTGGATTAATAAGTAATCGTTTACATTCGTCAAAGGCAGATTGTTGGGCTTCGCCCCATATAAAAGGTACATCCTTTTTTAAAAGTCCAGTGAGAGGTTTTGTTATTTTACTAAAATTAGAAATGAAACGGCGATAATACCCGGTTAACCCTAGAAAGGCTTTGATATCTTTGCATGATTTAGGAATAGGATAATTTTCAACGGCTTTTATTTTGTCTGGATTTGGTTTAACTCCTTCGTTTGATATAATATGTCCTAGGTAAGCTACTTCGCGTCTTAGGAATTCGCATTTATCGGGTTGTACTTTGAGTTCGTATTTCCGTAACCTGGAGAATACTTCTCTTAGCTTTTGTTGGTGTTCTTGAAGACTAGAGGCAAATACAACTATATCGTCTAAATAGACAAAACAACGTTCACCTTGAAGACCGCATAATACAGAATCCATTACACGTTGGAACGTTGCAGGTGCATTTTTGAGTCCAAAAGGCATTCTCTTGAATTCATAATGTCCATATGGAGTACTAAAAGCTGTTTTAGAAGTGTCTGAAGGATCAACTTCGAGTTGATGGAATCCTGAAGCGAGATCTAATGTCGTAAAATATTGAGAGTGACCTAATTTATCTAATATATCGGTGATATTAGGAAGAGGATAACTATCTCCTACAGTAACATCGTTCAATTTCCGGTAATCTATTACGAGGCGCCATTTCTGTTTACCTGAGGCGTCCAATTTTTTTGGAACTACCCAAATTGGACTACTCCATGGAGAGGAGCTAGGACAAATGATGTCTTGATCTAGCATTTGTTGAACTTGCGTTCGTACCTCTTGTTCATGTATTTGAGGGAACCGATAGGTTTTTGTATGAATTGGCGTGTCTGTCGTTGTTTTGATACGGTGTTTAGTATGATTGCTAAATGTTAGTGAATCGCCTTCAATGAAAAATATATCGGAATATTCGGAAATTATTTTATCTAAGGATTCGGATTCTTCGTTATTTAAATGGTTTCTCCTAACTGATTTTAATACTTTATTTTGTCTGTCAAATGTATTTAAATTGTTTATCTTTACTGATGGTTCATTTTCAATAATAGGTTCACTATCAGGATCAAATGGATGGACTTCTATTGTTGGAAGACTAATTACAGTATCTAATCTATTTGTATTTACACAAGTAACGAGGAACTCTCCTTTTGTGACATTAACTAATGCGTGGGGAATAACAATACCATTATCTATTATTTGTCTCTCTACGATTGCTGTACCATTAAGGATGTTGTTAGTCAAACACTTAATTACTGTTTCGGAACGCTTACTTATGATTATTGGCTCATTTTTATCGGTCTTTTCGTGAATGAAAAATAAATTATAAGTTTTATCTTGAACACGCATTGTTTTGGATTTTACATATATTTTTACATTAAATTTGGTCATAAAATCGTTACCTAGAATTCCGTCAGCACTTATATTGAGATCAGCGATGTGAAATTTATGTTTAGGGAATTTGTCTAAATAAAGGTCAGATGTACCATATGTTTGAATTGTTGAGTCAGAATTAGAGACGCCTATAATGGAAACTTTATCGGAAGTGTTTATAGGGCTATTATTAATTTTATCTCTTCTTATTACGGATATGGCAGCGCCAGTGTCTACAAGCATTATTATAGGTTGATTATTGATATGGAACATACAGTGTAGTAAATTTTCTGGTGGGATATTTAATGATGAGATATTATATGATTCTAGTGATAGATTTTCGATGGAACTAGTAGATTTAGTACAGTCGATGGGTTTAATGGAAATAGTATCTTCAATAGATTTGGTAGATTTAGTATTTTTCTTAGATTTAGTAGGTCTAGTATTTTTCTTAGATTTAGTAGGTTTAGTATTTTTCTTAGATTTAGTAGGTTTAGTAGATATAGCAGAATTAGTATTTTTTTCCTGTGATTTGGTGGATATAGTAGAATTGGTAAATTTTGCTTCGAGATTTGGTAATGAACTAGAAATTGGGTTTGCATGAGCTTGAATTTCTGTTTGAGTAGAGGCTTCCACAAACTGTCCCCGATGGACTGAATCGGTTTGTGAGCTACTATTCGTAGTTTGTCCGTGATGACTTATCGATGTATTTACAATTGGAGATCGTCTAGGTTCTGAGCAATATGGGCGATGTCCAACGAATTGCTCTCTTCGTTGGACGTTTGCGAGTTTAAATTATTCACATGACGCGGAGGTGCGGGCAGCGCACGTTGATTTTGATAATTATTATTATATTGCCTTTTCCTACACTCAGAGATAACATGACCCGGAAACTTACAGTAATTACAAATTTTATTATTGATTTGAGATGGATTGTTAAATTTTGGTGGATGATTTTGGTTTGGGAGAATTTTGTGAGTATTGTGGTGAGACCTATGCTGTAATGGTAGTCTGTTAGGTAAAGATTTAGAATATTGAAATAATGATTGTCTAGCAGTATTCATTGCGCGAATTTTGTCTTCTTGCATTGCACAGCGACCTGCTTCTGAGAGATTGACAAAGTCCATGGTTCTAAGCATGGTCCCAATATCCGTACTAAGACCGTTTATAAACACGTTTAGGGCTGTCTCTTCGGTCGTAGTTTTTCTACCTACAAGCGTGTTGTCGGAGATTTCTGCAATTAATTTTTCTATGATTTTGCTTCTACATAAATCAACTCTATGAAAATATTCGGTTATGGTTTCGTTAGGTTTTTGGAACATAGATTGCAGTTCCAAAGACAAATGTGAAACTGTTTTAACATTGGAAAATTTTTCTATTAAATATGCTTTTAAATCAGGCCACGAATCATATGTCTTACTATGAACATCGGCAGCACCGACCCCGGTTATATTATTGAGCGCATATACTAGTAATATTGATTTTTGTTCGGTTGAGGCTAGATGGAACGCTGAATCGCAAGACCTAATAAACCTGTAAACTTGTTCGTTTTGATTGGTATCAAAACAAGGCACAAGTTTTAATAGGGTGTTAATTTCTATAGACATTTTAGAATTATTCAAAAGAACTGAATCGACTGATTCGTTTTTAATTTCTAAGGGCATTGATATAGTAGATATAGGAAATAGAAATGGATATAGGAGACTGTGAGCAAACAAGTTTAGCCACTTACCACAATAACAGTATAATAAGGAGCTGCATGGTCCGACGAAGTGTTCAAAAGCCTGAGGCTGCCGTACTGGTGATGCTGTCGCCTTACGAAGATCGTACCGTACGTTATACTTCGATTTTACGGATTTCACACGTATCCTACCGACTGCGCCAAATTGTTATGTGGCGTGAAGTAAACTTGACTTTTTAAAAAAACTATTTTATTATTTAAACTTAAACTAATACAAGAAATGGTACACGTTTGGATGTTGAAATAGAACTGACTTGGGATCGCAAGGATGAGGGCTTATATGGGTCTGAGATATGGGAAACACAAATATAATTAGGGATACAGAGCTTATTAACTAATAGTCTACAAATAAGTGATTAACTAATTAGAACAACATTAGGAAATTGAGATAAAGGCTTATTAACTAAGTTAGATTATGTAACAATTAGTATGGATTGTTAAAAACAATTGTTCATCTGCGTATTAAAATTGAACGTGTTACACGTTTTAGAAAACACTAGGCTAATATAGGTTAGTATGAATATAAATTCCAAAGCATACATAATGTATTCTGTTTAAGAGGTACCAATCATTAGTCTCACCAAAGTTTTCAGAGTGGAGATATTCTTCCTTTAATTAGAATACTTTAAATATAAAGTTTCACTAATTATCTTATTTCTTCACAACTTTTTTGGACATTTAATTAGCAAAGCTGATAACTAGCAGTTGAATGTTGAAATATTCTTATTCAAAGTCAAAACATTTGTTGAAATGTTGTAATATGGTGGAGTAGTTAATAATTATTATTACGTTATCAGTTTTCATTATATGACTGTAGTAGATACATAGGTGTAATCCTCATCGGGATCGGAGGAGCTCGGTGGCGTAGAGAGGAGCTCAGTGGCGTAGTGGTCAGTGCGCTTTGGCTTCGATCGAAAACAAAGCTACCTTCGCCATGGTCAGGCCGTGGATGGGTGACCAAGATTTTGTGATCTCGAGCACCTCCGTGCTTCGGAAGGACCGTTAAGCCGTTGGTCCCGGTCGCATTTGTGAAAATCCGCATTGGGCCAACGTGGTGGTGTTACGGCCCATACTCCTCATGTGTTTCTCCATGAGGAAGGCCTGTCCTAGCAGGCCTTCGTATATAGGCTGATGACGACGAATCCTCATTATATCTTCGTAAATAAAAATCTTCGTATTCACCCCAGATATACATTTACATGGATAAAGCGAATAACGATTTGTATTGAGACCATGCATGTCAACTTTTTAACGTCTGTCGTCATCAGCCTATATACGTCCCACTGCTGAGACAGGCTTTCTTCACGGAGAAACACATGAGGAGTATGGGCCGTAACACCACCACGCTGGCCCGGGGCTTAACAAGCCTTCCGAAGCACGGAGGAGCTCGAGATCACAAAGTCTTGGTCTCTTTTAACGTCTACTGCGACGTTACATCCGTAATTTTGAGACGAGAGATCCATACTGATCCAAAGATCGATACAGACGATGCCGCTTATACTTAATATACTAAATATATATAAACATCCAAGACTGGAGAATAAATGCCTGAAAATTCATCACCCAAACATTTGCCACCATCGGGGATCGAACCCAGAACCTCTCGAGATGGCGACGCCTTGAGACCGGCATACAGACCACTCAACCACGGAGATCATCAAAATAAATATATATCTGTGGTAGTAAATAAGTAATAAGTCTTTGTAAATATATATCTGTGGTAGTACTACGAAGATTTTTCAAAGATACTGTGAAGAAAAGTTCATCCATAAATATATTGTAGATACACAATAATATTTCGCAAGAAGGTGAGCTTCGCAACTTCTAGTTATGATAACTTCCCTGAACTCTGAAGTTTTAATGGGGGGAGGGTTCCGTACTTTGACCAGGGTATATGGTTCCCAGTGCGTACGGATACACATATAGACAGATATAGATACACATTTTGACGACCTCCGTGGTCGAGTTGTCTGCCGGTCTCAAGGCGTCGCCATCTCGAGAGGTCCTGGGTTCGATCCCCAGTGGAGGTAAGTGTTTGGGTGATGAATTTTCAGACATTTGTTCTCCAGTCTTGGATGTTCATTTTATATGAATTATATTATGCATAATGCATATGTATTTATCTATTAAATATATTATTGCGTCATCTAGTATCAGTAACACAAGCAGCATTTAGTTGCTTAAAATGAAACTAGTGGATAGGTGTGAATGTCTGAGGATATTTATTTATTTATATAGTTTACTACCCCAGTGGGCTGCTAAAAACTTTTGGATTGTTCAACAAGCTAACGAGACGTACTGACTTTACTAAAGATTTAAAAAATGTGTGTTACAATGTGTAAGTGCCTCTCGTAACCTAGTTATGGCGATTCAAGACACTGAACCGCAAGACGGAGCGACGTGCGAGAATGCGTGCTATGACGCATCTACACGCGACGATGCGTTGCGACGGCTCTGTTTCATTTCATACAAGCTGTTTGAAAATCACGCACGATTCGGTGTGCTATACCTGCGTGTAAACGCGTGAGTACGGCAGACGCAAGGTCTACGCAAGACGGAATACGTCTTCTAATAATACACTGATGAAAATGGTGACGGTCAGTAGTTCAGTTTGAAAATCATTCAAAAAATGTTGGGAAATAGGATACCGTGGTATGAGTGACAGAAAAAGAATGTGACACAGCAAGAGACAGACTAAAGAATCGATGGATAGAGTTGAGAGGAGGATAGTAAGTGCTGAACTGTGGCAATTGGAAAAGAATTCCTGCCCTTCCGTGGGAGCGTGGGTCTGCCGAACGATTCTCCGAGCCGTTCCTAGGG
Source organism: Parapoynx stratiotata (assembly GCA_910589355.1). Lineage (NCBI taxonomy): Eukaryota > Metazoa > Arthropoda > Insecta > Lepidoptera > Crambidae > Parapoynx > Parapoynx stratiotata. Next base: position 15,085,461 of record OU342461.1, read on the forward strand.
TCTCCCGACCTAGTGGTCTATTTCCACACCTGGAGTGGAAATAAAGCAAGCAGTCAAAGATGATTGATATAATAGCTAGACCTACTGCGTAGCGCGCATCTAGTGAACTCGGTTAAATGCGTCAAATTTCTCGTAACCTGTCTTATTATGTAATCACGGGGGGTTTGAACGAAAATTTCTGTAACGATTGGCGGCTTAGAAGGCAATTCGTCTAGATTATTTTTATACCTGAATGATGACGAGGTAACCGCGGAGCCTGCTGTGCCAGTATTTAGAGCGAAAATAGCGTAAAACATAATATACTCTAATTGAAAATCAACAACCATGGAGGAAATGATTAAATATTTGACACGGAATGATAGTTTCGATGGTGGTTCCATAAACTGAACCATATTATACAATTAACATACTTATCCTATCTACCAATCCCATCCACCCACTCATCTCTTCCATTGGGTGTCGTAAAAGTCGACCAATGGACTTAGAACTGCACAATCATCCAAAAGCTTATAGCGGCGACGGGCTGCTCACCACCTGTTACTGCTTGGTGAAGCGCGGTCTATGGCAATGGACTGCTTTTGAGGATAATAGTCGTGAATATGTATGTAGGTACTTTATTCTCAATTCTGTGACGTTTTATTTGATTATCTATTTTGTAATTTTTCTTTCTGGTGTTCGCAAAATACTGTTTTATTATTATTATTTTTATTGCCTAGCCTAGTTACTAGAAACAATCAGGTTATTAACTATTTGGCTAAACTCTTCTATTAATTTTCCATCACACATCACGTTGGACATGAAACCAAAACAGCAGCGTTTTAACTTACGCTCTCCAACTTTGAGATAAGGTATAATTTTGCTTGTAAAAGGAAGACAATGTCGAAATCTTGTGAGTTCGATGAAACGTAAAGAATGTGTTGAGACTGAAATAAGAAAACTTTTAATGTGCGTGTATAGGGAACGTCAGCTCTATATATATATTAAGGATGTCAAATGATTTCCTGTTGTAATTAAAGCACACAAGGAATTAGGTTCTATTTCGAGGTTTTGACAATTTTTGAGAGTAGGCCGTCCACCAAAAGTTGTTTTTATGTGTTATCTACATCTATACATATTATAAAACTGCAGATGTCGAATATCTGCACATAGAAAAATGCTTAAAATTAAAAAAAAAATGTTTTTAATTTTTTTGTGTCTCTGTCTGTTCGTCTGTTTGTACGGGGTAATCTCCGAAATAGCTGGACCGATTTCAATGAAATTTTGTATGGTGATACCTTCTATCCCTGGTCAACATCTTAGATACTTTTTATGCCGGAAAATAAAGGGGTCGCGTGGGATAGTTAAAAAACCATAGTAACCGCGGACGAGGTCGCGAGCGACAGCTAGTTATGAATATTAGTGTATTATTATTAGTGTGTTATTGTGTTTTGTTGCTACTCTTTATCTGTCGTCCTCTGTACTTGTCTTTTGTACAATCAATTGATCCTGCATCGTCACTCATTGCTTCTGTTATTGGTCATTACTATCTCTCCGACCCGCATCGGATCATAGAGATGATTGATCCATTTAAGCATTGACGAAACTACATTTTTCCGGTACTTCGGTCACCTTTGTTGGAAATAATGTTTAGAAATGAAGTCAGATCTCAAAGTCAGTTGCGTAAAGTATTCTTCAACTGGTGTAAAACCTATCAATCTCTATACCACAAATCGTGAGGCCGAGCTTATTATTTTTAAAATTATGGCCACTGGCCAAAGTGTCATCTTGTATACAGAAATATGACTTGATGGCGAAAGTATTTTTTTAAATTGTGACAAGCAGTTCTTACAACGCTTGCGCACATTTACCGTATTTGAATAATTTAAATATACATCCGTGAAATATAAAAAATAGTCTCAAATTGAAATACAATTTAATTACAAAATAAAATTATAATTTGTACATCACAGGACAAAAAAAAAAAACTCTATTCATTATTATAGCTGCAAGTTAGATATACCAAACGAAAGGCAATTATCTATTTATTATCTAGAAAATGATAAGAATATTTATAATAAAGAATATTTTTTCTCAAATTAGCGAAAACCACCTCTTTACGTGCTATTTTTAAAAAGTGCAAAATTTTGTCTATTGTCTACAGAATTACAAAAAAGTTTTGATCTCTTTTTGTGCCAAATTTTTTTCCAAAGCTTTAAGTTTCGGTATTTTGCTTGTCTTCGGTATAAACTCTTGTAAATAATACTTTTATTTCCAAAGCTCTAAATAATCTTTTAAAATATCTTCTTAATCACGGTGTTTATTATAGTTACCTACTTTAAAGATACTTCGCCTTACAGAGTTCGGGACCTTTTGATTTATTAGAGTCAATGACCCACATCAAGATGGGTTCAAATTAAATTGTCAATTAATTGTCCACAGTAGAGACGGCTGGGACAGTCGTCGGGAACGATTCAGCTCCGGTGACCAGGGACAAAGACGCCAAGCTGCCTCCCCACGAGCAACCCGACATGATTCTTGGTGAGTCACAAAATATGTACCCATTTTAGTACGTTGTCGTTTTGACATCAGTAGTGTCTAGTGCCACAACAGCTAGCATTTTTCTAAAAACCTTAGAGTGACAAAATCCATAACCACCTTGTAATCCAACCCGAATTTCCCACAGCCAGGATAGGTTAAAACGCAACTAAATAGAATCTTTGCAGGCCCAGCACCTTTTATGGACGGGAAAAATCTTCATACGGACCTTCTTACCGCAGGAGGGCGGTAGGATTGTGTAGGACTCTCTGAAAATACCCACCAAAACTCCGATATCCTCACGAGCCTTTGCGTGGGAGCTATTCGTGTTCCATTGAAGCAATTCTCCAAGGACTGAAACTTTGTCCTGTTTGTACTGTAAAACGAGGATTTAAATAGATTGTTATGCCCCAGGTACGTTACTGAAATTATTACACGGCCAAATTTGAATGACACAAGTTCGCATTACATTTTATATAATACAGTTTTATGAGTGACAGATATCACGTGAACTCTAGTGCTCCGTAGCACAATTTTGTCATACGTAAAGCTACTATCGATTTAATATTGTACACGAGTGGAACCAACATTTTTACTTATTTTTTTCTAAATCAGTTTGCATTCTTGCGTTTTATGCCTGACCGCATGTAAAATACCGATTGGGATTGGTTGATGTCAAAAGCCTGCTGTTTTATAGGGATTTAGACATATCAGGAGATTTCCTTTGTTCCATACAGGTGCGATGATGATCGAATTTTTAATGGAGTATTTTTACGCATTTTATTTTGTTAAATACGAGTAACTATATTAAATGGTCTAATAATTTAGACCAAAATCGGTGTTAAATCGGTGTTTAAGATCTTCTTGATCTTTTTTTAACCATATTTTTGACCTCTTTTGATTTGTTTTGATAAGTTTAATTGTGTTAAAATTGGACACGGGGACAACTCTTTTTAAGTGCCTCCCGAATAGATCATTTTATTTGCATTCACTTAAAAACGGTAAATAATTTTTATGAAGTGTGATATCACACATATTGCTAAAGCATGTCTAATGATGCATGCCAAAAATTATTATCTTTGGATTTGTCGTTGTGAAGATAACTGAAAAAATGTTAGTATGGCAAATCCAGAGTTCCCCAAAATCTACATACAAAACGGCAATTCCATACTTCAACCCCTAATATAAAGTAACTTTGATGGAAGAAATTTTGGTATTATATTAAGAAAAACCACTTTGCAAATATTCAAATATGTTAAAAAAAGATCAAGAAATATTAAAATACAAATGTTATATTATAATTAATGAAATTATCGCACATCGAGATTAGATAGGAGTTTTATTATATTTATTATCTAAGTAACAAATTGCTTAACAGCTATATGGGTAACAATATTTGTGTCAAAGATTATTTTGAGGTTAAAAGCAACTAGATAAGCAGTTCATTGTCGAAGTGATAAACTATTTGTGAAATATTTTAAAATACATTTGGTAAAGCAAATAAAAATAAAGTATTGTTTTTAAACTCGCTAAACATCAGATATCACATGTAAAAAAAACTGAAATCGCATTTATCACGAAATAGAGCCTGGAAAAAAGTTTATTGTATTTTATAAATCTGAATTTTTATTCGCTCCACTTTAAAACTACTGCATGTTTCCAATAAATGGTCCACAGTTTTATGAACATCTGCCAGAAAATATCAAAAATGAACCAAACGACAAAACATTTGTGCGCCGATTGAAAAACCTCTTGTTGGAAAAAGAGTTGTATTCGACTAAGGATTTTTTTTCATTGACATTATAAAATTAATTTTTATACATTATTTATTTATCTTTGTAATTGTTGTTTTTATTTCCTTAAAATTTTTTGACATTCAATTTTAAACTCTTAATTAATTTAAATTATTTGTACAATTTGACGATCATTTTTACGTATGACTTAAAAACTGTATTTTATGTTCCAATATTGTAAAAATGAAATAAATAAAATAAAAAATAAAGCTTTACCAATTTATTCCTAGAGGTCTAACTCGTAAAACATAGTCATCATTTTATTCTTTTTTTTTTAATAGAACGAACACGAAGTTTGTTTCAAAAGGTAAATAAAATGAACTAAGGTCGTTCTGGGATTTTATAAATACATATATTCCTATAATAATTATTTTATAACCGTTAATGTTAATGTAAATATTTTTCATTTATCTAAGTGAATACATCTTGACGCGGAATGCAGAATAATTCTCGATATATGGTTTATGGTGACATATGGTGTAACTTAAGGTACAACAGCTTTGTGCTTATATTGGGTCCTTACCTATGAAATTGGTGTTTTTATTTTGTTTTAGCAATTTGTCCGTAACTATTAAGTTTCAGAACATTTTTATAAAATAATTGCCTCTTCTAAAAATAGACCATATATATCAGCTCGTATTATTTAATTTGATAATTTTTTGTATGTTTAATTGTGTTAAAATTAGACACAAAGACAATTATTTTTAACTGCCTTCCGAATACATCATTTGATTTGCATTAACATAAAAACGATGAATATTTTTTATCAAGCGTGTTCACACACATATTGCTAAAGCTTGTCTAATGATACATGCCAAATATTATTATCTCTGGATTTGTCGTTGTGAAGAAAACTGATAAAATGTTAGTATGTAAAATGCAGACCTCCCTAAAATCTCCAATTTTCACAACAAAACACCAATTTCATAGGTGAGGACCTAATATATTTACCCAATATATACCCAACTAAAACATGCTTGATAAAGGCATCTTGTACTCTTATCACATTTATAATTCGTGGAAAAAACAAAATTATGAGTACACTTATTATGGCGCATTCTGTTATTAACATTCTTAAATCGACTCGCCGCTATAAAGAGCTTGTAGAAGTTAATCTATGCAAACAATTGATATAATGCTTCTATGTCAATGACTTTCATTTATTCTTAGTAACATTTTTCAATATTAAAAAAAAAATGTTTTGGGAAGAGTCTAATATAGGTCCAAATATTTTCGACTGTCTATTCAATCCAGCTATGAAAAGGCGAACTGCAGTTCTAGAGCATGCCCGACGCATTCCACTCCACAGCGCACAGCTGTTCACTTTTGTAAAGAGTTATCGAAACGCTTTGTGTCGAATTTTTAGAATATCTGCAACGTAACGAAGTGTGTTTTGTTACACAGTATTTTTAACTAGTTGGTGCTATTCCATTGCGTTTATAGAGGTGCTCGTGATATCGGGCAAAAATACGGTTGTTTCTGTAAAGGTTTTTTAAACACATAAGCTGGGATATGGATTTTGTCACCATACAAGTGTTGAAGTAAACACTTAAGATTTTTATTATTAATGTAATTCCCACTGCTGGGCACAGGCTTACCTCATGGAGAAACACATCAGGAGTATGGGCCGTAACACCACCACGCGGGCCCAATGCGGGTTGGTGGGTAGAAACGGTCGCAATAGCAACCGCGATCAACGGATTAGCGTGCCTTCCGAAGCACGGAGGAGCTCGAGATCACAATGTTTTGGTTACCCATCCACGGCCTGACCATGGCGAAGGTAGCTTTGTTGTGTAAAACACTTATTAGCACTAAATAAAGCGCTTCAATTATATAATGACATTTTGTTTTTGTCCACAGACATCGTCATCCCGTCGCTTCTAATAGCGGCTCTGTTTATCGGGAATGCGTTCATTGTTCTTATCATATACAAATACAGGAAACGGTAAGTTGAATAGTACTTAGGCACCATTAACAAACACAACCATACAATTTTGTGTTTGATTATGTGTGTTGTTTTACTTTAATGCCAATGCGTCAATCATCGCCAGTCACCAGCCGATATAGGACTCTCCACTGTTGGGCACAAGCCTTCATTCTTGAATAAAACACATGTGTAGACCATTAGTTCCCAAAGTGGTCCAAGTGTAAAAATTTTATTATTTTGAACTGTGTAATAATGTTAGGTAAATAGGCAAAAATACGCATTTTTACACTACAGAAGTGTTTTTCACTTGACTGTTAACACCGAGTTTCCAAAGCGGCCTAGATACTCTTCTTAGGGAATCAGAATAATTAAGAACATTCTTTACGGAGAAACGGATATAAATTAGCCTGTATTTAATTAAAATTCTAAATAAAGGTAGATAGATATTCTCAGTTTTCTTTCGTAATTTTATAAAGTGGCTCACTTGTTGTTTCACACGTTTTCATTATCTATAGGTACTAATATTACAAAGTTACGTGTTTTGATTGTAAAAATGCTTTCACGGTTAGAAAGGTACATCCCTAAGTGCTGTAGGCCTGTTTTTTTTTGTCAATTTATACTAACACAGAAAAAATCATCAACTGCCTTGTTCACAATTCTATTTGTTAGCAGTACATTTTTTCATCTTACATCTACTATTCACTACTCTATGGCCCTTATTACGGAACTAAACTCAAGCGTAGATCTCTGCTTGAGCACTGTTAGAGAGGGATGGCGCTATTGATCCCACACAGCGCCATCCCTTTTTAACTGCGCTCAAGCAGAGATCTACGCTTGAGTTTGGTTCTGTAATACGGGCCTATGTGTGTGGTAACATCTTTGCCTTCTTTCTTCTCTATCTTTGTCTAAAAAGGTGTGATGATATGATATTGGTTATGTCCACTACTCAGTGTCTTCCTCTTCATTGTTAGATTATTACCATCTTTCAAACAAACAATTCATGTTGTTCTTTCCTCTGTACTCACAATTTCATGTTTCACACTGTAGTTACATGCTGAATATTTCTTTAATAACTTAAATGTTCTCAGTTTTCTCACTTCTCACTCCACACAACCCTTGTCTGCTCTAAAGGCTTGAATTATTTGATATTTTCCCTGTTTGTTATGCATTCGATCGCAGAGAGGGTTCTCGGCCATTAGGTCACAATACTCGCAATGAAGTGTTTGGTAACAATAACACTGTATGGTTCGGGCCTCCTTAATTCTATTTCCATGTGGTTATACGATGACGACCCGACTCATTATAAGTTAAGTGGACTTAATTGAAGTCCACACGCATCTGGTCCATTGCTATGTACTTGTATACGTTATTATGATGGCTTTTAGAATAAAGGTAGTTTAGAAGCGGCGAGTACCATAATTTTAGGTACTTACTTAGTCGAGTTGAAAAACCTGTAAGCACGTTTGACAGTAAATGACTAGGAAAGGAATACAGACTGTCACCTGTCAAATGTGCAAACATATTTTTGAACTCGACTGTACAACCGCCGCAATTGCGTGTGTTCGCCCACCGTTAGGCATACGCCTCTACCGCCATTTTCAATTCTACTACTATTTGAAATTTAATAAAAATCGGGTTCTCCTACGTATCACTTCTTATAATTTTTGCAGTACTGGCATTGATAGAAAAATAAATATTCAATTAAAAAATAAATCAATCAAATACAGAATATTAATAAAAAGAAAGTTCGCTTTCTAAAAACTACTGATTAGTCCAGTGATCGGAATAGGTAGAGCTATTTCATTGACCGCAAATGTTGATGTTATTATGGATATTCCTTGAGATTCCGACTAATACACCGGGATTCGATTATTATAATTCTTTTATCAATTAAAGTAAAAATTATATTTTTTTTGTTTCAATAAGTAAATTATTTTGTGTTGGTAATTTTGTTTAAGATTTTATTGTATTTAAATACAAATAGTTTGTTCGTTTGAATCATATTTCGATTTTTGAGATACAAATAATAATATATATGATATTATTATGTTCTTGTACCATGAAAATGTTAAATGATATAGTTATAATTAATTGTTTCATATCCATACTATTCCATCATATGGCAAGTATTTAAAATAGCTCTACCTATTCCGATCATTACTGATTACATAATATTAGTACTCTGTGGTCTGGTTATACAGTTTTTACGCTGTCATGCCTTGAACTAAGACTTGGGTGAAGGAACTAAGTGATAGGAGAGAGTGCAAGAAGAAGAAATTGGGAATAGGCCAGGATAAAAAAAGTGAACTAAGAAGTTTTTATTCATGTGTTGTTTTTATTCTTGCGTGAACAAGTATATAATTAATATGAAATAGGAAACATTACTACTAAGTTATAGGTTATAACCATACAAATCACGTTATCAACTCACAATGGTTAATGCGGGAAACGCTTCATTGGTTGAACTGAAAAGGCAACGATAGGCACAAGCGCTACAATGATTTTAATCGACTTATGCCGAGTTTCTATAGTCCAAAAACGTTTTTTTTGCTTCATTTAATAAATGGTCGAGATATTATTCGAAACAACGTGTCAAAATATCTGTCCGTAGATAAACACAACGATTTTTATAAAAGATGCCCGACATTATTCTGTCCGTTTTTATTGGTACACTGGAGATCTTCTGGGGGCTTCTCTTGTTAACTACTAATAAAAGATCTCTTTTACATACAAACATACATACCTATACCTGTAATCCCCGAACGGGTCAGCAGAGTCCAAGGAACACTGTGTTCCTTAAGACCACATTTAGCCATACAAAAATTGGGTTTGGTCAGATGGAAAATCGTGAAAAAACCTCGTCGTTGTCGTCCTCTCTTTTAACTTACTATATTAAATAAACTGGTGTAATAAACTGTACAAGCACAATCGTATCATCTCGTGATCTGACGTACACTGTCTGTTTCCTAAGCGCTTTTTACTGTTCTTCCATTTTTTTAAATTTAAATCAATTTCTTTTTTTTAAACCCCAAGTCTACGTGCGTGTAGCAAAGAATTTGCCACATTACCGTGCATGTAGGAGTATTATTCTTCGAGTAAGTGGTAAATTAGTGATGATAAAAAAGACGTGTGGCACTCGGGGACTGCCGCGGTAAAGCTATTGCATAGCATTTTGTATCAACTTATGCAATTATAATTTTATTTATTTATTTTTTCATGCAGTATTTCTTTTTCTTTGATATTAATTCAAGTTACACTTTTTGAGCGTGGTGACCGATAAGAAAACAAATTATATAAACTGCTATTTGCATCGTTCGGATCACTTATAAGTAAATTAAATCATAAAATAATTATCTAAAATAAATGTTAATAAACTAATTAATAAAATAACAAGACTCATAATAAACAATGTGTAATAGTTAGCTTATAAAAAAAACCAAAGTGGCGTCTTTGTTAAAATTAGTTCTTTGTTGTATCACTAGATGGCGTCACCTATCCTTTAAAACGCACTATTGTTTACTCTCATAGACTTATATGGTCAAACCGATGTTAATTAAAATTTGTATTCGCCTTGGACACGGTGTTTCATTTTGGTAACCACCTTGGGTTTTAACATGCACGGCCTTCAAGCCACACCTCCTTGCGCATCGGAGTGGGGAGCGTGAGGTTTTTTCGTTACGGAATTTCTGGATTCGGTCCTCGCGCTCAAGGCCCGCGATAGAAGCTATGCAATAGCTTAAAAAAGTATAGCATGTCCTTTTTGATATCTTTTAACATCAAGGATTCTTTAAATAAAAATTGTGTAAATAGTCTGAGAAAAACTTATTTTATTGCAATAGAATAATATGAACGAATAACAACTATTACAAATAGAAAATGTAAAAGTAATCTAGTGTGAAACTTTTTTTAACACGGCCAACGGTTGCCATACCAACGGTCCGATCCGGCGTAAAGCAGTTAACAGGTTCCTAAACCAATTTCGCAACTTTTCCGCTATGTTGTGACCGTGGGGGGCAGCTTTGTGTACTGTCTCCCGGGGTTTGAGGAGCTGCTGAAAATTATCGGATGCGGATGCTTTTCTTTGATGGTAAATTGGTAGTGCGCCGCAAGGAAAAGGAAACAGGTGAAGCAGTACATTATCGTTATTTCGAATTTGGAATTTCGGAAACAATGAGGTTGAAGTATAAAAAGAAATCACAGGGTGGAATGAACATGCTTTTTAAAAAGAGTTTCTATTAATATTTGAATTAGGAATTTTAGTAACCAAAGAGGTCGAGGTGTAAAATATACAAAAACAACGACTATAGACGCACTATGCCCGTCGATAGAGAGAGAGAGAGAGGTGGCCATTAAGGTTTATTTTTCCATAGGGACACTACTATAAGGAGAGATTTTTATTTTAGAAGTGTTATTTCCCATTGTTTAGAAAGCTCTTCAAACAATATTGACGAGAAAAAAGTGAAATTGTGTCAGCCTTTTCTAATATTTATGACAAAGTCCACATATCTACTGAAATTGAGTTTGTCATTTTCGTGGAGGTCCGCTGTCGATTACGAAATAAAGAAAAGAAAAAATATTTCTTTGGCAAAATAAACTAAATAACTCATTTATATGTCAATATTGTGACAACAGTGAGGTACAATGATTAGAGTTAAATCGAGACAAAGTTAATCTTTCAATTAATGCGAGTTAGTTTGATTGCTTTTCGTTTAAACAATTTATAAGACTAACGTTTAGAAGTTGTTTGTGGATATGGAAGTCTAAAATAGAATTTGCAAAAAATGTAATTTTGCTGGAAGGTTATAAATTAACACATGAAGTCACAAATCTTTTGTTAGTGAGATATGTTAGGATATTTTAATAAATAATTTCACCATTTTCCATCAGGCGGCCCGTTCAGTCTTTCTTCTTCTGTTTCTTCTTCTGGGTTTTCCAGGGTCTGCTTTCCTGCTAATCTTTCCCCGATTTGCCCGTATTTCAGCATTTTCTGGAGTGAGGTCCTTCTCTCTCAAGGCTCTTGTTTACGAAATTATGATTTGTTGTACATAAAATATTACATTGCGATAGAGGATTTTTTCTGGTCTTCTAAAAATAATACTTCTTATACTGTAAGTACAGTACAAAGTTTATTGTAATAAAACCAACAAATTTCGTGTTACCGTCTTGAAATTGTCTTACAAATCTGGACCTTGCTGTCGAAATAATAAAGTTGTTCTTAGAACTAGGTGTGCCACTGATTTTAGGTGTGGTTGACAGGAAGCTGGTCCATTAGCTTCGATTTGTAAATCGATGGCCTGAAGGTTCCAATCAAGAATAATGACGTAGTATCTATAAAAAAGGTGGGAAATGCTTTGAAGCACTTTGTATTATGCCAACACTGCATTAAAATCTAAAGCGAGATTTTCCCCTAAAACATGTCCGCACTCAGGGAGCGTGATCGGACCCTATTTATTTGGACCTTGAAAAAAAACATTTAATAAAGTGCACGTTTTATCGAAACGTTTAATCATTATTTTGATCTTGTTTTTTCTTATTTCTGTAGCGGGTTCTAACATTTAAAACGTTTTGTTTGGCTATGGACGGGCTATGGTTATAGTATATTTCAATTTCTCTTTATTTATTACAATGTTTTGCATAAAGCAATAATTCGTGCGTTATTAAACAAGAATTTGATTTATCACCGCTAGCAAAATCGCAGCTTCAGTAACTTTAAAATTTTATGCTTGTATCATAAAAATAAGTTAAGCTTATACTCTCAACGGCATCTTCAATTCTTCACAATTGATTTGAACCACATGTTCTTCATCATAGAGTTCCTTTTTGTGCTGGAATACCTCCCCCTTGTGCAAACACAGCATTTTGGTCGAGTGCTACTTATTCTGTACTAGCTGCCGATCTGGTGTTGCTTGCTCTATCTTTGAAATGTCATATAAATCGACTGGGTTTTTGCCCACGACTTCGTCCGCGGTTACTATGGTTTTTTAACTATCCCACGGAAACCCTAATTTTCTCTCAAAATCTCAGCCCGATCGGTTTAAAATTGACAAAGTTTCATACAAACTTTCATCCCTTATTTTATCCCCTTGGGGGTAGAATAAATCAAAATCCTTTCTTAGCGGATGCCTACGTCATAACATCTACCTGCATGCCAAATTTCAGCCTGATCCGTCAAGTGGTTTGGGCTGTGCGTTGATAGGTCACTATGTCAGTAAAATAAATTATTTGCGAAACACCCACATTTTGTTTATTTTATTTTATACATATTCTTAGCGTCATATTCTTTGTGAGCAAAATTTGGGCCAAAGGGAGTAGACTTAATTCAGACTTGTTTCGGCAGCAAAACTGTGCTTCATTGTTATTAACCTCGTATCGTGTGCGTACTAACCTCTACGCCAGAGCGCTCCCCCCTTTACACTAAGTTTGAATAAAACTTATTACAGCTATTTCTAATATCGCTTGTCTGACATTGTGCCCGGTGCATGACAACAGGTGCGGCACCTGTTACGGACTTAATATCTGGCGAAATGTGGGTGTTCAACATCTCTGCCTATCCCTTCGGGGATAGAGGCGTGAGGATATGTTTTGTTATTTAAATACACAAGGCCCGACGTTTCAGACGACAATAATGTCGTCACGACATAGGGAACACGCTCTCTAAATACAGTGTTACAAGTAGATGCAATCTTTACAGGTATATATGACAGTAGCCACGCATACTTCAGATTTGTTTTTTATAATGAAAATGCAGCCTGGAAGCTCGTACCTGGAGAGAGTCTCCTCTTGTTAGTATACTTTCTTTCTAATATGTTTTTTTTTATCTCCGGCAACCATCTCTCTCATTCTTATATGTATAATGAGGAGGGAGAATGATCCTGTCACCAGGAAAGTTATGGATTTGCATGTGGATGGGCGCGTGGGGAGAGGGAGACCAAAGAAAAGATGGATGGATTGTGTGAATGATGATATGATGAGAAAGGGAGTAAATGTTGACTTGACGAGTGATAGGAGAGAGTGGAAGAACACATATTGCGCTGACCCCAAATAGAATTGGCAGGGCAGAACAAAGAAGAAGAATGTCAGGCAAGCTCTTCGCTATTGGCAATAAACAAAAATAAGATAAGATAAGATATATTTATTTGCATAAAACACGGTATACAAAGGAGTTAATAACAATAATAATTAAAGATTTCATGTTTTGGTAAAAATATATAGCTAAACATATGTTGTAGTAGTGTGTTATGTAGAGTTGGACTTTAATCTTTATTTCTTTTATCCATCACCAACAGCTTCTTCAGAAGCTGTCTGCCATGTTGTACAACTTGTATTGCAATAAAGCTGGCATTTAAAATAACAAATGAATCCCGTCCGGGATGAACCGCGTAAAACTGTATAAATATTTTTTTCATGATGTCTTTACATTGATGGCTTTGCTGAAGTTTTAATTGAACAAAGTTATAATTAGTGGACGATACACAAAGATTTATTTAACATGGAATATGATACGTCATCCTGATGCTATTTATAGAAAGCTATCTATTAAATACGATACTTTCTATATTTGTACAGTCAGCGTCAAATACTGAGTGACACTCAGGGTGTTCAAATAAATAGACGCTACCAGAAAGTCAATAATATCGACACAAATATAGTTTCCATTTTGTTGTCAACAATATGGAAAGTCTTTTGCGTTGTCAACATTATGGAACTTTATTTGTACCGATATTATTGACGTCTTGGTAGTGTCTATTTATTTGAGCACCCTAAGTGTCACTAACTATTTGACGCTGACTGTACCTCTCGAGACTGTTATTTTGATGATTTTAATGTGCCTGAGAAAGCAAATGGTAAATTGATGACTTAATTCATATTTGACTTGGTTATTGTTGGTTTGAAATCAATCGCTTCCTTATATTTTTTGGTCTAGAGTGGCAGCTGGTTGTGTGATTCTGAGATAGATTCCTACTAACCAAGTCCGCCTCAATTTTCAGTAATATTTCGCCCCCTACAGATTTAATTATAATTACGTAATATTAGGTCCTTAAGTATGAAATTGGTGTTTTGTATGGAGATTTTGGGGATGTCTGCATTTTACATACTAACATTTTATCAGTTTTCTCCACAACGACAAATCCAGAGATAATAATATTTGGCATGTATCATTAGACAAGCTTTAGCAATATGTGTGTGAACAGGCTTGATTAAAATTATTCATCATTTTTATGTAAATGCAAATCAAATGATTTATTCGGAAGGCAGTTAAAAATAATTGTCTTTGTGTCTAATTTTAACACAATTAAACTTACAAAAAATTGTCAAATTAAATAATACGACCTCAAATATATGGTCTATTTTTAGAAGAGTAATTATTTCATAAGAATGTTCTGTAACTTAATAGTTACGGACAAATTGCTAAGACAGAATTAAAACACCAATTTCATAGGTAAGGACCCAATATTATTGTAGTTTTGAGTACTTACAGGAATATTTTACTTAAAAAGTCAAACTTTTATGATAGATTGATTTATAACCGTTTGATTGTATCCATGGTGCACTGTAAATAAGTTGTGTAATTGCTTAAAACTACAATAATATTACATACATCGGTAATACCTGCATTTGCCTTATAATATTGACATTTCTTACTTCTTTTAGAGCTGAAACTACCGTAAAGGAAGCTAATTAACAGAAGTATGTATTGCAATGTATACCGAACAAGCCAATAGTTCTCAACTATTCGGACTAGCGGCAAACTAGCGACTAGTAAATGTGAGGCAGTTACAGTGAAGTTTACATATCAATAGTTCAGGTATTACTATCGAAGTTATCATTCAAGAGATTTGCGAGTAATTTGCTCAGTTAGTTAACAATACGGTGTAATATTTGTTAAAGTAAACGTTAGCTTTAGATTAGCTGGTACTGTTAAGTTAATACTGAAACTATATGAACTTCTGCGGTGTTTCACTATTACTAATGGTGAATCTATGGCAACTATTTTTTGTACACACACACACACAAAATCACGCCTACAATCCCCGAAGGGGTAGGCAGAGTCTAAGGAGCACTGTGTTCCTTAAGACCACATTTAGCCAAACAAAAATTGGGTTTGGTCAGATGAAAAATCGTGAAAGAGTAGTAACAAGTGGCTAGCTCATCGCCTACACAATCACAGACCCAGTACCCAATTCGCCTTTAGTCGCCTTTTACGACATGCTAAGCAAGCAAAGCAGTTGGTTCATTATTTTTGTGTCCCGGACCAACACGGGACTGTCCCGGACCAACACGGGACTGTCCCGGACCAACACGGGACTGTCCCGGACCAACACGGGACTGTCCCGGACCAACACGGGACTGTCCCGGACCAACACGGGACTGTCCCGGACCAACACGGGACTGTCCCGGACCAACACGGGACTGTCCCGGACCAACACGGGACTGTCCCGGACCAACACGGGACTGTCCCGGACCAACACGGGACTGTCCCGGACCAACACGGGACTGTCCCGGACCAACACGGGACTGTCCCGGACCAACACGGGACTGTCCCGGACCAACACGGGACTATTTTTTGTAGTATAACATAAAAGCCGTAACTCGCCGTCATCAGCTTATATACGTCCCACTGCTGGTCACACTTTCTCATGGGAACAAAGGAACAAATACATGAGGCGTATGGGCCATAACACCACCACGCTGGCCCACGCGGGTTGGTGGGTAGAAACGCTTGCGAAAGCAACCGGGACCAATAGCTTAACATGCCTTGCGAAGCACGGAGCAATCGACAAAAGGTTTTGTGAAATAATTATGATTAGTCTTTATTCTTGTGTAAAATCAATTTAAAGAAAAATTTAAGTACGTACAGTCGAGTTCAAAAATATATTTATATGCACGTTTGACAGGTGTCAGTCTTTACTGTTCCCTTTTAATACGAGTCAATTACTGTCAAACCTGCATACATATTTTTGAACTCGACTGTACAACTGCGTACTTTTAATTCCGCATTCCACCGTTTGGGCTGGGAAGAGATTACATCTCTCAACGTGCCACGATCTAAGCACACACCTTTCGCTTCATCTATTCTCATTATTCATCCTCCCCTGAAACAGTTAGATATAGTTTGGAACTTTGAAGGTAGTATCCATATGTTCGGAAGCATCCACATGTTGTAGTCTGACTTTCCTGTAACTATTCCTATGGATATCCGTATCTGAGTCTATAAGTGTTAATCTATCTATCTATCTGTAGTAGTATTCTAATAAATCGCATACTAGTAAGTCATCGCGAAAGTAACTCTGTCTGTCTTGCTTTCATCACAAAACTACTGAACCGATTCAATTGAAATTTGGTACATAGATAGTCTAGGGCCTGAGGAAGGAACCTGAATATCTAGGGCCTGGCTTTTACCATTTATCCCGATATTCCCATGGGAACGGGTACCACGCGGGTGAAACCACGGTTATCAATATCTGCTCGACCGAGTATTAAGTGACATATTCCGTCAAAATGTAATTTCCTTTCGAATTTTAAAATTTCTCGGCATTGTAAAATAATGACACGACTACAGAGATTTACCTGACATGATGACATTTATCAGATGACACTGACAAGACTGTTATTTTCTTTAGTTTAATCTTGTTTTAGTTCAACTATTAATAGTCAACATTTTACTAATTTGACGACCTCCGTGGTCGAGTGGTCTGTACGCTGGTTTCAAGGCGTCGCCATCTCGAGAGGTCCTGGGTTCGATCCCCAGTGGAGGCAAGTGTTTGGGTGATGAATTTTCAGACATTTGTTCTCCAGTCTTGGATGTTCATTATATATGTATTATATTATGTATGTTCTAAATAATTATGTGTATTTATCTATTAAATATATTTGTCCGTCATCTAGTATCCGTAACACAAGCAGCATTTAGTTGCTTAAAATGGACTAGTTGATAGGTGTGAATGTCTGAGGATATTTATTTATTATTTAATTAAGAGGTAGGAATGTAATTTGGAGCACTTTGTAATAACAAACGCACAAAAAATTTTGTCAACTTCTGGCGTTAAATGAATAGCCACGCGAACGACGTCGCGGGCACAGCTAGTATTTAATATGCGTTTTTAGAATACTCAGATCTAGGAGGAGTAGGAATGGGAATACTGAGTACCGCTTTGTGCGCTTGTGTTTGCGCTATACAGTCCCGATCGCCTGCCGCCAAGCGTGCAACGTTGTATGCTTAAAGTTCGCAAATGTACCAATAGTTACACAGTTGTAAGTAATACACATGTTCACCTAGGGATCGCCTCTATTTCCCACGTATGAAAGGCTATTTTCGTTGTTCAAATGTATATGTGCTGCTGTAATAGCCTTTACCTACAACTTCGTAAGTGCGGTGAGATTCGTGTATTAATGGAGTATGTATTTTAATGTGAAGCTCTAGTTATTACTAGACTAAACTAATGTGTAATCATGCAGCTGGTAGTTTTTGCATTTATACGAGAAATTCAGTTGCTCTAATCAGAAGTTAGATAAGTAGGTACATTTAATTTACAGACAAAAACCTGGTCCAATTTTACTGTATGTGTATGTCGTCGGGAAATGAGGATACCAGGGATTTCACGAAATACCCAGGGATACCACGAAATCACGGTTGATGTCGAATATTGTTGATTATTACTACTTTTTACTTAAAATGTACAGTGATACGTCGTTTCACTAAACAAAATATAGTGAAATGTCAGAAAAGCGGATACAGCCGAATAAAAATTCGGCCACGCATTACCCTTACTACCAGTACCAGTAGAGAAACAAGTTTTCAACAAAAAAGAGTTCGTAGGTTCATAATTTTGTGTTATGTTAAGGTTATTTTTTTTACCCTTAAAAACAATATTTATGTCACTGATAATATTTTTCTCTGCCCTAAAATTGTTCATTATACTCGTATATTTCGATGACACAAATATTGTTTTAAGAGTCTTAAAAAACATCTATATCCTCTTTTCTGACATTTCACTAGATTTTGTATAGTGAAACGACATATCACTAAACATTTTCAATAGGAAGTGGTAAGAATCAAGACTATTCGATATCTTCCGGGATTCGTGATATCTCTAGGGATTTCGTAAAATCCCCAATATCCTCATTTCCCTGCGACATATAGATGTGGAGTAATTAAAGTGCGGAGCTCAAAAGAGACGTGAAAATACGACCCTTATAGCAACAAAGTAGGGGGCGATCTCCTGCAGAAGACATAATGTCGTATTCAACATAAATCCAAGAAAAAATTGTAATTATTAGCTGGCTAAGGCCCAATTGCGCGTTCGAGAGTTAGCACCTAACCCTGGGGCAAATATATGGGCAAACCCTGGGTTAGGCGCTAACTCTCGATCGTGCAATTGGGCCTAAGCCGTCCAAGCATGGCAAAATAATAAAAAAAATCTCCTCAAATATGTTTTTATTAACAAACATTACTCGTTGCAAATCGAGTATTAGGCGTAGACATATTTGCCGCATATTATGAAATTTGTGGAATTAATTTTTCGATTGAAACTTGCCATTTTATTTAGAATTAGAAATTATGTCGTCTGCAGGAAACGCGCCCTTATATTCTAGGCGACTGAGTTTTCCACCTGAATTGGTCAACCTGTATCCTCAAACAATATTCATTACTAAAGTATATTCAACATTGTAAGGCATTCGTTGAACAGGTCATCCAATTTAATTACATGAAGCAATTCGGCTTACACTATTTAATACGGTTCACTAATTAAACATTTTACAAATTCATCTCAAGGGCTAAAAACTAATAGTTCAAATCGATTTGCGGCTTAGATACTAACCCTATTAGATTAAACTACAATTTGTAGGATAACAATCTGAATTTCAAGTGGATATAAGTCAAGCCAAACGTTTAAGCTAAACGAGCTACAGTAACATTTTGCTTTTATCTTTTACCTGTGGCGACGACTTTCAGACAGATTATCGTGTTGAGCATCGTTGAATGTATAAGTGGAGGTGTTTACATACGGGACGACACGATTATTCGACGTCTACGACTTTTTGCTTAGACGATGAAAATCAAGAGACGACAGTCGTCGATAAATGAATCGTGACGACAAAGCGAAGTGTACAAACGATCCGGTGCGTCATAAGTCGCCGGACGTTTAAGGCAATTAAGAGAAAGATAACCAGCTAAAATGAGCACAAAAGCCTCTTCTCGAGAGGTCAGGAACAAAGGAGTGTCCCGTATTCGCCCAGGCTTGATAACATTGGCTGTGAAATGAATAGCGGCTGATAAAGCTTTCTATGAGTTATCAGCTTCTTTTTGAAGTATTTATTTAATATTTTAAAAAAAAGTTTTCATTAGTGTTTTGGTTTTAAAGAAACAAAGCATTTTTCGCTATGAAGTTGGGTACGGGCCGATAGGCATGTTGACATTAGTGACGGTTGCAAACCTACCTGTGGATGGAATGATTGGTGAAGAAATAGATGATTAAAATGTAGAAACAGTTATAAATAGGTTATACACATGATATGTTTATTGTCCTCAGTCTATATACGTCCCACTGTTGGGCACAGGCCTTCCTCATGGAAAAACACATGAGGAGTATGGGCCTTAACACCACCACGCTGGCCCAATTCGGGCTGGTGGGTAGAAACAGTCGCAATAGCGACCGGGACCAGCGGCTTAACGTGCCTTCCGAAGCACGGAGGAGCTCGAGATCACAAAGTTTTGGTCACCCATTCTCGGCCTGATCATGGCGAAGGTAGCTTTGTTTTCAATCGAAAGCCAAAGTATACCAACCACTACGCCACCGAGCTTCTCTGTGTAGTATATTAATGAAAACAAAAACCATATTTAGTGTGCTCCACTTTATGCACTTTCAAGTAGATAAATGCAATCAATCTTATAAAGATTACAAAAATAGAAGCCCAAACAGAGAAGACCTGTGTCTGTAATTGTTTTCGGGGCGAAATCTTTGCTACAAGCCACAGAAATAATAAATATTATGAAATTAGTAATTTATTAATTTAAATAAAATATCTAACATAGGTCCAATTTATTTTTTAATAACGCTTCCAAAAGCTGTACAGGTTTCTTGTCTGTACCGTACTGTCGCTTTTTTATACTATGACAGGCATTTGGCCCGATGGTAATTCTGGTATGGTAAGCCTGATGGTAAGCAGTTACCGTAGCCTATAGACGCCTGCAACAACCGACCCTTAAATATCCTATCAACTTACTTATTGCTTCATAAGTTTGTCTGTTATTCGTTCAAACTTTAATTTATTACATGACAGCCTTTTGAGGACGGTTTCCCTTCATTATCTGCACCAACTACTCTAGTATCTTAATTAGATTTTCATGTTGAGACAGAATTAGCCCCGGCATCGAGATAGTGATCGCGTAATAGCTACAAAGGCTTTATCAGCCCTCGTTAAGGCAAGGATATTTTGATCCTAGTTGATTTTACATCAATATTGGATTACTTTAAGTCATTAAGAGATTCTAACTGTATAATTTACTCGTACAAGATAGAATCCTTTGACAAATAATAGTTTTTATTTTGCTCAGCTCAGCAAATGACTCATCGATAACTGATGGCAAGGTCAATTGAGAATAGTGCGAAATTATACTCTTCCTTTCATTCGTACTGTATTTTAAGGTACTTATAGAGTATATCTGATTGTATTGGCCCCTACAAGGAGTGCCTTTACAGGGCACCTTGCTGACACTTAAAAGAGACTGAAAATTGTCGGTCTCTACCTAAGTCAAAGTCTCCCAGTATCCGTTAAATATGTTTGAAGAAAGCAATGATGTAAACGATTAGGTTTTACTTTTAATATTACTTTTTTCTTATATGATTTTGTTTATATGGTATTGTTTGTACCTTCATGATTGAATTAATGTTGGTTTGCTCCACTTAACATTAAAAGCGAAATTAATATAACTTCCAGGATTCTACCCACGTTTGCTCTTAGTGTTTACATTGTTCTACAGGAAATGTCTAAGTGACCACAAATGCTGAAATATTTGCTTAGAACCGGGCTCCAAATAATAACGTTAAATACGAGATACCGGAGTTGAATGTAGATGAATTCCCGTGAGAAAAGCATAGCTGAGTATGAGCATAGATGTAGCATACACTGGCGAAAACTGCATTTATTTCAATGCAGCAGTTTGCGTGACACAGATAGCACAAAATTATTAATACGAGTATGTTGTTCTTCCTGGCACGACCACGGAATGGTTTTAGAACTTGCTCTAACACCTCAATTTAATTTGACTTCAAGTTCATAACTAATAATTATAACCCTAAATCTGCTATAATAAAAAATTTTCTGAATACGGCGTAATTAGAAGAGTAGCATTTATTTGTTAGAATAAGTATTAAATGTAAAGAAAACTCTCCGTGGCCGTTTTAGACGGAACAATACATTTTACGCTATCTGTATGATTTTAATAAAATGAAGTGTCATGTATTCACATAAAAATAGAGAGTTGTTGGTTGCTTTAGCTTTTGCTGTACTTAAAAACTCTTAAGCCCATATATTTATACATGTAATAATTTACATTCATCAATCTGATATAATTTTATTTTGTGTCTATAGATTTGCGGTCGGCGACACGGTCACAGTTAGTCACCCCGCAAAACATAATAAGTTTCTTCATTATAACAGTAACTGTACTCGGTGTGGACCTTTGTCAAATAACAATTTATCGAGTATTGGAAGCGTGGAGTTCAATAAATCATACTAGTTTTTGCGAGCAACCGGCGCCCGGGATAAACCGTTTTTGACTTAGCAAATATAGTTTTTGCGATACATTCCATTTTATTCGTATTACGGCTGCGTAATGTTGTCGATATGCTGTGCGAGCTTGTGGAGTTTTATTGCATATTTTTGGTGTAAGTAACAAAGTAGTCATAATTTTTTATTTGTTGATTTAAGGTCGCTTTACGACATTAAGTCATCAACGACCACAATAGGTTTAAGTAATTTATATAAATCTATTTATAAAAAAAAAATCGTGAATGTTAGAGAAATTCAAATGAACAGAAAAAATTTTGACCCATTTTAAGCATCTCCATATTCTATCCCTGAAGAGGTAGGCAGAGGACTTTATGCTAAGTTTTCTTTAATCCGGTGCGTGTCATGTGAGTTTCCACGTAGGAAGTAGTCTTTACTATGTTCTTTCAGGTAGAGAGATGAGCTTAGTTGGCTTTATACAGGACTAGCTTTAGCCCGCGACTTCGTCCGCGTAGAATAGTTCCTTTGAGATAGTGTGGTATGGTATGTAGCCTATAGCCTTCCTCAATAAAGAAGCTATTTAATACTGAAAGATTTTTTAAAATTTGAAAAGTAGCCTGAATTGTTATGAAAATTTACTCCTACTCTATTATAGAAGCAAAGTTCATAGTGGCGTAAATTAGTCCTTAATTTTTCTGGGAGGCGTTACTTAATTTTTTTAACATTTACCCGCATGGCACCCGTTCCCATGGGAATTTCGGGATAAAAGGTAGCCTATGTCCTTTCTCTGGATCTAGACTATCTGTGTACCAAATTTCGGTTAAATTGGTTACAGGGTACTTACTTACTTTCTAGTTACTTTCGCATTTATAATATTAGTATAGATTATTTTTAACTAATCAACAACTTGGCGATACTAGGTGGTCAACATTATGAAAAAACAAAATAACATTAAAATTTTTACTTTCATACAAAAATATACAACAATTTCTGAGTATTCTTAGCTCTGTGCGTATAGCGCACGAGCGACGCGCGTGTCGTCTTTTCGTATGAACGAAACATAGAGTTACTAATGACACTACAGTACATTATAAGTTTGTAAAATCTTATATTGAGCTATGATAATACACGTAGCTTTATCTAGTTTTCCGATGTTGTTAAATCATTAAAAATAACCATGTAGAGCTAGTAGGACGCATCTACTTGATATAATTTAAGCCTGGCCGTAAATGTTAATATTTCTGTATTTCAAGTAAAAAAGTTGTTTGGATACCGACTGAGATTTCGTTTTAAATGTAATTTACTTTAAACTCCTGAAGTTTGTTATCATTCTGTATCATGAACCCGAGTTTAGAGACCTCTTACAATAATGCAGCCTACATACTTTGAATCCCTTCTGAAGAATCTTAGCTTCCATTAATTCAATTACATCTGAATTAATTTTCATTTGATCTAGAGAATTTGTAATTTGTTGATGAGATTTTAAATTTATATGTACAACTTTGAAATTAGAACACAAAAATATTCCGTTTGATATTTTTATCATAGTGTGGCAATGGACTGCTTTTGCGGTGCTTTTGCCAAGTCTCTGACTAACCCTAAGGGGATAATAGTCGTGATTATATGTTTGTATGTATGTAATAACGTTTATGAATTTTTCTATTATTGTAACGAGGACTTGAAACAGAGTAACCAAGAATTTATAAAATTTTTCTTCAATCAGTTTTACTGAAAACATTCTTTTTTTTATTAGGACGCGCTCGTTTGTTGGTGTTTAAATAGTATTTTTTATGCTTTAATTAAAGCGGACTTTGTTCAACTAAAGTTGATTAATTAATACAGTGCTTAATTAGAGGCCTCAAAATTGGTTAAGATTACTTCTCATTAGATACTCTGCGAGACTTCTCAAGGCCCAAATCGTTCTACAGTCTGCTGAGAATAGAATGAGAATATCAGAGGAAGATTGGACAAAAGTTAAGGAGAAATAGATATTTCTCCTTAACTTTTCTCCTTAGGGAAATTCTAATTTCGAACCGATCTGTGAAAGGACCCTTAAAATGAGAAAAGGAAAGGATGTCGACATTCTGTGAACTACAGAAAATAGTATCGATCATTTTCTATATTTTATAATTTTCTATCTTTATAATATTTAAGAAACTCTGCGGCAAAACGAACTACTCGTACGCTTTGTTTTTGATATTGATGGATAACCTTAGATGGATGGCGATTTGCTCCGTGCTTTGGAAGGCATGTCAGGCCTATACATGTTTCTCTTGGTGTGTGCCCAGCAAGGGGATGTTCACATTGGCTGGTGACAATTCATTTTCATTTTCTTTTATTTTATGAACAATAAAATAAATGTTGGTAACATCTGAACTCATAATCTCTATTTTCGTTTTAAGGTAGATCAACATTACTAGACGCTAGATGTTAAGAGGGAAGTTAAATTCAAGGGTTCCCCCTTATTCATAATGCAGATATGCATACAAAATGACTGTGTGTTTAAGCGCTTTAAGCAGCAACCGAGAAGTCTCTGTCTTAATCGAATTTGAACTTTGCACCTTATTAATAAAGTAATTTTTTGTTTCAGGAAAAACGATGACCTTGATGACGAGTTCAACACCATTCCACTGAACACTAACGGCAATGTACACACCGCGGGCAATGCTGTCTAGACACATAATGTTAAATATAAGGGCGTTACACACGAACTCAGGGACAAACAAATATTTATATGGCAGTAACGCGCTCCAAATAGGCTCGATTGTCATAGCTGTGCCATTTCTATAGTCAAACTATTAAGTAGTGAGTTAAGGTGCGTTTGTGCCTAAATCTAGTTGTAAAAGCTTACTTAGCGAGCGTTTTGCTAAGATTTTCGGTTGAGTAACTTCGTTTAGGTATTGCCTATACTAAGATGTCTATACACTTGTGATATAATGTGTACACAATGGGCGTCAGCTGTTAACTTTGAAAGAAAAAAACAAATCGTTTTAGTTACGCCATTAGGTGTCAACAAAATGGCGACCCGAATATTCACGACAACTCACGGACCGCTGCGTCGGCGCCGAGATCAAAAAACAGTATAAGTGCATTTTATAATATTTTCAAAAGCATCTTGTCGTAAATCTTGTGTAATGCCCTTCTCAATTTGTATTTATAAGGCTGCAGACAGACCGTGCTGTTTTAATGCTCCAAAACAAACGCAGCATCAGTCTGTATGCAGTCTGAGGCTAAGTTACCTATTTATTTGTTAGACACATCTAGGAAGTCATTAAGAATAGTCCAGTGACCCCTTCTTCCTTAATAGATTCATTAGATCTTAAGTAAGGACTGATATTAATATAAATACTCGAGTTTTAAGGTTGGTGGACGTGACTGTGGACGCAGCGTGTGCATAACTTTTGCGTTTCTTGTGTGGAAACGTCTTGTAGCCTATAGACTTAGCGCTCTACTCTCGCGTTGCCTGTCCAGTAAAAATCAAGGGTAAGCTCGTCTTCAAATTTTTCAACATACCAATGTTGAGAAATTAGAAGACGAGCTCCCAACCTAACGTTATATCAATAATTTCCAGCACACTACTAAAAGGAAGTATAATATTTTTTTTTGTACAATTTGATAACTTATGCAAATTTCAAACAATTTTACTATAGATACATGCTTTTATCCAAATATTTTTCAGCTTTGGGAAACAGAATGGCTCGGTAGCTTAGTTGTTCTTACGTACGCCTACATGTCAATATTAAAACGGAGCTCAACGTCTCGGAAAGGAGTACGCGCTCCTGCTGGCGCCTTATGTGATCAGCCCCTTTGTTTTCAACTGATTTGTGTTGGTAGTACATTTAAACATAAACGTAATGTGTAACTATTTAATTTTTCAAAATGAATGTTAATAAAAGACTATCAATAATGTAAAGAATACCTATTGACGACCTCCGTTGCCGAGTGGTCTGTACGCCGGTCACAAGGCGTCGCCATCTCGAGAGGTCCTGGGTTCGATCCCAGGCAGTGGGGGCAAGTGTTTGGGTGATGAATTTTCAGACATTTGTTCTCCAGTCTTGGGTGATCATTATATATGTATTAAATTATGTATATTCGCTATAATTATATGTATTTATCTATTAAATATATTTGTCCGTCATCTAGTATCCGTAATACAAGCAGCATTTAGTTGCTTAAAATGGGACTAGTTGATAGGTGTGAATGTCTGAGGATATTTTTTATTTTATTTTATTACCTATCGTAAAACTATTATTTTGAAGCTCTAGAAAAGGTTATTCCTTAGTCGATTCTCTACCAGGTTATCCCATCGATACTATCTCACTCGCTGCGTCCACACTTGACGTAAGACCAATAAGTAGATGTTTGTTTCGCACATCAACACTGCCTTTGTTGTCACTTTCGTCGTCAATTAAGATGCTGCATAGTGCTGTCGTAGAACACCGGCACTGCTCTTGGTATCATTTTGATTAATTTCTAATTTCATCTCGAAATTTTTACTGTTTTGTATTCGGCGGAGTCTGTATAAATTCTGTAATAAAGCACTTTATCTTTAGCCTGTAGTTTTGTTTTCAAGCTAAAGGTTACCATAATCATAATTCTATTTGATTAAGGGCGAATTCGACCAAATTGAGATTAGTAACACGGGAATAGTAATACCAAACTGAATTCACACGATTGGTTGAATCTGCCCTAAGGGCGGAGCCGATTAGCTATCCTAGTTTATTTAAGTTTGGCTACACGCGAGTAATATTATTTTAACGGAGTACGCAGTTTTTCGCGCACGAATGTGTCAATGTCTCGTTTGACATAGGGCAGATCCGACCAATCGTTTCAGCTCAGTTTGGTATTACTATTCCCGTGTTACTAATCTCAATTTGGTCGAATTCGCCCTAAAAAAAAAGACAGAAGAGAAGGCTCATAGGATGTAAAGACGTGAGCATCAATTTCCCGGGAACAAGTCCCTGATTTGAAATATATCACGCTTTAATTTTTGAACAATTGTGTTGAAAATATAGTATATACCTGTGAATATGAAGCACTAAGTATTCGGGTGTAAATTACCTGCGTCTGAGAAGCGCCGTGTAGTAGCGGCTCATTAAAAGAATACTATCAACCCATCTCTTCCCTTGGGTGTCGTAAAAGGCGACTAATGGACTTAGAGCTGCCCATGCACTACCATCCAATAGCGGCGACGGGCTCCCCACCTGTCACGCTGAGTCCAGTCATTGCTTGGTGAAGCGCGGACTATGGCAATGGACTGCTTTTGCGCTACTTTTGTGTAGTCTCTGACTGACCCTTAAGGGATAATAGTCGTGATAATATGTATGTATATATGAGAAGCGCTTTCAGAACGACACTCCACTTTGAAGTTAAGTGGCGTGATCAGGAATAACTTGAGACTACTCCTATACCTTTATAGGTATAAATGTCTGGTTCGGGTACAAGTAGAACGAATGTAGTTAAAAAATTTAAGCGTGATAAAATTGAAATCGAGGACTTGTTCCCGTAAAATTGATGCTCACTGTAAAGACGCCTTTTAAAGGAACCTGTTGTATGAAAAAATAAAAGATACTTATATTTTCAAACGAAGCTACCTTCGCCATGGTCAGGCCGTGGAAGGGTGACCAAAACTTCGTGATCTCGAGCTCCGCCGTGCTTTGGAAGGCACGTTATGCTGTTGGTCCAGGTCGCAGTTGCGACCGTTTCTACCCACCAACCCGCATTGGGCCAGCGTGGTGGTGTTACGGCCCATACTCCTCATGTGTTTCTCCACGAGGAAGGCCTGTGCCCAGCAGTGGGACGTATATAGCCTGAGGACGCACTTATATTTTCTCTTCAGGTCCCTAAAGGTGTAGGCAGAGGTGTGTAACACTCATATTTGATTAAATCATAAGCTCGTACTTATTTTGTAGGATAGAGGGAACATCTTCGAATGCCGATAGGAAACTAAAGCTATCATGTGGAATGGATGCTCGAATAAAGTCGTTATAAAATTTTAATACAGTAAAACGACTTGATATACAGTTAGTTCTACGTCCCAAAACACGCCGCTCATTATAAAAAATAACAAAACTTAAATCTCACTAAACAACAGAACACTCGTAAAATTCAATTTCTATTCCCGACAACTTTTCTCTGTGCCCGTTAACAATGATAAAACAAATACGAGTAGAAAGCAACGTTCCAGTTTCTGTAACACACACGAGATAAAAATGAAAAATAACCAGCTGTTTTAACGAAGGATAATTAATGTGATGTATGTGTATACCGGTTTGGAATTATTAAGTTGCGGCATGAAATCGCGTGCTGAAGTGTGTAATGTGTATGAAAGTATGAAACGTGGACAGATTTATTTTTATTAATTAATGGATAGACGTTTAGTGTTGTACACACATACATATGTAATGGAATTATTGTATTTGAGGAGGATTGCGGTCAACCAGTAAAGTTTTTATTAAAACAGTTCATTTATAATTTTAATAAAATATCTACTATTATCTACCACATTTCTCCGACTTAAAAAAAGAAAATCTGCGCGCAGGGTAAGTGCAGTCGCAAGATCAGCGCGCATCTCTCATGTTATCACAACAACCGAGTTTTTTTTACATATGACAGGTAAGCTTCTTGGCCTTCATCTCACCTGATGGTAAGTGATGATAAGCCGAAGGTGAAAGCGAGCTTCACCTGTAAATCCTCAGCATCTGAGGAACTGGCTATCTTACCTCTGATTGCCGGAACACAACAAATGCTTATAACATTGATATTATGGCGACAAATTTAGGTAAGACGGTGGTAGATAGCCAGGCGGGCTTGGAAGCCCTACCATCAACCAAACCGAGCAGTAAAACTACTGAATCGAACCCGGACCTCCCGATCAACACCCAGCGGTGTGAACCACTCAGAGAGGCGGCGAATGGTTGGTATGGCCATGGGTGGTGGAGGGTTAGGAAGCCTGTCCACCAACGCGGCGCGAGGCAGCGGAGTGGAGGTTTCAAGCAAGGCTATTGTTTAATCGAGATATCGGATCAGCAAAGCGGAGATTTGGAGCGATGCTATTGGTAAATTTTGACACAGCTCAAGCTCCGTTCCTCCTCTCCACACCAGTGGACAGCAGCTTTATGGGTGCCTTTCCACTCGACCAAAGCTATGTAGAGCTATGCTGCGTGCGAGTAAGAATATACTAATAGGATGACACCAATTTACGCGTCACGTAAAATGAAGTAATCCCATTGGTCTATTAATCCTCGCATACAGTATAGCTCTGGTGGAAGGCACCCTAAGGCCCGGCGCACATTAGCGCACATTGTCGGCAACTGTGCCTTGGCATGCTGCAACGTCCTCAGGGATGACGAAGCGTCCTAAGCATGCCGTACCGTGCAAACTAACCCCGAGTGTTGCCTTGGCGCGGCGGGCGGCAGCGTACTGAAGGATGCCGAAGTATCCCGAAGCAACCTCAAGGCCAATGCAGCAACCTCAAGCATACCGAAGCGGTATTTTTGTTACTTTGGCCATATATCATGGAAATTTCTTTGTTGCCATGAAGTTAAAATATTATGCTATTTATCGCCTAAAATCCTGAGCCGTGCCGATGCCGATAATGAGGCCTAAGAGAGCTCAAATGAAAGAGGGCAGCGGAATGAATTGGATGCTTAATTACGTGATTTGAAACCTATTATTGAAACCTTTTAGATGATTTCGCGTATGTACTGGCTTCCTTTTTATGGGCTCCTTACCTATGAAATTGGTAAGTTAAGTTAAGTTTCAGAGTATTCTTAAAAAATAATTATCTCCTCTAAAAACAGATCATATTTTAGAACTCTTTTGATTTGTTTTGATAATTCGTTGTAAGTTTTATTGTGTTAAAATTGGACACGGAGACAACTCCTTTTCAGTGCCTTCTGAATACATAATTTGATTTGCATTCACATAAAAAAGATAAATAATTTTTAAGAAGTGTGTTATCACACATATAGCTAAAGCTTATCTAATGATACATGCTAAATATTATTATCTTTGGATTTGTCGTTGTGAAGAAAACTGAAAAAATGTTAGTATGGAAAATGCAGAGTTCCCCAAAATCTCCATACAAAACGCCAATTTCATATGTAAGGACCTAATATTTAATTTTTAAGCAAAAAAAATAACACTTACAGTTGAAACTTTAATCGTTTTAGATTTCAATTCTTCTTCCGTGTGACGTCATAAATATTCATTAGGACCATTTATAATTAGACGCACCCTATGTAACACGAGAACTATGTATACGTTCCTAATTAATGCTAATCAGTAACTTGCCGACTAATGATGTATTCACGGTTCGTCTATTGAGTACTCATTGCTTACGCGGAAGAATTGTCTGTAATTATGACTAAATAATTAAATTGAAGAATTACCTATGAAATTGGTGTTTTGTTCTTTCTTAGTAGTTTGTCTGTAACTATTAAGATTCAGAGTATTCCTAAGAAATAATTACCTCGTCTAAAAATAGACTATATTTTTGAGCTCTTTTGATTTGTTTTGATAATTTGTTGTAAGTTTAATTGTGTTGAAATTGGACACGGAGAGAACCCTTTTTAAGTGCCTCCCGAATACATCATTTTATTTGCATTCACTTAAAAACGGTAAATAATTTTTATGAAGTGTGATATTACACATATTACTAAAGCTTGTCTAATGATAGATGCCAAATATTATTATCTTTGGATTTTTCGTTGTGAAGAAAACTGAAAAAATTTTAGTATGGTAAATGCAGAATTCTCCAAAATCTCCATACAAAACACCAATTTCATAGGTAAGGACCTAATATTATTTGATGCCATATGAAACATTTTTTGGCATCGATTTTTCGGCCTTTATCAGAAATCAATGATATCAATCAATCAAATATATCAATTCTTTATGAGATACTTTCTTCACCCATCCAAGGTACAACCATGGTAAAGGTTGCTTTGTTTTATCAACCGATTATGAAAAAAATTTGTAGTGCAGTGGTTAGCAGTTTAAGTTTAAGAAACAAAGCCATTTTACCACGGTTAAGTCATGGACGGGTGACCAAAACATTGTGATCTTGAATTCCATTTTTATATTCAAAGAAGTTGGTGGTTAAGCCTTTGCTTCAATTATAGAAGCAAAGTTACTTTAACCAAGGTTGTATATTGGTTGGGTGAGCAAAAATTTTAAAGACATGAATTCCTTTTTTATGTACGATGAACTTTGTTGTGTATTGCTCGGTACACTTTTGCTTTGATTTTAGAAACAAAGCAACATCAACCATGTTTGTGTATTGGAGTGATGACCAAAAATATGTAGTCTCGAATTCCATTTCTGCGTACGTTATTGGCATAAATAAAATAACAATTTAAATAAATAAAACGTTTTCTTGTAAGTTGGCAAACATCATAATTGTAATTTTTCAGACATCTTAAATCTTTTTTACGGGTCGCCTAAAGTTTTTTTTTCGAAATTATTACTCCGAATTTTTTACTTCTAATAGTGGGTTCCCGTGGTATAGTTAAAAAGCCATAGACCTCGGACGAAGTCACGGGCAAGGCAGCAGCTAGTGCAACATAAATATTATAGTGAACAACAACTATCTAAGTTCAAAGGTATCAGATGCTTCGATTACGTATTAAATAAAAAGCATACATAGAGAACTGTACAATGAACAAACAATTCCATGCAGACTTTACAGGAAACATCGCAGCGACACACGCTCAGCAGCAAGCCTTGCACTCGTTTATATTGATAGGAGCGCATTCAACAATCCCAATACTTGCACCGAAAAATAGTCGTAGAAAAATCTGGGGAATGCGCTGGTGTCGGCAACTTCCGCAAAATTGCAATACGAGTAGATTTTGATACCTATAGGGAGTTCGGTTCACAATTATTTCTAAAAGTGTAATTGGGACTTCGACGCGATTCGCTGATTTAGTATACGAGTATGCGAATATAATAGTCTTCTTCATTATGTATAGGAATATCACTAAATACAATTGTGAGCGTTACCTAGAATGTCTCACGAGCGTTGGGAGCAAACTAGGTGCCGAACTGACTATTCAAAGGATGGTCCAAAGAAGAAATAATAACTTGCTTGCTTACTTCAGTGCACTACCTAGCGGAAGACAATTCGGTCTAATCGGTCTAAATCGGAATCGGGCTAAATTAATTACCTATTAATTAGCCTAAATTAGGCTAAATTAATTACCTAAATTAATTATATATTGGCTCAAACACACACTCATTAGAATTAATAATCATCAGTGTATTTTGTCATTAATAAAATACCAATTCATTTTCTTATCCCATGTCCTAGTCGCTATTGCCCGTTTTTTTCTTTGAGCAGATTTAACAGACATCAAATAGAATCAGATTGATGACTCAGACAGCAAATTGATGAAAATATAAGGGTTGAGCTGCACTTATCAATAAGAAAAAAAGAGCACTTTCTTTCCCGTACTTCTAAAAATCATCTTTCTCTTTAAGGGACAAATTGCCTTTGCTAATATTTTATTGCATGTGCAGTAATAGTACATTGTGATATAAGTTGAAAATTACAGCCGAGGCGATATTGCTAGCCCGAGCCGTAGGTGAGGGCTATAAGAAGACAGGCTGTAATTATCAAACCGCACGTATGTCATACGAGATTTTTTAACACATTTGCGAGCAAATAAATAAAACTCAGACATCTTAAACCAATAAATCTTTAATCACTCTTTTTAGATATGCCAGCAATTTGGAGTATGATTTTAAATCAAAAGGCCATGTTTTGTTTTTACTGTGCTTTTTATTTTAACATTGAATAGAAGCACCACAATGAGCTGGACTTATATTTTAGGAATAGTTTCAAGTCAAAATCGGTCTAATCACTTATGTAAATCTTATGTGGTAAATGTTAGCGCGCTGCAGCTTACTGGTGGCGCCATCTCTTGGCGGAGTTCGGAACTACTGCAGGCACGAATGTATAAGGCTGTAATCACGTTGTAATAGTTGCCGTGTTACAAAAGGAAATTTTCTTCATAAAAGTGGAACTGTGACGAATTTGGAATTACCCTCTAAACTTCACATACGAAGTCAAAAGCTAGTTACAATATTCACTTCAAACATCAAGTATAATTACATAGCTGGGTTCATTTACGTTATTTTGTAAGGGTAATGTACGGTGGGTTGCGTGAAGAACGCCAATTTTACGTTCTACTGCGGTTTCTGAGGTGATAAGTCAATTTGTTTTGCATAATAGCGTGGTTATGATGTTAATATATAACGCTGAAATAACAAAGACCGAAGCAAATGGGAATAAGTACACTTTAATGGTTTATACATAATTCGAAAATATTTCCGGAATTTTTCATGTCATTTGTTAGATTGCTGTAACGTACTGTAACAATTATGAAGGTCGACAATTAGACGCATATTTAATAAATTTGAATATTATTCGTATCGTAACGCACCGCACTATTTATATTATTTGTTTGTTCATGTATTTTAAACCTCGATCGGATCCACATAGCAACGAATCTAAACAGGTATTATTTGCTATTGTTTTTAAACCATAGTATTGTGACGTGGGGATATTGTTGTAAAATAAAAATTGGCAAAACTTGAACATTTTATAGAAATGATAAATAACACAAATCACTGAACACAAAACTTAAAGAATATTATAAAAGGTAGGGCGTTAGACGTCGAGACAACCGCTCCAGACGCTGGCTCTGAAAGGAATGGAGAATTGGACCAAAAACAATGAAAAAAAAAGACAGTTGCTTAATTTAAAACAGAATCAAAGAGATAATGGCCAGAGAAGAGCGCAATAAGATCAAAGAGTCGCTAATACTGATATACGAGTAGCACCTCGTTACAGTATATTCTTTTTTATTATGACTTTATGATTAATCAATTAGAATTGATTGAAATAATTTAGCTGGCTTTTGTTTTTTGTCTTAATAATAATATAGTTGTAGTTGTACAGTCACGTTTAAAAATATGTGTGCATAGGAGTCATTTACTGTCAATAGTGTAGACATATTATGTGACTAGTTGTACCTATAAAAGTAGTTGATAGGTAAAGTCCCATAAACAAAGTCAGTTCCCGTTATAACTAAACACATTAAACACCAATTTCTCATTATTACATTCAGATTTAAAAACCAAAATGCCGTGTGTATATTTAAAACTTTGTTATTAAAACCTAACAATCGACAGTTTATTCTTTAGCGGCTATTCTACTAAAATACTTATAAAATTCCGCATAGAGTTGTCTCGGTGAACATTTTAGTTTCTAAAGAGACCGTCAAATCATTTTTTATTCACTTTGTAAAACGTTGGTCAGTTGCGAGTAGCGTGAGGCAAAAATAGTAGAAAACACAGTATGTTTTCATGAAACTAAGTGTTTAGAAAATAAATGGTTGTAGAATTATTCGACACTAGCTTTTGTCCGCGACTTCATCCGCGTAGAATAGTTACTTTGAGATAGTGTTATGGTATGTAGCTTATAGCCTTCCTCAATAAATAGGCTATTCAACACTGAAAGTTTTTTCAAATTGGAACAGCTGTATTGTTTCCATTGGAATATGAGATAAAAAGTAGTCTATGTCCTTTCTCAGGCTCTAGACTATATGTGTACCAAATTTCAATTAAATCGGTTCAGAAGTTTTGACGTGAAAACGAGACCGACAGACAGACAGAGTTTCTTTCGCATTTATATAATATTAGTATGGAAGTATGGATTATGCGTGCATACTAAGAAGGCTGGTGTAAATAATATTCTAAACAGGTTTGTCAGAGACTACGAACAAATTTCTTATAAAAACATAGCGGCATTCTAACTTTGTGCAGGACCAACGCGTATACCTGCACTGTTTCAGTAGTGCGATTGTGATCCAGAACTTATTATACTCCACTAACACAGTCCCGAATTGTGTGAGAGATTTTAATCTAATAAATTAAAGCCGATTATGTATACATCCCTCGACACTAACCACAAGGCTCGTGCCGCTTGATGTTTTTCTAGTAACACGGGCACGAACGAATGAGTAATATTTGGAGGTTCTATTTGTAGGGTTTTAGGGTTTGATACTAGCAGGAGCGGTGACGTAGTGGTTAGTACGCTTTGGCTTTCGATATCAAAGCAAAGCTACCTTCACCATGGTCAGAACGTGGATGGGTGACCAAACTTTGTGATCTCGAACTCCTCACGTTATGCCGTTGGTCCCGGCTATTGCTACCGTTACCCACCAACCCACATTGGGCCGTGGTCATGTTATGGCCCGTATCTCATGTCACAGTCCTTCCTCATGCATGCACACGCATCCATGAGGAAGGACTGTGCCCAGCAGTGGGACAATTTAACAATTTATTGTACACACACAAAAAAAATACAATGAGCAATACAAAAGAAGACAGGTGATTGAGTACAAAAGGTAGGGCTTATTCCTAATAGAAATGTCTTCCAACCCTGCACCTGGGACGTATATAAGCTGAGGACGACGACTAGCAGAACTATGCAGGTTATTTCCACGTAGTAGGCGGCAAGACCGTCCCCAGACACTTTAGAAAATCCATAACTACAAGTTAAATAGAAATTGTGGGAATTTCCGTTGCAAGCCGTTCCAAGCCAGATTGCAAAACATACCACTGCTTACAATCTCTGCAGTCCGAGCGATATTTTCAAGCTATTGCATAGCTTCTATCGCGGGCCTTGAGCGCGGGGACCGAATCCAGAAATTCCGTAACGAAAAACCTCACGCTCCCCACTCCGATGCGCAAGGAGGTGTGGCTTGAAGGCCGTGCATCGTCTAACGTCGTTTCAGTTCGGCAGTCTTCGACACGGCGTTGTGTGCGTGCGATTAGACGTATTGTACGACTCTACGAAACTCGCACGAATCGAGACGAGCTGCTCCGAAATCGGACGAATACATAAGCAGCTGTTTATGAGAAAGTATATAGGTGTATGGGTATTTATGTACAACAGTGAATAGCTGTACTTGTTTTATTTATTTAATAATAGAAAAATTTGTTTTCTTATCGGTCACCACGCTCAAAAAGTGTAACTTGAATTAATATCAAAGAAAAAGAAATACAGCATGAATAAAATAAATAAATAAAATTATAAATGCATAAGTTGATACAAAATGCTATGCAATAGCTTTACCGCGGCAGTCCCCGAGTGCCACACGTCTTTTTTTTTTTGAGAGAACTGACTATGCTATGGGGCT
The DNA here is from genome assembly GCA_910589355.1 of Parapoynx stratiotata. NCBI lineage: Eukaryota > Metazoa > Arthropoda > Insecta > Lepidoptera > Crambidae > Parapoynx > Parapoynx stratiotata. Next base: position 15,121,637 of record OU342461.1, read on the forward strand.
ATGACTGCGGAGGGAGACAAAATCTGAGCAGAAAAAGCCCTTTATTATAAACCAAACAACACCATTATTAACAAGACCACATTAAGGGCCTGTTTCACAATCGACGAGTACGTTCTGAATAGCTTACTTGGCAGTTCAATTGACTTAAATTTCATATATAGAACTGTCAAATGATCTGCCAAGTAAGCTACTCAGAACTTACCAGTCGATTGTGAAACAGGCCCTAAATGAATGGTCAAAATTTGGACAATTAAGATTATTAACAAAAAGATCTGCACATTTATGTAATTTACTTTTATTTGTTACCTTTGATAGTTATTCACCTAATTCAGGCATGTGTATTATTACAAATGGGTCTAGATCAAATAGAATTTTAAAAATGTTAACGATTGTTACACACCTCTGTGCCGTGGAGTGTCGTGTCGCGTCATATAGCGCGCTCGACGAAGCGCTCCACAACACAACAAAACCAACAGACAACTGGTTTATTTACGTTATTGAATTTTTTTTATTTATTAAGCCATGCACCATAATGGTTAAGACGGCTACATGATAACTACCTAAGCAGATCTCTATACTATTGGTTACAATGACACAAGAATTTTGTACCTTATATAGATGCCAAACTCCCATACAATAGCATAAGGCAATGTTCTGTCTCGATCAGTAGGTGTTCCCTCTCATTCTATCACTATTTAAGCATGACGGCTATCCGTGGGATATCCTCTTTCTCTCTTTCTATCCATAGTTTCTGTCTCACCTGTTATATTTACGCCATTTTGACACCTAGACTGAAAATAGTTACAAATTTTTGTAATTCAATATTTTAAATAAAAAATGGTGATGACGTGGTGATGACGTGCGTTGTTTTAGGTTGTGTAAGTGAGTGATATCCTGGATGTACCTTATCATTTCACAGGTGAGTCAATAATCACATATTAAATGAGAGTATTCGTTTGAGAAATTTGTATGTATTTTTGTGTGACGTCATTAGTAGTAATAGAAAGCTTTACTACGAAATGACAAACTCATTCATTAAAGTGATAGAATGAGAGGGAACGCCTACTGATCGAGATAGAACATTGCCTCATGCTATTGTATGGGAATTTGGCATCCATCATACAGTACAAAATTCTTGTTAATAACCTCCTCCGTTTTGCAAACATACTGCATACACCTTGACATAATAATATATATTAGGTCCTTACCTATGAAATTGGTGTTTTGTATGAAGATTTTGAGGATGTCTGCATTTTACATACTAACATTTTATCAGTTTTCTTCACAACGACAAATCCAGAGATAATAATATTTGGCATGTATCATTAGACAAGCTTTAGCAATGTGTGTGTGAATACGCTTGATAAAAAATATTCATCGTTTTTATGGTAATGCAAATCAAATGATGTATTCGGGAGGCAGTTAAAAATAATTGTCTTTGTGTCTAATTTTAAAACAATTAAACTTACAAAAAATTACCAAATTAAATAATACGAGCTCAAATATATGGTCTATTTTTAGAAGAGGCAATTATTTTATAAGAAATTTCTGAAACTTAATTGTTTCGGACAAATTGCTAAGACAGAATAAAAACTCCAATTTCATAGGTAAGGACCCAATATCTAATGATAGTTCTGAGCGAAACCGACGCGCGGCGCGGCAGTGTGCATCGTTCTGGGATCGCTGAAAACCAGCGCCGCGAGCTGTCAGACGTACACATAATTGTCATTTGGCGACTTAAGGCAAATGCTGAGCGGTGCATCCTTTTGGCACCACATTATGTTCCCATTGTATCATCATCATTATCCTGCCCTTTTCCCAATTTCATTTGGGGTCGGCGCAACGAGTATTTCTCCTCCACTCTCCCCTATCACACGCCATATCAACATTTACTCCCATTCTAGCCATGTCCTCATTCACACAATCTATCCATCTCTTCTTTGGTCTTCCTCTCCCATGTATGTTTACTTTTTTTTATTTTTAGTTTTAATGTGTGTCAAATAAATTTTATTTATTTCTTTCCTTCTAATCGTAATGCGCAAAAATAATTGAAGATTTTTTGAAGAAGAATCTGAGGAGCTGGTAATGCAAATATTACGATAATGTTATCAACAAAATAAAATAGTTTTTGTTGTGTTATAATTTTGTGATATAACATGCTCTGAAAATGTTCGTGAACTTGTTCGGTGAGGTGTAATACGCACGCTACGATTCGACATTAAACATTCCTGTTTTGGACGTAATAAGAACCGTTTCCTAAATTGGGTCACATTTTAGTCTCAACGGACGACTACATAAATTTGTTTCCTTAGGTTCGGTTTTTTGATTCATGGTCAGGTTGACCAGTAGGTTAAAATATGGACCAATGGCGAAAATGTACGATGTCTTGATATGACAGCTTGTCCAATCGTCGAACTTTCAAATATTACTATGGTTAAATAATCATAGACATTTTAACCACAACAGGATGCTGGGATTAGTAAAATGGCGGCTGGCGGCACAGCTGATGTATTTTGTAAACTTAACAATTTGTCAAGCTGAAGTCACTCATTTTGGCGTTTTCATCGACGCTATTCGTTTAGATTTTAACTATTGTGTTAACTACGCATCAAAAAACTCATCCTCATACATACTAAGGTGAGTTTATCATTATTATTATACAGGAAATATGTTTATATGTATAATTAAAATGCCAGCTTGGTTGTATGTTCCTCCATGTACGAATGCGTGTGCCCAGAAGTATGACGTATATTGGCTGGTGATACCATTATCACTATTGTGACTAATTAAACAATTTTTATAAAAAAGCAAGAAAAATAAAACAAAAAGACGCAATTTTTCTTGTCAGGAACGAGAATGAAAAGGAAAAATAACGAGTCACCGCGGAAACGAAGGAAAGGAGAGTTTTAAGCGACAAGTTACAAATAAAAAGAAATATTGTAGGCTGACTCGGGGCGGAACTGTTATTGGAACATGCAACTACGACGATTGCAAATAAACATAAAAATATTGGGTCCTTGCCTATGAAATTGGTGTTTTTCTTCTCTCTTAGTATTTTGTTCGTAACTATTAAGTTTCAGAGTATTCTTAAAAAATAATTACCCCCTCTAAAAATAGACCATATTTTTGAACTCTTTTGATTTGTTTTGATAATTCGTTGTAAGTTTTATTGTGTTAAAATTGGACACGGAGACAACTCCTTTTCAGTGCCTTCCGAATACATATTTTGATTTGCATTCACATAAAAAAGATAAATAATTTTTAAGAAGTGTGATATCACACATAAAGCTAAAGCTTGTCTAATGTTACATGCCAAATTTGAAAATTGATTGGAAAGTTGGGAGGACTCACACGACACAGTAGGTGTATTTTGTGACCTATCAAAGGCGTTCGATTGTGTGGAGCACAAAACGCTAATTTCCAAATTAAATCATTATGGTATACGCGGAAAATCTCTAAATCTTATTGATTCGTATTTATCAGAGCGTATACAGAGAGTAGGATTTAATGGTGCCGTCTCTCAGGGATCGATAGTAAAAACGGGTGTTCCCCAAGGCTCAATTTTAGGACCATTTCTATTTCTCGTATTAATGACCTTCCTTTAATGGTTACAGAAATGGCTGACATAGTTTTATTCGCGGATGACACGTCTCTCCTATTCAGGGTTAATAGAAATAATGCAAATATTGGAGAGCTACTTATAAATAATACGTTGAATAAGGTTTGCGAATGGTTTTCGGCTAATAATCTTATGTTAAATTCAAAGAAAACTAAATGTATAAAATTTTCTCCCCCAAATACGCGCTGTTATGATTTAGAAGTAAAGATAGGCGGAAACAGCTTAGAACTTGTAAAAGATACTGTATTTCTTGGGATACATATTGATTCCCGACTACAGTGGGGATCCCATATCAAAAGTTTATCAGGAAAGCTTAGCTCGGCTGCTTACGCAATAAAAAAAATAAGACAATTGACAGACATACCAACAGCCCGCTTAGTCTATTTTGCCTACTTTCATAGTCTTATGTCTTATGCGGTCATTTTGTGGGGATCTGCTGCTGATTTGGAATCAATATTTATTCTACAAAAGAGGGCTATTCGAAATATATATAAAATGAAGACAAGGGAATCCCTAAGAGAGTTGTTTAAAGAGATTAATATTCTTACTTTGCCATGTTTATACATATTTGTAAATATTATGTTTGTTCGCCAACATATTCACAGCTACGTTCAGATTAGTGAAGGTCATTGTCTCAATACGAGAAATAAATATAAACTTCGTCTTCCAAGTTACAAGAGAAGTAAGACGAATAAATCTTTCTTAATGAACTGTGTTAGATTTTATAATATGCTACCAATCAATGTTACCCAAATGACTGACACTAAGTTTAAAGAATTTGTAAAAAAAACCCTCATGAAAAAAGCCTATTACAAAATCAATGATTATTTAAATGATAATCATGCATGGGACATATAGATTGCTCCACACTGCAATCTTACATTTAGTCACTTTCGTAATTGTATATTGAAATGTAATTTATTTTTTTTTATTATACATTTTGTTTAGCTCATAAATTCCTTTTTTCCTATTATATCAACACAAAACTTTTTTGTGAAACAGTTATTATTGTATCCATTTATATTAGATATAATTTTTTATTTTTTTGTTTTGGCCAGGAAAGTGTTCCAAATAGACATGACAATTAATTAACTACTTAAGTATAGTTATTACAATCACTTGTATATTCTGATACGTCGCTTTTGGAGCATTTTCCTTCCAATTCAATTTTGACATTTGTGACTAAAGGTATTGTATAATACACGTAAATTTTATTAGGTTGTAGAACATATTCATGTAAAGGGAGGATGGAACCCTTGCAGAGTTTCTTGCCTGTATCTTCTCTAGACAAGGCCTCCCGGTAGTGAACAGGCCGAAAAAAAAGTAGTGGTATTGTCAATTTTAGGATAATAGTAATTTATTTTGTTTTGACTTGTCAAAAGTGTATTTGATGATATCAATTTGATTAAATGACTTTGAGTTTGAGTTTGAGTTTGAAATATGGAAAAATGTTAGTATGGAAAATGCGGAATTTCCCAAAATCTCCATACAAAACGCCAATTTTATTTGTTTATATTTACACTGTTGTAAAATGATTTGGATAAAAAGGGCAATTTACAAAAGAGACGTGAACCTTGCTGTACTTTAAAAAAAATTGAAATTTCCATTTTTTGTCTTAGAAGTGTTTTTTCTTTACAGGGGTCGTACTGGTCCTAATAATTTTATTTTGAATTTTGCATACGACCGATTTGAAACATGTCAAAAAAACATGTATTTAAATAATACACGTATTTAAAGATATAAATAATGATATAAAGATAATTGCCTGCCCTGTAAAATAAAAAATACTTCCTACGTCAAGGGTAAAGGTCGTGTACCCCTACGAACTTCCTAAAATATGGCATTGACAGCGTTTTATGTCAAATACATGTTTTTATTATCCAATACCATTTCCCAACAAATAATAGTATTATTTAATTTTATAAATTAATGTTCAATAACTGTGATTTTGCTACGAAAAATCTGTATTTTTAAAATGCTAAATATATTATTTAAAAATCTCTGATCAAATCTAATAATTATATACATACATAACAAACATGTCGTGACGCCTCTTTCCCCGAAGGAAGTAGGCAGAGGTGTTAAACACCCACATTACAAGACAAAAAATATTGTTAGCCGATCAGAATAATTATTTATTCATTTATTATTGTTATTATTTAACATGTATATAACATAATATTGGGTCCTTACCTATGAAATTGGTGTTTTTATTCTGTCTTAGCAATTTGTCCGTAACTATTAAGTTTCAGAACATTCTTATAAAATAATTGCATCTTCTAAAAATAGACCATATATGCTCGTAAGTTGCTTGTAAGTTTAATTGTGTTAAAATTAGACACAAAGACAATTATTTTTAACTGCCTCCCGAATACATTATTTGATTTGTATTAACATAAAAACGATGAATAATTTTTATCAAGCGTGTTCACACACATATTGCTAAAGCTTGTCTAATGATACGTGCCAAATATTATTATCTCTGGATTTGCCGTTGTTAAGAAAACTGATAAAATGTTAGTATATAAAATGCAGATATCCCCAAAACCTCCATACAAAACACCAATTTCATGGGTAAGGACCTAATATATCATGGAACACCCAGTGACAAGATGAGATGACGATATTTGTAGGTTGGCTGGAGTGGGCTGGATGAGAACGGCCGAAGATCGAGAGCGGTGGCTTGCATTAGGGCAGACCTGTGTCCAGCAATGGACGAGCAAAGGTTGTTGATGATGATGATGAACATACCATTTTTTTTTGGTATTTTCCCTCTTGTTATCTCACTGACTTGATTTAGCATTTTTTTCTATGTACATTCGAACTCTTCAGTTTTATTATACGAAATGAAATGAAACATCTTTTTATTGCATATTGACAAACTTGTCTTAATCTAGGATTGGAGCCACCTTTTAAGCTAAAAGCCTGTGCCAGGCAACTCCGCTCTTCCATCTCTTAACTTACTTATTATGCTAAATATGTAGATATAAATAGATTACGCTTTATTGATTGCCAAATAGTTTAATTATTTATTATTATAATAGTAGTTTATTTATTTATTTATTATTTATCCACAAGGAACCAAGAAGAAATTCTTCAAGACGCACTACTGAAAATTAAAAGTATTTTATATTCGTACCTCCATGGCGAGAATGGCGACATCTTATTTATGTACTTATTGGTAAACGCTAGTGCTAAGAAGAAATAAACCATTTTAACTATTGACTTACACCCAGTTGCAGAAACGAACTTTAAAATTTAATGTCAGCATTATCTCTAATGCTCCATTAAATTTATTTATTGAAGTGTCAAAAGACACCCTTAGCGTAGTTTTACGTTGCACAAAACGACATTAGCACCCTGTCAATGCTAAAGAGACGTTTAGCTAGAACTATTTTGTGTGACAACCTTAACTTTAATGAACTTTAAAGTTTTAATGTCTCATTAACAAATGTCGTCCTTAAAAATCTTTGTGCAACTGAGTGGAAGTGTATTTGGTTTCTGTTTCAATAAAGGGAAATGGATTTTAAACTCATGAAACTCGAGTGTTTAATATAATCGACACATTTATATGGTGATAGTAATACTTAATAATCTATTGCTCATTATTTTGACGACCTTCGTGGTCGAGTGGTTTGTTTGCCGGTCTCAAGGCGTCGCCATCTCGAGAGGTTCGATCCCCTCCGGTGAGGTCAAATGTTTGTGTGATGAATTCAGACATTGGGTCTCCAGTCTTGAATTTTATATTGGGTCCTTACCTATGAAATTGGTGTTTTTTTCTCTCTTAGTATTTTGTCTGTAACTATTAAGAATCCGAGTATTCTTAAAAAATAATTACCTCATCTAAAAATATACTATATTTTTGAGCTCTTTTGATTTATTTTGATAATTTGTTGTTCAATTGTGTTAAAATTGGACTTGGAGGCAACTCTTTTTAAGTGCCTTCCGAATACATAATTTTATTTGCATTCACTTAAAAACGATTAATAATTTTTATGATGTGTGATACTACACATGTGATATTACACATATTACTAAAGCTTGACTAATGATAGATGCCAAATATCTTTGGATTTGTCGTTGTGAACTAAAAAAATTTTAGTATGGAAAATGCAAAATTCCCCAAAATCTCCATACAAAACACCAATTTCATAGGTAAGGACCTAATATATGTATTGTATATAGTCTGGATATTTATATGTATTTAAATATATTTATCCGGTCTCTAGTATCGTGTTAAAATCTAATCTAGTATTAAAAGAGGGCTAGTTATAGGTGTGAATACGTGAAGATATTATTATTATATTATTATTATTATCATCACCATACTTAAGGCGTATGGCAAGACAAGTCACCGGTACAAGATCCATGAACGATTCTATTTAGTAGTAATTTTCACTGAAGTCCACTAGCACAAACCAACACCACTTACAATTCCGTCTTCCATACATCGAAGAGCCCTCACCTTACTACTATTACGTAAGTGTAATACTAAACAAAAGTTCCAACTAGTTTAGCGAATCAACAACGCTGGATCAACAGAAGGAACGAAGATCCGACCCGTGCGCTGCTTGTTTAATGGTCACCGTGTACATTGTTGCATCCGGCACGACTATGGAATACAATATTTATGATAAAACATGACTAGTACGACTACATTAACGTTATGATAAAACTAATTATCGCTATAAACAGTCAAAGCATGTAAAAAAATTTAAGATGATGATTATATCCAAAGCGTTTCTGCGAGTTATAATAAAAAAAAAACGCTTTAACATATTAAAATATTATTGTCATGATTCCTTGTTCACGTCGTTCGTTGTCGTGTTAGCGGGGCAGGATTTTTACTAGAAGAAGTTTATCTATATATAGGTCATGTGGGAATACGTTTGATTAAACACATAGGTATATCAAGTGATATATTACGTCCTTATGTGAGTCTCGTAATATATATAATATTATATTTTATAGTTCTGTAATAATTTTGAATATTGATTTGTCCTTTACCTAGTATGTGAGCTACAAATTGTGTATGTCAAAAAATTAAGATTATTTACTCCAAATATAGAACGAATTCATATTTGCCTAAAATAAATAAATAATAATAATTTACTCTATGTTATTTCAGAGTGAACGTAATTTTTTTTTTTCGTTTAAACTAAGTATTATTTTACTAAGTACACATACCTATTTAATATTCGTCACACAGGTAATGTTATCCCAGCGGATAATAGAATACAAGACCTTTCAAACTCCTCAATGTTCAATAGACTCTCTAAAGGGGTTTCATCAAGTTTTACGACGGCAAAGTCAAACAAATTGATGGGTGTTCAGTAAGATGACGCGTTGGTTCGGTTTATCTTGGTGTGGTTAGATGTGTCCCGGGTAGAAGTACAGCGCTACGGGAAATGAAACTCGACCCACAGTCACCTATACATTTTGACGCATTTCCACTGTTATTGACGATACGTCATGCATTATCGGAATTAATATTTCAAAAGTGTCCGTTCACACTGACCGGCCTCAGACCTCAGCCTGTTGGGCCCACTGTTGGGCACAGGCCTTCCTCATGGAGAAACATATGAGAAGTATGGGCCGTAACGCCATCATGCTGGCCCAATGCGGGTTGGTGGGTAGAAGCAGTCGCAATAGCGACCGTATATCAGTGTTTTGTCTCATTTCAATAAGGTTTATTTTTACGTTCCACTTCTTTTCATTCTTTTGTTATTAAGAATGCTCGAGGGGATATCCAAATGCGCTTAAACTCTGATTTTAAAAACGATGTGTCTATCTGACTTCTCTCTTTTAATGTTGCCAGCTAATGAGCTAAGTGTGATGTTATTGGAGTAGTCATGACAAGTTTAAACAGTGAAATGAAATGAAATGAAATTATTCATTTATTCATTTAGGTAACAAGTAATTAAAACAATAAAACATAACAAACAAATTATACACTTCTACTTGTCTACTTCTACATTTTTTTCGTCTTGTTCACTACCGGGAGGCCTTGTCAAGAGAAGATACAGGCAAGAAACTCTGCAAGGGGTCCTCCCTTTACATAAAATTGTCTTAAGTTCTATATTATACAAATTAGGTACAGGCAGGAAGTGGAAGGAATAAGAATGAAATGAAAGTGGCATAGAAAGTTGCTGACCAGTAAATATCAATAGAATTAAAGTCTTGGCAGTTTCCAATACTTACTTTTACTGTCATAATTTTCAACAGAATGTAATTGAACGAATATGCGTCGCAAATTTTAATTTTATTGTTGTATGATGTCTCTAGTTTATTGTGACCATTATTTTTTTTATTTGCTCGTATTACCTTTGTGGGGAGCGCTCAGTCACATTTTTATTTCGCCTGGAGCAGTCGGAGGACATTTTATCTGCCTAATATTGTTCAAATTTCACGTACCCGAATTATATTTCTCTCGGACAGCGCTTTATATCATCTTATACCTATTCCAGTATAGGGTGGAAACTGTCAGCGGATATTATGGAAAAATACGTAGATGTTTACCATTTATATGTGTAGTTTGGCATGTTCTCCATATTTTTGTACAGTTTTATGAAGTATACTACATAAGAGTGTACTCAATTTGTATTATATCGCGGAACCCTAGGGTTCCACGATACCCCTTTGAGAATGGCTAGACAATACGTTTTAAAGATGTGCCAAATTTATAAAATTTTATTGTAACAGTATTTGTTTTAAAGTTCATGACCTAATGGACGATAAGGCCTAAAATGGAAGCGAGCTTCACCTGTATTCCTCAACAACTGGGGATCTGGCTATCTTACCGGATCACAACAATGCCTTATAACATTGTTATTATGGCGACAGATTTAGGTAAGACGGTGGTATCTAGACAGGTGGGCTTAGAAGTCCTACCACCAACAGAGCAGAAAAACTCCTGTTCCCGTGGGGAATCGAACCCCAGCTCTCCCTATCAACACCCGGTGGTGTCAACCACTAGACCAGAGAATGTTAGTGGAACAAGTGATTGGAAATACCATTTAAAAATAAAATAATAACATACACTGATCATTTTAATGAGTCGCCTCATATCAAAGACAAGGAAAACGAACAAACAGACAGATATGTACAAAAAAATAAAGCCAAGCCAGTTATAAAAGTGGCTACAAACATTTTTGACGTTGCAAGATGCAAGTCTGTAAGAAGCAATTGCAATGTCAAACAGTACTATGGAACCGCGTAATAGGTCAGGAAATTTAGCGCATTCAGAGTGCAAATTTCGCATTAGAATCACAAGGCGCGGGTTGCTTCCCGGTGGTTGCTCGCCTTTTGTGAGGTTTGCTACTGTCTTCCGTAATTTATGCTGTTATCTACATCTATATATATAAAACTCAAAGGTGACTGACTGACATAGTGATCTATCAACGCACAGCCCAAACCACTGGACGGATTGGGCTGAAATTTGGCATGCAGGTAGATGTTATGACGTAGGCATCCGCTAAGAAAAGATTTTGATTAATTCTACCCCCAAGAGGATAAAATAGGGGTTGAAAGTTTGTATGAAACTTTGTCAATTTTAAACCGATCGGGCTGAGACTTTGAGAGAAAATGAAAAGGTTCCCGTGGGATAGCCGCTACCACACGACTCAATGTCTATATTGGGAAACACAACGGACAGTAGTTGTGAGTAGCACAAGCAAGAAACTCAGCAAGTTCATCGTCATTCAAGTTAAAATCATCCTTAGGCATATGATACGCTATATCCAGTCTTCTCCGAATGGGGTCTAGCCAAGAAGGCAGACCGCGCCAAGGGCTTCGCAGTTTAGTAGGGAGAAGGGCAAAAGGAAAACGGGGGGTGAAGAAAATTATATTTACAGACTTGGCAGGCACAGAGAACACCGGTGCTCGCAAACAATACATGGTTCGGTTGTGTCTCGTTTTGTCCCTTTGACTAGTTAAATTAAAAAAAGTAAACTATGCCCCACTCTATTGCAACAGAGACAATTTAAATTACAAATGGCTTCTTGTACCTAAATGAGACTGTGAACTTAGTAATTAGCAAGTTGCAAGTTGGTAATGAAGGTGCGGATTTATGTTTCAAAGAGCTACGGTTTTGATTGTGATAGTCCGTCGGAACTACAGCTTTTATGGAGCACGTAAAAAGTCTCATCCTATCCTCTCGACTGTAAGAATATTGTATTAAAATAGGTATCAGATCAGCCTTAGTATAGACTAGCGGTTACTATGGTTTTTTACCTATCCACGAGAACCCTTTTATTTTCCGAAATAAAAAGTATCTAAGATGCCGACCAGGGATATAAGGTATCACCATGCAAAATTTCATTCAAATCGGTCCAGCCATTTCGGAGATTAACCCGTACAAACAGACAGAGAAACAAAAATTTTTTTTTTTTTGTATTTACCCTCTTTTTACATCCCCCTGACATGGTTTTAAGCTTTTTTTCCAATGTACAGACATTCGACGTCTACAGTTTTTATAATAAAACTGGTTTATATATTTTTTTTTTTTTTTTTAATTTGAGTTTTATTTCTTAAGACGCTTATATCTTCAGTTTATATAGTTAGAGATATCACAATGCACTAAGGCGAAATCGTGCGACTTCGGCTCTATCTTAAGGCATAAGGATCGTAGTTCCTTGCCATCGTAAAATGCAACAACTAGAGGATGAGTAGCGCGATATGATATTTATTTATTTATTTAATAGTTTATTGTAAAAAAAAAATCATTGAAAAGACTAATAATAAAATCAGTACAAAGGGTGTGGCTTATTTATGACGTTTCCATCACTCTCAATTGTCAAATTCCATAGTACTTTGACATTTAGACGTGATAAAACACGATTTAGGTGTTTATGGTACTAACGTGACCAAGGAAATACGATATGATAAATAGACAAATATTTTTCATTTCGATACTCGGTATATTAAAGGTGGTTTCACTAGTACGCGGCCGCCTGCGCACACCACGCGCGTTTTAGGATTAAAGAGATACCTATATATTAGGTCCGTACCTATGAAATTGGTGTTTTTTATGGAGATTTGGGGGATGTCTGCAATTTACTTACTAACATTTTATAAGTTTTCTTCACAACGACAAATCCAGAGATAATAATATTTGGCATGTATCATTAGACAAGCTTTAGCAATATGTGTGTGAACACGCTTGATAAAAATTATTCATCGTTTTTATGTTAATGCAAATCAAATGATGTATTCGGGAGGCAGTTAAAAATAATTGTCTTTGTGTCTAATTTTAACACAATTAAACTTACAAAAAATTATCAAATTAAATAATACGAGCTCAAATATATGGTCTATTTTTAGAAGAGGCAATTATTTTATAAGAATGTTCTGAAACTTAATAGTTACGGACAAATTGCTAAGACAGAATAAAAACACCAATTTCATAGGTAAGGACCCAATATGTGTGTTTAAAGAATGAAATATTTTTTTATTTTTGATTTTATATATATTGCAAAAAAATTAGTTTCGCTAAATCTTAATTTCCATAATATTTTGTAAATAATTAAAACTGAAGTGTTTTCAACTTGATCACAATAGACTGTTGCCATGCACCAGGCACAATGTGAGGTAAGCAATATTCTCAATGAACTGTGCATAAGTTTTATTCAAACGCACTGTTTGTTCCCTAAGGGCTCTCTGTTGTTCTTCCATTTTTTAAATTTAAATTATTGTCTTTTTTTAAATCGCCAGTCTACGCGCGTGTTGCAAAGAGTTTGCCACATTACCTTCTTATCTATGTTTACCGTAATAATAATAATTAAGCACTGCCGTGTTCCGGAAATTAGAGGTAAGTAAGTTAATCAGTTCCTCAGTAGTTGAGGAATACAGATGAAGCTCGCTTCCACCTTCGGCCTTCTCGTCACTTACCATCCAGTGAGAAAGGCCAGACATTTGCCCAAAAAAATAATGAGTCTAATTTTGTCATTCTGAGGAAAATGTCACTGAGTCCCAGTTCGATATATCCGCAAAATAATATGTATTCGCTCCATTGGACATAAATATGTGCGTTCATGTCAAACAACGCAAATGAAATACGGCGTTAGAGACAGATAATATTTTTGTCATAAATAACGAAGTACGTTTTCGCTTACTTAAACATAATTTCGTACATAAGCATTATTTATAAAGTTATTTTATTTTTCTTTCAGGGAATATTCTTGGTAGTTTCTCAAGACATTATTTCGCTTCAGTTATTATTTAAGTACATTCTTAGTGTCTCCTGCCATTTATAACGTTTATAATGTATACATAAATATTGAAATTATTTAGAAGTAACATTTCGTAGGTAGGTACCAATAAGTAACGATATGAGTCGGTAGGTATGTCGTTTAATTTTAATGTTTGTTAGCTATTATTTATAAATGTATCATATCATCATCACGCCTTTTTCCCCGAAGGGGTATGTTCACATTTCGCCAGATATGTTAGTTATTATGATATTTAATAAACTAATTAGTAGAAATAAAAAATATTATTGAAGCTAAGAGAACATAGTATATTATAATTATCTACTGGTTGTTGCCCGCGACTTCGTTCGCGGTTGCTATGGTTTTTTAAACCATCCCACGGGAACCCTTTAATTTTCCGGAATAAAAAGTATCTAAGATGTTGACCAGGGATATAAGGTATCACCGTGCCAAATTTATTTAAAATCGGACCCGCCATTTCGGAGATTAGCCCGTACAAACAGACAGAGAATTAAAAAAATATTTTTATTGGTATTTTCCCCCTTTTACATCCCCCTGACTTGGTTTTAAGCATTTTTTCTATGTACAGACATTCGACCTCTACTGTTTTATTATATGTATAGATAAGCAACACTGAGTTATGGATAAGACATAATAATGTCTTCCTTTCTTCGACTTCAGGATTCTACGGAAGATCTGCTTTGTTAAGTCTTCGCAACATCATGCTGAATAACTGCCTATCTATAACTATCTATCTATTTAGTTCATGAGTAATGTTAAATCAATAGTGACGTCATCAAATAACATGTTGGCACAAAAAATATCCTTAAATTTTTTTTACTCGTAGTCTGCCGAGTAAATAACTTGTAGATAATATTTGCCATTTTAGCGCATGTATCGCAACCAATATTCGCCGGTATTTTTATCTAAATGTGGTTCAGTGGATATTTTTTGTTCGTCAAGCGCAGCTTGGTCCCTCCCAATGGTGGTGGTCGTTAAGATAACTATCGCTTTCCCTTTGCCGGTTATTTATTGCTGTGTTTAGCAATAATGCCACCTTTTACCATATGGGTCGAGTGGTAAATCAAGGGAATTGGTCGTGGAATATATTTGTTCACTAAATGGGAATTATTGTTCAATATTAATTTATTTAAGCATTATACGTAAGACAATTAGAGCCTTCAAAACACAGTCAGGATTTATAGGTATTTAATTTCATATGATGCGTTCACAGGCTACTTTCAACAAGTACAATTTCTAGTGTAGTGCTGAAATTAGACTGTTGATTTTTGCGTTCATTTTTTATGCTCCATAGATGAATGATGAACAGTGAATTGCGTTGTTTGTATAGATGAGAAAAGCAAAGAAAACAGCTGTTTGCGGTAACCGTCTACGGGTTGATTAAAGCGTCTTATTTAAATTAATTTATAAAAACCAAAATTTTTTTTATTGGGTCTTTACCTATGAAATTGGCGTTTTTTTTCACTCTTAGTATTTTGTCTGTAACTTTTAGATTCAGAGTATTCCTAAAAAATAATTTCCTCGTCTTAAAATAGACTATATTTTTGAGCTCTTTTGATTTGTTTTGATAATTTTTTGTGAGTTTAATTGTGTTAAAATTGGACACGGAGACAACTCTTTTTAAGTGCCTCCCGAATACATAATTTTATTTGCATTCACTTAAAAACGATAAATAATTTTGATGAAGTGTGATATTACACATATTACTAAAGTTTGTCTAATGATAGATGCCAAATATAATTATCTTTGGATTTGTCGTTGTGAAGAAAAGTGAAAAAATTTTAGTATGGAAAATGCAGAATTCCCCAAAATCTCCATACAAAACGACGATTTCACTGGTAAAGACCTATTATAAACTAAAATCGTTGTCTCGTCGGGGGACCGCTCTATACCTAACAAGGTCACATGAAGGTACTTAGCGGACCCCCGACGAGGCAACGACTTTTTTTTATATTTTTCATTTTGGTCAGGGGTTGGCATCGTCGCGCCACGTCGCGTCTCTGTGTGAGCTGACCCTAAGTTCTATATGTGTGAGTTTTGCGACACTGACTGGTTCTAGATCGATGTTTTATGATGAACAGACCCTTAGTACTATATTCCCCGCATATCTTCCTGGGTACAACTATAAGCTTGTGTGCGTGCATTCCGGAGTGCATGTATGGCGTTGCTGCACCGTGGGTCAGTAAACGTATACCTTTTCGTCAGAAAAGCTCATCTCTGGAATTAATAGCTGACCTTACATAACATATGTAATGTAAATTTATTTAGCGCAGTATTATTATAGGTAAACAGTAGATTATAAGGGTATGTGGGGGATCACAAAGGGATGAAGGCAACGACAATTAATTTTGTGCAACCTTGCTCGTATTTTACCTGCCTGTAATCTTGTGGTTAGACTTCCTGATTGACAGATTGTCTACAAGGGATCGTTATCTAGCGATAAGTCGCTTAGACGCGTCAATTCGAATAAGCGTCCGTTTGATATTTTTGAGTATCAGAATTTTCGTACAATCGCACGAAGGAACGATATGCGTGGATGCGTGTTCTAAAGTTGTATGAAAGTATGCTCTTTTGTATAGAAAAAACACACAGCACAACACACTGAAAACGCACGCGCGTCGATGCGTTTCTCGTGGAACATGTGGAGAAACGCAGCTGCGTTTGAGTGTCGCTGACGCAAGGTATGACGCACACTGATGCGTGATTTTCTAACAGCTTGTATGAAATGACAGCCTTGTAGAAATGAAAAGACGCGTTCGAACAAGCACCGAGGTACGACGATCCGTCGTACGGCTCAGTGTGGGAATCGCCTTATTAATATTTAGCTAAATTTATACATTGCCTTGTCCTCAGCCTATATACGTCCTACTGCGTTCCTCGTGGAGAAACACATTAAGAGTATGGGCCGTAACACCACCACACTGGCGCAATGCGGGTTGGTGGGCAGAAACAGTCCCAATAGTGACCGGGACCAACGGCTTAACGTGCCATCCGAAGTTCGGAGGAGTAGGAGATCACAAAGTTTTGGTCACCCATCCACGGCTTGACCATGGCGAAGGTAGCTTTATTTTGGAATCGAATCCAAAGCGTACTTACCACTACCGAGCTCCTCCAGAATTTCTAACAGCTTGTATGAAATGACAGCCGGCTCTGACATCCGTCAAAACATCGCTGATTCGCGAAAGTACGCGCGTAGACACGCTCCGTGTGGCTCAGTGTGGGAATCGCCTTATAGCGTTTATACATTGTTTGTGAATATCGCTTACCTCAAACTGTGCCCAGTGAATGACAACAGGACAGTTTCGCCCCCTATTACACGAGGACTTTAACATATCAAGGTTAAAAGTGTCATACATATGTATCGTATATAATATGTATTCACACCTATCAACTAGCCCCATTTGAAGCAACTATTGCTGCTTGTGTTACGGACACTCGATGACGGATTGATATATTTGATAGAAAAATAAATATAAACATCCAATACTGGAGAACAAATGCCTGAATTCATCACCCATACGTTTGCCATCGGCGGGGATCGAACTTAGAACCCCTCGAGATGGCGACGCCATGAGACCGGCGTTTAGACCACCACAGAGGTCGTCAAAAATTTTTTATTAAGAGCTATGTGGTAGCGGTTAAAAGAACCAACCCATCTCTTCCCTTGGGTGTCGTAAAAGGCGGCTAATAGACTTAGAACTGCACAACATCCCATAGCTGATAGCGGCGACGGGCTCACCATCTGTCACGCTGAGTGCAGTCACTGCTTGGTGAAGCGCGGACTATGGCAATGGACTGCTTTTGCGGTGCTTTTGACTAGTCTCTGACTAACCCTTAGGCGATAAAAGTTGTGTTTATATGTATGTATGCATGTAAGTGTAATCAAATGTAACCATTTTACTTAGAGAATAACTACGAGTGTTTCAAGCATAAATCAGATGGTGATCTATAAAACGTGAGTGTCGCTCATTTACGAGGAGCAAAGAGCTATGTGTCGGCCATTATGTGCGTGGGCGTTTCCAGACTGAAGACATTTCTTAAATAGACCTTAAATAGTATATCAAGAAGGTACTTAAGTGAATCACTCAAGCGAACCAACCAAAGATATGTAGAGTATTGATGTAAAATTGACTGAGGGAAACTTGAGATCTTTTTGATTTGGCTTTATGGTAGTTAGTGAACGATAACCATACATTTTAGTTCGCGAAAGTCAAAGTGTTCGGATGTGTGTGTGGGCTGTATTAAAGAAGGCCTTGTTGGTTCGAAATGGTTTATTATTGAGCACTGTTTACAACACAGGTTTAGCCCTACGTTGTAAGAGAAATACACACTGATAGATTTAATTAATTAAATACTTGTCGAAGACAAACTATAATATATAAATTGAGAGGCAGGAGCACGTCCTCTCAGCACCGTGGTCGGAAGTAGAAGAAGGAGTAAACACTAAGCGTTACTTTAGTGATGTGACGTGAAACAAGTGTTGGGTAACATGCCCACACAAAGTCATATCTCCAATATTTTTTTAAGGTCGAAGGTGGAAACGAGTTTCACTAACCGCCAACCAAACCAAGTAGGAAAACTTCTGCCCCCCTGGGGAACCCCGGACTTCCCGATCAAACCCGTTAGACCAGGGTGGCCGTAAAAATCAACTTACATTAATTACACTACCCATCAAGCCCATCATGCTGAAACACAACAAAAATTACAATACAAGCCCATAGTGTTCATTTTAGGCTAGGCTAATTGGTTGAAACCTTTTTTTTGTAAGATTCTCCCTTTAAAGGGACGGCAAAGGAACTGAGCGCTTAACAGCCATGACTTTCTTAATTATGACGTCAGAATGCTAGTGAAAGCATTTCAATGCACCTTGGGAGAGTTTGGTGTCAAACGATCGATAGTAGACACTGTGTCAAACAGTAGACACAGTGCTACTTCGATGAGGTGGATTACCACGATAAAAAACTCATCACTTTTCGCACCACTTGACGCTTATTTCAAATGACATTGCACATCATCACAGACACTTATTACACAAAACTACACTGATTTAACGTAACAATATCCACTCTGAAACTGTATTTAAATCATCGAAATAAAAATCACGTCCGCCATAAAGCTTAGAACCTTTTTTTTGTTCATGTAAAAATATAATAAAAAAAATAACAGACGTTATTTATTTCAAAAAATTTACAGCGCCACAAACTTATCTAATCCGGTGGCCAAAATCAGAACTAAGTGTCCCCATTATGATTGTATTTGTCAATGTCAAGATATGTTATTGTTTGAGAGTGGGTTTTCGCGACTAAATTCGACAACAGCGACCCTTACCGCCGGGTCAGATAAATTTGTGGCACTGCACTGAAAGTTTAATTAAATTTAATTAAATGTCATGCGACATGACATTTGTTCAAATTTACCAAATGAAACGTCATGTCTTGGTCATGTCCAATAATTGACTGTCACTCGCATTAAATGTCAACGCAAGCGGATGAAAAGCATATTTGAAAAACAGGATAACTTGAATTGGTATATACTTATTTGGTTAGGTCAGCACTTTTAATATGCATAACATATAAATAATAATGCATATAGAATTATTATTAAAACATAATCCAATTATTTTGGAAATGGTCACGTTTGCTTTAATTTGCTTTTACAATTTCGACACATTTTTAACTTACCTATTTTGGTAAGTGATCGTCTGAGGCCAATGGTCAAATATATATAAATTTAAACACACATACATAAGTCACGCCTTTTTCCCACAGGGGTAGGCAGAGATTACATCCTTCCATTTGCTACGATCCCTGCATATTTTTTCGCTTCATCAATTCTCATTACTGTCCTCATACATGCTCGGCGATATTGGGTACTTTTAACTTGGCCCTTCTCAAGGACGTCTTTAATTTGGTCGAAGAACGTTCGCCTGGGTCTGCCTCGTCCCGTATCTCCACTCACACCCCGATTCATATATCCCTTTAGTCAATCTATTCATTACTGAAGTCTTTACCTATGAAATTGCCAATTTTTCTCTCTTAGTATTTTGTCTGTAACTATTAGGTTTCAGACTATTCTTAAAAAATAATTACCACCTCTAAAAATAGACCATATTTTTGAGCTTTTTTGATTTGTTTTGATAATTTGTTGTATGTTTAATTGTGTTAAAATTGGACACGGAGACAACTATATTTAAGTGCCTCCCGAATACATCATTTCCATTCATTTTCATTCACTTAAAAACGATAAATAATTTTTATGAAGTGTGATATCACACAGATCGCTTAAGCTTGTCTAATGATACATGCCAAATATTATTATCTCTGGATTTGTCGTTGTGAAGAAGACTGAAAAAATGTTGGTATGGAAAATGCAGAGTTCCCCAAAATCTCCATACAAAACGCCAATTTCATAGGTAAAGACCTATTACCCATTATATTACCCATGACCGTACCAAAATTTTGTGCTTTGTAATAATTTCTTTTGTATACACGTACCTTCAAGAGTTTTTATATGTCGAAAAGTTTTTGTGACAGTTACAACTTCCATGATCTTGTTCCCTTTGATCTCGAAGTCTAAAGAAAATTCTTCTTCGTGGAGGCAATCTAAAAGTTTTCTTTCATTATTCACGTATTCAGTACTTTGTTTTATGACCAAATCGATTATCTCAGAATACAAGTTCGGGGCTAATAACAGCCAGTTGCCCTCATCTATTCCGCAAAAGTTATATTGAAAATGTTGAATACGTTTTCAATTACTTTTGCTATGGTGTCGGTTGAGGCAACGCTCATAAGTTTGGCACTCAGGCTTTGCGAAACAAGTTGCAGTACTTGTTTGTGAAATACAAATTTGTCAGATCGTTAAGTCCGGAACAAATTAATTTGAAAAGTTCGACTTATAGATTGAGTTGAGTGGTTCAATATGGGCTCTGAGAGGTCCAATGCTGGACATAGTCAATGCTTGGTTTTACGCCACCGAGCACATCAACTAGAATTTGAAATTATTAAAAGAAGAACCAGTAACGTCATAGAATCCCATCTAAACTTCCTTTTTAATTCCACACTAACCTGTAAGCATTGTAAATTTACAATAACGTCTCTAACACGTCGCCTTGACAGCCACCCCTTCTTTGCGCTGGCGACGAAATTAAACTTTGAATTGGCACCGCGGCCGTAGATTATGCCTAATGGAAGAGACGCGCCTACTGCTCTCTAATGACACTAGATGAAAGGCTGTAAACTCGGCAACCAGGTGACTTCCTGGATTCTTAATTTGATATAGGCTCAGCTGATTAAAGTTGTAAGTTTCGAAGGATATAATTAGCATCAATCACTGTTATTTTCTGTGAAATAAAATTAATATTGGGTCCTTACCTATGAAATTGCTGTTTTTTTTTCTCTCTTAGTATTTTGTCTGTAACAATTAAGATTCAGAGTATTCCTAAAAAATAATTACCTCGTCTAAAAATAGACTATATTTTTGAGCTCTTTTGATTTGTGTTGATAATTTGTTGTAGGTTTAATTGTGTTAAAATTGGACACGGAGACAACTCTTTTTAAGTGCCTCCCGAATACATCATTTTATTTGCATTCACTTAAAAACGATGAATAATTTTTATGAAGTGTGATATTACACATATTACTAAAGCTTGTCTTATGATAGATGCCAAATATTATTATCTTTGGATTTGTCGTTGTGAAGAAAACTGAAAAAAATTTAGTATGGAAAATGCAGAATTCCCCAAAATCTCCATACAAAACACCAATTTCATAGGTAAGGACCTAATATTTCACATTATGACATAGCGTAAAGAATATAGCATAAGAAGCTGGGTGAAGCACGGATTATGCCTAGTCATAGATAAATTTTGTAGTATAGATAGTTATTCCCATACATAGGTTTTTAGTCCGTCTAAAACATGTTTTGTTGCTTGTACCCATTCGTTTGACTTATAACGTTGGGTGGCGCTACTACATTCATACAATCACGCCTATATTTCCCGAAGGAGTAGGCAGAGTCCAAGGAGCACTGTGTTCCTTAAGGCCACATTTAGCCATACAAAAATTGGATTTGGTCTGATGAAAAATCGTGAAAGAGTAGTAACAAGTGGCTATCTATGACGTAGTCTAGTATGCTTTTGCCTAGTCTCTGACTAACCCTTATGGGATAATAGTCGTGATTTTATGTATGTATGCATGCAAAGAATATGCATGTTAAAGTGGCAGCTGGCCATATTTGTCGAAGAAAACTAAAAATAACCGTTGGAGAAAGCCCCAACGGTTATTAGCACTACGAGTATTAGCAGAAAGTCGCAAGATGTGGGATGCACAGTTTGTCCAGCATCCCATTGTCCTCATCCTATATACGTCCCACTGCTGGGCACAGGCCTTCCTCATGGAGAAACACATAAGGAGTATGGGCCGTAACACCACCACGCTGGCCCAATTCGGGTTGGTGGGTAGAAACAGTCGCAAAAGCGACCGGGACCAACGGCTTAACGTGCCTCCCGAAGCAATAAGGAGGTCGATATCACAAAGTTTTTCATCCATGGCCTGACCATGGCGAAGGTACCTTTGTTTTTAATTGAAAGCCAAAGTATACTAGCCACTACGCCACCGAACTCCTCATGTACATTAATTAACAATACATTTACATCAAAGCATATTTAATTTATACATTGATTGCTGAATATCGCTTACCTCAAACTGCCCAGTGAATAACCCATACCCATACTAACCACTACGCTACCGAGCTCCTTCTTCTCAACTTAACATATTAAAAAATCAGCATTAATAACATATAATATGCCTTTATCCTGGTAGGATAGATGGGGATTAAACGAACGAGTGCATTGCTTGTACAGAAAAAAAAAACAATATTTGTGTGTTCAAAAGCAGAGGAGAACTGAATAGATTATTAATTGTTATATTGAATTTTGAAATAAAAATGTAGACAATATTAAAACAGTCAATCTTACATATAGCACATGGTAACTTAACATAATTAGTTTAATTACCTCATTTTTTCTTCTACGTATAAGTATTAGGTCCTTACCTATGACATTGGTGTTTTGTATTTAGATTTTGGGGATGTCTGCATTTTACATACTAACATTTTTTCAGATTTCTTCACAACGACAAATTCAAAGATAATAATA
This sequence comes from Parapoynx stratiotata, assembly GCA_910589355.1. NCBI lineage: Eukaryota > Metazoa > Arthropoda > Insecta > Lepidoptera > Crambidae > Parapoynx > Parapoynx stratiotata. The sequence continues at coordinate 15,144,639 of OU342461.1, forward strand.
TTTGGCATGTATCATTAGACAAGCTTTAGCAATATGTGTGTGAACACGTTTGATAAAAATTATTCATCGGTTTTATGTTAATGCAAATTCAAATGATGTATTCGGGAGGCAGTTAGAAATAATTGTCTTTGTGTCTAATTTTATTACAATTAAACTTACAAAAAATTATCAAATTAAATAATACGAGCTCAAATTTATGGTCTATTTTTAGGTGAGGCAATTATTTTATAAGAATGTTCTGAAACTTAATAGTTACGGACAAATTACTAAGACAGAATAAAAACACCAATTTCATAGGCAAGGACCTAATATTTAGCAAAAGCTTAATGTTGTGTGGATACATGTTACTGCTTGCCATTTCATTTCACCATTTGTTTTACTTTATAGCATGCAAAGAGACAGCAAATTTTAGTTTCATAGGACAACAATAGGTCACAGTTGAAAATCAATTATTTGCCTGTGGTTTCACAATCATATTAAGCTGAACTGTCGCCTAATTTGTAGCCTGCAGCACACGCGCACTCAATAAATTGTTTGTTTTTCTATATTGTTTTGTGTGATGCAGAATTCAAATAAAGAGTTTATTAATATTATTAAATATTGCAAATACAATTAAGAAAAGTCAAAGTCAAAGTCAAAGTTCTTTATTGCATTCATGAGTAAAAATAGGTGTTACAATGTAATAGCATCATCATGAAACCCATTTGGGTGTAGCAAATTGAAAATACAAAAAATATCAAATTATTATTAGAATTGAAATAAAATTATTATACATTTATTAAATGTCATTTTTAAATAGGATTGAACGAGTAAGATCTGTCAATAATATGTAATAGCTTACAATAATTCTAAGTATTATAGCTTCAAATATGTCAAATTAATCATTCATATATTCATTAAGATTATAGTAACAATTTTTAATTAGCGTTTTTTTTATTTTATTTATATATGCATTTGTGTTCCGTTCCTTTCTTATATCATTTGGTAGTTTATTATACACTCTTATTGCACTTACATAAGGACTTTTTTTATACATACCTACTTTAATATTTGGCAACACAAGTTTATCCTGTTGGTTTGTTCTAGGCGCATAAAGTCTATTTTGCTTTGCGTTTTCAAAAATAGTTGGGTTTTTACGTACAAACTTACACAGCTCCAATATATACATACTAGTCAATGTCAAAATATTTAGTCTAATAAAGTGTGGCCTACATGTCTCAGGATGGGCAATTAGCTATTATGCGAATAAGCTTCTTTTGGAGAATGAAAATCTGTTCAACGTTAGTGCTGTTTCCCCACAAAATCAATCCGTAACTTAGCCAAGAATTTGCATACGTGTAATATGCAGAAATAGCAGTTTTTTGATTAGTGCTAATCTTCAATTCGTATAGTGCGTAGGCAAATCTTGATAGTTTTGACTTTATCTTTTCGATATGCAACTTCCAACTAAAATTAGAATCCAAATCCATGCCTAGAAGTGTACATGTATTTACGTTTTCTATATTTACTGCATTGGATGTTAGTTGTACCTTTAAGGGTGACTTTTGGTAAGGCATAAACTCTATTAATTTTGTTTTTTCGTAGTTTACGATTAAGTTGTGTTCTCTCAGCCATTCAATAACTTCTTGGAATGTCTTTTTTAAATTAGATTCGAAAGCGGCTGTCAATTTCGAACAAAAGGGATACATCGTCAGCAAACAGTACACAATGTGTATTAATGATTTTTGGTAATTGGTTTATGTATATTAGAAATAGTACGCATCCTATCACACTTCCTTGAGGAATAGAACAATTTATCTTTCTTGGGCTTGATAAGTAACTATTGATTGTGTTTTTGTTTGAGTCATGATGACTAATTTGCACATATTGTGTTCTATCCTTTACCCTTTTTAGCTTTATTTTTTTCATTAATTTTTATATTTTATTGGCTATGCTAACTGAATATTTATTTAATTACGAACAGTAATCAACTTAAATAGTTGATTACTGTTGATTTGCAAACAAAATGTAAGAACAAGTTATAACGAGTCTATATTCAATCCTTTTAACATTTTAATTCTCGTATAAAATATAGAAAAAGTTTCGTCATTTCCCAAGTTTGAATTGAGGTGTTTCACTTCGGGCGACGATTAATAGCAGAACTTGAAAGTCATTTATTTGGAAATGCTGGGATAGATGACTTATGTATTTGTCGAAAACAATGACGATTTTCAGTTTTACGCGACCACTACGCGACAGTTACAAATAATATAAAAAATTCAATTAAAATTGACTTGGATACTGCATTGTATTGTATCATAGGCCGTGGGTTTAAAAAAATATGTCCTAAGTTAAACTACAAATTCATTTTCATTTTGAAAATGTCATCTGTCACGTATTATGTCTTCTAATCTTCTTTTATTTCAGTATAATTCATTAATTTGTTTGTTGTATATTTGCGCATTAGATTATTAGATTATTTACTATAACTGATAGCGTTCTTACTGTTTGAATAATAATGCCATAGACTCAATCTGGGCACACGAGCTATAGGCTGGTAATTTTAAATTATAAATTACGCTTTTGCTTAAATTTCAAAAACGCCTTCGGACATGATGGTCTATGAATTATCTGTGCCCGAGCGTCACGATTATTGTAAACAATTCAATACGTTGCCGACAGTTATGCTTGATTGGTTGTGACTGGCGTTTGACGGATTTTGACCATGCGTAGTAATTGTTTACATGAAGCGTTACTCAACTTATTTCTCGAACATGATAGATAGCGTTTTTGGCAGATGAAAAAAAAAGTAAAAATATATTTTATTTGTTATTTAAATTGAATTTCTACAGCAATTCTTGTTTATATTTATCGAACTTGGTATATTTCGGACACTTGTATTAAATACTTTGTGAATGACATATTATTTTCATTACTTTTGATATGTGTCTAGCTAGACTAGCCTATTATCATAACATAAAGATTCGTCTACTACGGGCTTAAGTCTTATCGGGTTTGACTCGGGGTTCATCAGGAGAATGACCTAAGTAATTATAGGCTAGACTAGCTAGGCTATCTATACAAAAGGCTATTAGGCAGGAACGTTGAGCGAGCTCACAGGCGTACACATCGCCACTCTATGCCAAAGCTTTTAGGCTAATCCTTATGAGGAGAGATCAAAGAGGTTTGTAATAGTGTTGTTGGCCTTACATATTAACCTTTGCCATGGGTGCTTCAACTAATTTATAGTGACCAATACTTTGTGAACTTGATTGGAAAACGCATGGAAGCATTTGAAAGCGCAGATGGTCTTTTACCGGCTGATTTAGTGGTTAATTAGCCCTACGTGCACAGAACTTTCGACAAGCCAAATTTGACGTCTAAGATCGACAATTGTCTAAAAATTCGATAAATTTGACAGATAACCCGCGTCATCCGCTGTTCGTCACCCGCTGATGTTACCCGCTGTTAGTTGCTAGTTCCCGCTGGCCGTTGCCCGTCGGTTACCGCCGTGATTTCTCAATTACACATACGACTGCACCGAGGGCAGTTATAACGGTCGAAGTCGAATCGTGGTGAAAGTTCGCTCGTCACCGCCGTTTTACACCGCCTCATCATCAGCCAAGCGAGTCTGGGCCGCTAGCGGCAAATCAAGTAAGTGTGCATTTTGCTTCCTATCTTTAGAGAGCTGTGACTTCGTCTTTTCTGTCCTTTGCAGCTCTTATAATCTCCTACACATAGGTCGCGTTATTGCAAGCGCCTGCTGTAGCTTTTTTAAGCAGAAAATACAGTCCACTAACACTCCGCTATGGAAGGGGAAAAAATTCCTGCAATAACGAAAGGAGTGAAAAGAACGGATGCTTTTGTCGATCAAATATGGCGACTGTCGAATTTCTATGCAGTATCGATACCAAATCGGTATAATGTGCGCACTTTCATTCATGTTCATACTAGCAGATAAAAGTATAGTCTGCGCGGGATCTAAGTGGATAGATACAGTTGCAATATCAATAGAGACCAACGGCTTAATGCCGTTTAATGTACTCAATAACTCAAGATCTTAAAGTTTTGGTCTCAAAAACAGCGGAAATCCGTTTGTTTACAATGAAACCAAACCCTCACTATTAAACTCCGAAACTGACATAGGTATCTTTCACAGTTAATTCAACATACAGTATTTATTAAATTTCACTGTCACGTCGAAAGATTTCCTTTATTCAGTACTAATGGCTTCCTGCGGTTTCACGCGCAGTACTAGTTCCCATGGGAATCAAAATCAAAATCAAAAATATCTTTATTTTATAGGCTTGATATTATTATATTATAAATTGACGTTTTTAAGTGTTACAAACACTTAAAAACGTCAATTTATAAATAAGTGAATCTACCACTCGCTCGGAACCCAGACTTCCCTGAGAAGAGCGAGCCAGAAACTCGAGGGTTGCTCTTTTTTTTCACATTTTTTATAATTCTTTATATATAATATCGGAATAAAAAGTAGTATTAGCCTATATCCTTTCTCAGACTCTAGACTATCAGTGTACCAAATTTAAATTAAATCGGTTCAGTAGAGACCGACAGACAGTCATAGTGTCCCATATTTGATAATATTAGTATATATCAAAAAGCAAGTAATAAAAACATCAGATGAAGTCTTTGTTCTCCAGCAAGCACGAGAATTTAATTTGGAGCTTTTGTGAAAACATTAAAAAGTCGGGCTCATTCGGTTGCAACTGATCCACGTTTCGCTTTATCGATTTGATCGAGCTCTTCAATAGTATTCGAAAACATTCCACGCTTGGAAATGCTTCTGTTTATCGAATATTTATAGAATTTGTTCCGATTGTGCTGCGCTGGTCATTATCGGTGCTTTTAAATTTTATCCGCTCAACAATTCGGAGGGATCAATCTTTATTGAAGGGGCTTCAGATAAAAGGAATTAAGCTGTACATTATAATAGTATATTAGCGTATTATGTTACAACACTAGATATTGAAATTCACAAAGGCGACTAAATCATTCGACTTTAGACCGACCGTAGCCATTCGCCATCAGAAAATGCAACAAGTACCCGATATTCAATTCACTCGTATGGTAATCTAAATTATATAGAAAATAAGCAAATTGTATCGCGTATAAATAAAATGAATAACGACCCACGTAGCCTAGTGGTTTATATGAGCGACGGCTTGAAGGCGCCGTAAACTGTTGAAGTTCTGGGTTTGAGTTTTTAAGCATATTGTAACATATCATCTTTCCCCGATATGTTAGGCCCCATGTAACAGGTGGCGAGTCGGTGCCGGTGGCTTGAACCGGGCAGAATGTGAAACAACCGATATTCACAATGAATTGTACATACGTTTTATTCACTCAGTGGTACAGGCGGTGGGATCAAACCCGCATTTCCCGCGGCCTCGTGCCCCGTCCATACCAACTAGGCTATCGCTGTCTTTCGATTCCTTTGGGTTCCAGTTCGGTTGGAGTAAATGATTGTGTGATTACAGGCATCACCAGATGAAATTCCGGACAATCAAGTAAGAGTGTCCAATATGCAGAAAGGGAGATATCTCAAATGTTTTTTTTAAGAAAATACCGGTCGTGTATATGTTGCAGCCAAATGGTTAAAATAGCCATTCAATCAACAGTTGAGTAGACTGGTACGCAAAAAAAAAATGTATACTGACTGTACATAATTATGTATAACTTACTATATATTTACAATACAAGTGTATTATCGCCCACTCAGAACCCATTGAACCTTGACTCTTTGGTAACAAATAAAATATTCCCAATACTATATTTATCCCTCTGATTCGAAAAGGCCAAATAATCTCGAAGTCATGTTAAATTCGGTTAAGGTACCCGTGAAAAGCCTTTCCAAATCTTTTTGCCTTAAGTCTTTTTTCACGTTCTAATCCGTCAAGGAGTAGGTACTTTAAGCCTCATACTAATGTGTGCGGAATAAATAATGACATTGCTGCTTTTCAGGTTATCACACCGCATCGAATAGGCTAGTTGACTCATATCAAAAGGAATGAAAATAATGTTTTATTCACATAGTATTTAGTACAAGGCTCCGAAATATACCAAGTTCATTAAAGATAGATAAGGGATAGCTGTAGAAATTCAATTTAAACATGTTTTATTTTTACCTTTTTTTCCATCTGCCATAAACAGTACCTGTGAAATTGGTGAAGTAACGCGTCATGTAAACAATTACTACGCATGGTCAAAATCCGTCAAACACGAGTCGCAGTTTGATAGGTTGCGACTTGCGTTTGACGGATTTTGACCTGTCTGTCGGTTGTGTCAGCCTGTGTCACGAATGTCTATTGAATTGTTTACCAATATCCTTAACTTGTATAGGGCCACGCGAACGCCATTTCTATTGTGTCTCTTCTTGTGGCTGTTGAGAGGTTAAAGTAATTAGTGGTGGCAACACAACACCGCGGGTGTCCGCGGCATGAATAAAGAGCGCGGGAGGGGGCCATTCGTCTCGACGGGTCCCGGCCGCGCGATACATACTTGCGACCAATACATCGCGCGAAACGCACGCCTATTGTCGAGCTAACTTTGTATATTTTATTACCAAATTAATACCACCTTATAACTACAGTCCGCTATTTCATTTCGGTGACACATCAATTTGGCCCCATTAGTAATAGTGACATTAATATTAGTTCGTTCGCGTTGAGAATGAATACTATGATTTTCCGAAAATTATATTCAGTTTTCTTCTGGTCTGGCACATTCTTCTGGCACATACCATTAGCATTTAAATCGTTCCTAATTTTATTTTTACAAATCCTTTAAAACTAATCTTCAAACAGCGAGATGAAATGTTTACAATGACAATTATTAAAAGGATCTTAAAACAAGGTACGTTACGATTTCAGCAATAAGGAAACTCTTGAGGAAAAGATGAAAACATTGATACAAAGCTGTTTTTAATTAAATTACATTTTTATTTACTAAGCCTAGGGACTATTATCCGAGAAATACTTTTACGTTTCAAGATAAAAATAATTAAATTTATTGTTTTATTAAGTGAAGCCGTCAATGTGGACTGGAGGAACACAGTTCAGGGAAATTTATAATTAAGAAAGATTGGGAGTTATTTATTTTTAGAGCCTCTTATAAGTTGAGACTTTTATTTTTAATTAACAATAGACAAATTGCCTACAGTTTGTGTAAAAATGCTCTGAATTTTTATTAGTAAATGGCAAATGGTTTTTATTGGTAAAAGTTTTATTAGTATATAGCATGGTAAATGTAATTAAAATAGTTAATTGATAACACTTTTTATAACTATAGGCACCACTTGCAGTTAAAATATTTCAATCTCGAATTTCTTTAATTAGATATAGTTGAAATATTGATCTATGACTAAGCCGAGGCTTAAAATAGATTTAAAATTTTCTGCAATTGGCCTTAAATTGTTTGCTTTTTCTTTATTACTTATTGAGGGATAGTATCCTAAAAACCTTCTTCGACCGTAAAAAATACCTCAAAGATGTAAGGCGCTGTAATAACAGATAAAAATTTGCAGGTTATTAACAAAGTTTTCATATATGTCCGTATGAATTGAGGAGCCACCTTTGTATCCTAATGCAATTAATGTAACATTTAGTAGTACATTGAAAAATAATGTAGGTTCAACCCCTTTATTTTGTAGTATAATACTTTTAAAGTTATATCAAAGTAAAAGTGGCTCGTCAATAGCAATTGTGTATAGCGCCTTCTACATATCTGAGTCCAATACTGTTTATATTCAAGAATATAGGTACAATACTTTTATTGTGGCTCCTCAGACCATACACACATTGGCTATTATTTGATTGATTTTATTTTTTCACATTAGTCTAATTGCTTATCGACAGTTTAATGCTCGCTCTCACATTACTATGAATGTTCGCATCGGTGTAAACGCGCACACGCAGGGATCATGGATCGTAGTATCCACACTGTTTGAATAACATATGCGGGCTTGTTTATTCTATCTGCTTACTGGAGTACGGCATAAATATTTGCACTGACGACTGAAGTAAAGTATGGGTGAAAAAATTGTTAGCCCTGATCTTTTGGTAATACTAATGCGTTCTTCGGTTTTTGTTTATCGTTGGATACTTTCGTGATGAAAAATTCAATGTTGGTACCGGTGTTTTCTGTTCAAACTTTTTGCAAGACCTTTGGTTTTTGTTCTTTGGGATAACCGGGTAAAACTTGTTTTACATATTCTGAATTATCCCGAAAATTCGTTATCTACAAACAGCTACTGTACTAAGAACCTAGCATACTTGTCATGGACGTTATGCCAAGACAAATTATTTCTAAGTACGCTTTTACAAGGAAAAGTTTCTTATTTCAATGAGCATGTTTTAGATTTCAACGAATAGCAGAATACAGACTTAATTAATCTTAAATGATTATCAAAGCTTACATTTAGCAGAAGAATAGTCTTATTTATAGTCTTATTTCTTCAATGTAAAGCAGTAATATTGTGTCTATGTTCTTTCCTACTCGTTCTTTGTTCGTTTCTACTTTCCATTACTATTCATTATCTTTCCTACAAATATTCATCCAATAAGCTATGATCCTTTGAGACTCATTCTCCAATTAATGGTGTAAGTGGTCTCAGGATTTACATAAAGAGATGACTAAACAATTCTGGTAATTATCATTTTAATACTCCATTGACTCGACGGGTTATCTGATAAGCCCCGGTTAAAGAGAACATAATCATGTCAGATTTGCGTCAAAAGATACTGTCGACTTATTTCGGTATAATAAACTGTAATCATCTCAATTTTGTTACTTCAAAGTCAAGAGCTTGTGGTAATGGTTCTCGGGGGGTAAATAATAGTTATGGTAAACGCAGGTATTACCGTGGTAGTAAAACATTACCAAGGTGTCTGAGGTATGTAAAATTATTGTAGTTTTAAGCAATTACACAACTTGTGATTCATTCAAACGGTTATAACTCGATTATTAATAAGAGTTTGACTTTTGAAGTAAAAATATGCCTGCAAGTGCCAAAAATATTACATACCTCGGTAATACCTGCAGATTTTGATTTCTGCGGTAATCTGCGTTTATGCTGGCCTTGGTTTGATGACAAAAATGTTTTGATTTCCAATTCCTCTGCCTTCGGAAGGCACGTTAAGCCATTGTTCCATTCACTGGCAATGCTCAAGTGATTGTCCTTATCAAAAAGGCCAGCGCTCAGCAATATAATGTGATTTACTTGAATTGAATTTAAATAAAAGGCAGCTGTAGCCGAGATGGGACGGACGGGGCACTACCGTTCGAGAGGCAGCGGAAAACGTGGGTTCGATCCCACCGCCGCCACCACTGAGTTTGAATAAAACTTATGTAAAGTTCATTGTTGAATATCGCTTGCCTCACATTGTGCCCGGTACATTGCAACAGGCTTGCCATCTGTTTAACACCTCTGCCTCCCCCTTCGGGGAAAGAGACGTGATGATATGTTATGTTATAAATTAAAATAAATTCTCGAGGTTGCAAGAAAGCTTGTGTTGACTCTAAAAACTTTTTTCTCTAAAAACTCTAAAAACTAAAAAAAGACGAGTTTTCAGGGACGCTCCGTAAGATTAACTTCGAGAGTGAAGCCAACAGAAGAATTCAGCTAGACTGGGCAACATTTGGTAAGCTTCGTAAGGTCTTCGCGTCATCCATCCCTCAATGTCTCAAGAACAAAAGTCTTCGACCAGTGCGTCCTCCCAGTCATGACCTACGTAAGACATGGACACTCACCGCTCGACTTGTCCACCAGTTTAAAGTCGCTCAGCGAGCTATGGAAAGGGTGAGTAACTCTGAAGGACCGTGTTAGGAATGATGTGATCCGACAGAGAGTCACCGACATAGCCTACCGTATTAGCAAACTGAAGTGGCAGTGGGCTGGTCATATTAGCCGTAGAACTGACGACCGTTGGAGTCGTAAAGTTCTTGAGTGGAGACCGCGACTCGGCAAACGCAGTGTGGGACGCCCTGTGGGAAGATGGGATGACGATATTCGTAGGTTGGCTGGAGTGGGCTGGATGAGAACGGCCGAAGATCGAGAGCGGTGGTGTGCATTAGGGGAGACCTGTGTCCGGCAGTGGACGAGCAGAGGTTGTTGATGATGATGATGACTTAAGATTCAGCCCATAATTTATGTTTGACAAAATAAAATGATACTTTACGTACAGTTAAAGACAGCGTATTCCTCTTTAAGGTAAGCAATGCATTTGCAACTCCGGTGTTGTAGATGTCTATGGGCGGCGGTAATCACTTACCATCAGATGAGCCATCTGCCCGTTTGTCCCCTGTTTACATATGAAAAAAGTTATACTTTACCGAAAACCGGATTATACTTTTTCGAAAATAGACGATATCGTATAGCATGTAATTTTTGTTAAATATAAAAAGTCCGCTTTCGATTGCGTTATTACCGACACGATTTCTTCGCCCGCCTTTTTCATTTTCCTTTCCGGTCCGTAAATGTGGAACAAGTTTTGGGAAATTTTCATACGTAATTAGGTAACATTGAAATAAGTTTCCACGTGATAATGGAAAATGATGTGACTTTTGAAATAATATTGAATTTTTACGCCGTTTTTCATTTTACGATGAATTTTCTTACGTCATCGTCTTAGTGGAGCCGTGTGGTAGCGGCTCATTAAAAGAATACTACCAAGCCATCTCTTCCCGTGGGTGTAGTAAAAGGCGACTAATGAACTTAGAACTGCACAACCATTAATTAGCTTGTAGCGGCGACGGACTCACCATCTGTCAGCTGAGTGCAGTCACTGCTTGGTGAAGCGCGGACTATGGACTGCTTTTGCGGTGCTTTTGCCCAGTCTCTGACTAAGGGGATAATAGTCGTGATAATATGTATGTATGTATCGTCTTAGTTGATATTATCGTAATGTAAAAACAACAGTACTACTGTTGCAGACCCACCAATCGCACGCAACCGCGTAGTGGCGGCAAGATACTTACGATTTTGCGACTCTTTAGGCACTTACACGTTGTTAACACAAATAGGAAGGAAGATTAAAAATTTTGGAAAGGATTGGTCCCACCAGATTGCGTATTCTGGTCTTATGGATGCCAATTTACTCTTGATTGCGCGTAGTGATGGATTATTGCGGGTATTCCCAGACTTGGCTGTCGCTGCGTAGTTCTCCAGCAAAGCTGCGACGTTCCAGGGGTTCAGGTCGTATTTGATGCGTATAATGCGGCTCTGAAGGTCCAATGTTAAGGTCTGCGTTGACTTGTCTAACTTTTTTAAATATAAGCAATACTGGAGATGTAAAAATGATACTAAGTTGGGATAACAAAAATGGCGTATAATATTTTTAGTGCGAACCTTATTTATACATATAAATTGCGAATATTGGGTGGGGACATATCCCACCAATGAGCAAATAGTTGGGAATATCGCGACATGTAACGAAGCTTTCATTGGGGCAAATAAGCTGTGACGCTGTAGCGACGTCATCCCGCGTTGATCCGCTGCCCGGTAGATGGTGCGAGAGGTGCTCTTGCGTTAACAGTTAACTTCCAAGGCCCTCAGATCCCCTCGCCTGTTGATCGGACTCCAGGATTCCGATGTCAAAAATTACCCATCCGTGTAACTGACTCTGGGAGCCCGATGTGACACTAGCGTTTATTTTACAATCACGATTAATTATACATTACAAGACAATAATTTATTTCTATAAGCTGCCGTAAATTTAAAAATATAAATATAAATTTTTATAAAATCTAAAAAAACTCACAGTTAACGCGCGGTTACACAAGAAGATCCAAGAAGAATGGCGACACTGATACACCTATTCGCGCAAAATGGCCGCCCAGCTGAAGGACTATGCGGGTCTGTAATAAAATTATGTATAACGATTTGATTAACGTCAGGGGTCGTTATGAAAATATGCTTCTGAAAATATCTTCTATCACCAAGCAATAGTAGATTAAGAATATTAAGGATTATTTGCGAAACATAAATATTGAATGATAATCTAATTAAATGGATATGCGGAGTCTAATGTGTATCAATTAGATATCAATGCCTATGCAAACGCACATTTTCTAAGTTTATTTCATGTATAAAGTGTACTTAACTATTAGGGAGTGCGACAGTATGAAAAGTGTGTACGGCGCGGCCGCTTTTTACTCATTATATAATTTCACAGTTTCTTAGTAATTTACACAAACTATATTATTTTTGTTTTTGTTATTTTAAGATCACAACTCTTTCTTAATAGATTTTTTTTACATTGCCAATAAATGTGGCATTGAATCGTATGGAACCGTTATAAGTGGCACGTTCACATAAAGAAAGTTTGACAGGGGCACCGTTCTTAAAGAAATTACACATGGTTACTTTTTGTTATAGCTACATTTAACTTTCAATATTTTCCTTTACTTTTACACCAAAAAGCGCTGACCTCAAAGCGACAATTTTACAGTATAGCTTGTATGCTTATTAAGTTTAAGGGTGCCTTTCCAACAGAGCTATGCTATCTAGCAATGCTGTGTGCAAAAAAATAGACCAATTATGAGATTACATCGTTTCAAGTGACTCGCAAAATGGTAATAAAATAGGATTCTATTGGTCTATTTTTCCTCGCACACAGCATAGCTCTGGCGGAACAACTAAGCGATTTTAAGTGAAACCCTATGAGAAATTTAATTCCTTAAGATACCAACTCCCCTTTAAGAAAACAAGGGGTTTTGAGGGCTTCTTTTTTGTTATAAAAGAACCATAAGCGAGCACTCAGATCTATCTTAATCATCTTAAAAGGATCTCAGACAGTTCCTTGGAGGTTTTCAGAAGATACATACGTAACGGTTAAAAATTTATGGGTTCGTACGTAAGTGCATATTTGATCGACTATTAGAAAATGTTTTAGTGCAAAACTCATCAGCGTAATCGTTATAACCAATAAGTATTTACTCTAAAATATATTTTATATACAAGTATGTTGAAATTCAAGAGTATGGCTACTGGGTAATATTTGTTCGGTATGATGTGCTGTTCACTTGACACATTTAACTGTCTACATAATAATATTTATAACAAAAAAATTAAATGACCTTTGTTCGCACTAAATATTCGTAAATATAAACTCAAGCAAAAAATAACAGAACAAAATCATACTCCAAAAATTAAAAACAAAAACTGAAACAATCTAAATCATTCCAAAACAATCAAAAGTCTTCGTCGTCTTCGTCGTTGACGTCACTTAAAATATTTTCAATGAGGGAAAAGAAAATGGCACGCGCAGAGCAACCAAACAAATACACCAGATTATTGGCGGCATTTGACAATGGCGGACGTGATTTTTATTTCCATGTTCGTGAAGGGTGTGAGTGTTGTGAAGAAGGAGACATGTTGCGCCGACCCCAAATGGAATTGGACACAGAGCAGGAGAAAGAGATATTGTAATATTGTTTCGCTATGGATATTGTTACGTAAAATCTGTGTAGTTTTGTGTAATAAGTATCTATAATGATGTGCAATGTGGAGAATCATTGAAATAAGCATGTGAAAAGTAATGAGTTTTTTTATCGTGGTAATCCACCGCATCGAAGTAGCACCGCAGCGTGTACATTCGATCATTTGGCGCCAAACTCTCCCCAGATGCAATGAAATGAATTATACTTGCATTTCAATGCAAATACTGCAGAAATATTAATACGAAAGACATGGTAAAATAGTTCTCTTGCCTTCTCGATATGGGAAAATTTTGCCAAAAAAAGTACACCAAGAAAGTCTGAGATTTAACTATTTAACAAAGGTTGTATGATAAATTCAGCGCTATGAAAGTAGACGTAAGTAGATTTGACGATGTATTGAATTCACAAGCTTACTGCATACGATGTTCTAAATTCAAGTTTACTTTACCCCTCAAGAGTTTAAAAACGGCTTTTCCGCTCAGATAATGAAGAGTAAAAATAAAAAATAGTCTTTCCGAGATGGTGGGATGAAAAATAAATAAAGTGATACACAGGTAAAAAGATAGTATAGTTTGATTTAAGGAACGGTAGAAGTTAACTATTAATAAAAACACTAAAAATTTTCCACGACTTCTGATAGTCGTTTTAAGCAAATAATTTTCTTAGCCCCAATTGCACGATCGAGAGTTAGCGCCTAACCCAGGGTTTGCCCATATATTTGCCCCAGGGTTAGGTGCTAACTCTCGATCGTGCAATTGGGCCTTATTTATTATTTCTTACCTTTTATGAATATCGATACTATTAGGTCCTTACCTATGAAATTGGTGTTTTGTATTGAGATTTTGGGGATGTCTGCATTTTACATACTAACATTTTTTCAGATTTCTTCACAACGACAAATCCAAAGATAATAATATTTGGCATGTATCATTAGACAAGCTTTAGCTATATGTGTGTGAACACGCTTGATAAAAATTATTCATCGTTTTTATGTTAATGCAAATCAAATGATGTATTCGGGAGGCACTTAAAAAGAGTTGTCTCCGTGTCCAATTTTAACACAATTAAACTTACAACAAATTATCAAAACAAATCAAAAGAGCTCAAAAATATAGTCTATTTTTAGACGAGTTAATTATTTTTTAGGAATACTCTGAATCTTAATAGTTACAGACAAATTGCTAAGACAGAATAAAAACACCAATTTCATAGGTAAGGACCCAATATATTTATCCGAAAATTATAGTAATCAAATCTCATACTATTTCAGAAATAAAATATTTGAAGGCTTTTTTTGCCGTCCATATTAGATTTGTCAATGTCTAGACAAGAGTACGCGACGAGGTGGTGACGTCAAATCGTAGGGGCGTTTTGGTTGCATATTACATTGAATACATGGGAGGTTGGAAACGCTATGATTTATTAACTTAAGCTCTACTTATCTCTTGGTCTGTTTCCTGTCCAAAAATTACTTAGTCAAACTAATGGTTAAAATATAGACCAATGGCCTCAATGGAAACACCAAAATGTTTGAAGCCAGCTTGATGTTGATTAAATTAGCGATGCATTTTTGAAGCAATAAATAAATAAATATCCTCAGACATACACACCTATCAACTAGTCCCATTTTAAGCAACTAAATGCTGCTTGTGTTACGGATACTAGATGACGGACAAATATATTTAATAGATAAATACACATAATTATTCAGAATATACATAATATTATACATATATAATGAACATCCAAGACTGGAGAACAAATGTCTGAAAATTCATCACCCAAACTCTTGCCTCCACTGGGGATCGAACCCAGGACCTCTCGAGATGGCGGCGCCTTGAAACCGGCGTACAAACCACTCGACCACGGAGGTCGTCAAGCAATATACATCAGCTGTGCCGCCAGCCGCCATTTTACTAATTCTAGCATCGCGTTGTGGTTAAATTGTCTATATTATTGAATTATAGTAATATCTGAAAATTTTTCTATTGGTCAACCTGACATATCACGATATTATACATAAACGCCATTGGTCTACTTAATCATTTGAAATATCAGCACAATATTATACATATATAATACCCTATCGGAGTATTTCTTGTATGAAATAATTGGTGATAAAAATCTCTGTGAATATGTTTTTATTGTGATTTAAGTTAATATTTGAATTGGTGATTAATTTTCAGGCATTTTTTCTCCAGTCTTGGATGTAATTTTCCATAAACATATAACCGTCATCTAGTGTCCGTTACACAAGCAGCATAACTTGCGTAAAATGGGTTGATAGGTGTGAATGTTTGAAGATGTGTGTTCGAGCCACAAGCCGAATATTGGACTGCGCGGTCAGCAGCGGGCCAACCTATGTTTTTAACATTAACAGCAGCATCATGCACCGTCGGCACTTTACACCGACGGGACACATACAAAAACTATCATTATATAGATAGATAGATAAAATTCTTTATTGCAACTAATAAAAACACAGAAATATAAAAGACAAAAATACAATGCAACACAGATGGCCTTATAGCTAATAGCAATATCTTCCAAGCAACCTTAGGGCAGAGATAGATCATTGTGTACATTTACCTCAATTATTATACAATATAAACTGTACTATTATAAACAATAAACTAGATTTCAACCGTCCGAGTTGGGTCTCACTTCCACGTCCCGCTGCAGCCCAGGGCTACTCTCTGGGGTAGCTCCTCTAACACCATCATGCTGCCGCCCAGGGCTACTCTCTGGGATAGCTCCTCTAACACCATCATGCTGCCGCCCAGGGCTACTCTCTGGGATAGCTCCTCTAACACCATCATGCTGCCGCCCAGGGCTACTCTCTGGGGTAGCTCTTCTAACACCATCAGGCTGCCACCCAGGGCTACTCTCTGGGGTAGCTCCTCTAACACCATCATGCTGCCGCCCAGGGCTACTCTCTGGGATAGCTCCTCTAACACCATCATGCTGCCGCCCAGGGCTACTCTCTGGGGTAGCTCTTCTAACACCATCAGGCTGCCACCCAGGGCTACTCTCTGGGGTAGCTCCTCTAACACCATCATGCTGCCGCCCAGGGCTACTCTCTGGGGTAGCTCCTCTAACACCATCATGCTGCCGCCCAGGGCTACTCCCTGGGGTAGCTCCTCTTACACCATCATGCCGCCGCCCAGGGCTACTCCCTGGGGTAGCTCCTCTAACACCATCATGCTGCCGCCCAGAGCTACTCCACGGGGTAGCTCCTCTTACACCATCATGCTGCCGCCCAGGGCTACTCTCTGGGGTAGCTCCTCTAACACCATCATGCTGCCGCCCAGAGCTACTCCACGGGGTAGCTCCTCTAACACCATCATGCTGCCGCCCAGGGCTACTGTCTGGGGTAGCTCCTCTAACACCATCA
Source organism: Parapoynx stratiotata (assembly GCA_910589355.1). NCBI lineage: Eukaryota > Metazoa > Arthropoda > Insecta > Lepidoptera > Crambidae > Parapoynx > Parapoynx stratiotata. The sequence goes on from OU342461.1 coordinate 15,161,476, forward strand.
TGCTGCCGCCCAGGGCTACTCTCTGGGGTAGCCTCCACTAACACAAACTTATCATGCACGTGCAGGTCGCGGCGCCTTACAACCACTCGCGGTCTGCCCGTACAATATATATTTAGGTATTAGACCAGAATTATAAAGGTTACAGTATTTACGGCGAATTTTATGGTCAGTGTATGGATTTTTATATTAAAAATCATCGTAATTATTAGTAATAAGTGAATATGAATTGAAGACGGTTTTAGAACCGTTACACATTTTAATATGAAATCTTTGCAAGAAACAAATTTGTTAATTAATAAATTAACATATTCAACTTATCATATATCCCTTATCATTATTAACACGGTTATTAGCTAAGATAATAAATTATTTGTACTTAGACAATAAATCGTACTAAGACAGTTGTAATGGAGTTTTGCGATTAGCAAAGCAATGATTACCGATATTAGTTATTATGGATTCCCTCCGGCACTCTAAATATTTATCGGTGGAGACATGTGTCAAGATGTTTTGTCGGATTACGGGTTCCGGGAGTGACAAATAAGGTGCATTACAGCAGGCCTAGCACGGGCCGGAGAGAAAAAGTCCTCTCTCTCAGAAAAAACTTCGCTTCCGCGCGAACGAAGAAGCGAGACGCAATGACGATTTATGTCTCTGGGGACTTTTTCTCTCCGGCTCGTGCTAGGCCTTCAAGATGCAGCTACTGGTAAATGTTAATTCCATCACTCTTGTCAGATTTTACGAAATGAAAATAAACTTTATCACATATATACTTATCAACACCCCTTTTTCCCGGTGTCGTAGGCAGACATTGTGACGTGGTGGGTGGTGATGGTAAAAAAAACTGCTGCCGGCTTGTCAATTATTATCGTTAATTAAATTAAAAAAAAGGCAAAAAATGGTGTATTTGAAAAGTTATTTAAGTTCTTTATGAAATACTGTTCTAATGTATTACCAGCTTTTTATATATTTCTTATTTTATTACGATAGTTAACTATTAATTAATATAATATATTTAGGCGTCGAGCGCTGCAGACGCTGATTTTGATACGAGTGAAAATTGAAACCAAAAACAATGAAAGAGAAACAGATTGTTAGTTTAAACACAGAATCAAAGAGAAAATGGCCAGAGTAGAGCGCAATAACAGCAAAGAGGCGCTAATACTGACATAGCGCCTCGTTACAACATCACAGATTCCCATTTGTTACTTTAACTCATTCTAAACTCGATAAGGTTCAAGCGAACGCTGGTGATCGCGAACAATGTATGACTCAAATGTGTTATTAATGAATACTTTATTTTGAAAAATATTTTTTGTCTGCTTCTAAAGGCGTCGAAGGTTTAGTTAAGTTTAGTTTCTGAAAAAAAAAACAACAAAAATATGACAAAATCTCAAATGCTCAATAATGAAATACGCTTAAATAGATGTTTTTTTTGTTACTTAAGTTAATAACTTAGTTTTTTGACATTAATTACCTCGTCGAAAAAGCTCCGCATCATTTACTCTCCTTTTTCACTTTAATTTATAGGTTAATTTGCTAACTTTGTATTCTGATTGCTGATACCCCGAGGCTGTTCTAATTAATATAGGAACTCGTACAATTTTAGAAGTGAAATCGAATCTTATATTATTAAAGGGTGTTATTTAAATGTTTACCTCTATTTGAATATTTTGAATTTTGGTCAGCACAAAAATACAATTGGTCAGCTAAAATTACTAATTGGGCAGCAACTAATGGGCAACTCAAATGTTTTCTTTGCTGCCAAATTGTTTTATATTTGATTTGATGACACAAATATTGTATACAGAATACATTTCCTAGGAATTGATCCTAGATCCTTCATTGATTCTTTTCCTTGATTATATATTTTTCTGATTAAATATATATTGCTGCCCCAATAATTATTTTCCAACTCAACAAATTATTTTGCTACCCAAATAATGATCTTGTTGCCCAATTAATTATTCTGCTGACCAAATAATTATATTGCTGAAAAAATATTTGTTTGCTACCCAAATGATTTATCGGCTGACCTTTTTGCTGACTAAATAATTAAAAGCTGCCCAATCAATTACTTCCCATTATTAAATAGGTAAGTATAAATTTACCGTTCGCAATTTTTTCCGTTCTCAGAATATTACGGGTATTTAAAGAAGTTACGGACACATCTAATTAGGAGTGTCTTTGCAAATCTGATTAGAATCGTTTCATTAATGCTTTAATCAAAACGAAACTGTCGGAGACGAGCTTGTACCAAGTATCCTCTCAACTTATGTCGGCGGGAAAATTAAAATAATTTCTTAAGATTTCCTTCAGGTGCTGAAGGCTGTAGTAATTTAAAGCTTTATGACATTTGAAGGAATGAGGTCAGGCACTAATTAATACGCTTAGCCTAATTGCTGCCCTCGTTAACCAATCAACGATCGGAGCTAAATTATGATTTTTATACGATATTTTATGGTTGGCTGGGCCCAAGGGAAGCCGGGCGGAAATAAGTAGAAATATTAAGTAATCGACGCTAATTTAATGAAATATTTCAAGCTCCTTGTGAAATATATTTTAGTAAAACTTGGCAAAACGCTGCTGGGAGATTCTAGATGCGGCAAGCTAGAGACAGGGTAAAATGGCACACATTAGGGGAGGCCTAAGTCCAACAGTGGTCTAATGAGGATCGGTAATGATAATACACTTAGCTAGTATTAAATACAATTGGTGCAAAATAATAAAGGTCTAGACTATATATTCATTATATTCTTATGCTCTTATCAAATACTAACAAGGTAAAAATCTACAGCAAGCTAAATTACTTTTAGCGTCAAATTATACAGGGTGTCCAAGAAATAATGCGATATACTGTAGGAAGTGGTAGCTAGGATCAATACTTGCCAAAATAACCTTCAGTGAAATTTTACGAAATAGAAAATCTCTACCTTGAATCCGATTTTTTAGCATATCTCTGTGACATTCTTTTTCTAGAATTTTTTTACATCAAGTGAATAGTTGCTCTACCCATTATAAATCTTTTAACTATCAAAAACAAGTATGTTTTCAAGAAAATAATGGTTTTGTTGAAAATTTTTCATATATATGTATATATAATGAAAAACATAAGTCATGATCATATATGTTTCTGATCTGTGTATATTCAAAGATTATTCAGTTATACTTGACGTTAGAGCTTCATTTTAAAAAAATATTCGTATCAAAACTAGAGATAAAGCAATATTTCAAGCGATGTGGAAGAGCGAGGTTATTAAAATAATGTGACATTGAAGCGACCCTCCGGAACCAATCGGTGAACTAAAATATTTACACTACCACTCGAAGATTTCGTTATTACTGTAGGCACACGAGCACACTTCGTTTCATTCATACTTCCGATCACAGCCAAGGTAAAAGCGACCATATCACCACCCCACAAAGCTCAAGAATCGTAGTGTGTGAAAAACGTGTGAATAAAAAAGAAGAATCAAGAGCAACGAAGCAGACTCGATGCGTCTGAGGAAATCGTGTTCATTCATGTGTTTTGTTGTGGGCTCGTCAATATTTAATTGGAAATAACGTTTTTAGGAAATATGTCGTTATAGAATTGTAGGTAATATAATCAAGGTGTAAATGAAAAACTTTTCGTTTCTTTTGATTGAAAAATAATTGCCTGTCAAAAGTTTCCAGACCGATCAAATCTGTTCAAGTTGTTCATAATCATCCATTTACAAAAAGAATAACAAAATAGCCTTAGATAGTCTAGCATAACATCATCAGTCTACCTACACTAGTCCACTGCTGGACATCCTCCCACAGATATAAGTTTACATAGATAACAGTTTAACGATTTGTATTCAAACCAAGCGTGTCAACTTTTTAATCTACTGTGATGTCACAGCCGTTATTTCTAGTCCCAACTGATTGAAAGATACCGATGATGCCCATGCCCGTCCGGCAAACCCCTGGACTGACACCAATCCTGTTAGAAAGAGAGACAATTGATTTCCTATTGTGTCTAGAAACGAATCGGCCCTCTTAGCATGAACACCGCTTTATGATAACTATCGGACTTTTATCGCGTTTGACTGTCAATGCACTATGGATTTTGACAATTTGGCGTGATAAAAATGTGATAAATATTATATCGCCCTGCTCATGCCTGCCTAAGTAAGGCAGGTGACGAGTTATCACGCAACGACGCATTTATTTTTATTTTTTGCAGCCATTCGCCGCGCGCAGACTAGTTAGGAGCGGCTAACCCCGACGTTTAGTCGGGGTTTTCAGCCTCGCGCAGTACATGCATTTCCGTCATCTATGTAAATGTATATCTGTGTAGCCTCCCCTATATTTGCCATTTCACCCTCTTTCTAGCATATTGGGCACGAAATGATGGAGCATACGTTATTAGAGTGGGGGTAATATTAAGCTTGGTGAATGAGTAAAGAAAGATAAAAAAATTCTCGCTATGTGTGTGTGGATTTTGTGTGTATGAAACAAGAGTGAGACAGAAAAGAACACGGATTAACTAACTTCAATGACTTATTTTTTTATCTTCCCATCAACGTGTAAATTTTCAAATACTTTTGAACGTCATACATCGTATGAAGAAAAATGATGATAAATTAAAGTAAAGGTACGCAATAAAAAAGAGTTGATTGGTCATAGGCCTTACGAATACGAAAGAATTAAGGAATTAAACTAAAGTGATTTAAATAATTTAAAACAATAGACATTTTATCAAAAAAAAACAGAACGATAGAGAACCTTACCAAAAATATTAAAAAATCTTTTTAATGCAATATAGGTAGGTAAAGTGTATGGCTAAATATGGTCTTAAGGAAGACAGTGCTCCTTGGACTCTGCCTACCCCTTCGGAGATTAAAAGCGAGATTGTATGTAGGTAGGTAAAAATCTTTTTAATGCAATATAGGTAGGTAAAGTGTATGGCTAAATATGGTCTTAAGGAAGACAGTGCTCCTTGGACTCTGCCTACCCCTTCGGAGATTAAAAGCGTGATTGTATGTAGGTAGGTAAAAAAAAATATAACCACTGCGTAAATCTAAGAACTGGAATCACTAGAAACTCCGGTTAGCCAAGTCGAAGTTTTCTGAGCTCTGGAGCTTATTATAGGTTTTTCCTTATTACGGAAAAAATGAAGATAGAATAAAAAAATGCGTTCTTTTCATTTCCTAGGTAATAAAGAGTAACGTCTAGATAACGGTTATACTTTTATTACTTATCACTTTTATATTCGCAATCTTTGTTTTTCTATCTAAACAGTTATTTTAAAAGTAAAAATAAACGAAGATTTTACCATTAACCTCGAAATCCTTCATTTCAATACAAAGCATGCTTCGTTTTAACTCTATAGAACGAAATAGGTAGTAAGAATACCTTAGTTATGTTTCCCAAACTTTTAAAAAATATTGATTAGTGAAGTTTGAGTAGTTAGGGCCTGTCACCGACGACTTAGTGAGCTGTCTGTGAGCTAATAACTTTTTGATTAATCGCCCCCACGTCCGGTACAGGCTTCCACCATTATCTGCCTCTGTTGGTTCTCAAACTATATGGCTGCAAATCCACCGGACCCTACAGGGTACAGAGAATGAAAATGACATTTACTTTACATCCTCGGACATTCACACCCATCAACTAGTCCCATTTTAAGCAACTAAATGCTGCTTGTGTTACGGATATTAGATGACGGACTAATTACTATTACTGTTTTATTATTTACTACTATTTTATTTACTTTCATCTTTTTTTGCGGCATGCTACCAGCCTATTAACCTACATACATCAAGCCACTGAGCACAGAACCTAACATACCCACATCTAAGTCAATGTGTATTGGTAGGCAGAATCTTGCAATAAATTTTTAATATTTCCAGATCACAATATTTGATCGAAAACAAAACAACCTTCACCATGGTCAGGCCGTGGATAGTTGACCAAAACTTTGTGATCTCGAGCTCCTCCGTGCTTCGGGAGGCACGTTAAGCCGTTGGTCCCGGTCTCTAGTGCAACCGTTTCTAAACCACCAACCCGCAATGGGCCAGCGTTGCGTGGTTTTCTCCATAAGAAAGGCCTGTGCCCAGCGATGGGACGTTTATAGGCTTATGTTTGTTTTGGTCACCGCTTCAATTTATACAACGCCGGGTTTGTCATGAAGTTTCATAACTTAGCTTTCCTTCTTGCCATAGAAAACTATGTTCCGCTGAAACAGTGTTATGGGTGCCTCCAAACGGTCACACTCGTAAGCACTGCAACAGCGACAAGATAGCATGTTCCCATAAACTTGGGGGCTTTTTATAAAATTTTGAGAACCTGTGGTACAGATATTATATTACACCATCAGTTAGTAGAAAGGCTACCGCTTACCCTTGAAAACATTAATAGGAAAAGTTCAACGCTCGTAACAATTGGATAATTTTTAAAGCTTTTCAGTGAAGTCGGAAAAACAAATGAAAAGTTTGTTCATAGAAAATAAAAATAGCAATAACGAATTTACCCAAGAAAATAAGAGTTTAAAAATAAAGCGAGAATCGACAAAGTTTGAAAAAAAGTCTGCTAATTGGACGAAACGATCTTTTTGCTTAACTTTTGAAGGAAGTGAAACAATAAACTTCTGTTTGAAGAACAGAAGTATTTCGATATATTTCCATGGGACCTTTGCTATTTATTTTACGGAGACTTTTCACAAAGTATTAAGGCAATTCGGATTTGCACTAAAACAATATTTTTACGAACGCACCCTCTCCTCGTCCCTTTTAAAAAACTAAGTATCATATAAGGTCCTTACCTATGAAATTGGTGTTTTGTATGGAGATTTTGGAGAATTCTGCATTTTTACTATTTATGAATATTTTTGAGCTCTTTTGATTTGTTTTGATAATTTGTTGTATGTTTAATTGTGTTAAAATTGGAAACGGAGACAACTCTTTTTAAGTGCCTCCCGAATACATCATTTTATTTGCATTCACTTAAAAACAATAAATAATTTTTATGAAGTGTGATATTACACATATAACTAAAGCTTGTGTAAAGATAGATGCCAAATATCTTTGGTTTTGTCGTTGTGAAGAAAACTGAAAAAATTTTAGTATGGAAAATGCAGAATTCCCCAAAATCTCCATACAAAACACCAAATTCATAGGTAAGGACCTAATATTACTATGTGGAGCTAAGGGTGGCGACAATCCAAAAGATTACATTTCATCATTGAAGAACTTCATTTCTTCATTGAATGTACAACCACAGTCTAAGCGCTATGTACATCCGTACTTGCTACAAGCGCTCGCGGCTATCAATATAAATCAAAGCTCAATAATAACACAATCCAATATCTCAAAATAGGTTCTCCTATGTTTGTCCGAACAACGTTTCATGATGATCGATGTTCATTTGTATGCTAAATGAATATTATACCAAAGTTGATAGGTCAACTGAAATTATATTATTATGAAACGTTCGAGCAAACATAGGACAACCTTCAAAATACCGAACGTGAGAGGCCGTACAAGAATACCGATTTAAGCAAAACTCAATGTCATATAAGCAATTTAAATCCATATAAATATGAGCCTCGTGTCGCAACTGAAAAGTAACAAACAGCACAATCTCAATGCCGATCGATCGGGATTGCGTTCTGGAGTAGGCCGTTCCCTTCATGCAAAGCACAACCAGTTGAGTGCTTTATCTACTTGAACATACTTGTAAAAGTTAAAATTGAGGCAAAATAACAGCCCCGTTTTGACATTTCTCTTGAACTTAGAAGAGACAAAGTAGCAAAGTTGGAGAGTTTTGTCAAGTACCTACTCTACTGTTAATCACATGAATATTTTTGCGGATTGCGATATATATTTAAATAGTATTTCCGTTTGTATAAATGAAACGAGAAGTAAGAATCTGTTTTTAAAAATTATAACAGAACAAACAATCATCTCAATACATTATTTTTATTTTATCGGATGTGTACCATGATTTAAAGAGCTTTTTAATCTTATCCCACCCTCGCCTTTCCTGCTAAGGAGCACGCGTGCCGGATTGATATATGTCAGCGCGTACTAAGACGTTTAGGAAATCATATTTTGCACGTACCTACGTCCAGAGCATGGAATTCCCTACCGGCATACTTGTTCCCTCTATCCTACAGCATGCATTCCTTCAAAAGAGACGTGAATAGGCATTTTATGAGCCAGCAAGGCGGAAGTGGCTAGGCCTGCATCCGCGCACCTTCAGCCGGTGTTGAGTCATTTGCTAGGAGGATTATAAAAAAGAGGAAGCCGTAGACGAGTAGTTTACCCACGCTCGGTTGAATACCCGTCTGTGCCACTTAGATATAAAAAAAATTAAATACAGTTGGTTTCGAATACCACGAACTTCATAAGTAGAATATTTATCTGGAAATAATTCCATTTATATAGTCTTGTTTATGTCTTCAAGTTGAATTCTATTCCCGTTTATTACATTACAATGAAGAATTATTCTATTGTGCAAACCGAAATTCAGCAATCAAAACGTGAAAATTCGTAGTAAAATCTCAATGTTTAGCAAACATTCATAAGCTGACTGTGATATTCGAAAATAGTCTAAAATAAATTAATATTTAATTATCGAGATCATAAACAGCAGTATCAAATAATCTTACGAAGATTTTCACAAAAACTCTTGAATCGACTTTATGAAACTTAATTAAAAATGATCTTGATAAGAAACAAAATCTTCGGTCAAAATACTTAAAACTTTGAGTAAGCTTGGGAATTGAGGGGTTGTTTTTAAGATACAAAGGTTAATAAGTAAATTTAACAATTAATAAACTACTACATTTTACGAACAACAAACACTGTTATTTTGGCCGGACCTAGACTGAGAGTAAGACCAGAAGCGATGATGAAGAATGATATGAGAATGAAAGAAGTGAGCTGAGCTGACGAGTACCAGAGGAGAATGGAAGAAAAAGACATATTGTGCTGACCCCACCTATAGTGGGAAAGGGCACCACTGGACCACTGTGCGCTTCTCCAGGAACTTCCTACCCCGCACAACTAAACTGTGGAATGAATTGTCGCCCGCGGTATTTCCGGACCAGTATGATATGAAAACCTTCAAGAAAAGAGCGTATTCCCACTTAAAAGTGTTGCGAGTGTCCGTGGACGGCGGAAGTTGCTTAACATAAGGGGTCACCTTATGCTCGCTTGCCCCACATTTTGTAATATATTGGGTCCTTACCTATGAAATTGGTGTTTTTTTTCTCTCTTAGTATTTTGTCTGTAACTATTAAGATTCAGAGTATTCCTAAAAAATAATTACCTCATCTAAAAATAGACTATATTTTTGTGCTCTTTTGATTTGTTTTGATAATTTGTTGTATGTTCAATTGTGTTAAAATTGGACACGGAGACAACTCTTTTTAAGTGCCTCCCGAATACATCATTTTATTTGCATTCACTTAAAAACGGTAAATAATTTTTATGAAGTGTGATATTACACATATTACTAAAGCTTGTCTAATGATAGATGGCAAATATTATTATCTTTGGATTTGTCGTTGTGAAGAAAACTGAAAAAATTGCAAATTTAAATGCAGAATTCCCCAAAATCTCCATACAAAACAATAATTTCATAGGTAAGGACCTAATATAATGGGTCGGCTGTAAGGAATTAACTTACCTAATTGTGATTTTGGTTCATTCTGTTCACAGCCTATATACGTCCCACTGCTGGGCACAGGCCTTCCTCGTGGAGAAACACATGAGGAGTATGGGCCATAGCACCACCACGCTAGCCCAATGCGGGTTGGTGGGTAGAAACGGTTTCAATAGCAAACGGAACCAACGGTAGCTTTGTTTTCGATATCGAATGCCAAAGCGTACTAACCACTACCCGCCACTGAGCTGAGGTAAGGGGGGTTCATTCTGCGTCAATACTCTAAAATACATCCAAACAAATGGAGTAAAAGGCAATCTCACGAAAACGACACTCAATAACTATATTATCTTACATACATATAAACCTAAAGGTTAATCAGAGACTAGGCAAAAGCACCACAAAAGCAGTACACTGCCATATTCCGCGGTTCACGGTGGTGAGCCCGTCGCCGCTAAAAGCTGTTTCTTGTGGTGTGGTTCGATGGTTGTGCAGTTCTAAGTCATTAGTCGCCTTTTACGACGCCCAAGGGAAGAGATCGGTTGGCAGTATTCTTTTAATGGCCGCTACCACACGACTCTTGTTATCTTGTTTGTCATAAAAAGTTATATTGAGAGGCACATACTTTTTGCTTTTGAAAAAGTTTTTTCTCTTTCATATTCTGATAAGGGTTACATCAAAGATGGGGGAATACTAACACGATAGCTCCGACTTTGACGACTGGGATTAGTTTTATTTGAAAAATGTTATTCGTTTGATGTTGATTCTAACGAGACTCCGAATCATACAAGAAATATGCTCCTGTTATGTTATTATAATGTTGGGAACAACATACTAAATCTATGAAAAGTTGATTATATGATTTACCATAATTTTGGAATTACATTTTGGATAAACATTCAGACAATTTAATATTGGGTCCTTACCTATGAAATTGGTCTTTTTATTCTGTCTTAGCAATTTGTCCTTAACTATTAAGTTTCAGAACATTCTTATAAAATAATTGCCTCTTCTAAAAATAGACCATATATTTGAGCTCGTATTATTTAATTTGATAATTTTTTGTAAGTTTAATTGTGTTAAAATTAGACACAAAGACAATTATTTTTAACTGCCTCCCGAATACATCATTTGATTTGCATTAACATAAAAACGATGAATAATTTTTATCAAGCGTGTTCACACACATATTGCTAAAGCTTGTCTAATGATACATGCCAAATATTATTATCTCTGGATTTGTCGTTGTGAAGAAAACTGATAAAATGTTAGTATGTAAAATGCAGACATCCCCAAAATCTCCATACAAAACACCAATTTCATAGAAGGACCTAATATTTTCGATCAAGTTAGTCCAAAGTAAAATACCTCTGATTTATAATGTTTACTTGTTCTATACTTTATCTCTCTATACTGGTTCTCTAACATGACTATGAAAGAACACATTTTTGTCTTTTGTATTTAATAAAAAGCTATTAATACACAACACTATAAAGGATCGATATTGTAATTACACGTTCCTTCATGTTCTAGACAGTGCAGGAAGTCGACAGAAAAGTCGTCTCCTCAACTTGATTAGCTAGCCGACGAAATTAATGTTGGACAGGCGTTTTTTGACAACTTCCTTGGAGACGTTCCTAATTCTCGTCTATTTGTAACTTATTCTGTCTTCTCTTCTTTGTCAAAAACGGGTTTGTTTCGAACTTATAAGCGCTACGAACATGTGGATTATTATATATCTATGTTAGTACTAAAATAAGTAACCAACTTTTAACTTTCTTTTAGATTTTTAACTACACCAATAATTCCTTTTTTCAAATATTCTAAAAGCACATTTCTGAATAATTAAGTGACATCAAGCAGTTTTTATTTTCCACCACGTCACACGGTCATGTAATGTCAAGGTGTACATGTTCAAGATCTGATTAATTTCATTATAAATCACAGGTGCTATAGTGAAAATGGCGCTTGGAAACAATAAGTCGACAAGGGACGCAGACACAAACTTTGTGTCGTCTTCGTTACATTAATTGTGGGTTATACGGTAGTTGGGAATGTTAACGCAGTATTGAAGTATATAAATTTGTCTGATAGTGAGTACGTTAGTAAGCACAAATAGCTCAGTTGTAGGAAATAGATGGTTTGGAAGTCATGACTTTCGTTTTTAGGCATAGAAATTTTATTTTACCTACGCTGCCCCAAACAAGAATGCAATACTATACAATATATTGTCCCAGAGCACAATAAACATACCTTAGTGTCTTCACATCGATTGCAGAGCGTAAATTTTTAAAAACATATATGAGCTTTCGAAGTCTTCCAGCAGTGGGGTGAATATGTGCTTTCCAAGAAAGACAGCCGTCTATCCAAAAGAGAGAAGAAGGGGAGGAAGATTTTAGAACAAATCTTCTCTTCTTCATACGTCCCACTGCTGGGCACAGGTCTCCCCACATGGAGAAACACATGAGGAGCCGTATCACCAATGAGGCCCAATGCGGGTGGGTGGGTTTGCACTTGCGACCGGAACCAACGGTCTAACTAGCCAACGGGCGCAAATCGAGACACAATAGCAAGGAAAATCTATTGTTTGCGACCACCAGTGTTCGTGGTGCCCGCCAAGGGGTTAACGTGCCTTCCGAAGCACAGAGGAGCTCGAGATCTCAAAGTTTTGGTCACCTATCCAAGGCCTGATCATGGCGAAGGTAGCTTTGTTTTCAATATCAAAAGCCAAATTGTACGAATAAGCCACCGAGTTCCTCACAACAAATGAACAAATGTGTATAAAAAAATATAACATAAAATTTTATGACCTCTGGCCTTATTCTTTAATACGACAAGATACTCGTTTCTATACATATAAAATTCAAGTACACAGAAGACCTCATATAAATCTTATTCGGATATTTATTTATAGTAATCAATGTAAGGTCGTATTCGGCGACGAAGCTGGATCCATTTTTCTTAGAAACTCAAATATAAATCCAGGTCTGGATTTATGTTAAAGATAATGAAAATATATTATTATAGCTTGATCTTCACATCTTTTTACGTACGTTCTGGAAGTAGGTTATTTTTTTCTGGACAGTCAATGTCTATACGAATTTAATGGCAGTAAGAAATATATTATGTACATACTAGCTGTTACTTGCGACTTCAGCCGCGGTTACTATGGTTTTTTAACTATCCCACGGGAACCCTTGTACTGTCCAGAATAAAAAGTATCTAAGATGTTTTTTAGAATAGAATAGAATAGAATAGAACAGACTTTATTTGCAACAAACATGAGTATGCACAAAGTAAATGCAGGTCTTATAACTATTACAACGTTCTTACATGTTTCTGCCGTCACAAACAGCATGCAAATTTTAAATAACATTATTATGTCTTACAAGATTAAAATTTATTTATAATAAAGTCAATCAAAAGGTAATAATAATTAAGCAATTTCAAGTCACAAAATCTCTCAAGTCACTATTATCATTTAGCAAATTGTATAAGTCACTTTAAAGAATATAATTCTCTAAAAAAATCGTAGTTTCTATTCCATAAGAAATTCTTTAACGTCATAGTAACATTTTTGCACCAAATGATCTTTCAGTTTTCTCTTGAGCATGGTTAAATTTAATTCCCTGATATTATTTGGTAATTTGTTATAGATAATAGGACCTGAAATTAAGATACTTTTACGCATCAAAGTTGTGTTGCATCTCTCTATGAAAAGTTTAGTTTCATCTCGTTGTTTACGGTTACTAAGTGCAGATCGAAGACGGAAATGGTCAGGATTTGTTTTGATAAATATTGCAACTTCATATATGTAGATACACGGTAAGGTCAACAGATTATATTTTTTAAAAAATGGTTGACAACTTTCCCTAGGTTTTAAACCAAACATTGCCCGTATGCAACGCTTTTGAGCTTTGAACAATATTTGTACAAGGGTGGCATTTCCCCAAAATATAATGCCATATCTTAAATTTGAGACAACTATTCCGTGGTATGCAGTGATAAGTGCTTGTACGTTTAAGGGATATAAGTTAAGTTAAGGGATATAAGGTATGCAAAATGCAAAATTGTAAAATTTTAATTGAAATCGTTCCAGCTATTTTGGAGATTAGCCCTTACAAACAGATGAACAGACAGGGAAACAAAAGATTAAACAAACATATTCTTTGAGATAGTGTTAATTATATAGTTTATAATTAATTGTAACAGGCTGATTGCTGATATTATAACTATTAAAAAAATAAATATTTTTGGATATTTGTATTGGAGAGTTTGGCGGCATTTGACTAATGGCGGACGTGGTTTTTATTTCGATAATTGTAATATTGTTTCGGAGTGGATATTGTTACGTAAAATCAGTGTAGTTTTGTGTAATAAGTGTCAATAATGAAGAGCAATATGGAGGATTATCGAAATAAGCGTCAAGTGGTGTGAAAAGTGATGAGTTTTTTATTGCGGTAATCCACCTCATCCAAGTAGCACCACAGTGTCTGCCATCGATCGTTTGGCGCCAAACTCTCCCAAGATGTTAGTGTAATGCATTTCAATGCAAACTACTGAAGAAAAGTGTTCTACTGGCAACGTGTGGCTCAAAAGGTCCTGCAACCAGAGCCGTAAAACTGAATATATAAAAAAAAGATATTTGTATTAATGCTTGTATTCGCCAATCACGGAAAAATACTGCATCGGTATTGCGTTAGGCAATACCAATGCATTGTCAAAATATTGTATTTGTGGTATTTACTATGCATTGGTGCTTATAAAAATGTAAGGCAAAATAATTTCCATAATGTTTACCAGCTTCATGTGCAAAATGTATAAACCTTTATTTTTCTCCCACATTGAGTTTACTTATAATTCCTACCTATTCAAAAAGGACTCGGCACCATTTCAGTTACACGCAAAAATGGTGTAGCTCTCAAAAACTGCAAAGCCCTGCATATTCTTTTTTATGTGGATAAAAAGACCTTGTAACGAGGTGCTATATCAGTATTAGCGACTCTTTGCTGTGATCATTTTCTCTTTTTTCATCTGTCCCTTTTTTCATTGTTTTTGGTTTCCAATTTTATTCCTTTTAGATTCAGCGTCTGCAGCGGTTGTCTCAACGCAAATAATTATAAAAATATTATAAAAGTTAAGTGTCAATAATAAAATTATATTTATATTTATAAACTATATCTATAAATTTTCAAAAGATTCAAACAACTTTTCCAAGGCGCTATTATAATTTGTGCCTTAAGTTTTTAAATACCTATATATATATACCGTAAGTGACGACATCATCGGGCTTTTATTTATCTCCGGCATCCACATCGTCACAGCCTCACCGTTTCAGAACTACCCTCCGATCTTTTCACATTGCATTTGTCAACAGGACTTGCGCCCCTGTACTACATTGTGCACTGGAGTGGCGTGTAAACAGGGTTCCTTCTCAAAATATTTCCCTCCCTTGACAATATCATGGCATAAAAATATTGCTTTCTTAATAATTTTACTTTGGTTGCTTTTAACGTTTGAGGAAATTTGCGCAAAAGTAGTAACGTTTTGGGAGCGTTATTAAAAAAGTACCCAATAAAGTAAAGTTGTATGTATGTAAAGTTGTATCTTATAAAATTATTTTTAATTGGAAGGGCTAAGCTTTTTTATCAAATTAAGCTAAATTATCAAAGTTATCAGCTGTAGCCGAGTTGGGACGGGCGCTCGTTCTAGAGGCACGGGAAACGCGGGTTCAATCATACCACTTGTAGTGTTTGAATAAAACTTATGTACAGTTCATTGTGAATATCGCTTGCCTCACATTGTGCCCCTGTATGGCAATAGGCTCGCCTCCTGTTGTCTATGTATCTAATATATCTGGCGAAACACCTCTGCCTACTCCTTCGGGGAAAGAGGCGTGATGATATGTTTGTATTTTGTTCTCATTCATTGGTTTTACAAAGCAGTGCCAAACGAAACCCAATATATGGCACTGCAAAATACTTAAAATCTAAAATTTATTGAAATTATAATATAATAACTAGCTTCATCGCCGTATACTCATAAGAAGTAAACAATGCCATGAAATTTTTTTTCCAAACACAATTATACGATTATATATAGAGTTTTAAATAAAGATTTACATCAAATTTTGTAAACGCCGATTTCTACACCGAATTTGACTCATGAGTAAATATAAGATAATAACGTACGTCAAAAATTTCAATACTCGTAACATTTTGGACCTTATATCCTCGTCTTCGCCGCACTATTTTCTGCCTACTTCAACGCTGTCATAACGTCCTCAAATATCCGGCTAAAAGGATTCTGGGTCTACATAGAGGAATTGTATTTTAAATTCATGAGCACTACTCGATAAGTTCTAGAAGGAACGTGGAATATTCTCGAAGCTACCTTTTAGTCGATCAGAAAGTGTGAAGGTTTTAATAATCGGTGATTTATCCCGAATACAGCGACAGAAATAGGGTACAAGTTCTTGTTAATTGAATGAGTCACAATTAGTTAATAACAGATGGACTACCTACATGCCCGAATATGGCGTCAGAACAAACAAGGTACAAGTTCTTGTAAATTGAATGGGTCACAATCAGTAAATAACAGATGGGCTATCTATATGCTATACAAGCATACAGACAAGCGAATAATCAGCGCTTCGGGCGTTCATTAGTTCATTAGCTTCAATTGTGTGATGTTAGTATACATGTCGGGCGGCAGAGTAGACGAGATTCAATTATTTATTTATTTGAATATTTAATTCAAAGTCAAGCATTTTACTTCCGCGGTTTTTTGTATATTTTTTGCTTAACTTATTTATTTATTTAAGCTTACACGTACACATCATTCATATGGCGGACTTAACAACTAACTTTGTTATCTACCAGTCAACCAAAGGGCTATACATATAAATAATGAGAGTAAGTTATATTCATCTTCATCGCTTAACCATAATCTTTTTTACTCTATTTGTAAAAATATATAATCCCACTTTACAAGTTAATAACTGTTATTTTTGGCAAACAATCAGTTATATTGTTGCTTCAAAATTGGAATACACTAATACAAGAACACTAAAATAAGTTGCGGTTAATAGGCTTAGAGCGGTTTCGTTCTACGTCGCTACGAACCTGTGAAAATATTGGTCTAGAAAACTCTGACTTGGATATTGGTGACGCACTACTCCGATCTTTGATGCAAATCCAAGCAATTCAGAAGTCATCCTTTGGAATACGTGATTGGCTACTTCGGTCCGTCGAAAATCTACGGAATGGGCATTCTACAGGGTGAAATCAAAAAAATTAACAAATTTAATGGGGGGTTCTAGTGCTATTAAACATTATATTTGTGAGGGAGAAAAAGAAATTTCAGTTGCTTTTACTCGAAACTGGTAAATATACATATTAAAAACGCAAACCAAAAAAATTACATGTAAAATTTACATTAGAAAAATATTACATTAAATTCGATATACACTTTTATTTACACAGGTGTTTCATTCAATAACACAGCGCGACAGCTGCAACTAATAATTGCGTTATTGTATTATCTTACATAATGTCCCATTACGATTTTAATTGTTATCATACCGATTATTATAACTTTTAAAATGTCCTGTAAAGTTTTGTCTAATGATTTAAATTTCACTCTGTAGAATAACGGAAACAAATCTGATGACGGCGATCGGATCTAGTGCGTAATTGCCATAAAAATAGTTCTATGGCTACATATTTTCACGGGTTCGGATCGGATTCGAATCGGACGTAGTGCGAAACCGCTTTTACTCCTAATTACATGTGTATGTGACAAGAAGTCTTCACAAAAACAGGTGTGAAGGTAAGTAGGTATTATCCATACTAATATTATAAATGCGGAAGTAACTCTGTCTGACTGTCTATCCGTCGGTCTTGCTTTCACGTCAACTATTACGCCGATTTAATCAAAATTTGGTACACGAATAGTCTAGAGCCTAAGAAAGGACATAGGCTAATTTTTATCTCGATAATCCCCCGGGAACAGGTACCGCGCGAGTGAAACCGCGAGAAGTTACTTGTTTATATATTTGTATATAACAAAACACCTGTAAGCAAGAGTAAGGTTAATATTCTAAATTATATTAAGCTCGGTATCATAAAAAAGACAGACCATTAAAGAAAAGTAATAGAGTGAATTCACCAATAATTTCATATGAGAAAAGCGAACCAAGTAAAGATAATAAGGAAGATGGATTGTTTTATTCTTGTGAAAGGAATGCTAGCGTAACAGGTGGAAGATTCATAGTTATTTTTTCTTAGAAAATGTCAAAGAATAGCAGAGTCAGATTTTTTTTCCGTTACACAGAGATTACACAGAGATTTTAATATAAAGTTTATAGAGTTGAAATGTGTGTGTTAACACCCACATTTCAACTCATTATAATTACGCCTATCTCTTCGGGGATAGTTGCCTGATGAGTTTACTCTATGCTAAGTACGCGGTAATAGGCTCGCCTTATGTTATACAAAGTTATTCTATTTGAGGTCGGCGCTACATGTCTTCTTTTTCCACTCTCTTCTATTACTCGCTAAGTCAACATTCACTCCCATCCTCATCATATCATCATTCACACAATCCATCCATCTTTTCATTGATTTTCCTCTCCCCACGCGCCCATACACTATCAAATTCATAACTTTCCTGGTGACATAATCATTCTTCCTCCTCATTATATGTCCATAGGAACTATAAATTTTATGTAAGTACAAGTAATTTTGTGTAAGTTTATTATATAATTTTGTATGTGTATTTTATTATTATCTAAGCAACCATGTTATTTAATTTATGACATACCCACAGCCTTCCTTTCTTAATGATCTATTTCCTAATCATCCTAAGGTTGTCTTGAAAATATCGCTCATAAGGCCGCCATTGTACAATTGAGTTTTCTTAAATTGTCTGTTTTGTTTCTATAAAAATGTCGAATGTACAATTAAGTATAAATAAATAAGGTTCTTTTTCTGAAATCGGTTCCTCATGCCTGATCGTCGTCAACATCAGGGTTGCAACTGGAAAAAGATAAACTTGTGTGAAGTTTGGAGGTTGACGAGCCTTTCTCTTAATCGCTCCATCTATTCGGTGAACGACTGCGCGATTTTTTCCTTCTGTTTCCGATGTAATTAGATTTTTCAAAATTTTCGTCATGTCGGGCAATCTATTCGATATTTTTTCAGTGCCAAAGTTATTTTGTTATTATAGAGGTCAATGCACTATTGAGCTCTTTCTGGATGTAACAAAACCCAAATTTTGCATCTAGTCTATAACGTACACTTAATAATCAGTCTGTTTACTTACAACCAAAGCATTGTTTGTGTATCGCATTATTAATTTCCGGTATATTTTGTAAGGGTCTTAATGTAAATGAAAATTGGTTTTTTATTAAGAATTTTCTTAATGATAAAAATCTATATAGTGAAAGAAATTAGGGTCTCTCACGGGCTTGTGTTTGAAAGACTCGTTGGCTAGTAATAGTAGACTTTCAACTCTTGCCGATGTAATAGCGTAATGCCTTTGTTTATAGTAACGTTATAAACTAATACTTGGCAAAAACGTTTACTTTATTTAATTAAAAAATTTATACCAACCCATTTGTAGGAAGTTCAGCAATACAACAATTGGAGCCACACTTGTTATTGAAATAAATGTAATAAACTTTATTCAATAATCGCATAAATAACGCAACAAAAAAAAAACAATATTTAAGAGACCAGAGAGCAAATCACTTATAACCGTAATGATATTAAATACAACACAGATTTTATTCCAATAAAGCTTGACCCTTGTTTTCTCTAAAATATCTTATAAAACCCATAATACCACAGCAAAGACTAAGTCGCTAATATTATTGAAAATATAAGGATTTTCTTTTATGCAAAAAATATTCTGCATCAAGGAAACACTGACCACATTAGTCTAAACCTCATTGTCTTTAATTGTTGAAATATGCACCAATCACAATCGCGCGATAGAAATTTATCGTTGTATCCGATTGGAGGAAATTGAAATTCCGATATCTTAATTGGTTGTACATCTAAACCGCTGTCCAGTTGATTAATTTACGTAGTTAGTATACGCTTTACATACCAATTCACCCTATAGGCTATTCCACGAACAGTTTAGTAACATTAGAAATACATTCAATAATAACAAAATCCGGCCAAGTGGTGTAATAAATTACGGCCCTATTTAATTTGTGACCTGAATGAAGAATTATTTTAATATAAGCCGTGACTGAGGCCGTATTCTGAAGTGCGTAGGGCGACGGAGAATATAACTGTGGCCACAGCGCTGAGTTAAGCCCAGTAGTTCACAATCTCACATCGCTGGTGTGTCTCATTGATGTAAATGATATAGTAAAATCTGACTTAGGGCTCGTTTAAGGAGACGCGGGGCGTCAGGTGGCGCCGCCAGAAAAACAAACATACGGCGAGGTATTGGTGCGTTCAAGGAGACGCGTTTTCGCAAGCTTGTGTTTGAGTTGTAGCGTCACATGCGGCGAGCGATGCTGCGTCGGACGCGGCAGCTGAAGCAGCGGGTGATGCCGCGGCAAGCAAGAAGGATTGATTGCTTTTGTGACAGTGACAGTGTGTGTGACAAAGTGACAGTCTATATGTTTGTGTTTGCTCGTGCCGCTTCACGGTAAAAACACCTGACGCGCCGCGGGAAGCCACGCCGCACGCGCCGCTCGACGCGTGTCCATAAACGAGCCCTTATGTCCGCACTTACAAGGACAAACGACACCAACAATAGAATGTAAGATTGATGCAAGGTAAGATGCAGCCACCTTGCTGGCTTTTTTTGAAAGATCCGGAATTGTAGTTGTAGGAATGATGGAAGCAATCAGTATGTCTACTCGTATGAGTCGCATCGACAAACTAAATTATGGCTGAGTTGCTGTGCGAGTATATATAAGTACCACGAAGAGGCCTTTCGATAATTATCCATACTAATATCATAAATACGAAAGTAATTCTGTCTGTTTGTCTCGCTTTCACGTCAAAACTACTGAACCAATTTAACCGAAATTTGGTACACAGATAAAGGCCTGAGAAAGGACATAGGTAACCTTTTTTTCTGATATTCCCATGGGAATTGGTGCCATGCGGGTGAATGTTAAAAATGTAAATAAAGCCTCACATTAAAATGAACGACAAATTTACACCACTATGAACTTTGCTTCTAATAATAGAGTAGGAGTGAATTTTCAATTCCACCATTTGAGGCTACTGTTCCAATTTGAAAAAATCTTTCAGAGTTAAATAGCCTATTTATTGAGGAAGGCTAAAGGCTACATACCACACTATCTATCACACTATCTCAAAGTACGCGGACTAAGTCACGGGCAAAAGCTAGTATAAAAATAATTAATAGACTACTAAATGAAAACCAGTGTGTTTTAAGTGTTTGTTGGGTATGAAAGTGTATGGATGTACCTAGATGTGGATGTGTTATAGTGTAGAAAAGTGTGCATAGGAATGATTAGTTTACGCCAGATTATAGACAACTACTAAAGAAATTCTCAGTAGCAGCATAAGTTAAAATTTTTGAGCCATTTCACACTGTGATATTTACAGTTGTATCGAGGCGCTATATCAGTATTAGCGACACTTTGCTGTAATTGCGCTCTTCTCTGGCTATAATATTCAGAAGAATGTGCTTAGGTATGTCGAATACAATTCATATCTCGTTTAGCGACAAAGAAAGCTATTTAGAAATTCATATCTACGAGCCCTTCGTTCTCTGCAGCGCTGTTCATCCCGTTGTGTGTAGTCGTTGATAATAAGGCTCTAAGGTCGAAATTACCTTGCTATGTAGGTAACATTTTCGTGTCTTATTATAATTGCTCGTTCCACGCTGTCATCGGAGAACCTTGGGCATATGGTGAGGAATTTACGTACCTGTTCTGTAAGTCGTACTTATACATATATTAATTATTATAATATCGTTCCACATAGTAGTAAAATAGTAAGCGGGGTTGTAACTTGAACTTTTTGAGTGATCGAATGGTCTGTATGCCGGTCTCAAGGCGTATCCATTTCAAGAGGTTCTGGGTTCGATCCCCGATTGGGGGATGAATTTTCAGGCATTTGTTCTCCAGTCTTGAATGTTTATATTGGGTCCTTACCTATGAAATTGGTGTTTTTATTCTGTCTTAGCAATTTGTCCGTAACTATTAATATTCAGAACATTCTTATAAAATAATTGCCTCTCCTAAAAATAGACCATATATTTGAACTCGTATTATTTAATTTGATAATTTTTTGTAATTTTAATTGTGTTAAAATTATACACAAAGACAATTATTTTTAACTGCCTCCCGAATACATCATTTGATTTACATTCACATAAAAACGATGAATATTTTTTTTCAAGCGTGTTTACACACATATTGCTAAAGCTTGTTTAATAAAACATGCCAAATATTATTATCTGTGGATTTGTCGTTGTGAAGAAAACTGATAAAATGTTAGTATGTATAATGCAGACATCCCCAAAATCTCCATACAAAACACCAATTTCATAGGTAAGGACCTATATTAAATATCCAGGATATGTATATGCATTATCTTATTATATATTAGTTGCTTAAAATAGGGCTAGTTGATAGGTGTGAATGTTTGAAGGTATTTTATTTATTTATTTATTTAAAACTTTAGTACATTTGGTGTACATGGCGGACTTAATGCCAAAAGCATTTATTATTTGTTTATTATTATTTATTTAATCTTGAGTGGTCAAAAAACCCAAAAATTAAATCAAGAAGAGTCGCCGTAATGTTCATACGATGAGCACTAACTTCTGCAGTTATGGGTGTTATTTACTTATAAGTTTTTGTTAAGCTATCTAGTCTAGTAAATTGCTTATTTTGGGTCAGTTAATAGATATGAGTGACTGAAGTCATTTATGTATTTGTGCGTGTCGGTATGACAGAGTTATAAACTCACAGACAGACGATATATTGTATTTATTAATTGTATATTATCCAATATATTTTTAGTAGGATTATTTTTGGTAGCATTTCAGTTTCTTTCTAGTTCGTGTTATTTAATATTACAAAATCAGAAATTGATACTAAAATACGTCAATGCTTACGTGATTATAATCCTAACCTAAATTGACAATACGAAGATAGACTGCCTTTTTACGTATACAAATATATCTTGGAATATATTTAACAAACGTGTCTTTTTTCATATAAAAAATTCTAATAAATAATCAGCACAAATTAAATTTAATGTTTTTGTATCGATATTGAAGACAAAGCATCCTTCGCCATAGTTGGACCCTGGATGGGTGCACGAACCACGCCACCGGGCTCCTCTTTTACGCACGTGGGTTTACTAAAAATAGTGAAGCCATTTTCGTGCGTATCAGTGGTGATCCGATTAAGTGGCCGCCATAGCCGAAATCGAATCATTACGTTGTATGAGTTTCCAAAATAATAAAGATGGAATATTATATAACTGTTACAAAAACGACACGCACCTTATAATATGACGATCACGTACAATCAAATGTACAAATTGGATGTCGGCAAGTCGGTTCTTATTTCACCCGAAAAACGGAAAATTTGTAAAAGTAAATTCACCACTTGAAGGCTTCTTAGGAACTTTCAATTTATCTTACCAATATGTAAGTAAAATAAATGCCTTTTGGACAATTATGCTCCTGGCGGAAAGTATACCTCTTTGAAGGATCATTTCATTGTTAAAACAAAAAGAATTTTTTTAGAAGATCGGATAAATTACACCACCTCATCTGGAGTTAAAAAAAGACGTAACTCAAAATAAATAAATAGTAATATGCAGTCTGTTTTTGACTGTTAATTATTACAGTCAAAAACAGACTGCACAATCAATATTAAATGAGAGTATTTGTTTGAGAAATTTGTTTGTGTACTTTTATGTGACGTCATTAGTAATAATAGAAAGCTTTACTACGTAATGTCAAACTCATTCATTAACGTGATAGAATGAGATGGAACACCTACTGATCGAGAGAAAACTTTGCCTCATGCTATTTTATGGGAATTTGTAATCCATCATAAAGTACAAAATTCTTGATAATGACCATCATGGCGTTTTTGACTGTCAAGCAAAAAAGTTATTTATAATAATTTGAAAATTTTTTTTTAATAAGTCATAAAAGGTGGTGGTTAACAGTAATAAATCATTTGGGGCCCAATAAAAAAGGAGCATGAAGCCTATTTAATAAAAAAAAAACACCGACTTTTATTTACATTTGTTTTATTCCTACTTTTTAATATTTTCTCTATGCTCTACGTTTCATAAAAAATATTAATGTTGTCTATTCTATTTTTATTCCGTAAACAAATGATTGCTCACTCTTTGTTTTTATTATTTGTAAGATATGTTTTTCATTACTCAAGTTGATGAAATCTTTTTGGATTTTTGTTTTATATTAAGTAATTTTTATCATGATATTCATAATGATGAGACGTCTTACCAGTCAGTGTAAGATACCAGAAATGAGTATTTATACAAACATAATCTGACGACTATTTTCTTGGGGAGGTAAAGGTGCATAACCCAATAATTTTGGTGGCTCTCCGTAATAGCGGCAAGCCTTTTGCCATTACCATTACTAGACACCAAAGAAAAACAATAACCAATCTGTAATTCCAACCGCACTTCTAACATGTGGGACAGACGTTAAATACCACTGAATAGAATTTCTGTAGTCCAAGCGACCGAGTAATAATTTAAAATACTATTAGATTATGTCGTCCTCAGCCTATGTATGTCCCACTGCTGGGCCTTCCTCATGAAGAAACATATGAGGAGTTTGAACAGTACCACCTCGCTGGCCCAATGCGGGTTGGTGAGTAGAAACGGTTGCAATGGCGACCGAGAACGGCTTATCATGCCTTCCGAAGCACGGAGGAGTTCGAGATCACGATGTTTTGGTCACCCATCCAAGGCCTGACCATGGCGAAGGTAGCTTTGTTTTCAATATCGAAAGCCAAAGCGCCACCATTACGCCACCGAGCTCATCTTTAGCATTAGATTGTTAGGCTATTTATTATAATATAATTTATTATGCTTATAATAATTTTAAGTAGGTACACGCAACTTGTTTTTCTCTTTGAGCACTTCTCCTGTCGCAGGTGGGTTGGAAGAGATATCTTATAGATATAAGCCCTACCTATTGTAATTTTATTTCTTCATTGTATATTTCTTTCTTTATTGTGTACAATAAATTATTAAATAAATAATAATAAAAACAATTACACGCTATGTTTTAGGAAATAATCTTTCAAGTACCCATCCAGAAAGAAGGCCCCGAAAGGGTTCATTGTACGCGTGACCCCTGCGCTGATAAATTTACTGTGTGGTAATCGGATTACAGGTAGTGTCCGTGTTTTGGTTATCCAGCGTGCAGCCATGTTGAATAGGCAGTGATTGCAAGCTTTTAGTCGAAAAATAAAATAAAAAAAAATATTTTCATAGGCCAAGTTTGGCACTTAAAATCGTCAAGATGTTCATATCTTAGATACAAAATGAGGAGAAAAAACAAATTATTCATTTTCATTACCACGAGCGCTTATTGCAAGTTTTTCTAGAAAGCTATTCAGAACTCATCGATCAAACAGTTTTACATGATTTCCGAAAAAAAATCATTGAAATGTTAAAACGTCGGTCATAAATATAAAATATCTATTATATTTCCTTTAACCTTTAAATATTTTTTCAATTTTTATTCCGATACGTTTATGTACACCTGCGAAGCACTGCAATTAAAGTGTTAAATTTATAAAATTTCACCTTAAATTAACATACATACATACAATCACGCCTGCAATCCCCGTAGGGGGGGGTCCCTTAAATTAAACAAGAATAAAATCAAGTGGAAATAGTTATATTAGTCCTGTTTCTGCAAATGTATTATATTATATTTGAAGAAAGTTATCAACTCAAACATATTTCATAATATTGCAACTATCACGTGCTACGACGTGCTACGGTGGTCTACGAAGTCTACGATATCTACGGGCGTAGCGTTAGATTAATGTAATATATATTCAGTATAATATAGCTGCCGTCTTTGAACTTCTTTTTATCAAATGTCTAAAGATAATTTCACATAGAAGATTTTTTTCGCCCAATAAGATTACCGTTTAGAAATCCTTTAACAAATTACTCCGTGTCTATAATCAATAGAACCAGAATTGCTGAGTATTTCCCAAATCCTCTTTTACTTTTAAAGTGCTCTTTTCAATCATCTCAAATTTCTTGAAATGGAAGTCGGCTGTATTTTTTCTAGAGCATATCTTTCATTAGCTTTCTGTAGATGTAGAATGCCTGACTAAGAAATTGTTCAATGAAGCACTTAAAACTATTAAATTCGTCGGCTTTTTTTCCTGTTTTATGAATTACAAGTCTTCGGTTGTTGGTCGATTACACAGATTATCGTGTTCGAATGATGAGGTAAATACTAGAGGAGCTCGGTGGCTTTAGATTTCGATGTTGAACTCCTCCGTGCTTCGGAAGGCTCATTCAGCCGTGGATCCCGGTCGTTATTGCACCCGCTTCTCCCCACCAACCCGCATTAGCCATACTCCTCATGTGTTTCTTCATGAGGAACGCCTGTGCCCAATGGGACGTATATAAGCCGAGGACGATAACTTTTATAGAGTAGATACATAGGATACTCTACTCTAGCTTGGCGACTACTGAAGATTTTTTCTTATATCCTCTTAAGACTCTCATAGCCAGGAAGAGACTCACTGAGGCTTATTACTAAGGAGCGATAGTTTTACGGATTTTTTTCAGCTCGAACCTCGGCCGTAAACACTTCTATGCAATTTATGTTTAGTAAAAAATAGCCAAATCACAAGTCAACAGAAAAATCAATTCCATCTCGTATATGTCAATATTTAATGTCTAAATGGCATCAAATCTAATATTAAATCTACTACACATCTATTCCGGATTGTGTCCCTGACATTAAACCAATCAACTTCACTTATTGGAAAGCCAACTTTATTACCGCATATTAGGGTTTGAAATATTGGGTTGGGTGTCAACTACCCATTCTCGTCGATCAGAACATCAATTTACAATACAATTGGCTTATATTGGATATTTCGATGGAAATGTTGATAGGGAACTTTTTGGAATGGACCGCTTCTAGATTAAGGTATATACTAATGATGGTACAAATGTAAATCTATAATTATGAGAAGAAGTTCAGCAAATACATATGTCCCATGGCTGAGGAGAAATCTTTTTACAAAACATATATAGACCTTAAGACCTGCGACCACATGGGCTCAATAAATTAGAGGGTTGAAACGGCAGCAAAGCCGAGCCGAACGGATTTCACGCCACAATTTCATTATTTTTTATAATTATTTATATTTTATTGTGATGTAAAACGTAGAGTGCATATAAATACTGGTAGAAAAGGTATACCTAATGTTAGGAGTGTAGGGGAAAAATAGCTAAGTATGTTAATACAGCCCTACGCACGTTATTCCACCTTTTGAGCTGAAGTAAATAGCCGCTTACTTCAAATTTGTTGGATTGAATGAGGACATGTTTTCAAAAAGTTTTTAGTATGTACGACGAACAATGTTCATTAGGCGACCAAAACGCCAAAAAACCCATTCATCCCCTTTAAAAAAATATATTTTATTGTCAGGTACACCTCAACACATTAAAACTTTTAAATGCGTTTTCCTCAAGGGTCGTAAACGGTTTGGAAAGGTTCAGGTTTTGATAAATACCATAAATTCGGTGTACATATGTGTGGTTTATAGTCCAACATTTGGTCAGTTATGTAATAAATAAAATCTAAGTTATGCAACAAATGTAAAGCATTCTATACCCATTCTCCATAATGAGGGCAACACAAGAAAACATAGAATATTTCTAATATTGGATGTAGTGAATATTTTTTTTACTATTTTCATGCGCGTGCGTGTGTGTGTGTGTGTGTGTTTCTGCCTACCCTTGCGGGAAAAAGGCGTTATTTTCATGTATTTTCATGTTATTGAAAGTTAGTTATATAATATATTTTGCTGTAGTCAAATACATGCATATTATGCACATATTTGACTACAGGAAAATATTTTATTTTGAATTGCAAGCGTGCAACGTTGCGCGATTAATATTGTATTCAAATAAACAGCATGAAATTTTACATTCTACCTAACCATCGAAAAACTGAAATATTTGAAAATACGAAAATTTGATGTAGCAAAGTAACGGTGTTTCACGAACTTCGCTATTGAATAAACGTATTCATACGATGACACACGTGTTTCAACAGTAAAAATCCATCCATGAATTATGAAATCCAAAACTCCTTTTGTGTTTCAAACGAATTTCATGAAAAGATTTAGATTTCGTATGTAAAAGAAAAAAAGATAATCAGAAATTAAAATCATTGACTGTTATTTGTTTTTTTCCTTGCATCATATTGTTTCTTTTATTTTATTAAAACAGTCGTTTTGTATTGTTTTTTCTTTTCCCTCGTGATAATTGTTTCGTTTTTTAATTATAAGCTTTTATATAACTTGCATTGTATGTATGAATACCCGAACATGGGTAAAATCTTGCAACTCAATTTTGAAGCTAATATCTTCAACCGATTGAGCTGATTGCATGCATGTGTAAATAGGGTGACAATGCAATATTCTTATGACTTGGAGATGGTCTGATTATGGAGCTGGAAGGTGACCATATGAACTCAGTAATTAAACGACACAAGGCCATCAAGTTTGGGCTCGTTTGAATATCCTTAACGAGTACTTTAGCTTAAATACTAAAAAGCTAAAAATAAAATTAAAATATTTTTTTAAAACAAGTTTTTATTACCTTTTTAAATAAACGTGTTAGGATTATATGGAACATTGAAGATCAACTTTTGCAATTACAATTAAAATAAAATCATTGATTTTAAATTGTTTTTTTTTCTCGCATCATTATTGTTTCTTTTTTGTTTTGTATTTTTTTATGTGCAATAATAAAGAGTTAAATAAATAAAAAATAATAATCAATTAACCCGGCTTGGTATCAAACGGGCACAACATTTATTAAGGGAAAAAAGACTCTATACGCTCAGCGATAGTGTCCCTTTCAAACAGTAAAAGAATTTTTAAATTGAATCTGTAGTACTCGTTACGAAGATTACACAGAAACTCTAGACTTTAACTCTTTGTATAGATATTTGTATAGATTTTCAACCGAAGTAAATCGAACATGAAATTTTAGTTTTACCTTTGTTTTACATTGTATTTTATGGTAAAAAGCTCAGTTTGAGATCGCAAAATCTACAAAGCTGTAAAACGTATATTTCATTTTATACTATAAAAGCAGTTGGCTATGAACATTCAATTCTTCTGTATTTATTTCCGATTAAAAAAATAAACAAGACAAAGAACTTGCTTCAAATATGTCTATGTATAGATTTACATAAGAATCCAAAATATCGTCTACGGTCAGTTTTTTGTCGTAGGTACAATATCGGTCCATACTGGCAATCGATTACAGCGTGAAGGTGTGATGTGGACTTACGACATTCTGGGTCGAACTAGTTATAATATTATTATGTGATTGACGGTGGTGAATTTGTGCTCAAAAACCGGTGTTCTTTAATATAAAAATTCGAACTTTGTGGAAGTGTTAAATAATATAAAACATAAAATGCTAAATAATGTTTTGGAACGTGATGGCCGTTCTGGTAATAATTTTTTTCCTTTTGTTAGACTGATGTTTAAGTTTTAATCAAATGAATACTTTAGCTTTAACCTCAAAATAATAAATTCAATTTGTAAATATATTCTACGAAACTGCAGATATTTTCTAATACATTATAAAGTTAATATCAACGTTATGTTATTTCATTAGGAGTATTGTCCTTTATATTGATACATTACACTTTGTATTTATAACATTACAAAAACAAGTAACATATACGTTTTTCATTTTACTTTTTATATTTTTAAGTCGTAGGTAAAGTTAAGATAGTATAGTGTTTTATAAAAATGTTAATACCAACATGATAATAATAAAATGTCATTCCTATTTTAGTTTTATTTTAATATATTATATGACATTTTTTTTTAATTTATTTTATCTTTAGCTGTAATACCTTATATCCCTGGTTAACATCTTAAATACTTCTTATTCCGGAAAATTAAAAGGTTCCCGTGGAATAGCTAAAAAACCATAGTTACCGCGGATGAAGTCGCGGGCAACAGCTAGTACATAATATATTTTCAGTATTTAAGTCTTGCAACCTTCTATTATAATGATAGAATAAAATTAAAGAGAGAAAAACAGGTTTACAATTCTGAAATCAAAGGATTTGAACCCATATAAGTTTATGTAAATTCATAAACATCCAATAAATTTTACGATTCCAGAGAAAAATCACTCCACGAACAATAATTTGACTATGGAATGATTTATATACCAGGTGTAAAAGGTTTCTGTTATATTAAAACACGACCTTGGCCTTTAAAAGTAACATGCACTAAATAATTTGAATTTGACCTATAAACTACATTTATACATAATTATATGTTCGTACTACTTACAGCTACAGTATGAGATTTGAATTTCTGAAGACCCTTTTTCTTTTAAGTCGCACCAAGCAACGTTAAACAAATGCTTGATAGCCAACAATACCAGTCAGACAAAGTCAATCATTTAATTTTATTCACTTACTCCATGTTAACCACAAGCTAACCTTGTAATGGTTTTCGAGTGTGTTATTTAAAATTGTCGTGTGAATCCAAGTAAATTTATTGTTGAATTAAGTCAAATTATACCTACAAGGTACAACAAAGTCAGTGACAATGATTTCCATCTTAAGATCTCGTCAGTGCCTTTGAAGGAAGAAAATTTCCCAAGGGAACCTCAGACGGCTTCCACCATTCAAATAAATTGAAAAGGATATTAAAAGAAATATAACAATTCATTTCTTTAGGTCTTATTGCCTGTAAAGGTAATATGATTATTGATAACCTAATTCATACTTAAAATCACGCCTTCTCCCACAGGGACTGTCAGAAATAGCTTCTTGCCTCTTACTACGATCCTTACATATTTCTTTCGGTTTATCTACTCTCATTATAAGTCTCATCTCACCTGATGGTAAGTGACGATAAGGCCGAATGTTCACCTGTAAATCATCAACAAGTGAGGATGACTTATGAGCTATGTAATTGACCTTAGTTCTTCCACGGATCTCTTCGTCCTTGATTAGATTGCATAGAAAAACTCCGAGAATAGCTCTCTCTCCGTTGCTCTCTGAGTAACTTTAAGGCTTCATAAATGGCCTATTGTAAGTGACCACGTTTCTATCTCATACTCGACGATTTCAAATTCTTTGGACCTGATCTTTCTTCAGAACGCTTTTTTATAATCGACAAACGTTCGCCTAGGCGCTAGATCTATCCATTCCACGTTGCTAAAGCATTTGATCATCACTTTATCTATAAATTCGTGTCACCAAGACTTCAAACAATAATTAATAGGTAATGATTGTAATTTATATTCTAATGAAGACATAGGTACACGTCAGGACATTTGAAAGTCGATGAAATCTCTAACCTAATCAATGGTTAAGACGTGGGCCGCGACAAAAGGCCCGGTACCCTCATCAAAGTAGGACTAGCCGACAGACGTCTTAAGATCTGGAGATCTAGGAAAATAATGTATAAATTACTCCTTTATGTGTATTAGCATTAACAAATCTAGGCACTCTTATGCCCGATTTTACCAACATCCTTAAGGTCTAAAAGGCACATAAACTAAAAGTACCCTTAAACGATCACCTAACTTCACCTTAGGTGTCCCCTAATGATGGTGAAAAGGAAATAAATAATAAGTGTCACCTAAAATATCGTAAATGACCTAAAAGTTAGGGGTTGATGGTGAAATCGGGCATTAGCCCTCTTTTAAGCCTTTGTATTTTGATGTTACTGTTATGGACGAGGAAAATCATTTATTATGTACACCATTTAGTATATATATATATCGCATATTATTATGTGATCCCTAGACAGCAATATTTATTCAAAAAACCCCTTTATAATTCATTTAATCATTCATAAACATGGGTGTAACATATTTGTTTACATTTCAATATCCAGCCATGATTCGCTATACAGGCATAATTATGTACGTTTTCGATGCAGAGAAAATACGGGTCCACTAGACTCAAGTTATAAGTGCTCGTAGCAACAAACACACATCAAAACTAACTATACATTGTGATTGTTGGGGATCCGACCTCTTTAAAGGTTTTTATTATAATTTTATATTCTTTTTTTAATGTTTGATTGATGTTTTTGTGTTTTTGATATGACGTCGTCTCTTTTCCATAGTTTTGCTGAATACATCTTTGTTATCCGAATGTTTAGTTTATTTTAATTTCTAGCTACAAATAAAAATACAGACCACTAGTTTCCTACAATGATATTTGAGTTTATTAGATTTAATTGCATTTTTTCATTGTCCAATGGTAAAAAGGGTGGAATAAAAATACTCCCAGCGTAGACGCTTTAAAAAAAGTTCTATACTTGTGAATTACGGAGTATTATTTTTCCTTACTTTGAATATATCCTTTATAAAAGGAAATCGGAGAGAAAACAAGAGAAACAAGAACTGATTCAAAGTCTAGACAAAGTCTTTTTATTTCTCTTCGCATTCGAAAGGCAGGTGAACTCGGCGCAGTATCACACAGAATAGCTAGGCATTCCAAATGTATTCTATTGGACTGAACAGAACGCTACATGGAACGAAGTCGACATGTGTGCCGACTGCTTGGTTCTTTATATAAGAATGCAATAGGGTTAAAGGAAAATCACAATATTTCAAATAAATTTAAAATTAACTACTAAGGAGAATGCGCAAAAAAAACCCGGAGTGAACAGATATGGGATGTGGCTTAGAATAATAATATTATTTAGTGAAATATAGTGGATTAACTGTGTAAATAGTTCACTATCAAATTCCATGGCTAAATATGTGATATTGCTTTTTGAACTTAGTACGGGTGATTTTTCGAGTATGAAAATATCAAAAAAGAATACCACACACCAGAAAAGAAAATCCCATCTGCCATTAAAAGAATACTACCAACCCATCTCTTCCCTTGGGTGTCGTAAATGTCGACTAATGGACTTAGAACTACACAATCATCCAATAGCTTATAACGGCGACGGGCTCACCTGTCACGCTGAGTGCAGTCCTGTCACGCTGCTTGGTGAAGAGCGGACTATGGCAATGGTCTGCTCTTGCATTACCTTTGTCTAGTCTCCGAATAACCCTTAGGGGATAAAAGCCGTGATTATGTATGAAAAATATCGCTTATTTCGGCTCAGCAAGACATCTAAATACTTACATATTTAATCATTTTACTTGCTCTACCGAGTGGAAATTAAAAAACGAAACAAAAATAATCCAATATTTTGCGCAGCACTTACTCGGTAGTTGCCTCAGCGCCGACAACTATCAATTATTTTGGGGTCATACTTGCATAATGAAAATGCCCTTTTGTATTTTTTTTATTACCTATGAAATTGGTGTTTTTATTCTGTCCTAGCAATTTGTCCGTAACTATTAAGTTTCAGAACATTCTTATAAAATTATTGCCTCTTCTAAAAATAGACCATTATTTGAGCTAGAGATATTTAATTTGATAATTTTTTGTAAGTTTAATTGTGTTAAAATTAGACACAAAGACAATTATTTTTAACTGCCTCCCGAATACATCATTTGATTTGCATTAACATAAAACGATGAATAATTTTTATCAAGCGTGTTCACACACATATTGCTAAAGCTTGTCTAATGATACATGCCAAATATTATTATCTCTGGATTTGTCGTTGTGAAGAAAACTGATAAAATGTTAGTATGTAAAATGCAGACATCCCCAAAATCTCCATACAAAACACCAATTTCATAGGTAAGGACCTAATATATCTCTCATCGTAATAAATAAGATATTCCTTCATTAAAAAGTGAATAAACCGTGCTTCCCTACACACGTCTTTTTTGCGTAACTTTTCTTTTATTTCATGCAAAAATATAATATTTTACCATTATTTGTATGCGTATTGTTTTTTATATTGTTAGCGGTTTCGAAAAAGCGAATAGCGTTTTTAAATATATTTTTTTATTCACTTTACATGAACCAACCCGCATTGGGCCATCGCGGTGGTGTTACGGCCCATAATCCTCATGTTTCTCTGTATGTAGACTGAATACGAGTACTTTACATGATATTTTAATTCCAAATAAACGATATTTTCCATTAAAAAAAAATCACTTATTAGGCTTTTTGCTTAAGTGTAAAATAAAAATGCCCTTTTATATTTTCAATGGGGTTGATTTATTCAATATCAACGGTAGTTGTCGGTGCTAATGCAGGTATCGAGTTAGTGCTAGGCAATAGGTAGTCCTACTGGGACTAGCTATGGTAATTCTAGTCAAAATATACTAAAATCTATATATTATTATTTTTATTTTATTTCTTTAATATCTTATTTTTTTCCCTTTACTTTATCACACGGGAGAGCAAGTTAAATGATTGAATATGTGTTTGGATATCTTCCTGAGCCGATATAACCGATATATTCAATACTGGAAAGAATCTCCCCTACTAAGGACAAAATCACATATTTGGCGATGGAAGTTGACAGTGAAATACCTATACAATTAATCCACTATATATCACTAATATTCTAAACCACATCCCACATCTGTTTACTCTGGTTTTTTTCCATACTTGCTGCGCTTTTCGTTTATTATCGTGATCACGGCTCAGAGCGTTGTTGCGTACGTAAATTTATACACTGGAAATAATCTCTTTAAGTAACGCTATCGGAAAAGGACGTTTTTTACTGTCTAATATGGTCAAAGTTTAAGCAAAACACAGTTAATTAAGGCACTTTATGCCAATAGAAAACCAGCGTCAGGACTCAAAAACCTGACATCATGTTGAATTGGCTACCTGTTTTGGCACACCCGTGAGATAGTTTCAAATAGATAGATAATACGTATTCCTGTATTTTTCTTTGTTTGTGTATAATATAGTTTGTATATATTATTTTATGTCCGTGCAATGTCTCGTGTCTGTGTCGGAATCAATGTTTTTCTTTCT
The DNA here is from genome assembly GCA_910589355.1 of Parapoynx stratiotata. Taxonomy (NCBI): domain Eukaryota; kingdom Metazoa; phylum Arthropoda; class Insecta; order Lepidoptera; family Crambidae; genus Parapoynx; species Parapoynx stratiotata. The sequence continues at coordinate 15,196,285 of OU342461.1, forward strand.
TTCTTTAATTCTATTAAATCTGGCAGGCAGTCAATATTTGCTTTAAAAGTACCAACTGCCACCGAAATATAGTCCGTATTTGGATTCTCGTCGGCTATTATCATAGACAATAAAACTTTAGACATCTCCTCAATCGCTCGCCATTCGCACGCGATTTGCGTCTAGAAACCATTTCTGCTAAGGCATTTGTTACGTGACCAAGTTAGGCTTTATTGCCGCAAATAATATGAACAAGCTTGGCAAAAATATTGCTTTTGTGTCTGTCAAAAATAATTAAAATATACGACTTTTGAATGTTAATTTACTTGTATTTTAAGATGAATTTGATAATAGGAGTTTGTTTTTGTTATATCTATATATATCTCTCCTAAGAAATGATTTTGATAAATTCCACCCCTAAGGGGTTAAAATAGGGGATGAAAATTTGTATGAAACTTTGTCAATTTTAAACCGATCGGGCTAAGACTTTGCATGCATAAGGCTACTATGACGTAGGCATCCCCTAAGAAAGGATTTTGATCAATTCCACCCTTAAGGGGATAAAATAGGGGATCAAAGTTTGTATAAATACTAATATTATAAAGTTAGGGATTGTTTGGTTGAACGCGCTAATCACAGGAACTCCTGCTCCGATTTAAAAAGAAATCAGTGTTGGATAGCTCATATATCGATGAAGGTTATATTACATCACGCCACCTCAAAGTCACTATTCCACGCGAACGAAAAAGCAAGCAAAAGCAAGTTTAGTATAATATAATGTTTGAGCAATTTCATTTGTGTTTATTGCATGACATTGGGAATGTGAATAACTGATATTAGGTATCGGTAAACTGATATTAGGTATCGGTAAACTGATATTAGGTACTACACCATTCGTCTTCACCACTATTCAATAGGCTAGTTGACTCATATCAAAAGTAATGAAATTAATGTGTCCTTCACATAGTATTTAGTACAAGGGTCCAAAATATACCAAGTTTGATAAATATAAATAAGGGGTTGCTGTAGAAATTCAACTTAAATATGTTTTATTTTTACTTTTTTTTTCATCTGCCAAAAACGCTATCCACCATTTTCGTGAAATTTGTTGAGTAACGCTTCATGTAAAGAATTACGCATGGTCAAAATCCGTCAAACGTCAGTCGCAACCAATCAAGCATAACTGTCGGCTATGTCACGCGTATTGAATTGTTTACAATAATCGTGACGCTACGGCACAGACAGACAGATATTCATAGACTATCAGGACCGAATGCGTTTTTGACATTTAAGCAAAAACGTAATTTATAATTTAAAATTTATTTAGATAAAGGTTTCAGAAAAAAAAAAATATTTTTTATGGTGATGGCTATCAGTAATTAATCATTTGGGGCCCAATAAAAAAAGGGTCAACTAGCCTATTGTATAATTACAATGTGTATTTAATATTATTTACTATTTATACATAAACAACTTGATTGAGAATGCTTAAACGCTACGAAGGCAGAAAACTCGCTGAAGGCATAATAATATTTCAAGCAATAATTCGTTTGATTTTATTAACGAAAGCTGCCGACTCATAAAGGTCAAAGAAACTCCTTCATTGTACGCTAAGTTGTTTTATGAAAAAGAAAATAAACTTCCATTCGTATCGCGACTTCATGTTGGATTCAGAAATAAACTGATTTAAGTGCTTTATGTTGTCGTAACATCTCTTAGATTGGTAACATGTTGTGCTTAGCTGGTTTTTAAACTTTCAAACTTTTTTTATTTATTATATTTATATATAGCCTATTTCGGTAAAAGACTTAAAAGTACAGGTATACAATGCACAACTTCCCCCTTTCTTCCATTATGTATATTAAAATATATACATATGTGAATATTTTAATACTGGTAGTGCAGCATTCTAATGATATAAGAATTTCCTATAATGTGTTCAATATTTTTTGAGTTTATTCATTACAAAGCTTTCCTTTTATTATTTTGTATTTATTTTCTAATACTATCATTTTAAGCTCGCAATATCTTTCGAGTGAAATGTCCGAATTAATTAATTTAAAAAGTAATATATAATATTAAACCAGTATTGAATGCGGCTGGATAAATGTAGGCTGCGCCTTGTAACAGGTGCAATCACAGGACACAGCCTTTTTAACAAACATCTTATCAACATAGGTGTCACAGGCAGTCCGCTGTGCAGGGCGTGCATGGCGACAGAAGAAACAGCTTCTCACGTCATGGTGGAGTGTGACGGGGTAGCAGAATGCCGGGCTAATAACTGGGTACCCGCCGGGAGGCCATCGGCGACGTGAAGGCGCTGGGTGACTTCCTGGCGGAGCTTGGATGGCTGGAGTAATCCAGCATTCACCCTCCGACGCAAAACAGACGCAAATTAGACGTCGAGTTGCGGAAACCGCCCGTTTTGATGAAGAAGAAGAAGAAACAAGCATTGAATATAGGTATATGAATTTTGATAAGGATTAATACCAAGGTCCACGTATAAAGCATTTTCAAACGGCGGCATTTCAAACAAAAATTAAAAATACTTATTGTGGCATAACTAAAATAGTTAGACATATGCTGTTGCAACAAAAATGTCTTCGACACATGTCGTCAGCATATGTCTTCAACAACAGTAGTTTTCGCAGCGCACGCGATATAAAGAAAATTTTGGTAAAGTTTTTTTACACCATTGGTTACATTATTGAAGTTCTAGTAAGAATCCCTAATTTTAAAAAAAAATTATATATAGCCGCAGATAATGCCCTGCCCAACAGACAGAACATTTCAAATCGGTTCAGTAGTTTCGGAGCCTATTTCATGCAAACAATAATCAAATAATTCCTCATTATAATATTAGTATAGATAGGTTTAAAAAAAGTTTTGTGTTTCTTTGTAACAGGATGCGAACCGGGGAAAGTGTGAAGCAATAAAACTCTGTAAAAAATCTATAGATAAATTCCATTCCTATAATATTGGAATTCCATATTTATTGTTATCCCTACGTTAATCCCAGAGACATTTCGATCATCCTTATCTATTTGCTCATCCTAAGTGTAAGAAGGAGGGAAATAGTAAATCCAAACAGCTATCGAAAACACAAACAAGTCATTAGCTAACAGAATAAAAGCGAATTTCTTTTAAGACTTTTCTGAAGAAACTGTCACGTTTTTGTGTCGAAGCTCATTTTTCACGAGTCACGAGATAGCAATAACAGATAACTAAAAAAATATTGCCCATAAATGGGAACAATGAACAGATTACATGATTTTTCTAAAAAAAAGATATCTTTTTTTCAAAATCATAGCTACCGAACCACCCTTACCGAAACAATAAAATACCAACGTCGCCGAATCCATATACGAGTGAGTGCATTTTGAAAAAATATTCTCAATAACCTAAGGCGTTTCATAGGTATGCTGGCTAACAGCGTAGGCGAGATTTCGATACATTTTGACGTAAAAAGCGCGTGTGGCTTTGTTACGATGTTAGGTATCTCTTTAATTGTAAGCGCGCGCACGTGGCCAGCGCTGGCGGCCAGCCCACCTATGAAACCACCCTAACTTTAACTACAAACTTAGCCCTCGAAATATTTTGATTTTTTTTTTATTTGCAGCATTTGTTCTCCAGTCTTGGATGTTTTTATATATTTATATATATTCAGGATATTTATATTTATATCTATTAAATATATTTATCCGTCATCTAGTGTCCGTAACACAAGCAGCATTAGTTGCTTAAAACGGGGCTAGTTGATAGGTGTGAATGTTTGAACATATTTATTTATTTATTTAAGTTTATCAAGAAAATGTAACATGAGGACATAACAAATGTTACAGGACAATATCAAACAGACATTTTGCAGACAATTCTTTGTAAAGTCATTCTAAATACAATTTAAAATTTATATTGCTGAGCAACGATCTGCGCATAATTAAAGAGACTATTCATTTAATTTTTTTTATGTAATTAAGGCAGCTAATCTCAACCCTTCTAAATCAATCTCGGTCTTATTCACCCCAAACCTTAGTTCAGAGGATTCACTCCGTCAAGCCGGACGCGGGCCGGTCGCCCGTATTACGGACGGCGTAAAATGACACGACACCTCATCAATCAAGCATCCGGTGACGGCAATACGGGCACTGAAAGCAGCCTTTGAACGCAAAAATGCGTAGCTTATTTCATGTTACAATTTGTATTTTGTAAATCTGTGCACTACGGATTTTGGCCTTTATTTTCTATTGAAAGTAAAATACCTTAAGGTTGTAAGAAGTTGTGTGGTAGCGGCTCATCAAAAAAATACCATCAACCTATCTCTTTCTGGTATCCTAAAAGGCGACTAATGGACTTAAAACTGCACAACCACCCAATAACACAGCGGCGATAGGCTCACCACCTATCGCAGAGCACATGTGCTGTCACTGCTTGGTGAAGCAGTAGACTGCTTTTGCGGTGCTTCTGCCTAGTCTCTGACTAACCCTTAAGAAATAATAGTCATGATTATATGTATGTTTGTATGTAAAATTGTTTTAAAGAGAGCGGCGATAGCTAAGTTGAGATGCATGGCACTACTTATGCAAGAGGTCGCTTGATCCATCCCACCTTCTTTACCACTGAGTGTGAATAAAAATATCACTTGCCTCGTAGTATGCCCGGTGCATGACAACAAGCTCCCTGTTTCATGGGACTTATCTAGGGAAAGTGGGTGATAACTTACTACCCCATTGGGGATAGGGGCGCGATAATTGTGTTGTTTTGTTGTATAATAATAGCTACAATGCGATTCTCAAAGTTATTATTCTTAAACAATCCTTAAAAGTTACACAACAATCCACGAGTTTAATAAAATATAAATTAAATTACTACATGTATAAAACAACGTACTTATTCGGTACATCCTTTCATGATAACAAAATATACGAGATTCCCGATTGTAAATCAGAGTTTACGAGAATCGCATCCGAATCTCTGGTGTGTTTTATGGCTTAACTGTATCGTAAATTTTAATTCATTTTGTAAATTAAACGTGATATTCACCACGATCATACTTTCGACTTCTTACTTGAGTCGACAAAAGGAATATGAGTAATAATAAGAACATTTTTAATTTAATAATAATTAATTAATAATTTTAATAATAAGAACATTTTTATAATACGTGAGTAGAAATAGTAGAAATTAAGCATGCTTAATGACGAACTTCATCGTGTTACAATATCCCATTTATTGTGATACATTTTTCATAGATTTCTCTCATGTTATTACATCACATACACATCCATACAATCGTGTATTTATCAAAAACACAGTTAATAAAATCGCGGATATGAAAATATATTATTCTATAAAAGAAAATGACAAAGACGAAATATACACAACATACACACAATTTTGCGCATTTCAAAAGGGTTAAGGAATCGTACTTATATATACAGAGCATGGAATTCTCTACCGACACACGTGTTCCTTCCTACAGCATCGGTTTCTTCAAAAGAGGCGTGAAAAGGCATCTTATGAGCCAGCATCACCTTGCTGGCTCATAAGATGCCTTTTCACGGTCGCTAGGCCTGCATCCTTTGGTGCTGCCCTAGCATTCTTTGCATAAGGACTTACCTACTGCTTACCATCAGGTGGTGTTCCATTTGCTGGGTTGATTATAAAAAAAAATCGGAAACGTATTTTAAAGTTACCTTTCTTGCTTAAGTTCGCAAACTTTACAGCGACAAATAGTCAAAGTTTGAAATTAGTTCTCACATCACCCTCTCACAAGAGCCCAAATAAGCCCGAAACTTTCGTATTCAGCTCGCTTTTGTCGGATGTGATACGGATCAGGCACTCATCAATCAATTCTACTAAAGACGGACCCAAAAGACCTGCCCGATAATGCGTAGGGTTAAATAGAACCTCGTAATTTTGACTTGTAACTTTATCCGTATGAACAGTTTCAAGGCTTAACAAGCTATTTTTGGATGATATGTTTGTTTTACTTTATTGAAAACGAGTCACAACACAACCGTAATAAAAATTCTAAGGGTTACAGTTGTTGCGCAACTTAAAGTAATTTCCAAACTGAAAATTATTTATAATTTACTTTCATGAAATTCATAGGTTAGGTAAATATTAATTGACAATTTTAATAATTGACAATTCACAATAGCTCCATTAAATTAAAAAAATATTTATTATTATTTGATAGTCCTGTAACCAAGTGATGTATGGTGGCTGGTGACGAGACGAATAATGAAGGAATTCTATTTATTTATTAAGAAAACAAATTAAAACCGAGTACATGACCACAAACCACTTTTCAATGAAATTATTCATCACACCTAAAAGAAACAGAAAGTTGATAAATAAAAAATGCCACTAATTGGAAAATTCCTATCTCAATTTCAGAGGGAATTATATTTTTAATTGAATTCGGTGTTAGGCTTTTGATCTCCTTGGTTGGCCCTGCTTTGTTTGAGTTGCTTAAAAATCAATTTTATTCATTTTAACTTTGTCAATTGCGTGATGAAATTGCCGATAAATAATTAGGTGAAAGAAGAAAATTTTAATGGTTCAACAAAATTTTAATCTTACAGAACAAGAAAAAAAGCCATGTGGGGGAAGGTGTAACCTAATTATATAAGAAGCAACCGTTATTTTTAATAATTAAATTAAGAAAGATCAGAGTCAACGAAGCTTTTTGCAATTTTTACACTCGGCAACATTCAGATATTGACATAATCAATATGAATATAAAAACTTTTGTAATAACTAAGGAACATTTTCCCTTATTTATAACATGTCAACATAAATAAAGTCGTTATAGATTCAATCAAAGAATTGGTTAAACCCAACTCAGAAGCGATATTGAATAATCAAATTACCGAAAGCACTCCTTGATATTGGCTTCAGTAAACTTAAGATTGTTCATACTCGAAGCAATTTGTTATAAGATGTAATTGACTTAAGAACTTGATCTATAAAGGAACTATTATTAATTTTATATCGTATTCCGTTGGGGATAAGGTGGGAATTTAAGTAAAATTTTGTCTTGGAGAAACATAATATTTTTTGAAATCTATATTATGTACATACATTTTTTAAAGAGAGATCTAATTTAAATTTATAATTGGTAAAAACTTGGTTGTTATAGATTTTCTTTGCCTGAGCATACTAACCCCCCGGTATACTCAGAGAAATAATTTCGGGTATTTTTGGACATATAAATTTATAAAGGTAAATTAATTTTGGCCATATTAATATTCAATGTCCATGCAACAACATAATCTTGGTAAATTGTTAGTTTTGATTAAGACCAAAATAGGTTCAGTACATACTTTAGAGATTTTGCGTATGTACAGTAGCGACCAAAAGTCTTCATCCAGTATCTTAGAACGGTTTCGTGAAGCGTTGTTGTGGATTTACGACGTTTGTCTATTGCAGAGTCAGCAGTGAATACCACGAGTAACTGGGTAACTATTTATTAGACTTTTGTCTACATATTTACACAGGAGCGTCAAGAGAATAAATTACAGTGTCACACTGACACACAGAGTGTTCTCTATATTTGAATTCAGGTGTGCCCACATTGAAATAAACACAATAAAGATAGCATCATATAAAATTCCACTTAACACTATTAAAAACACCTTACAACTACCTACTACCTACAAATATAAAACACGATAAAAGGTACTGTACATGACTAACCTAACCTAAACCTAAAGAGCTGGCACATTGATTGTGCTTAAGTTTCGGCAAAGATTTAGTGAGTATGTCAGCAATCATGTTATATGTGGGTATGAGTGGAGTTTAATGTTGTGATGTGTTAGTGTGTCGCGGACGAAGTGGTGTCTGATGTCGATGTGTTTTGTGCGTGAATGGTAAGTGTTATTCTGTGCTAGTTTGAGTGAGCTTTGATTGTCTGTGAATATGTCGATGGGATGTGAGATGGAGAAGACTTCCTTAATGAGCATAGGAGGTATATGGCCTCCTTGCAAGCATCAGCGAGAGCCATGAACTCGGCCTCTGTGGTAGAAAGCGCGAACTTATTAAATTTATCAGTATAGTACTATACGTACGTACGTACAATTGGTAAACTTAATAATAATATACCTATGTTAAAAAAGTCGAAATATATGTACTCATAACTCGCTTGATTAGTATAAGTTTATAAGGTGCCCATAGAATGTCGCTAATGTGTTATGAGTATGATCTGTAATCGAAATTCTAATTGTTTATAACCATTAAATTAAAATGTTGGCGCATAAATATTTGAGTCAGATCGCTGCAAATACCAACAAAATATTGAAGAAACAAATTAATAATAAAACTATGCCAGGGGTGAATGTTTTATAGCAAAAATTTTTTGTAAAATCACCCGATTCGCGATTTTTTTTTATACCATCATACCACCAGGGTGGCAAACAAGCCTACGATTGACTTAGACTTGCTTTGTTAACATTCCCGATTTTATATTAAGAAGGTACTTAAGAGTAAAGTATATTAATGTTATGGAATTGACTTTATTTGGGTCTCGAAGTAGAAATCCAAAACGTAAACCAAGCAAATTGAGAAAAAAGATGCAAATTCCTCCGTCGTCTTCTCGGTCTTGAACCTCCAACTATCTCTAATATTTAGAACCAGCTTTTGACCGCGAATTCGTCCATGTAGAATAGTTACTTTGAGATAGTGTGGTGGTATTTAGCCGATGGTCTTATTCTATACTATTGCTATTCTATATTATATGCTACTCACCACTGAAAGATTTTTTCCAATTGGGACAGTAGCCTCAATTGGTGGAATTGAAAATTTACTCCTACGTCATTATTAGAAGCATAGTTCACAGTGGCGTAAATTTGTCCTTCATTTTTCTGGGAGGCGTTATTTTTTTTACATTCACCCGCATGGCAGCCGTTCCCATAGGAATATCGGGATAAAAGGTAACCTATCTCCTTTCTCAGGCTCTAGACTATCTGTGTACTAAATTTCAGTTAAATTGGTTTAGTAGTTTTGACGTTAAAGTGAGACAGACAGACAACTCTGTCTGTCTCATTTATATTATAATATTAGTATCAATAGTATAGAGGTGAAAACCCGGAGATGTCACTTATTGTATAATAAATTCAAAAGTCACAACTGGAACAATTTACAAAAAGGTAAAAAACACAAATCACTGAACACAAAACATAAAAGTAAGGGCTACTTACAATAGTGCCTTGGGTAAGTTATTTGAGTTTTTTTGAAATTGTACTGTTACAGTTTATTAATAATGAATATAATTTTATTACAACAGTTATACCAATTTATATATTATATATTTAGGCGTCGAGACAACCGCTCCAGACGCTGACCCTGATAGGAATGAAAATTTGAGACTAAAAACAATAAAAAAGGAGAGTTGCTTAATTTAAAAACAGAAACATTGAGAAAATGGCCAGAGAAAAGCGTAATAATAGCAAAGAGTCTAATAATAATAGCGCCTCTTTACACAAAAAAAAAGGAAAAAGGAATTTTTCAAATAATTTATTAAAAATTTTTTTTTAACAAAATTAAATATCAATTACAGATGAGTAAAACACAGAAAAAGAGAAAATACCTTTGTAGGAACAAAATATAAAAGAGTTGTGAATGCCAATAAATTCACAGCTACCAACAATTTGAGGAACTACATGAAAGTTATTCAAAGCACGTAACAGTTGTTCTGATTGGTTGACGAATGCTATCTACTATCTGACTGCCAATCGGGTGGCTCGACAATGGAATTATTTGTACGAAATGGTAGTAACAACAATTTCTGTAAACGCTGAGGATAAGCTAAACGTAACGTCACATTTGTTTTTATCGTATGACCTGATTTCTTATCGTATATAGAATCTTTCCCTCATTCTCTCTATGTTATGGTAATGTTCCAGAATACTGGTGGCTATGTGATTTATGTAACAATTAACATTTTATAAATCACCATTACTTCTCCCGCGAAACGTCCAGCGAAAAATAAACGTCTCCATAGTTTTAAGGAGTTCCACAGACGGCAGCAATATTACACATATATAATGAAATAAATATCTTCAAATATTCACACCTATCAACTAGCTCCATTTTAAGCAACTAATGTTGCTTGTGTTACGGACACTAGATGAGGAATAAATATATTTAATAGATAAACACATATAAATATCCTAAATATATATAAACATCCAAGACTGGAAAACAAATGCCTGAATTCATCACCCAAAAATTTGCCGCCACCGGGGATCGAACCCAGATGGCGACGCCTTGAGATCGGCATACAGACCACTCGACCACGGAGGTCGTCAAATAGTAGGTATCATCTTTCCATAGAAATCAGAAGGCTGTTCCTAAAAGTGGACCTTAAAAGCAAATATTTTTACACCGATATTATCTCCATTATAAACCTCATAGCCGCATTGGCCATTATTAAGGCAAAACCAATTTGGTGGCGCTAAAATAAAATAAAAAATGCATATCTACTCTTTGACGTGGGCCGGGGCAATTTAACTTGACTAAAGGTCGGTTTTTTATCCGTGGTCAGGTTGAACAGTTGGTTAAAATATTGACCAATGGCGACAACGTATGATGATATGACATGATATGATGATATGATGACATGATATGACAGCTCGTCCAATAGTCAAATAAAATAAATAAATAAATATCCTCAGACATTCACACCTATCAACTAGTCCCATTTCAAATATTTATTATTTTTTTAATATTTATTTTAAATTTTCAAATATAACTAAAGTTAAATAGTCATAGAAAATTTTACCACAATACGATGCTGTTATTAGGAAGACGTAAACCAAAACCTTAAAAATATAACTCGAGTCCTCAGGGAAGAAGGCAATAGATTTTGTGAAATGCAGCGTAAGAGCAGGAAGTCAAAACTTTCGGAAATGACATTGGGGCTGATGAAGGAACGACGTGAAAACCCACCCGTCACTTCGGAAGGAAAGCGCGCTCTAAACCAAGAGATCAGGAAGCTCGTACGACGCGACCTCCGGTGCCACAATACTGTTCTGATTGAGAAAGCAATTGAGCAAAACCGGGGGTCGAAAGTATTCGTACAATCTCTTGGAAGAAGCCACCTGACGAAGCTGACCACAGAAAGAGGAGAAGTCGTTGTTTCAAAGCCGGCAGTCCTTTCCGAAGTCGAAGACTTCTATAGCCGACTCTACGCCTCGCACGCATCTAGACCTAAACCCGAAAATGAGGACCCTAGAGCAATGTTAACACGCCACTACACTGAAGACCTGCCAGAAATCAGCATTGATGAAATCGAGTTGGCTCTTAAACAGTTGAAAAATGGAAAAGCCCCTGGAGAGGATGGCATTACAACAGAGCTACTTAAAGCTGGAGGCAAACCCGTACTGAGGGAGCTCCAAAAGCTTTTCAATGCTGTCCTATTCGAAGGGAGAACTCCGGAGGCGTGGTGTAGGAGTGTGGTCGTCCTGTTCTTCAAAAAGGGAGACAAGACTCGGCTGAAGAATTATCGACCCATTTCCCTTCTAAGCCACGTCTATAAGCTGTTTTCAAGAGTCATCACGAACCGCCTCGCGAAGACTCGATGAATTTCAAACACCGGAACAGGCTAGATTTCGGAGCGGATACGGCACCATAGACCACATCCACACAGTGCGGCAGATTATACTGAAGACCGAAGAGTATAATCAGCCCCTGTGTCTAGCATTCGTGGACTATGAGAAGGCCTTCGACTCGATTGAGATCTGGTCTGTTTTGGAGTCCCTGCAGCGATGCCAAGTAGATTGGCGATACGTCCAAGTGATGAGATGTCTCTACGAAGCTGCCACTATGTCCGTCCAAGTACAAAATCAGCAAACAAAATGTATACCATTGCATCGAGGTGTAAGGCAAGGGGACGTAATCTCCCCGAAATTGTTTACAAATGCAATGGAGGACATGTTTAAGACGCTGCACTGGAAAGGGCGAGGCATCAACATTAATGGCGAATACATATCTCACTTGAGATTTGCGGACGACATCGTTCTCATGGCAGAAACGCTGCAGGACCTACAAAAAATGCTAAATGACCTGAATAACTCTTCTGGACGCATCGGCCTACGGATGAACTTGGATAAAACCAAGGTCATGTTCAATGAGCATGTACTACCGGAACCGATTGCAGTACACGGTGCCACTCTCGAAGCTGTTCAAAAATACGTGTACCTCGGGTAGACATTGCAGTTAGGTAGAAACAACTTCGAGGACGAGGTGAACAGAAGAATCCAGTTGGGTTGGGCAGCGTTTAGGAAATTACATCGAGTATTCTCATCGTCGATCCCACAATGCCTAAAGACGAAAGTCTTCAATCAGTGCGTCCTACCCGTTATGACATACGGAGCCGAAACGTGGACACTGACGGTACGGCTGATCCACAAGCTTAAAGTCGCTCAGCGAGCTATGGAAAAGGCTATGCTCGGAGTTTCTCTTAGGGATAAAATCAGAAATGAGGTGATCCGACAGAGAACCAAAGTTGTCGACATAGCCTACCGAATAAGCAAGCTGAAGTGGCAATGGGCTGGTCACATTAGCCGCAGAACCGACAACCGTTGGGGTAAACGAGTTCTGGAGTGGAGACCGCGCCTCGGCAAGCGTAGTGTAGGGCGCCCTCAGGCCAGGTGGAGTGACGATTTGCGCAAGGTGGCTGGCAGGAGCTGAATGCGAGAAGCCGAGAATAGATCGAAGTGGCGTGAATTTGGGGAGGCCTACGTCCAGCAGTGGACTGCCATAGGCTGACGATGACGATGATTAGGAAGATGGCGGCTGGCGGCCACAGCTGATGAATATTGCACGAAACTTAATAATTTGTCTATTACAGTCACACATATTGGCGTTTCCATTGATAGTATTGGTCCAGAATATAACAATTGTGGTTATTATGACTACGGATCAAATAACTCACCCTAAACTGGCTTAGATAAGTTCCAAACTGAATTATGAATTCGCTTAGACTATGACCCTTTTTGGTCAACAAAGGCGTAGCAAAAGTTTTTTAAATCATGCCGCGATAAAAGGTGTTTTGTTGTCAGCCTACATTAAAAAAAGCAAGCAAGAGTGTTACTATGATTTTATTAATGGGTCTGTACAATATGCGTTTACACATGAATCGGCATGAACGCAGTAAATATAAATTAATATGTAAATTACACATCAACCAGCCACTGCATACATTACCAATCCAAAGTCTCGCTAATCAAATTCTTTATTTCTTCCTTAGACACTTAAATATATATTATTAATTGCATTCTCGTTCATTTCATTTTATGCACCCAAATGAAAGTCCCTTTGTAATAAATTGCAAGCAAAATAAACTTTAAACGAAAAATAGATGGACAAAGTTTCTCGTGGGAGAGTGAACGCAAATTTTTTTTTTATTTCCAAAGTACCATAAGCTCTGACAGCCCACTGTTCTCTATAAAATATGTTAAATTTAGTAGAGGACTAATATTTTTCGGGTTAAAAAGACTTTTTGAATGAGGATATTACCCCTAAATTTACCCCTAAATTTTATTGACTCTTAAATGCGGATGTAGCGAAGCTTAAAAGAGATTAAGTTTTATTTATATGTATTTTTATTCATTTTAACCTTCACATAACTTGATATTTACAAGGGTAAATTGTCGAAAAGTGAGGTCTAAGGGTGGTAACATTGTCACGTCGGCGGCTGGCGCATAACAACGCCGGCCAGATTTCCCTGCATTTTTATATGAGCCTTGTAATATTCCTTAAGTATAAAAGAGTCTGCCTTAAGTATAAAAGCGCGTGGCCGGCGCCGGCCGCCGGGCGTTGCTCTGAAACCACCCTGAATATAGCCATCCAACTCAAAGACGGTTCGAAAAATGTCTAAAATCCATAAATAATCCATACGATCCAGATGAATGCCATAAGAAACATTTTTTATATTCCGGGTTTTAATGATAAAAATCAAATCAGCCGTGTGGTTGCTCGTTAAAAAAATCTCTTCCCTTGGGTGTTGTTAAAGCGACTAATGGACTTAGAACTGCACAATCATCCAATAGCTTATAACGGAGACGGGCTCACCACCTGTCACGCTGATTGCAGTCACTGCTTAGTGAAACGGATGGTGAAGCGACGTTTTTCTGCATCCGTAGTGTAACTTATCATTGTAAAAAACCTTTTTAGTTGCGTTTTTACAATGATAACTGTTTTTACAAAGGTTTTACAATGGTACTGTTGAATTTTATTCTATTCTCTTGCTATCAATATAATATTTTTGATTTTATTTATTTTTATTGGTCCAACGTCTGTCAGAGCCACCTTAATGACGCGAAAGCTGGGGCTATGTAAATGAAGATTCCCTGAAGAGGCAATTTGAGACAGCCTCTATCCATTCATATTTAATTACCTTATTATTAAAGTCGTAAATTTCTTGCAGAATAAATAGCCCTTAAAAGCCGATATTCTGAAAAGCATTTTTCGGTGATGTAGTATAATGATGTGTAATTAAACAATATATTATTAGTCTTTTTGTGCGTAGATGTTGCATATCCATAAAGTATTAATTTGATTGCAAGTAATAAAATCTACTTATTGTATAGTTACATTACGACCTTTTTAATATTAAAATTTAGATTAACTAGTCTAGACTATAAAAAAAAAAGACGTGTGGCACTCGGGGACTGCCGCGGTAAAGCTATTGCATAGCATTTTATATCAACTTATGCAATTATAATTTTATTTATTTATTTTATTCATGCAGTATTTCTTTTTCTTTGATATTTATTCGTGCGAGTTTCGTAGAGTCGTACAATACGTCTAATCGCACGCACACAACGCCGTGTCGAAGACTGCCGAACTGAAACGACGTTAGACGATGCACGGCCTTCAAGCCACACCTCCTTGCGCATCGGAGTGGGGAGCGTGAGGTTTTTTCGTTAAGGAATTTCTGGATTCGGTCCCCGCGCTCAAGGCCCGCGATAGAAGCTATGCAATAGCTTAAAAATTGTAACAATAATACGCTGTAAATTATTTTCGACTTAGTTTTGTATGAATTTGCGCATTCGGCGTCAGTCACCTTCAACACTGATGCCGTGATGTACTATGATTATGATGGCGAGTGGCTATGCTCTTAAATTCTTAAGAAAGAGTCTAAAGGCGAATGATTTAATTGCCTTTGTGAATCGCAATATCTTTACTAAATAATTAACTTTCTTCATCATAATAACATTATCATCACGCCTCTATCACCTAAGGGGAAGGCAGAGGTGTAAAACAAAATTCCCTGATTTGTCAAAGCCCATGTAACAGGTGGCGAGCCTGTTGCCATGCACCGGGCACAATGTGAGGCAAGCGATATTCACAATCAACTGTACTTAAGTTCTATTCAACTCAGTTCAGGCGGTGGGATCGAACCCGCGACCTCTTGACTAAGTAGTGTCGTCTTTCCCAACTCAGCTACCGCTGCCTTCTTTTCTCTTCATCTTTACAAACATATCATTATCAGATTGTTTGCTTGTATTATTCTATATTACTTAAGCTAGTTATCAAAAGTTATGAAAAATAATGTTTTTATTACAAGGGTCCCAAATATACCAAGTTCAATCAATATGAATGAGGGATTTCTGTAGAAATTAAATTTAAACATGTTTTATTTTACTTCTTTTTCATCTGCCAAACACACTATTCGCCATATTTGTGAAATTGGTGACGTAACGAATCTGGTAAATCATTATACGCAAGATCAAAATCCGTCCATCGCCAGTCACAACCAATCAAACATGTCTGTCGGCTGTATCAGCCTGTGTCACATATTGTTTACCTAAATCGTGATATCATGGCACAGATAATTCATAGACCATCATGGCTAACAGCGTTTTTGCAAAAACGTAAAAAAATATTAGTTATTGTTTATAGACCTCAAAAAAAAATATTATTCTTTATGGTGGTAGTTGACAGTAAAGAATCATTTAGGGCCCAATAAAAATTCTGCATCCAAATGGACACAGTGTGCAGTTTTTCAAATAACTGTCACAGTCAAACCAATCTAGTAAAATTCAAAATGCCTGAGCGCATCATTAATCTTTGCCTTCTCCAGCGAAGTGCTGTTGGTGCGTCAAGCTGATATCCACTTACTTCACTTGAGATCTGTAACACGTTACATTTTAAAATAACCGTGTATCGGAACAGTCATAAAAGTTAATAGAAGAGTCTAAGTTATATAATAACTACCTGTTACTTTAAACGAAACAGCTTGTCGCATTCCACAACTAAGAAAGAAAGAAAAAGATTTATTGACCTACATACTAATAAGAGCTACATTTTCTTAAAACTAAACATCATTATTGGCCAATTAGGACCCGACCTCAGCATGTGCTACAACAGATTACACTGCTTCAGCGCTGGTATTCTGGTCGGGCCTTTAAGGGTTAAGACAAAAAGAAAAACTCAAACAAAACAAGATAGATCTAAATAAAATAAATACTGAAGACATAAAATTAACGAGGACTTGGCTGTATGGGCTTTGTTCCCTTTGCCTTCCCTACTGGAACTAATGGTTCTATTTCTCTATTATCTGTGTTCTATGGCACAGACGTTAAAATACTAACTAAAAATAATGTCAAACAAAAACAAAAAACTACTGTATTATGTTATTACATGTTAAGGTACACTGTATAGAAGGGTCTGAATCCCACACAGTATATCTACATAACCTATATAGGGTCAGTTGACCTTATCGTTCTAGTTACTGCCAATATTTCCAAGCTGTGTTTTTTTCAGATAAGTTATTACACTTAACAACCGTTTCAAAATAATTGTCAATGTTTGTTATACATGTAATATGCATTTATTACTATGGAATGAATAAAATTATTATTATAAAAAAGTGTAAAAAACAAAAATGCATTGAAAGTTTAAATGCCGATAAGTTTAATTCTTATTTAATCACCCATTTTTATTAATTTAAGGATTTGTAAAGGTGGTCAGTTAAACACTAGCTTTTTTGTAATCATCACGCAGTTATAATATCGAACATATGCGGCGGCACGCGAGGTATTTATTGCATTGGTTTGATCTTCGTCAGCTTCGATACATTATAGCAAACGTTCAGTGCTTGCTTTCCATCAGTTATCATCTACCCCTTTACCTTTTCTGATATAAAACAAGGAAACATCCAGCCATGTTTATTGTCATTCAGCAAGACTGAATCTTGTTTCACAGTATTTTTTACTGCAGCCAGTTTACAAAACGAATGCTGTCTTGACAAGATGGCGGCCATATTTCAACGGAATTACGGTTCATAACGAGATTAGCTCCGCTTTTTTGGAGTGATAATAAAAATTTACGCTTGTAAATTTTTCATGTGACTTCAGTTAAAAAATTGCTGTTTAAGTGTACATAAAAGTTACATATGTAGGATGGAATATGTGACGTCATGTAATTTTTTTTTGTCATTGAATTCGTATGTCGCCCACTGTGCACTGAACTGTATTTGGCTTTGCATTTGCCTTGTGATATTATGATCCATTTTATCATGTTTCTTCTGTGCAGAAATCAGTAGAAAGCAGGTAATTCGACTGTGAATCAATATTTTTTATTATATAAAAAACACAAGATACATTTTATTTCATTCGTGGTCTGTTCACCACTACCATAATTGGAGCACGATTAAAGTAAGCGCCGCGGCTGAAGCGCGCCGCAAGTGCTACGGGAATTCGTAGCGTCTCGTAGACATAACGTAGCAATTTTAGTAATGACGTACTTGTCAGTAGCTATAATGACAGGCAGGTAAAAGTGCTGTCATTTTTCTTATATTCCATGAAACTCACTATTTTTCTTTTAATAATGCTGTATTGGTGATAAACTGACGGCCCTGCTTTATCTTATAAATGTTTAGTATTTCTGGATCTTAAGCGCGTGCTCTTCCATATTTTATAAACTTTTCCCGTCATATTGAAGAAGTTCTTGCTTAATCTCTTGGCGAAACCTGAGCGCATCTCATTCTATTAGTTGGTTACTCTGGCTAATAAAAAAGCTTTACTTAATGTACTTTTAATAGACATATGTGCAAACATACGAATATGCCTTTTTCCTGATGAAGATTACAAATCATATCTCTCCACTTGCTGACACACATATATCGCTTCCTCTACTTTCATACATGTCCTCATCATTATATAGAATATTATATATTTATTTAAAAAATTTTTGTACACCAAAGAAAAATTTAGAATATACAACACATAAAATAAAAAGACGAGTACAATGGGTAGGGCTTATTTCTAATAAATATATCTTCCAGCCCACCTGCTATAGGAGAAATGCTGAGAAGTAGTCTGAATCGCGTGTACTAAAAAATATATAAAACTAAGAATACTAGCTGTTGCCCGCGACTTCATCCGCGGTTGCTATGGTTTTTTAACTATCCCACGGGAACCCTTTAATTTTCCGGAATAAAACGTATCCGGAATAAACGACCTCCGTGGTCGAGTGGTCTGTATGTCGGACTCAAGGCGTCGACATCTCGAGAGGTTCTGGGTTCGATCCCCAGTGGGGGCAAATGTTTGGGTGATGAATTTTCAGGCATTTGTTCTCCAGTCTTGGATGTTTATGTATATTTCTATATATTCAGGTTATTTATATGTATTTATCTATTAAATATATTAATCCGTCATCTAGTGTCCGTAACACAAGCAACATTAGTTGCTTAAAATGAGCATACATTTTCTTGTTTCCTATTTGCCGCAATAATTCCAAAATAAAATACCTCGTACACATTTCGACTGTAAATAATGAAATAGACCGTTGGACTATAAGTTTTATAGTTCCCCCAATAACTCACTAAACGCGTCGTTAAGCAAATGCTCTTACAAATTGATGCTTCGCTTCAGAATACAGATCTTCAGAATAAAATACTTATAAAGGTTTCCTTCAATATGAACGCCGAATTTGTGAGGAGATTAATGACTTTGAATGTACTTTGAAGGGAATGTGCGACGCCCTTTCGCAAGATGGAATGATGGTCTGCGAAAGGCTGCTGGCAGATGCTAGATGCGACAGAATTTGAACAGTAATGCAGACATAATGAAATAGCGTTATTTTACTTGAAGACTTACGTTCAACACAAGAGGAGTCACAAGTGCGTTGCCGGCCTTTTAAGTGGGAATACGCTCTTTTCTTGAAGGTTTACATATCGTGCTGGTCCGAAATACCGCAGGCGACAGTTTATTCCACAGTTAAGTTGTTAAATTGATATTTGGTATTATATACTGTTGTCATTGTAGACTATATACTGTTATCATAGTAACAGTATAAAATAATTTTCGTTTTGTGCACTGGTATCGCTTCTCTCACAACACGAGATGTCACACACCTGTGGCGGGTTGCATTCTTTTGTTCTTATTCTTCAAGACAAGTATTTCGCAATTTGCATAATTTGGATATTTGCTTAAGAGAAATATTGTAATGAATTAAATTACCCATTCATTGTACTATAAACAAAACTAAAATACAGTGAATAAAACAAATATGCAAGGGAGGACTTATCTATAACAGGCATGTCTTTCAGCTAACCTGCCACAGGTGTGTGTATGTGTGTTATAATATCATTTTATTTTTAAAAAATATATCCTACAGAAGAATATAACTTTTACTTACATAGTTATATTGTGTATTGGGTTACAAGTTATTATTCAATTATTCTTCACAAGACTCATCTTTTGACAAATTTTAAGAAATAGTATTTTGTCATTTAACTTAACAACTTCTCATGAAAGAGATCATATTAGGATGGTTTCATAGCCACGCTGACCACGCGCACGTGTTTATATGTCAAATTGTGTCAAAATGTCTCTGAAGCAGCGTGTTTCTGAAACGTCTTTTAAACTTTTAATAAGTACTGTAATTGGCCGATCAACAACTTCCACCAGAGTACCTTCATACCCTTGAACAGTGTCGCATTTAATAACGTTATATTACATCAATCATCAATTATCCTAAGGTGTCACTCCGGTCAAATACCGCGTCAGTCAAAGTGAACATGAATTAAGATTTAATATGGACTAATTAATTTATATGTAACAATATTGTTCGGTTTGATGGTATAATCAACTAATTACAATTTGAATGTAGGTCTTATTACACGAGAGTATAAATTGGTTTTAGTAGATTAATAATTGAACCTCGCAGAATAGATTCAACCATCGTTATGTTATAATAATTAATTAATAATCTGTTCTGCGTAACCCTAAGTATATAGTGGAAAACACACAAAATAAGTTATATGAATATTAAATTACTTACATAACAATATATTTACTCCGTTATCCCTGTGTGGTACGAGTACATTATGTTTATTTATTTAGTTTAAATAAAAGTATTAGATTTTAATCTTATATTAATATTTTTAACTACGCACATCGCCATCTACGAGTATTACAGCGCAATCTATTAATTTGTAATTAAACACCAACAAATAGATAGCGCTGTGCGTAGTCTCCATACTCCATTCAAAAATAATTCGACCTGAAAGTGCTCGTAGAAAGTTGAAAGTGGTTGCAAGTTGCATTGTCGCCTGGTTATGAACTATTTCAAAAGTTTCAGTCCGATAGCTAGCCCGGAAGTGACAAACAAAGAGAAAAAGAGACAAAGACAAAAAGACAAACAAGAAAGTGAGTTAATAAAAACGTGGTGATAATATAAAAACAATCATTGCTTAATGTAATAATTACAAAACTAGTTAATTGGACAAATAAAAATTCAGTTTACATCCCCCTGACTTGATTTAAAGCATTTTTTTTCTATGTACAGACATTCGACCTACTGTTTTATTATATGTATAGATAAATAAATAATAAATAAATATCCTCAGACATTCACAGCTATCAACTGGTCCCCTGGATACTAGATGACGGACAAATATATTATAGATAAATACATATAATTCTTGAGATATACATAATATAATACATATATAATGAACATCCAAGACTGGAGAACAAATGTCTGAAAATTCATCACCCAAACGCTTGCCTCCACTGGGGATCGAACCCAGGACCTTTCGAGATGGCGACGCCTTGAGACCGGCGTACCACTCAGCCACGGAGGTCGTCAATAGATAACTCTAAGAGCTTCTTGCAATTTATATCTAATTAGTGATGTACAAAACATTACATATATATGGAATAATGTTAGCACATACTAATTTGGTATTAATATCTAAGCCAATGTGGCTGAGATATTAATAAGTTTTAGTCAGCCACAGACGAGGCGTTCGAAACGTTCAAAAACTAAAAAACATACAAAGCTTTAATAATTTGAGGAGTTCGATGACGTAGTGTTTAGTACGCTTTGGTTTTCGATATTGAAAACCAAGCTACCTTTGCCATGGTCAGGTCTTGGATGGGTGACCAAAGCTTTGAGATCTCGAACTACTACGTGCTACGGAAGGCACGTTAAGCCGTGGGTCCCGTGCACATTCCGCTATCGCAACCGTTACTGCCAACCCGCATTGTGCCAGCGTAGTGGTGTTACGGCCCATACTCCTAATGTGTTTCTCTGTGGGGAGGCCTGTGCCCAGCAGTGGGACGTATAAATGCTGAGGACCTTTAATAATTTAAGCGAAAGACAACTCAAAAACGTATACTTAAGAGCGAAGAGTATTTGTTTCAGTCGAGAACGAAAGTACTTGAAAGTAGCTTTACACTTAAGTGCTGTGTCACTTTAATACCTCCGACATTTTCCTTTCCACTTGAAGTTATTGACATCGCTAGTTATTTTGCCAAAGTATTAAGTACACAAACACAGTTCAACTCGAGATCGCAGACAATTGCCTCGTGTTTTCATTGACGATAATCTCGTCGATATGGGCGTGGATAGTAGTCGATAACGTATCAATTTGCTTAATTATCGACACGGGTGCTTTCTTGTACAAGATACTTATTTCATAGTCAATAAGAGCGAAAATTATGAAGTGATAAAGGTTGGTGCGTTCACTGTTAAAAGTGATTTTTTTGTCTACCTACCATTAATAATTTGTTTGCAATACAATGATTTGTGTTAGCATTAACCATATGTAAATAAAGAATATTACTAATATATTATATTGAAACTCGAACCCAGAACTGCATATTTGGGGACACTTTAAGCGACGTTTCATAGCTACGCTGGCCGCCGAAGATTTCCATACATTTTGACGCATAAACGCGCGTGTGGCTGTAAAACGATGTTACTAGCTCCGTGTAATTAGAAGCGCGCGTGGACGGCGCTGGCGGCCAGTGTAGCTATGAATCGACACTAGAACCAGGCATATCTCTCCGACACGGATATTTTCAAATAATATAAGCAATATTTTTGCAAAATACCATACTCATCAAATTTTTAAAGCGTGCCTACGCGGCTATAGATTGAATCGAACCGATAATATATTCAATTTAAAAGCACCTTATAACATCGCTACATCGCGAAGTCGCTGTAATTGTAATATCAAATTTCTGTAAAATATATTCTGTTTAACCAAATACCTTTACCATTAAAATTGAATGACAATGATGGCAAACAAAAGATGCTTTCATATCTGTATTAGCATCTCTGTCGATAGAAAACCTATCAACGAATAACAAAAGGTTAATTATTGATTTCAGCTCTATTGTCTAATCAATTTCAATAATGAAAGAGCAGGTGTAATCACGATAGCTTCGGTTGAACTGTTCGTGTATAATATATAATTAAATTTCACAGAAATCAAGCTTTATTGAATCAAAATTGGTGGGATCTGTGTAGAATGTGATATAGTCAAATATTAATGTTACTTTATTTCCAAAATTAATGTTATATTTCACGTAAATTAAGTTATTAATTGACATAGCAAAAACCAATTGTTGTATTACGAAGCCAATATTCTTTAAGGATTCCGGATTTATCGCATATCTTGCTTTTAATACAGCGTGATACAAAGAAGGATATTTCACATTAAAATAAAGAACGGAAGACAAATATTATTTTAAATTCCATATCATTAACTTAAATAAGACGAATGTGCTTACGTATTAGTAGGAAAATTAATGAAGTAATATCGAATGACTTAATAACGATACGAGAATAAAAGAGGTCGACGTTAAGCTGAGTGTGTAAGAGGAGGACATTAAAATGGGACAAAACACGAACAAAATTAAACAGACTTCAATAGTAAACCTCCACAAAGTACTACATAGATTTTGACGAACTCCGTGGTCGAGTGGTCTGCACGCCGGTCTCAGAGCGTCGCCATCTCGAGAGGTCCTGGAGGTTCGATCCCCAGTGGAAGCAAGTGTTTGGGTGACGAATTTTCAGACATTTGTGCTCCAGTCTTGGATGTTCATTATATATGTATAATATTATTATATATTCTGAATAATTATGTGTATTTATCTATTAAATATATTTGTCCGTCATCTAGTATACGTAACACAAGCAGCATTTAGTTGCTTAAAACGGGACTAGTTGATAGGTGTGAATGTCTGAGGATATTTATTTATTTATTTAGTTTTCTAAGTAAAATCAATGCAAAAAATACTTTTCATCCCACCACCTCGGAAAGTGTAATTTTGCGCTTCGAAATCTGGCTGGAAAATTCTATTTTATTCGCTTGAGCGGCAAAGTAGATTTGAATTTAGAACATCACATATAATGAGTACTCAATATAATTGTAAATTCAAAACGTCATTAAACCTATTTAATGTAACCTCTATGGTGCCAAATTTATGATTAGAACTTTTTAAATTGTGAAAAAATATTTTGTCATTATAAATTGTTTTCTTTTTCATTTTGTCATTTCCTCGCTGAGGTGGGATGAAAAGTTACGTATTGCACTCGAGTGGAAAGATTTTTCACCTTGTGCTCGTTTGTTTCCCTCGCTGACGCTCAGGATTCTAATTTAGAATCACTCGCTGCGCTCGTGATTCAACTTAAGAATCCTTCGCTTGCTCGGTCATCCAAATCGAGCACGCGGTTAAAAAGGAACTTTCCACTCTTGTATAATAAATAACTATTGATTTATCATACAAAAACATTACCGGGCATTATGAAGTTTATTTAAATTTGAACAGTCCGAAAATCATATAAAATCTAAAACGCGTAACAGATTAAAAAATAAACATAGAGAACAATATAAGTAACTGAAAGCTAAAAAAATTACACTCTATTCAGTCAATGTAAACAAAACACTTTGTAATTTGTATACCACTTTGAATAGCGAAACGTAATTCGCAAAAGGCTGTGGTTGACGGAAACAAATATTGTTGAATTCGCAGAACACTTGAATACCGATCCTGAAATAAAAACAAGAAAATTGCTTAGTATTTGAATTGCGAAAAATGCGTATTAAGCGCATAATTTACCATGAACATTTTTTATCAGGGATAAGTCAGGAGTATATATATATTATTATATATAGTTTAAATTTATAGTTCATAGTACACAGAACTGCTAATCTGGCATTCTTGATTATAGATTAATTCCCGTGCATTGTTAGACATGTATGCTAAGGCCTGAGCACCCCACCGCTCATGATCCTCGGCTGCTCTCATCCACCTACGCAAATCCTCATCCGATCATATCGCAGGGCGTCCCACGCTATATTTACTAAAGATATTGGAAAACATATTAAAAAAATATAAACATCCATTACTGGAAAACAAACATTATCTAATATTATCTTGATAAGGATTTCCTTTAATATTTTCGTCTAGTTTTTTTTAAATACATACACAATAAAATAAAAAATGACCTTCCACAACCTTCCGTGCTTAGAGACGTGCCAAGCAGCCGGACTTATTGTGGTTAGCTAAATTCACACTACATGTGTTCAATAGCTGCCTAAGTTTTCCCCGTAGAAATGATTTTATATTATAAGCGTTTTGCTAGTTTTATTGTATCTCAATTTACAAGTACATTTTGCTTAACAATAACAAAAACCTTTAAAAATATGACACTTGTAAACGTTTCTTTGCTTGTCGTCTTTTTACGTGCCAATGGACCCTTTTAATTATCCCTTTTTTTCTCACATATTTTTAGGGACAGTGAGTCGTACGTCGACTATGCCAAGTACAAATAATAGAGTGCATGTTTAGAAGTATATGGGGTATTTTAACTAAATGAAAGATTGAACGCAAAGATAAATAATAAATAAATATCTTTAGACATTCATACCTATCAACTAACCCCACGTTAAGCAACTAATGCTGCTAGAGTTAAACATTTCCCCACCGGGGATCGAACCCAGAACCTCTCGAGATGGCGACGCCTTAAGACCTTCGTACAGGTCACTCGACGACGGAGGTCGTCATGATTCTTTAGTGGCATGTAGCATCTGTCCTGTCTTGGAATTTTGGGGAAAGGGTTTATCGGGGCTGTCGGAATTTCGGTCTAAATTACAGAGTGGTTATGGGGCTTCTATAGTATCTGGTAACACAGGCTTGCTAACGTGGGATTAATGAAACTACTGGTGAGATGTGAATATGTTATGCACCTCTGCCTACGGAATATATACGTGATAATCTAAATAATACGAGTAGGAATTTACCTATGAAATTGCCGTTTTGTATGGAGATTTTGGGGAACTCTGCATTTTCCATATTAATATTTTTTCAGTTTTATTCACAACGACAAATCCAAAGATAATAATGTTTGGCATGTATCATTAGATAAGCTTTAGCAATATGTGTGATATTACACTTCATAAAAAATATTTTTTGTTTTTAAGCGAATGCAAATCAAATGATGTATTCGGGAGGAGCTTAAAAAGAGTTATGTCCGTGACCAATTTTAGCACAATTAAACTTACAACAAATTATCAAAACAAATTCAAAAGTAAAGTAAAAAAAAAATATGGTGTATTTTTAGAGGAGGTAATTATTTTTTAAGAATACTCTGAAACTTAATGGTTACAGTCAAAATACTAAGAGGGAAAAAAAGCGGCACTTTCATAGGTAAGGACCTATTATATATAACTCAAAGGTGACTGACTGACTGACAGTGATCTATCAACGCACAGCCCAAACCAGTGAACGGTTCGGGCTGAAATTTGGCATGCAGGTAGATGTTATGAAGTAGGCATCTGCTAATAAAGTATTTTGATTAATTCTACCCCCAAGGGGATAAAAAAGGGGATGAAAGTTTCTATAAATACTAATATTTTAAAGTTAAAGAGTTTGTTTGGTTGAACGCGCTAATCTCAGGAACTACTGCTCCGATAAAAAAAATCAGTGTTAAATAGCCCATTTATCGAGGGAGGCTTTTGGCTATATCACGCCACCTCAAAGTCACTATTCCACGCGCATGAAGTCGCGGGCAAAAGCTAGTAATATATAAATATAATATAATGTGACCTATTACAACATTCCATGCTTGGAGACGCGCCAAGGCCGGACGAATTGTGGCTAGCTAATTCGTTATGCTAAATTGAAACCGGGTTTTTGACACTATATTCGGTTAACAGTCACCCAGCCTCCGGTTGAGATGATTTATTATTAAATTTCTTTGGCTATAACATATAAAATATTTTTATAGTACAAACATTTACGGTCATCTCAAGGATATTGAGGTAGATGAAATCTCGTTTCTTACTTCTCCTACATCATGATACGCAAGTTTATTTATGCTCAGTCAACAAAAACATGTACTAACCATAAAAAAAACAAACTAATAAATTTAGGTTGCAAAAGTTATGAGAGGGTTTTATTTTATAATATATTTTTATATTTATTTTATACTAGCGGTCTGCCCTTGCATCGCACGCAAAGAAAATTAGTTTTCATACAGATCCCTATTTAAAAAATCGCTCCACACGTGGAACTATTCAGACTTTGAGCTCCATGGGACTGTATAATCAAGTCGCAGGGCTACATTCTGAACACTCGAGTCTCGATTAGGACTGCGACCACGGAAATCGCTCATCCCACCACCGCACCACCGCCTGTACCACTGAGTTTTTATAAAACTTATGTACAGTTGATTGTGAATATCGCTTCCCTCACATTGTGCCCGGTACAACAGGCTCGCCACCTGTTACATGGAGACCTGACATATATGGCGAAATGTGGGTGTTTAACACCTCTGCCTACCCCTTTGGGAAGAGGCGTGATGATATGTTGTTATAGATAAAGCAAGCATAACGATTAGTATTGAAACCAAACGTGTCAACTTTTTGACGTCTAATGTGACGTCACAGGCGTAATTTGGAAATGGGAGAACCAAATTGTTTAAAGATACTGATTCCGCCGATACCCCTCGGCTAACTATCACACGACGAGGCATTTTTTTAGTTTTAGCAGTTATTCGGACGCGCACCGGTCAACTCCGACGATTGGTAGAGGTTTTCGATCACGCGTATAACATACATTTACGGCATCCATGTAAATGTATACATACATACAATCACGCCTGCAATCCCCGAAGGGGTAGGCAGAATCCAAGGAGTACTGTGTTCCTTAATACCACATTTAGCCATGCAAAATATGGGTTTGGTCAGGTGTAAAAACTTGAAAGAGTAGTAACAAGTGGCTAGCTCATCGCCTACAGAATCACAGACCCAGTACCCAATACGCCCTTATTCGCCTTTTACAACATGCTAGGCAAGAAAAGCAGTTGGTTCATTATTTTCGTGTCCCGGACCAACACGGGACAAATAATTAAAAAAATATGTAAATGTATATCTGTGAGTAAAACAAATCACCCGTCATGCTTGTACATTAAAATACTTATATTTTATTTTATCCCATACAGCCAAGGTAATCTCGGTGGTATTTAAAAATTTGTTTTTTCGTTAGCATTTTATTCAAAAGGGTAAAGTTACTGGTACTTACAGTAATCCCCATTATTTGTTTCAAGGCGAAAAGGCTTGAAATTAATACTGCTTTGCTGGAGATTGTGCGAATTTATGTTTTTACAAAGAAGAGAGAATTGATAAACTGTTGCTAGATTATTATTTTAATGTTTTTATATTCAGATATAGTTGTTGAGTGTGTATGTTGAGATTTATACTAGAGCTGTAGTAAACTAATAAGATGATAGAGATATGGCTTGTATGATGTAGAGTGTTACCAGACTAATCGAACGATAGCCGATCGATGAATGATCTGACGATCGATGATAAAGTGGATTAGTAGACGTTGATCGATAGATTCTATTCGATTCGATTCTAACATAGATCGATGCACTCCAACGTCGATCGATCGATGCACTCCATCGTCGATCGATCGATGCACTCCATCGTCGATCGATCGAGATTTTAAGTGCCAAGCTTGGCCTGTGAAAAAAAGATATTTTTGAGAGATATCGTCCTCAGCCTATGTTAAGTCCACTGCTGGGCAGAGGACTACCTCGTGGAAAAAACACATGAGCAGTATAGGTCGTTGGTTTGGAGATAATTTTATGATTTAGTAAGTATTTAAGTAATATTAGATATCAAGATTAAACAATATCTTATAAATTTCCCTAAATTCAAATTGAAAGAAAAGAAAGAAAGAAAGAAAATCTGTTTGTTGTTGTTTACTTGTTAATTGGTTTTTCGATACATTTCAGATTTTTATGTAAATGCCTAATATATTTAATTTTACAAGATTTTCCAGTTAAAAATTATCTCTATATCGGAAATTACCCACGGCAAACAGTCATTAAGCAAGTCATTAAAAAAAGGTATATTTTACGATTTTACGATCAAATAAATTTTATTTTAAACTTTTCTTTGATCCCGTTATTATCCCCATGTTTTGTACCTTACTTCCTGATGTGGACGCTACTTATGAACGGTATCAACATTATATTCGATGCATACCCTTCTAACGAAGCTACTAATGAGGGCGAAATTCATTTATATTTTACGGCCGTATTATAAGTCTTCACATCTGGATTATCTCCGCTTCAAAAATTGTTAACGGGGATCTAGACAAATGGCAATTTCCCTGTAATTTGGGAAGGAATATTTAAAATTTTATGCAGCAATTTTTCGCCAGTAATTTTTTATGAGCGTTTCAAGCTTCTACATTAGAAGAGTAATAGAATCGAATCGAAAGATGAGGTAAATTGTCTACTTTGTGAAAAATTCTACCTACTAGGTTTATTTTTTTTCGTAGTCAAAAATTTTGTGAGGCAACAATAAATCCACACTAATATTGTAATATATTTGTCTGTCATCTAGTATCCGTAACACAAGCAGCATTTAGTTGCTTAAAATGGGACTAGTTGATAGGTGTGAATGTCTGAGGATATTTATTTATTTATTATATTTATTATAAATGTCTTGCTTTCACGTTATAAGTACTGAACCACTTCAATTGAAATTTGGCACACAGATAGTTTAGAGCCTGAGAAAGGACATAGGCTACCTTTTATATTTTTATATTTATAAAATTTTTCGGCGTTGTAAAATAATGCCACGACAACAGAGATTTATCACCATGACAACAATTAAACAGAGGACTCAAACAAGAAATGTTAATTTCATTATTTTAATGATTAGAGGTTTTAGTTCAACTATGAAAGTCCACTTGCAGGAAAAGTTAAACCTAGTTTAAATCTCGATTTTGTCATTTCACCCATATAAGAAATGTCAAAAAATATCAAAATCGAGATTTAAATCTTGGTTTAAATTTCCTGCAAGGCGCCCTAAATATTGGGTCCTTACCTATGAAATTGGTGTTTTTTCTCGCTCTTAGTATTTTGTCTGTAAATATTAAGATTCAGAGTATTCCTAAAAAATAATTACCTCGTCTAAAAATAGACTATATTTTTGAGCTCTTTTGATTTGTTTTGATAATTTGTTGTAAGATTAATTGTGTTAAAATTGGACACGGAGTCAACTCTTTTTAAGTGCCTCCCGAATACATCATTTTATTTGCATTCACTTAAAAAACGATAAATAATTTTTATAAAGTGTGATATTACACATATAACTAAAGCTTGTCTAATGATAGATGCCAAGTATTATTATCTTTGAATTTGTCGTTGTGAAGAAAACTGAAAAAAAATTTAGTATGGAAAATGCAAAATTCCCCAAAATCTCCATACAAAACACCAATTTCATAGGTAAGAACCTAATATCAATATTTTGCTAATAAGAGGTAGGATTGTAATGTTAAGCACTTTGTAAAAAGCAATGCAGTGTTAACAAACACACAAAAACTTTTATCGGCGTTAAATCAATAGCCACGCGAACGACGTCGCGGGCACAACTAGTATTGACATAATAGAGCACTATGGCGCCATGTGGATGTCATTACCCGTAACAGTCCAATACCATAGTGTGAGTAGAAACCATCGCAGACCACACTAAAGAGGGACTCAAGTCCCTTTAATCGGCCCAAAATCGCAACTCTACTTCGATAGAGGACTTAACGTGCTTGCCAATGCACGGAGAAGTTCGAGATCACAAAGCTTTGGTCACCCATCCACGGCCTGACCAAGGTGAAGGCAGCTTTGCTTTCGATATTGTAAGTAAAAAGTTCAAAACGTACTAACCACTACGCCGCCGAGCTTCTCAATCTGTAATAATGATAATAAATGTTCAAATATTCTATTCTAAAGACATTTCTCAACGAGAGACATATTCGCTCCGTTTGGTTGCGAACATAATCTTATTAAAACGAAATCACAAGCCGTGCTGCTCAAATCTTAAGAAACATGCGTTGCGTACATAAGTATGCAAAACATAACAACACGGCGAATCATTTCGGGTTTGTTTACATTTCATTAATGTATTCGTCTTATTAAAACATCAATATTAAAAGCCCTTAATATACTCATTGTTGTATTGTTGTTTTACTGTATGAATCATTATAATTTGATTAAAATTTAAATTCGTATTTAAAAGAGAGAAAATAAAAGAGCATGATGTGTAGGGATTTAGAAACTTTTGTGCAGTCTAGTACAGTCACCGGCAAAAATATATGACGATTTTAGTACCTTGTCATTTTAAGGTTTAAAGTAAATTATTTGTTTTGCGGACTACATTCTGGTGATATGATAATGTGACAGAGTACTAAAATCGTCATATATTTTTGCCGGTGACTGTACAAAAACATTTATACACATTTTAGAGGTGACAATCTTTATTTCCTTCCAAGATCCATTAACTGTCAAAGGTGGTTACATATTTTAGGAGTCGACTGTACACCTTTTACATTATATGGAATATATGATACATTCAACTTCCTGGCCAGTGTCAACTCCACGGTAAGTTCACACCCACTCACAAGTTGCTCATAGTTAGCAGCTAGCATTTATAAAGAAGGAAAAATGCGTTTACGCATCCTGGCACTAGTGGGGAGGAGTCACGATAGAGGTGCGTAACTTCCTACAAACCCCCCAGTTTTCAAGTCACAGGATCTCGCCGGGAATCAAGAGAGTTCATCACATGACCCTTATTACTATGTTACATTAATATTAGAAATCCACTAGGTATACTTAGTAAAAGAAATGATTATAATCATCACACAAACATATCAAACCCAATACTTATAACAATTAAATATATATAATAAATAAATAATTGATAAATAACTTCCAACATTCACACCTATCAACTAGCACCATTTCAAGCAACTAATGCTGCTTGTGTTACGGACACTAGATGACGGATAAATATATTGATTAGGTACATACATACATAAAATCACGCCTGTAATCCCCGAAGGGGTAGGCAGAGTCCAAGGACCACAACACATTTAGCCATACAAAAATTGGGTTTGGTCAGATGAAAAATCGTGAAAGAGTAGTAACAAGTGGCTAGCTCATCGCCTACACAATCACAGACCCAGTACCCAATACGCCCTTAGTCGCCTTTTACGACACGCTAGGCAAGCAAAGCAGTTGGTACATTCTTTTTGTGTCCGGGACCAACACGGGACATTTAATAGATAAATACATATAAATATCCTGAATATATATATAAATATATAGACTCCAATGCCCCCACTGGGGATCAAACCCAGAACCTCTCGAGATGGCGACGCCTTGAGACCACTCGAGAGGATCACGGAGGTCGTCGATAAACTAAACTAAATCAAAACAATAATATTATAATGCAGATGACATAAAAATACTCGTAGCAATCGCAAATCCAAATAAAAGGCCTTCAATTTTATCCAAATTAGATGTTAACTTAAAAACTATATTGGGATTACATATTAAGTAGAAATATCATGTCTGAAGATTATATCAATTCTAATATTTTGTTCTCTATTAACCTTGCAGGCTGATAACTTTAATGTGGGTAGTCAAGAAGTCTGAAAAATCATCAGAATAGATAATCTCGTGTTTCCAGGACCAATCCCTCTTTAGCCTGTACAACTAATATCCGCAGGTACAAACTCCCCGAGCAGTTATCGCTTAGCGTTTGGCAGGGGATGATTAGGTTATATTGCCTGTTGGAAACCCGTTAAGCTCAACAAGAAACATTGAACCCTATACCAATAAGTTAAAACACAATTCCCTTTACAAATTCGCTTTTTGCTCGAAAACTTGCCTTAAGCAAATTATAGAGCCTTAATTTGATATAAAAGGGTTTTGTGAAGAAAATATTTACACAGGAAAGCGTTATTCTCAGGTCAAATCTATTATAATAATATAGGATGGTAATTCTATTAATGGATGTGAAAATATTTTTATTGTTGGCAGTACAAAGCTTTTTACATAGATTATTTTCGCCAAAAGTGTAAAAAGTTAAAGATTTCAATAAAATTTATATTGCAATTTCATAAAGCGCTGTACCATATATAAAGTCTCGGAGTGATCACAATGGTCTCATAAGCTAGCATTATTGGTTTTATCCAATACAGGTGTCTCTATAAAAGAAATGAGAGAACACATGTTGTATATTTCCATCTTTATGTTTTCAATGAAAACCAGCTGTTTAAAAAATGAAAATTATCAGATTCAGTACTAATAATTGGGAATTTCAATGGACTATCTCTATAACTTGGGAAAGATGTTGTAGCTTAATTTGTACTTATTAATAGATAAGAATTTTAGAAGATATTTATTTACTATCCCGGAACATGATTTGAATCTTTTCCGAGCAAGCAAATATATTATTGGCATTCGATTTTTCAAATACAAATATATTATTTGCAATTAAATTCTACTGCAAATAACTTAGTTGTGTAATTTTCAAGCGTCAGTAGCAGGGAAAATATTTATTTTATTATTATTTTTATGAATCTTTTTTGTACTATTTAAATTGGACTCGATATAATGTTAAGAATGTGAATGTGCTCTTACATTTTTTAATTATTGTACGTCTGAAAATGGTAATCTGTTTTGATCTGTTAATTTCTTGTAAGACCTTTTGTACACAGAATAACAATAAATGATATCTTATCTTATCTTATCTTATCTATTTGTTATTTGGATAATAAGTTTACAGCCTGGTAACAGGCACCGTAGCCTACAAACGTTGGCAATACTTCCCACTGCTGGACACAGGCCTTCCTCAGGGAGAAACACATTAAGAGTATGGGTCATAACACCACCACACTGCTGGTCCAATAATAATATTATATCCTCAGACATTCACACCTATCAACTAGTCCCATTTTAAAAATGCTGCTTGTGTTACTGTTACTAAATGACGGACAAATATATTTAATATAAAAATACATATAATTAATCAGAATATACATAATATAATACAAATATAATGAACATCCAAGACTGGAGAACAAATGTCTGAAAATTCATCACCTAAACACTTGCCTCCACTGGGGATCGAACCCAGGACCTCTCGAGATGGTGACGCCTTGAGACCGGCGTACAGACCAGTCGACCACGGAGGCCGTCATATCGTCCCAATGCGGGTTGGTGGGTAGAAACGGTTGCAATAGTAATAGCGTCCGGGACCAAACAGAGGAGCTCAAGATCCCAATATTCTGGTCACCCATCCACGGCCTAACCATGGCGATGGTAGCTTTGTTTTCGATCGAAAGTCAAAGCGTAACCACTATGCCACCGAGCTCATACCGATACTTTACCTTCTCCGTCGAAATCTGCCGCCTTATTCATTTGTTTTCTTGTTTGAGAATAAAGTCGAAGTTCGTTGACGTTCAAAATTCGAGTACATGTCCACTATCCTACCTTTTATAATAAAAGTAAACTCAAACTCAACTCAAATTCATTTAATCAAATTGGTATCATCAGATACAATTTTGACAAGTCAAAACAAAATAAATTATAAGTATGGATCCTAAAATTGTCAATACCACTACTTTTTTTTGGCCTGTTCACTACCGGGAGGCCTTGTCTAGAGAAGATACAGGCAAGAAACTGCAAGGGTTCCATCCTCCCTTTACACCAATATGTTCTACAACCTAATAAAATTTACGTGTATTATATAATACTCTTAGTCACAAATGTCAAAATTGAATTGAAAGGAAAATGCTCCAAAAGCGACGTATCAATATATACAAGTGATTGTAATAGTTAGAAACTTATTTAAAACTGGTTAATTAACTGGTTTAAGTAACTTATTTAAAACTGGTCAGATGATTAATAAAGTTTTTCTCTGTGAATAGTTATGGGCAGACATATTAAAATTCCAGTTCAAGTTATACTCTCTGAATAATAGTTAGTTTTGACAACCTAATCAAGATCGGGTTAGTGTAGTTAGATAAGCCTCGCGAGTATACTGCGGTGGGTTTCGTACCTAATTATATTAAGACGGAACCAAGCACAGCTAACGAGAGCTAGCTACGTATACTTTGGTTAGATGACGGTAATAATAGATTTTATATTAAACTCTTACGTGGTATACTTGCATTTTAATTTTGAGCTACTAGGTGAAAATATCATCATTGCTAATACTATCATTGTTGTGAACATCAGGCTCATATTATGTAGAGAGATAGACAAATAAAGCGAAATGTAGGTTTTAACCAGTCTGCTCATCTGAGATATGGGTAAGAGTATTTATTAACTATGTATTTAAATACTTAAGCCGTGAAGAACCCTTGCTACATAAAAGAAAATAATCAAACTATACAGTTTTTATGCAGCAACAAACTATTATTAGTTTGTTAATATTATTAAAAGCTTCAGCTTGGTATACGTTAAACGGTATTGATCGGTGGCTCATGCGCCGCCCGAACTGTCAGGCGCTCGCGGGCCTCGGACGTCCTCTCGCGCTTGTGTTTTATCAGGTAGCCTACTCTTGAACGCAATACCGATCGATCGGTATTGAGATTGTGATTTTTATTACTCTTCTGTGGGACACTAGGGCCATAAATACATTCAAATTATGCGGATATTGAGTGACTAAAATGGCATTGAGCTTAGCTGAAATTGGTACTCTCGTACCGCCTCTCTAGTCTCGCCATTTTGAGATATTGGATTGAGTTAATATTGAGTTTTAGTTTCCAATGTGTATTGTTATACTATTGACCTACTGAACAATTTTGTACTTACCCACAATTTTCTCATGTAAGTGGCGGTTTTTTATGAGAAATAAATATTCTTTTAACACAAAAAAGTTCACAGAAGATATGACTACTAAATTTGAGCTTGTTGAGAGTCAAGCGAACGCCTGCGCCAGCATTTGATTGGCCCTCATCGAGTTAAGTAATTACAATGTATGTTGCTATTGTGTCCTGTGGCCACCGAGGGTTTCAAGCTTAAAGATAAAATCATAAAAACGAAGGCACTAATAAAGCACAGAAGCAATTTGAGCAACGAACGACATTTTATTTGAAATCTAAACAAAGCGCGGTGTGTACGTGGCCTTAGAGCTGACGCTCGTTATGTCAGGAATACACAGGTTGATTTTTGTCTCACACCACGCATACTAACAACACGTGCGTGTAATGTATGCATTGTGTGTGCAAATATTATATTATGTCTTGTTACAACATCTTTGGAGCTGTGCTACAGTAAATTAACGAATATTTTATCTCGATTATATATTATTTTATATTTAAGTTTATTGTAGTTTACGTTTTGGAGTTTTGTATGATAAGAAAGAGTTTACTAATAGGTCCTTACCTATGAAATTGGTGTTTTGTATGGAGAATTTGGGGATGTCTGCATTTTACATACTATCATTTTATCAGTCAGTTTTCTTAACAACGACAAATCCAAAGATAATAATATTTGGCATCTATCATAAGACAAGCTTTAGTAATATATGTAATATCACACTTCATAAACATTTTTTATGGTTTTTAAGAAATGCAAATAAAATAATGTATTCGGGAGGCACTTAAAAAGAGTTGTCTCCGTGTCCAATTTTAACACAATTAAACTTACAACAAATCAAAAGAGCTCAAAAATATAGTCTTTTTTTAGACGAGGTAATTATTTTTTAGGAATACTCTGAATCATAATAGTTGCAGACAAAATACTAAGACAGAATAAAAACACCAATTCCATAGGTAAGGACCCAATATAAAGCACAAACAGGCCTTCTATTTTTAGTTCGGGGTCCTCAAAATGGGGACTATACATATATTTTTTTTTTACATATGTATGGGCGTAATGTGGATTTTAACAATCCCTGCTTACCCCTTCGGGGAAAGAGGGGTGATTACATGTTATTTTATGTCATGTCATATCATGTCATGTCATATCATGTCATGTCCTGTCATATTATGCCATGTCATGCCATGTTATTCCATGCCATGTCATGTCATATTATGCCATGTCATGCCATGTTATGCCATGCCATGTCATGTCATGTCATATTATGCCATGTTATGCCATGCCATGTCATGTCATGTTATGTTATACCTTATTGTAAGTAAAATCCTAGGGGAGTTTGGACGAAGCTGGAGTTACAATTTAACACAGCTTTTTATAATATTATGCTACGGGATAATTTCCAACGAATATTAATAAAATTAATAATAAATGGAGGCTGAATAACAAAATAATTTATGTATAATTCATACATTCTGACAAGATTTCCTGGAATAACCAAAACAAACTGTTTCCTTCCCAAGTATTTCATTAATTGTAATTACTTAAATCTTCGAATCAAAACTTTGTTAACTTTATTGAGAATTTCACTAAATTTTATAAATGGTTTAAGATTTTCGGTGGTTATTATATTATTATTTATTGGTATTTGACTTTCGATTGGTTTCTATTTGTAGTTGTTCTGGGTTCGAGTCCTGGTTGGCACGGTTTGTATTATACCTATTAAATACGAGCATAATGGATGTGAGACGTGACGTTTATTGAATTCTATCTACTATAATAATAATAGGTCTCAGATATACTGAATGCTGATAGCACAGTATTGGTCTTGGGAAGACCTTACCAAAAATCTGGGCTGAGATAATTAAATGATAAGTAAATATCTTCAGACATTCAACCTATCAACTAGCCCCATTTTAAGCAACTAATGCTGCTTGTGTTACGGACATTAGATGACGCAGAAATATATTTAATAAATAAATACATATAAATATTCGGATTTTATATAATACATTAAACATCCAATACTGGAGAACAATTGCCTGTATTCATCACACAAATATTTGCCCCCACTGGGGATCGAACCTCTCGAGATGGCGACGCCTTAAGACCGCCGTACTCGACCACGGAAGAGATGATAATGATTATAATACGTATTTATGTATAGTTATGTAGATCCTATAACAAAGGTCTTGCCTCAGCCTATATACGACCCACTGCGGGGCACAGTTCTTCCTCATGGTAGAAGTGGGTCGTTGACGATTTTTGCGCTATCGGAATGAAACTGCTAATTTCTAACTGTTAACTGTTAAAAAAAGCAGTTAACATTATTATCTGGTTTGCGTTCGTTGAAAGAAGCAGTAAATAGATTTAACTGGTTCGCTGACGTCAGCGACCACGCGTTCGTTGAAAGAAGCAGTTAATAGATTTAACTGGTTAATTGACGTTAACGACTGCGCGTTCGTTGAAAGAAGCAGATAATATATTTAACTTGTTCATTGTCGTTAGCGACTGCGCGTTCGTTGAAAGTAGCAGTTAGTAGATTTAACTGGTTCGCGACTGCTGGTAGTACGTTATAAATAACTGGAAGCAACACGTGAGTAAGACAATGGAATATGGGCCGTAACGCCACCAAGCTGCCCCAATGTGAGCTGGTGGGTAGAAACGGTTGCAATAGCGACCGGGACCAAAGACCAAAGGCTATGTATAGCGCTTGATTTAAACGCGAGCATAAGAATCATTTTATATTATCTAAAACGGTTATTAATAATAAAAACCCTGAGAGAAAAGAATTAATAAATGCCTTGGCAATGAAATGCCAAACATGCTATTTAGCTATACGAGGCCGTTTGTAAAATTCTTAACAAAATATCACCGTTTAAAATTACCATAGTGCAAAAATGAGTCTAACTTGTAAAAACACAAGATGTTGTTTTGGATAGGTACCTATACAATATTTTCCTGTATCATCGCCAAGATTACCTTGCCTAAGTAAAACATCATCCGTAAAGGGGGCAAGAGTACGGCATACATATTACATGAGGCTGCTGAATGCCTTCAAACAACTTGTTTAATGAAACGGAATATTATTTTTAGTTTCTCCCTTAGTAATAAGGGCTATTTTAGCTTAGCATTTTTATTGAAATGTGGAGCTGGAGTTTGTAGTTGGGAAAGTTAATAATTAAACTCCACCAATTCCTTGTGGATAAAAATAAATTAATTACTATTCAAGTAATTTATGATTTGGGAGTACCAAATTAAACAAAACTTTGCAATTACATTAGCTTCATAATCAACTTTAGTATTTCTTATAATTACCTGTCAACGGCCACAAAACGAGTCACAAAAGAAACATATAATTATTGTCCGCGAACACCAGCGCTCGCTTGGCCCTCAACGAGTTAAAAAGGTTGCAATATTTTTCAGTAGCACAAGTATTCCATTCAAATATTAGGTCCTTACCTATGAAATTGGTGTTTTGTATGGAGATTTTGGGGAATTTTGCATTTTCCATACTAAATTTTTTTCAGTTTTCTTCACAACGACAAATCCAAAGATAAGATAATATTTGACATCTATCATTAGACAAGCTTTAGTAATATGTGTAATATCACACTTCATAAAAATTATTTATCGTTTTTAAGTGAATGCAAATAAAATGATGTATACGGGAGGCACTTAAAAAGAGTTGTCTCCGTGTCCAATTTTAACACTATTAAACTTACAACAAATTATCAAAACAAAAAGAGAGAGAGAGAAAAAACAGCAATTTCTAGAAAGAGAAAAAACACCAATTTTATAGGTGAGGACCCTAAGAGAGAGAAAAAACACCAATTTCATAGGTAAGGACCCAATACAATAAAAAAGACTGTAAGCGTTTAGCAGCGGAACTAGACTAAAACATATCAATCAGGCTTTCCCAATTTGCCAGGGCCTCCCAAATGTTCCGGCCTTAAAAACATCGTTACAAAAATGTAAAGCGTGTTCTTATTTGCGCCACAGCTAAAGCTAATTCCACACTCATGTATA
Source organism: Parapoynx stratiotata (assembly GCA_910589355.1). Taxonomy (NCBI): domain Eukaryota; kingdom Metazoa; phylum Arthropoda; class Insecta; order Lepidoptera; family Crambidae; genus Parapoynx; species Parapoynx stratiotata. The sequence continues at coordinate 15,235,723 of OU342461.1, forward strand.
TTTCATGAAAAACTGAATAATGTAAGGATTATACCGGCAATTTGACAGGACCACTCATTCGGGCCATACTTTGAATGTTTTCTCACTTTTGCCAAATGTTTTAGGCTTGCTAATGACACTTGACATTCTCGTTGCGAGGTAAAATTATTGAAATTATTAATCATTAATTATTTCAAGCTATTGTGTGCCATAACATTTAAACTCTAAGGTCTGAGTTCGTTTGTTAACCAGTAGGTCCACTGAGTCGCCGAGAAATAGAATGTAGGTAATATTATTATCATTTGGCAAAATCCCAATGCCTCTTTTTTATAATCGCGCCGGGCTTTTGCGAGGGATCCGGAAAATTTATAAATACTTGTCTAGGTACAAGGTTAGTAGAGAAATCTGTAATAGATAGACATATTGTTATGTATTCCCCTTAAATACAAAGAGCAATAAAGACTATAATAATAATAAACATTGCTGTAATATTATTGAAAGGCAAAAAAATATTCAAGTATCTTTCTACGGTTTTATACGTAGCACTTCGTAGCTAAGGAGCTACGATTTCGTAGTTTCGTAGATATCTACCGTCATAACTTTCTACACAGAAACTTGCTTTGTAACTAAGTTAAGCTCCATTGAATAAAAGTTTTCTATTGTAAAACCTGAAGTTGCAATAAATTATGGTAAAATCCATACAAAAATGAGCGAGTAACAGAGAACAAAGTGTACAAGCGAATTTGAACTTTATTTTCCATAACATGATACTACGTTCTTTGTTCTACTTATTTATCCTGCTTTAGTCTCAATTTCTTTTTCATGCTCTTTTGCCACTCGCCATATCGTCACTCTTTCCATTCCTCATCATTTATACAATTTTCTTTAGACCTCTTCTCCCAACATATTTATCGATTGTACCGGAATTATCATTTCATAATATTAGGTCCATACCTATGAAATTGGTGTTTTGTATGGAGATTTTGGGGAATTCTGCATTTTCCATTCTAAAATTTTTTCAGTTTTCTTCACAAGGACAAATCCAGAGATAATAATATTTGGCATCTATCATTAGACAAGCTTTAGTAATATGTGTAATATTACACTTAATAAAAATTATTTATCGTTTTTAAGTGAATGCAAATAAAATGATGTATTCGGGAGGCACTTACAAAGAGTTGTCACCGTGTCCAATTTTAACACAATTAAACTTACAACAAATTATCAAAACAAATCAAAAGAGCTCAAAAATAAAGTCTATTTTTAGACGAGGTAATTATTTTTTAGGAATACTCTGAATCTTAATAGTTACAGACAAAATACTAAGAGAGAGAAAAAACACCAATTTCATAGGTAAGGACCCAATATTTATCGACTGTACCGGAATTATCATTTCATAATATTTACCTAAAGTATGTTGCTTTCGTGATTGTAGCCTTGTAACTATGTAGAAAACAACTGGATTGTTAAAATTAAATACTGTCCATATATGTTCAATCAACAATATTTTACATAATATTATCACTACAGAGTGAGAAAATAAAATAAATAAATATCTTCACACATTCACACCTATCAACTAGCCCCATTTTAAACAACTTATGCTGCTTGTGTTACGGACACTAGATTACGGATAAATATAATAATATTTTTTGGTATCCTTGGGTCTGTGTCGTTAGTATACATAAAATATATAATAACTATTCGATTATTAGGGCTGTACGTTATAATTACTAATTAGTCAACCGACACGAAACGAGACACAATAGAAATATCTATTGTTTGCGAACCTATTGGATCGCAAAGGTATACAAATGAGTAACAGATAAATAGATGAGTATTTATATCGCAATCGTATGTAGGAAGAATTAAATGAGTCCTAAATTTTCAAAAATCTTTTTCGCAATCTCTCACGTAAGCTGAAACTGTGCAATCAAGAGGCTGCCGAAGTTTTAGTAGTATACCAGCTACAGCACGAACCTCTTTAAAAAGTCATAAAAAGTTTTTAAAGGGAAGGCACCGCAGGAATATTATACATATTGTTTCAGGTGTAAAATACGTAACAGGTAAATAATTGATGTGTCAGTTCTTAGGGATGGTTGACGCATAAATAATTTAAAAATATTAGTGTTGAGGATTTAACAGCTATTTGGTATTCTAGCAAATTGCTAACGATGACGAATAGAGGAGCTCTCTGGCGTAGTTGTTCGTACGCTTTGGCTTTCGATCGAAAACAAAGCTGCTTTCGTCTGGGTCAGGCTGTGGATAGGTGAGCAAATATTTGTGCCTTAACACCACCACGCGGGCCCAATGCAGGTTGGTGGGTAGAAACGGTCGCAATAACGACCGGGACTAACGGCTTTACGTGCCTTCCGAAGCTCGGAGGAGTTCGAGATCACAAAGATTTGGGCACCCATCCAAGGCTTAACCATGAAGCCGGAAGTTTAGTTTTTGATATCGAAAAAAGGTAAAGGGAAGAGTCAAAGGGTACTAACCGATTTTTATTAGACATTATTTCTACTGTTTGATAACTATCCCTCCTGAGACCCTAAAATAGGTAAAATGCTCCAAATTTACCTTCATATAATCAAAATAATTTGCATCTACCTTATATTGGGTCCTAACCTATGAAATTGGTGTTTTTATTCCGTCTTAGCAATTTGTCCGTAACTATTAAGTTTCAGAACATTCTTATAAAATAATTGCCTCTTCTAAAAATAGACCATATATTTGAGCTCGTATTATTTAATTTGATAATTTTTTGTAAGTTTAATTGTGTTAAAATTACACACAGAGACAATTATTTTTAACTGCCTCCCGAATACATCATTTGATTTGCATTAACATAAAAACGATGAATAATTTTTATCAAGCGTGTTCACACACATATTGCTAAAGCTTGTCTAATGATACATGCCAAATATTATTATCTCTGGATATGTCGTTGTGAAGAAAACTGATAAAATGTTAGTATGTAAAATTCAGACATCCCCAAAATCTCCATACAAAACACCAATTTCATAGATAAGGACCTAATATCTGGCAGGTAGACCTAACTCTCACATTGTATGTAATCCTTTGTACAATTGCTGCGTCCGTGTGTCAGCTTTATGTAATTACGTTACTTGCTGCTATTTGACTACCCCGCCGTCTCCACCCACTACTTGCTTTCGAAGACGCGCTGCATTCCAATACTGATGGAGACATTGTTTGCTTTATTAGAATTTCTCTTCAATCAATTGTTAGTTAGGAACAGACTATTTTGTTCATAGAGCTATGTTCGGAAAAATAAAATCTCTCGATTAACACAATACCATTTATTCAACGAAAGCGTTTAATAACCCTTCTGCACCTTTAGAAAAAGACTCCATTTTAGACCTAACTCTCACATTGTATGTAATCCTTTGTACAATTGCTGCGTCCGTGTGTCAGCTTTATGTAATTACGTTACTTGCTGCTATTTGACTACCCCGCCGTCTCCACCCACTACTTGCTTTCGAAGACGCGCTGCATTCCAATACTGATGGAGACATTGTTTGCTTTATTAGAATTTCTCTTCAATCAATTGTTAGTTAGGAACAGACTATTTTGTTCATAGAGCTATGTTCGGAAAAATAAAATCTCTCGATTAACACAATACCATTTATTCAACGAAAGCGTTTAATAACCCTTCTGCACCTTTAGAAAAAGACTCCATTTTAGAACCGTATATACGTATAAACTCTCTTGTACCTGTCCGAATAAACTCAATAAACACTAGGTTGGGTTTTGATTGACATTGAAGACTTGTCTAATTTATATATTAGACAAGTCTTCATTATCAAGACTGAACAACTGACTGAACTGAACGGAACTGATGAAGACTTGTCTAATATTTATATATTTGACAAATCTTCATTGTCAAAACTGAACAACTGACTGAACTGAACTGAACCGATATCGAAGGCCAAAGCATATTAACCACTACGCTGAGTGTATGATTGTGACTTTATAAATAAAAACTGAACTTATAAATAAAAATTTAACAGTTTGATTCGTAAAAATAAAGAGAATTATTTCCAATGAAACACGAAATCAAATGACATCATTAAGCTTTTAATTAGTAGCGTGAATGTTGCTTATATTCAGGCGATTACGTAGGGATGTGAATTCAGTATTTAAAAAGTTTCATCATTATCGTTATATTATTAAGTCGTTAACTTATTTGAGATTGAACTTTGACATATACATTATTTGACCTTTAACCTACATTTAGATTATTAATCGTAGTCGTGTGGTAGCGGTTCTTTAAAATAATACTACCAACCCATCTCTTCCCGTGGGTGTCGTAAAAGGCGACTAATAGACTTAGAACTCCACAATATCCAATAGCTTATAGCGGCGACGGGCTCACCACCTGTCTCGCTGAATGCAGTCACTGCTGGTGAAGCGCGGGCAATGGCAATGGACTGCTCTTGCGGTGCTTTGGCCTAGTCTCTGACTAACCCTTAGGGGATAATAGACGTGATTATATGTATGTATGCATTAATAATTTAAATGGGAATATAATAAAAATTCAACTCATACCTCAGGCCAACTCACAAAAATTACGTTTTAAAAACCACGAAACATACAGTTTGTTTTGCGATTTCTTATGTTAAATGTAAGCAATTTTTCAGGAAATCCAGGTCTCATGAAAACGCTCTATTTTGCATTTATTTGAAAACATTTTAAAGTTAATTCGATCGCAAGGAATTATTTTAATTTATCTTGAGAATTACATCTGTAATTTAATTTTTTGTTACGGAAACGTTACAAATACGAGTATTGCGTATGTCACGTTGTGTTTGTATTAAGATTGGATTGTTTTTCTATAATTTTTTTCATCCTTTTTTTATAATTTCTGAAAAATTGTTGATACAGATGCTGGTGTCGTCTCCTACAAGAATTTATTTAGACATCTGGACAATTTTTAAGTGCAGCGGTATAGTGAGTACCTTTAATATTGTGTTAAATATTTGAAAAGGAGCGTAAAGCCAAAATAGTGAAGAGCAAACTAGTAAAATAAATATATCGATAACGCTACAGCACTAGTGCTTTAATAATTTTATCGGTGGAGCGCTCAAAGGGTTAAAGTTGACGGCGTCAGACCAATTAGAGTTTTAATAATTAATAATCATTTGCCTAGCCGCAACGAGCCGGCTACTCTTATACGTGAAGTTTCTTACCGGAGTAATTAAAATTTTACGTTTTCGCTGCGTTCACAGTACTGGAATAAATTAAGAAGAAAAGAATTTTAAACCTCTTAAATATGCATCCCATACATAACTACGATATACAAATACAACATTTTACCAGACTTAGCGCGGGTTTTAAAATCATTGATAAATTAATAATTACTAGCTTTTGCCAGCGACTGCGTTCGCGTAGAATAGTTACTTAGAGATAGTGTGATGGTATATAGTAAAGATTTTTTCTAATTGGAATAATAGCCTCAACTGGTGGAATTGAAAATGTACTCCTACTATTAGAAGCAAAGTTGTTCTGAGAGGTGTTATTAAATTTTTTTTAACATTCACCCGCATGGCACCTGTTCCTATGGGAATATCGGGATTAAAGGTAGCCTATATCCTTTCTCAGGCTCTATAGTATCTGTGTACCAAATTTCAGTAAAATTGGTTCAGTAGTTTTGACCGGAAAGCGAGATAGACAGACGGACAGACTTACTTTCACATTTAGAATATTAGCATGGATTAAAGTAAAAAAAAAACCTTGTTTATTTCCAATCGTGTTCTATGGGAGAAAGATTTAAAAAATACGTCTTTACGTGCTGTGTGTAGTTATTATACAGATTGAATGCCCCAACGCAAGAAGTTCCATGCATAATATTAGTATAGATTATGCTTAAATGCTGTATGACATTGAAATTCTACCCACATATATTATACGTATACAAATACCCCACATCTTAATATTTAAATAGTCTGCGAAACATGCAATTGCATCAAATAGGTACTTATTCCGATGCACCATTGGTATCTTCATATTTATTGTCAATGTGTATTGTGAATATGGAAACTAGGGCACCCCCACACTTATAAATATAAAGGTACTATTCCTTTGGGCAAATAGACGTGATGGTATGTTATTCGCTCTTAAACCGATGCAAATTTATTCGTTACAATACTTTAACATTATTTTTCTTTGCCCTCAATATTATTTAGACCAGACCTGCTAATGAATATCATAAATACTTAATCTTTCTATTATTTACCTACAATTTGTAGCTACTGGAATAAAGTGTTTGTCCTTTCTTTGTTTTCTAAACCATTCCATTAAGTAGTCTCTAAATTCAAAATACTTTTATCGTGTTGGGACATATATAGTTACTGTAAATCAAGATAGTAGCAGTCCAGTATCATAATAAATAAATAAAATTTTAATACCACTCAATTTGAACAGTTAATTTTGATACTCAATTCTGTCGAGCACTAGGCTAAATGCGATTGTCCCGGGCTACTCTGATAAAATGATAGACGAAAGATAATACGATTTTGCCTAGAGCAAAGTAGTTTGACCTTAGATTTGACCGATAACATGATAACCAATTCCCTTTTTAATAGAAACTAAGTAGATTATAGTACCTAGTTATTGTAAATGGGCATATACAGAAACAAAATTATATTGCGCGGACTCTAGCAATTCATCATCATCAACCTATGCTCGTCCACTGTTGGACATAGGTCTCCCCTTATAAACATAGGTCTCTAGCAAATAATTAAGGAAAAATCTTTTAATTGCACACCAAAGTGACCATTGTAACTCTAGGTTTATATAAATATTATAATACAAAGATTTTTAGGACTCATGGAGAATACTCGATGCTCAAATGCATCTGCGATGTCGGAAAACAGCAACTTGGCTATATACGAATAATCAAATAGAATTGAAAGATTTGAATACAACGAAATTGTAAGAAACAACAAAGTACCGACTTCGGCAATCGTTACACATCCAACGCACACGAACGGTCTTATCGCGACCCAACCAAAGGCTATTTGTCCTAACGAAGGCCATAGAGATGTCAAAATACTTATCGATGTTTTATTGTTATATACAAAATTGTTATATTTCAGTTCTCCATTCTAACAGTATTCTTTCTGAATAATATTGCATGACGGCGGCATGCCGCTTGCATGCTCATAGAGGCGACGGGCTCACCACCTGCCACGTAGAGCACATGTGCAGGCACTGCTTGGTGAAGTGCAGACTATGGCAGTGGCAGTAGTTAAAATCTAGACAAATAGCGTCAATGAAAACGCCAAAATATATGACGTCAGCTTGACAAATTGTTAAATTTGCGATGAAAATTCAAACTAATATACAACTGCTGTGCCGCCAGCAACAATTTTTTTAATCCTTTTAGTTAATTAAAGTGTGTATGATTATTTAACTTTGATAATATTTGAAAATTCGACTATTGGACAAGCTGACGATATCAAGACATTCATACGGTAGCTGAGTTGGGACGGACGGGGCACTACTCGTTCGAGAAGGCCGCGGGTAGCGCGGGTTTTCGCCATTGGGCCATATTTTAACCTACTAGTCAACCTGGCCAAGGATCAAAAAACCAACCCTAAATCCATTAAAGCTCCAATGTAATATGCAGTCAGATAATGTGCAGTATATCATGTATGTATTCTACGACAGCCTCTTACTACAAATTCTCTTAATGAATCTTAGTGTACCCGTCTGGTACATAAATTTTTGGAGAACTGAGTACTTACAACAATATTTTTATGTTACGCGTAGATTACAAACATTTCCCTATCGATAGTATATCGGCACATAAGACAGCGATCTACAACACTACTCCTTATAAAGGCACACCATCTATTACACGACCACATTCAATTTGTACGTAAAACGAAGTCATATTCGGCAAATCGAGACATCAACCCACCATGCTCTCGTAATAACTACAATTTATGGATATGAATGACCATCTATATCCTTAGTATTTCGAGTGTGATCCTAGATAATTCATGTATATTTATTATTATTGCCAAATACAAGATGATTTAAAAGTAAGCAGTGTAAATAAATGTGTACTCGTAATAAACTGACAAGACTTTATAAATATTAGTATATAAAAAATTTGGAAGAGTGGCGTTCGTGTGTGTGAGCTTTATATTAAATAACGTGTATAGCACGGTTCACAAACGTGCTGGCTAGCGGTTTGTAACCATTAGCGGGGTGCGCGGGGATCATCCCCGAGAGGCGCTTGCGCCGATGCGCACCTCGGTCTTAGGCGGAACTCATCTCGAAAGACACGCGATTCCTTGATTTTCCCGCGCTTGTGTTTTATCCAAATATAGTGTTTCACACAGTCAAGTCAGTAATTGGACGTTTTACCTAACACCTACAGCACCCTGACGCTATAAAAGATTTTTAGTACTAATATTTTTTTTTAATCCATAGCGTGTTATAGCGTGTCCATAGCGTATTATTTTTTGTCCATCCATCCATGTGTAAGCGTGAAATTTAAAAAAAAATCTAAATTTATTAATATGGCTTATAGATACAAATCTTGTGCATTACTTTAAGTACATACACTATCTTTGATAAGTAATGCTTTTTCTTAACTAAAATTTAGGTAGAAATTTAAGCTACCTTAGTTGCTGATCGTACATCCAGTGATTAAATAAGTTTAACAATAATTCCTATACTTTAAAATATATTCCGTTTGTAGTACAAGTTAAAACGTCCTGTGTTCAAGTTGGAATATCGGGATTTACATAAGCTATTGAACGATCAAGTATTTAGTTTAACGGCCAAACCGTTTTCGATGAATGGACCAAAAGGCTCAACTCGAAATGCAGACTAGAAAACGTGGTTTGGAAGTACTCGTATTAATAGTGACGTGACTGGAATGTTTTGTCGATAAATTTCTTTAGCAGGCTAAAAAAAGCTTCAAAGTGAAGTAAAAATTGGGATGTATTGTTCCATATAATGACAAAAATTATTGAAAAAGTTTTTGACCATTATGTCTTTACTAGTCCTAAAGGTCCATTACCCTGGAGTTCATACCATTACCTCTATAGTGTTTACAATATGTTTCGCTAATTGGTATGAACTTCAGAAATATTTATTACAAAGCAAAGTACAAGTTATAATAATATTTTTATCAACACTCATGTTATAATGTTCGAATTATGAACTCAGACTCGAACTCGTAATGACATACTTTTTAACACAGATGATAAAAACGAAAATTTACAAGTGGAAACTGTAACATAATGACCATTATGCAACACTTATTTTTCTTAAAAACGCACAAAACTATGGCAAATGTTTTCCAGACAGCCATCAATAAATAAAATTAATAAAAAATATTGTTTTATTTCTTTGAATAATAAGTGTAGATAAAGTAGTATACATAACTCGGCATTAAAACCTATATTATGGGACAGTTACATAAACTAATATTAAAATTCACAAATAGTTGACAGCACTTTATAAGGTTCTCATTCGATGCTCATCATCAAAGACAGTACTGAACAGTACAATACTTAACAATTTAGCTTCTCAACAAAGGACCCCGATACAGAAACTAACATGAAAAACCATTATACCCAGCCGAAACTTCCTTTTGTCCTAAAATAAACGTTGAATCATTGCACAAAACGCGAGTCACTGGAAATGTTTGAGTGGGGTCCCATTAAACGCGACGTTGATAGGAATTTATAGTCCTGTATTACTAAGCTATTTTAAAACGGGGGTCTTCCTTTATTTTGGCTCGATATAGTCTGTGGCTAGTGGTTAGTATGCTTTGGCTTTCGATCGAAAACAAAGCTACCTTCGCCATGGTCAGGCCTTGGATGGGTAACCAATTTGTGATCTCGAACTCCTCGGTGCTTCGTAAGACACGTTAAGCCGTTGATCCCGGTCGCTATTTCAACCGTTCCCCACCAACCCGCATTGGGCCAGCGTGGTGGTGTTACGGCCCATACTCCTCCTCATGTGTTTCTCCTGACCTGTGCCCAGCAGTGGGACGTGTATAGACTAAGGACGATAGTTTGTTTACAATCTTCTTCAGCCATGCGTTTTCTAACCTTTTGTAAGAGTCCGTTTCCCTGTTAATGCTTCTCCACTATGCCCAGCTTATTAACTTTAAATAGGATTAATTCTATTAGGTCCTTACCTATGAAATTGGTGTTTTGTATGTCTGCATTTTACATACAAACATTTTATCAGATTTCTTCACAACGACAAATCCAGAGATAATAATATTCGGCATGTATCATTAAACAAGCTTTAGAAATATGTGTGTGAACACGCTTGATAAAAATTATTCATCGTTTTTATGTTAATGCAAATCAAATGATGTATTCGGGTGGCAGTTAAAAATAATTGTCTTTGTGTCTAATTTTAACACAATTAAACTTCCAAAAAATTATCAAATTAAATAATACGAGCTCAAATATATGGTCTATTTTTAGAAGAGGCAATTATTTTATAAGAATGTTCTGAAACTTAATAGTTACGGACAAATTGCTAAGACAGAATAAAACACCAATTTCATAGGTAAGGACCCAATATTTAAATTACTACTTTATTACACGTATAACTAGAACCCAGTAGCGCTTGCACTGCTTGTTGCATATGGAAATTAATGGTTATTATAATTTTATATCCTATTTCACAAATTGGCACATGATGTTGTGATCGTGTGTACGAATGTAGTTCTGACAAGGGTCACATAATACATTCTAGGCTTTGAAGCCACTTAGCATCAGGTGGGAAGCCAACAAAAGATTTGTAAAAGTATTGTTATAAAATGGGTGTTGTTTAAACGGTTATCAAAATGTTCCAATTTTAGTCTGCAAGAAAATACAATTGGTCAACTAAAATAACTAAATGGTCAACATCTTATGGGCAGCAAATATTTGTAAATTGATCAGCAAAATAAATAATTGGGCAGCAACTTATGGGCGGCAGATATTTCTAATTTGTCAGCAAAATAACTACTCGGGCAGTAACTCAAATGTTTTTTGTGGTGCCAAATTGTTTAATACAAGATTTGATTACACAAATATTGTTTTTAAGGGTCATAAAAAAAACTTAACTTTAATATCTATCAGAATACATTTCCTAGGAATTGATCCTTGATCCTTCATTGATCTTTTCCTAGATTTTATACATCTCGGTAACATATATATTGCTGCTCAAATATTTATTTTGCAGCGCAAATAATTATATTGCTGACAAAATATTTGTTTGCTGCATGATTTATCGGCTGTCCTTTTTGTTGCTGACCAAATAATTAAATGGCTGCCCTATTAATTTTTTCCCTTATAAACTAATTACTAGAACCCACTCACAAAAAAAAATCCAAATCGCCTCCACTGAAGCCTCGTAAAAGTAGCGTGCAATATGAAAAACATTATCTGGTCGCTCGCGGCATTGTCCCAGACGCGCGCCGCATATGTGGAATGTGTGGACACAGCTTATTTCAGCCATTTTCTAGTTCAGAATTGTCTCCCTATTGTCCTAGTCCGTCTCTATTGTGCACTTTTATTTTTACCGCGGTCAATAACTCATTTTGCTTGGTAAAATTCCGTGGCTCAAAAGCTTTGCGGTAAGTTTGGAGATATACAGCATTAAGTACCGCGGTGTAATTGGGCTGAGATCTTATGAAATTTAAAAAAAATATTCCTTTAGTGATTCAAGAGTGGCATTACTCATGTAAGAAGTAGCATAATCATGTCAGCATATTTTCGGGGTTCGATTCCCGGTGGGGGCAATTGTTTGTGTGATGAAAACAGGCATTTGTTCTCCAGTTTTGGATGTTTATTTAAGTATTGTTTATATTCTGAATATTTATATGTATTTATCTATTAAATATATTTATCCGTCATCTAGTATCCGCAACACAAGCAGCATTAGTTGTTTAATATGGGGCTAGTTGTTAGGTGTGAATATCTGAAGATTTTTATTTATTTATTTAATATATCCTTTTCAATTTCACACATTTTTCAATGATTTTATTAATTCTTGACAAATCAATAAACCAATCAAAAACCTATTAAATCCTAGCAAGTCAGGAACACGCAAAGAAATATATTACAATTTTTTTTCCAGGAATTTTTAATCACAGTAAAAAATATTAGTCCAATGTTTACATAATTTCAGGCAAGTTGCTAGCTATCTAATTGCTTAGTTACGCAACCAATTTTGCGAGGTATCTTCGCAATATAAGTCTAGAATAATATTGATTGACATGTTCAATATGTTGCTAATTTCCATATTTGCTAGAATTATTGGATTTCAAGCTCCAACGTTGGGTCCCAGACTCAATTATGAATCAAATCAAAATTGTTTGCCATTTAGCATATTGCCTATACTTCATTTACATTGTTTTATTTATGAATAAGCAATATTGCGTATTAAGCTTTGTAATACGTATTGAAGATATTAGGTCCTTACCTATGAAATTGGTGTTTTGTATGGAGATTTTGGAGATGTCTGCATTTTACATACTAACATTTTTTGAGTTTTCTTCACAACGACAATTCCAAGGATAATAATATTTGGCATGTATCATTAGACAAGCTTTAGCAATATGTGTGTGAACACGCTTGATAAAAATTATTTATCGTTTTTATGTTAATGCAAATCAAATGATGTATTCGGGAGGCATTTAAAAATAATTGTCTTTGTGTCTAATTTTAACACAATTAAACTTACAATAAATTATCAAATTAAATAATACGAGCTCAAATATATGGTCTATTTTTAGAAGAGGCAATTATTTTATATGAATGTTCTGAAACTTAATAGTTACGGACAAATTGCTAAGACAGAATAAAAACACCAATTTCATAGGTAAGGACCCAATATTAAGGGTAGTGGTAGCGGCTCATTAAAAGAATACTACCAACCTATCCAGGCTCACCACCTGTCACGCTGAGTGCAGTCACTGCTTTGTGAAGCGCGGACTATGGCAATGGACTGCTTTTGTGGTATTTTAGCCCAGTCTCTGACTAACCCTTAGGGGATAATAGTCGTGATTATATGTATGTATGTATAATATTAGGCTATACTTATACAGCCTCCCATTTCAAAATACCCCCACCTAACCCAGTCTTCTATTTTCCTACCGTTTTTCCAATTTTATTTAAGGTCGGCGCAACATGTCTTTCTTTCCATTCTTTTCTATCACTCGTCATTTCGCCACTCATGCCCTTCCTCAACATATCATCATTCACTCAGTCCATCCATCTTTTCTTCAGTCTACCTCTCCCTAAACGCATATCCATGTAATTTGTATATTGTAGAACGTAAGACACTTTTATGTAAAGGGATGATGGACCCCTTGCAGAGTTTCTTGCCTGTATCTTCTCTTGACAAGGCCTCCCGGAAAAAAAAATTTAGAGATAAACAAGTTGAAGTGTTAAGTTTATGGTTTTTACGCGTCATAAGTGTACTACTTGTTACCTAAATGATGAAATAAAGAATTTCATTTGTCGTTTGTATGAAATTGTCGTTTTTTTTTCTCTCTTAGTATTTTGTCTGTAACTATTAAGATTCGGAGTATTTTAAAAAAATGATTACCTCCTCTTAAAAGAGACCATTTTTTTGAGCTCTTTTGATTTGTTTTTGATAATTTGTTGTATGTTTAATTGTGTTGAAATTGGACACGGAGACGACTCTTTTTAAGTGCCTCCCGAATACATCATTTGATTTGCATTCACTTAAAAACGATAAATAATTTTTATGAAGAGTGATATCAAACATATTGCTAAAGCTTGTCTTATGATACATGCGAACAATAATTAGAGATAATTATTTGTCGTTGTGGAGAAATCTGAAAAAATTTTAGGAAGAGTATGCAGACTTCCAAAATTTCCATACAAAACGGCAATTTCATACTTTAACCCATAATATTTCCTTTTACTTCAACTTAGAAGATCGGCAACAGGCTATGGCTATGACTATGTCATCATATCTCTATGTGCCCAAGGATATAGGACTTTTGAGATACCATGTGCTTAACATGTAAAATGGAACAAAATATTTACTACTTTTTACAGTGTGACTACAGTCACAACTCTCTTAAGTTGTTCTAAGACCACAATTTGTGACTGGAAAAAAAAAACACAAAATCTTATGCTCAATTTGTATTTTTCACAACATTATAAAGTAGTTACGATTTCATCGAATCAAAATATCTTTCTACCTATGACTTATTTTCTAGCATTCGTTTCACTCATTGAACACAAAATTTATGCAAACTTAAATAAAATTTTGCACAAAGCCAAAGCAATGAATTGTTATTGCTTCCATTATGGTGAAATTCCTTTGAAACGTCCCGAGTTTGTGGTTACCTAGTTCATTAGGAATAGCACCAATATAATAAGTAATAAGAATCATTTTTGTTGAAACGTCTCGTTTATTTTGCGGGCTTAGTGGAAATAATAGAACTTAATATGCAATTTTCTGTTTTTGCTTATACAGGCAGTGATTCATTGTGCATAGAATTTCCTTCCAACATACTTTTATTTTTATACAAAAGATATTTGAATGGCTCTTAATGGGTCATCAAGGTGGACGTGGCTAAGCCTGTTGTTCTATGTGACCCTAGCGATTAATAAACTGATCTACTCCGTACCATCATGGTGCCAAACCATTTGCTGTGCTTTTGATGAAAAAAAGACATTTCCTACGGTTTATGTTGTTACAAATCACGTAGCAATAGCTTATTTGTATTCATCGCTTCAGTCGATCACTGATTGCTTCCATCTCACTCATCGTGTTACCTCGCATTCAATAATTAAATAGGACACCGCAATCAAGTTAATGAATAACTTATGTTATGTTATGAAGAGCTAATAAGTAGTTCTATTCTTCTGAAGAAATATTGATTTTCAGAACTTTTTTTACGAAATTGTAACAACTACACATCATCACGCCTCCTGCCCCGGAGGGGTAGGCAGATGTGTTAACACCTTCGTTTTGCCAGATATATCAAGTCCCAATGTAGCAGGTGGCGAGCCTGTTGCCATGCACCGGGTACTACATAATGTTTTATTCAAACTCAGTGGTGCATGCTGTGGGATCGAACCCGCGACTACTGAACGAGTAGCGAGTCTTTTCCAACTCGGCAACCTCTGCCTTGTAATAGTAACAATCCAAAGCTAAATATGAATTAATTATAGTTAAGATGCATATTCGCAATAAATAACATCAGTCATTCTCACCTTGACAAAATATGAGTGAAATTAATTGTTCACGTAACCATTTTACTAATCATCATAAAAACATACTCACTGAGGCTAAGCAAAGATGACTTCATCATCAAAATGTTACATCAAAATCATAAATGCTTCCAGTGAAATATTAAACGCCAGTTTAAATCTATATCGGTTTATGAAGCCTTTCAAATAAGAAGCCGTGTAAGGAAGTTCAGATAAGCCTTCGAGGCGCGTCAATTACACCATGGACAGTAATATACTATACATTACGGCATGAGCTCCTTACGTTGGGGCATTCAATCAGTAAAATAACCAAACAGAGCACGTAAAGATATATTTTGTTAATCTTTCTCCCCTAGGAAATAAGGAAGAATTTTTTTTTTAATTTTTAATTCATGCTAATATTCTAAATGTGAAAGCAACATGTCTGTCTGACGGTCTCGCTTTCATGTCAGAACTACTGAACGGATTTAATCGAAATTTGGTACACACATAGTCTAAAGCCTAGGAGGAGAATAATATTGTTTAATTGAATTATAATTCATAATTTGCTCATGGCAAGTCTATAATTTTGTACACTGAGATAATCAGTAGAATATGTTGGATTATTATTTTTAGACCTAATTGTAGCATTTTCTATCAAATGAAGATTATCATTATTATAATCGACAACGTTAACAAAAAAATAATAAAAATATTTTCACTTTTCAAAGTTGGTTCTTATTTACATAAAATCTAGACACAATTTCGCACGTACCCCATACTCATGCATACATCTGCCCGTCTCATTCACCTGAATAATAAATTATCCTTAAATTTTTTATCTGAACGCTCGGCAGCTCGTAAAATGTTGGTTAATTTTTTCCACCAAACACATAAAATGGTTACGTGCACTGAACGGGGGGGTTTGAATATTTAAATAACTCGCGAAGACTTCGACGAATGTAAGGGATTTATTTATCTACTAGCTTTAGCTCGTCCGCGTAGAATAGTTACTTTGAGATAGTGTAATGGATATAGCCTGTAGCCTTCCTCAATAAATAGGCTATTCAATACTGAAAGATTTTTTCAAATTGGAACAGTAGCCTCAATTGGTGGAATTGAAAATTTACTCCTACTCTATTATTAGAAGCAAAGTTCATAGTCGCATAAATTTGTCCTTCATATTTATGGGAGACGTTATTTAAATTTTTTAAACTTTCACCCGCATGGCACCCTTTTCCATAGGAATATCGGGATAAAAGGTCCTTTCTCAGGATCTAGACTATCTGTGTACCAAATTTCGGTTAAATTGGTTCAGTAGTTTTAAGTGAAAGCGAGACAGACACACAGAGTTATTTTCGCATTTGAAATATTAGTATGGATGTAAATATTGGGCGTTCTGGTCACACATCTCGTTACCAACCCCCCGTGGGCATAAGTCGTGCTATGTGGAGACAATTATGAAGAGTATTTGAGCCGAACCACTAAGCTAGCCCAATGTGGATTGGGGAGTAGAGCAACCAGGACCAACAACTTAGCGTGTCTACCGAAACACGGGAATAAAAATTTGGTTACCCATCCAAGGTCTAACCATGGTGACAGTTGCTTTGTTTTCATTATCTAAGCCTTTACGACTGAGCTTGAACTAAACCCATAAGCGAAACTTTGGAATAATTAATATTGTGTAGCTTTGTTAAAAAAGGTGTATGACTTCATCATGACATAAGTTCACTTAACACACACTAACGCCACTGAAATGCATCCGTAAAGAGTTGAAATGGCTACCTGTCCGAGAACGTCGTAATGTGCACATCCTTTCATCACTATACAAAATCCTGTATGATCCCAATGCCCCTTCCTACCTTCGTTCCCGCTTCCAGCTATGTTCACCGCCCTCTCGTCCTAAACGTCAATGTGTCACTAAGATGCTTGACCTTCCTAAATGTAACTCCACTTTTCTTCTAAACTCTTTCACGTTCCGCGCTGCTCAAATGTGGAACTGTCTTCCAGCCTCTATTCAGCACAGTCCTTCTATACACTCCTTCAAAACCAGACTGAAGCATTATTATATATCTCAAAATACTCAAACTACCGCTTAATCAGAATTTTGTCATCTAGGTATCTTGTATATATTTAAAGGTATATATTATTAATATGTATATATTTATGTATATATTTGTGTAATTATTTAAGTATTTGTTTTTATATATGTATTTAAGTAGGATTATTATTATGTAGGTATGTTTAATATTAAAGTTTTTTAATATTGTCTTCTTTATGCATTTGTATCTCCGATAATCTATTTTCTTAACTTTTTTTTTTTCATGGGTTGACAGGCAGAGATCTCTGTTAGGGATATGTCCGCCCTTGCAAACATATGTTAACAACCTGTTTTATGTATTTGTTTTAATTGCAATAAAGAGTATAATAAAGTTATGTGTGTGTATAAAATTTAATCGTCATAGCCTCAACAGGCACCTTATACAGACGATAAATGGAAGCGTTAAACCGATTCCGTGACACCATCGGTTCTCGATTTTTTCTCGTAATACCCGATTTTTTCAAGCGCTCCTGGCACGAATCATGATAAACCCGATATAATTTCCCGAGTAAGGGTCGATTAATAACGAACGCTGCGGGTCGCCCGTGAAGGATGGAACGTCAACTCGATTACAAAAGAGTATTATTTAAAAGCGTCTAGATGTTGGAGGCTACATACGGGAGGAATTTGCTTGAGCTGCCGCAGCGATAAACGAAGACGGCGTAATGTTTATTTTTACTTATTCTAACAAATAAGAATACAATTTTCATTAAAATTTACAATACAATAAAAAAATAAATATCTAAAACTTTTTACCAAATCTAGTACTGTCCAACCCCTCCCTCCATCAAGCTAGTTGACTCTTATCAAAAGTAATGAAAGTAATCTATTAAACGTTTTAACTGTCACTAAAAATTTTGCTGCTTAAACTTTACTAAAAAATTATTTGTCTACTTATCTACTAAGGAAGAGCTGTATTACTAATTCACACTAATATTATAAATGCGAAAGAAATTCTGTCTGTCTGTCTCGCTTTCACGTCAAAACTACTGACCGATTTAAAAAAAATTTGGTACACAGATAGTCTAGAGCCTGATAAAGGACATATGCTACCTTTGATCCCGATATTCCATTGGGAACGGGTGAAACCGCGGTTATCAATATCTGCTCGACCGATATTAAATGACATATTCCGTCATAATGTAATTTCATTTTGAATTTTAAAATTTCTCGGCATTGTATAATAATAACACGACAACAGAGATTTACCATGACAACAATTAATTAGATGATGTTGTTTAGAGGTTTTAGTTCAACTATTACTAAAAGTCAACATTTTACTTAATAATGTTAAGCATTTAGTAAAAAAACAATGCTGTGTTAATTATACCAACAAAAACTTTTTGTCAACTTTTTCCCGGCGCTAAATACGAGCCATGCGAACGACGTCGCGGGCATAGCTAGTTATTTAATAAATAAAATGTGTCATGAAAGTAATATCATTCGGCTATAAGCACAGAAACTTAGTAAAATAAAATTATTTCGAAAAAATTTTGTTCGCTTCAACGGACTTGTTTCATTTTGGATTCGTTACAAAAATTTTATTTATGTATTATGTGTTGTTACTTATTTATATATCGGTATAATATTATTTATTTTATATTTATATATATTATTTCATTTATTATTTTATATGTATATATTGTTAAGTACACGCGACTCAGTTTACTCCTCAGCATTTTTCCTTCGCAGGTGGGTTGGAAGACATTTCTATTAGGAATAAGCCCTACCTTTTGTACTAAATTACCTTTTCTTCTTTTTTGTATTGCTTTTGTGTTTTTTTTGTGTGTGCAATAAATTGTTAAATAAATAAATAAAGTCCCGGAATTCGAACCGTATGAATACTACCATACTAGAATAAAGTTTGGGATTCTGTTCTTGTGATTTCACTACGCCTATTCAGCAGTTTCTTAACTCAATTATATTTGTTGAATATTTTATGGTTCAATGACAACGTTACATTGTGATTTAACTTCGGTACGTGGAGAATTTCGTGAGAACCGAATTAAACTTTTGATATTAATTCTGTTAATAAATAACTATGCTAAGATTTCATGATTATATCACAAATAAGTAATATATGAACTTGGAACTATATTGCTGGTACATTCTAAGGATTAAGATAAACATTCAATTGTTAAAACTAACTTAAAAGCACGTAAAGTACGTGACTTTTTTATTTTTTTGCCAGCTTCTTCTCATCCCAAGATCTCGCGGTAGTGAACTGACTAAAAAAAAAAAGTGGTATAATCCGGTTAAGCAATTTACGTGTTATTTTAATTGTAAATAATAATACATACTTATAATTATAAAGTCACGGGTTTTTCCCACAAGGGTCTTCTTTCCTCTTGCTACGATCCATGCATTTTTCTACAACAATAAATTATGAAATATCCTACCTACATGATTAAATGAGTTTAAATTTAGTAATCGCATATATATCAATCCCAGGTTCTCCCATAACCTGATTATTTTCCAGGAATATAAAAATATATTGGAAAAACAGATTTAATTCATTACATTTCACTCCTGGCTGAGTAGGAGGTATTTCGTGGAGAGCTTACAAGGATCTGCGATTGATCACAATGGGTTATCGATCGTTATTAAATATGCTACAACACATTCCTGTACAACGATTGGATTTAATTAAATCCCTGATTTATTATATACAACCCGAACAAAACGTAACATTTGAATAATTTATTTCGAGAGCGCCTTTGGTTTTCAATGTATAAACGACGTTTAACGTTAATAAGGCTGTTAGAATTATTGAGTTAATGGAAATATAATAAAGTTTATTTAACGAAGTCAGTCATGTAAGTTTTGATATAAAGTTCTTGTTATCAGACTGTAGAACATTAAAGTTGTGTTTTTTTTATTATCATAAGGCTGACAACACACTTGTGACTCGTTAAGTGTTGTAGCCAGGTGATCTGTCTGTTCGATTGCTCCCTATCCCAAAAAAGTCAAACACTATAATGATACGGAAATAAAGTGAGATAGTAATTTCCCTCGGAAAAACAGCTCTGAGACGGAAATCAAATCCGCGTCTAGAGTTTTTAAACAAACTTCGCCGCCCAAGCTTGCGCATTACATATCGGGAAATCCACCGAATTTTTGTTTTTTTATAGTATCGTAAGCTGAGACGTATACATAAATAATAACAAAACTAATCAACCGCACACAGTTCGTTTGGTAGTTTGTTTTATTGGAAAATAAACCATAGACTGAGCTGAGAATTCTAAGAGGAGACCCAAAATTGATTGTCAATTTCAATACTTTTTAGTAGTATTAAATGTCAAATGTCTCAATAAAATGTAAGACTGTAAAACATGCCCTAACCCAAGGGGTTAGGTTTTATAGTCCCTTTTACGATATGGCTTAGGACATCTGTATTGGTTATTCGATCGGTCCTCGATACTCAAAACATCGTAGGATATACATGTTGCAATTTTGTCTATGTAAGTTAAAAATAATTCTTATCAGAAATAAAATAAATATATAATTAAAATCTTTAGACATTCACACCTATCAACTGGCCCCATTTTAAGCAACTAATGCTGCTTTTGTTACGGACACTAGATGACGGATAAATATATTCAATAGACAAATACATATAAATATCCTGAATAAATAAGAACACATGCCTGAAAATTCATCACCCAAACATTTGCCCCCACCGGGGATCGAACCCAGAACCTCTCGAGATGGCGACGCCTTGAGATTGAGACTAGCGCACAGCGACCACGGAGGTCATCATATATGGCATAAAGTCCATAGTTGACATAACATTTGTTTAATTTACGTGGGAATCAAGGGTATGGTAGTTACATCAGGTAGATACTTACCCCTGAATACAGAAACGCTACTCAAAGTTTGAGTCCTACTTAACATTTAAGTATTGTCAAAATTGACGTTCTTCCATACAAATTCTGATAGGTTTACACCCAGTTGCAGAAACGAACTTTAAAATTTAATGTCGGCGTTATCTCTAATGCTCCATTAAATTTATTTATTGAAGTGTCAAAAGAACACCTTACGTAGTTTTACGTTGCACAAAACGTCATTAGTACCCTGTCAATGCTAAAGAGACATTAATTAGAACTGTTTTGTGTAACAACCTTAACTTTAATGAATTTTAAAGTTTTAATGTCTCATTAAGAAATGTCGCCCTTAAAAAATCTTTGTGCAACTGAGTGATTGTCACTTAACTTTATAAGCAGTGCTCAAAATAAAATTGTGTGCTTTATTAGGAAAAGAAAAAATAATAAAATTACTATTACTTTTAAATAAATATGAATTCAAACAAATAATGGTCAGTTAAAATTTGTGACCGTCTTACCCATTCGCTTTGGCCTAATAACAACAATAAACATAAAGGAAGTCAATACACATTTTATGCCTAATGTAATGTTTAAGTTCTGCCCATATATTTAGTACATTTATCAACTTAGTCTATGGTGTTACCTATAATAGATATTTTTACAATTACCAAAGTATTAGAACGTGACAAACTCAAAGAAGTGTTTAATATACTCAACTATAGAAACAGTCGATTGCAATAAAATTCACGGTAACGCTCCATTTTCCTTGCGAATAAAAGTAAATCAAAACAAATGAAAGTAGGCATTCCTTTGGGAAAAGATTTAGAAGATCTCGAAACTCGTTATGGTTGAGATTAGGGATGTCCACTTCATAGTGATAAATTGTATAGCATTAAAGCTATAAGCTTTATAAGTTCCAACAATATTAGCTAGCATTATCAGGTGAGGTTAAGCCCTATTGTGTAAGACAAAAGCTTTTGATTTTACGTTCAAACAATTTTGGGTATTCATAAGAGACCTAAAATATATTTCTTGACCCAATTCAATGGAACAAGCTGTTCTATTTTAAAATGCTTTTTAAAACGCGATTATTTATCGCTGTTATTTAAATATTTTGTTCTTTTGTACTTAAAATAGATTTGCGACAACCCTACCAAAAGCTGTAAATGAATCGAACACTGCCATGTCCATTTTTTTCTATCCAATGAATTTCTATCCAATAACGGCAGATTTGTGAAAATTGCCGGGAATACCAATTTGAAAAAAAAAATTACAGGAAAATAATCTTCTCCTCTCAAAAACAAAGATTTTACGTTGTAATCGTTATCATAATTATCAGCAGGGAAATGCCCACTGCTGGACAATGGACCTAGGTATCTGCAAGGTTACCCATTACATATTTTTTGGGGCAATTCAGTAAATATACAAACTACTTTTATTCTCCAAAAGAAAAGTATTCGTATATTATATGCGATTAAAAATGATGAATCATTACGAACCATATTTAAACAAGAGAGATTCCTAACATTGACGTGTATTTATATACTTGAGATATGTCTATTTGTTACACAACAGAAGGATATTTTTGTTAAAAAGTCCAAATCAAAAAACAATATACGTTCACAGTACAAGCATAACCTTTCTGTAGCAAATTCTTCAAGCTACATAGTTGACAAGAGTACATATGTCGTTGGAATCAAAATATTCAATCACTTACCATGGTATATTAAGTCCCTAAAGGGGAGACTATTTAAAATAAAATTAAAAGAATGGCTAATAAATACATGTTTTTATAATCTAAATGAATATTTTAACCTAAGTCATGAATAAAATCAATAAAACCTATTTGTATTAAAGACCTATTTTTGTGTAAACTTATGTGTCTAATGTAATAAATAAAAATTGTAATGTGGTTTTATTTAAATATTGTACGCCCGAAAACGGCAATCTGTTGATACGAATTTTAAATGTAACACCCATTGTACACAGAATGACAATAAATTTTTATCTTATCTTATCTTATCTACAATCGGTCTCAGATAATCGTACTATTTGTTGTTGTTCACAGAGGAAGAAGAATCGTACACAGAAGTAAGTTGTCGAAGTTGTTGTTCTGTTTGTTCCTCTAAAAGATCTCCTATTAGGAAAGTTCATAGGTACGCTGGCCGACAGCGCCGGCGAGATTTCCATACATTTTGACACGTTGATTTTGTCAAATCTATCACGCGAAATGTGGGTGTTATACTGTATATATACATTTTTATACTGTATTTTTTGTTCTTCTCACACAGATAGCCTGTAACAACTTGATTAGGTTTCCACCGGAACAAAGCATCTTTCTAAATATTCACAGTCAGCAGTCAGTTCTGTTGAGGTGAGCTGAATACGTTCATAGGATTATTTACCCTCCTCCAGATAGTTGAAGGAAACCTTTATAGATTTAGCGGCATTTGCAAATCGGTAACGCAATTCTTTTAGCCGGTTGATCCTCAAAGGTGTTTGCAGAATTAGTTTCTCTATTTCCTTTATCTTTGTGTATCGCAACACATACTTTGTTGATAATATGAAATGTGTATTATTTATATACAATTCGAACACATTTGACAGGTGATAGTCTTAATTCGCCTCTAATAATAGTCACTAACTGTCAAAAGTGTGTAAAGATATTTCCGACAAATTCTTACGCTATTATTGATGCTGTCTTGAAAGCAATACTTCGAAGAAAACTTAAAGTGTTTACTTTGTATTATTTCCGTGATCGTTAAGTATGATTTTTTTTTTAATGCATGATGATGCGCGGGATATGTAGGCGCATTAACGCAATGAATCAATGGCTTGCTGATAATTTAATTAAGAAATATTTTGAAGCTTACACTTTTTGACTATTTTTAACAAAATATGACACGGAAGTTTTAAAATTGGGACAATGAAGTATTTTTGGTGTTTTCCTGAAAAAAAACCCTTTATTAAAATCTGGATTAGAATGCACACCTGCTTCTAGCTCGGGATCTGCCGGTGTTGTGGCCCTTAGCGGTATTTCCGTTTCTTTTCATTCACATTTGTCTGGATGATTTTGTCATAATATGACATGTTCATTTTAAAGTAACCTCCCGACTCAAGGTGTGGTTTGTTAATAGTTATGACATACATAAAATAACATAACGTAATATAGCATATAATAAAACATAACATATGATCACGCCTCCTTCCCCAAAGGGGTAGGCAGAGATATCCAATTAAAAAATGAACTGAAACATTCTAAATGTATATTCCAATAAATAAATGAAATACCGCTCGTACAAACGCGGGTAAAACGATAAAATCTCACACGGTATTTGGAATAAATCAAAATGTGAAATTCCAATATTTACAACACCTGAAAATGCTTTCATCAAACATGTCCAGTATCTTTGTTTTTCGTCCCCTATGGACACTTGTCAGATAAAACTTTTGTAGTGTTTTTTACCAATTTATTTTCCCTTTTTTTTGTACTAAAATTTTCGTTGTGTTAGCACAGTGTGTTAGTTTATTGTAGCGAGATATTTTATATATTCCATAAAAATAAATACAAGGAAAAACGTGTGTTTTGTCACAATTATGTTATATCAAAAATCAAATTTGTGTAACAAGGCAATATTTTTTTTTTGATTTCTTTATTGCTTAAAAGCCCAAGGTGACGTTAGGAACAATTTTTTTGGGGGTGGAGAACGAGAGTCAACCGTCAAAGTCTGATAAATGGAATTCCTTTGGAACCAATGATCTCAATGTGCAGTTATCAGAATATCTGAGCAGGTAATAACAGGAGAACTTCATTTAAAAATACATAAATGGATATATTTATGGCAAGTCTTATATTTAAACTGTCAGACATAGTTAATGTTCGATACACGACTGGAATACATAACCGTTCGCACTGACTCCTGTTTGTGACTACTGCGTGTGGCAATCGCTGCCCGGGCCAATAATATAATATAATTATATGATTGGCTATTTAAAAAAAAAGTGACTCTTTGCCGAGTTTCTTGCCGGATTCTTCTCATGAAAAGCCTTACTCTCGGAATCCGGCCGCTTGTATCAATTACAACCACAGTCAAAGCTCTGTGATTGTACATGCTACAAGCGCTCGCGGTAATGAACCTTAATATATAATATACCTTTTTTATTTAATTATATATGCTAAAAATCTAAATTGTAAAATATTGACGTTTTTAAATTCCAGGTTTGGCCTATGAAATAAAGTTATTTTTGTTTGTTTGGTCGCAGTCACTGCTATTCGAAAGCTTTAATGATAATTACAATTACAAAATACTTTTCATCAGGGCTACATCTTTTTATTTTAATTTAGAATAGTGTATTGAGAAGTAAATCACTGTTATTAATTGACAACTGCATTACAGATTTAAATTTAAAATTATCGTTAAGTAATAATAAGGCAGCGCTTGCCGAGATGGGACGGACGGGGCACTACTTGGTCGAGAGGCCGCGGGGATCGCGGGTTCGATCCTACCACCTGTACCACTGAGCTTGAATAAAAATTCATGTACAATTCATTGTGAATATCGCTTGCCTCACATTGTGCCCGGTGCATGGAAACAGGCTCGCCACCTGTTACATGAGGACCTCACGTATCTAGCGAAATATGGGTGTTTAACACTTCTGCCTTCCCCTTCGGGGAAAGAGGCGTGGTGATATGTTATGTTTTGTTAAGTGTGTTAAATAATAGTTCGCTGTGTGTGTAATTTTCACATTCTCGCATTCGTACCAGATGTAAATAGTAGGAACTATGTCCTAGTTTGGTGAGACAAAGGAAAAACCGGAGACGGGCGTGCCACAATGGTGCCCATCGATGTATGAACCCGCCTTTGTTGGTACCTTTACAGGGACTGTGTCATTACGTCTTGAGAACTGAAAATAAACAGAACAACAGAGCATCTGAAGAGGTGCTTCGATATTCGTTCGTTAGTTTCACAACAGACAGAAGTTTTCCGTGACTTTTTAACTCAGTCGCATGCAATAATAATTATTGAAACAAAGATACATAGAGTAAGGAAGTATCAGATAGAGACAAGGTGTTTTGTATTTTAACTTAAGACACGAGCATTATAATTTTATGTTTGGTGGAAGGTCCTATAACACTATCACTATCCAAATGTTTGGTGAATAGGTTGCAACATCTCTGGCTTGACGTACAGCTCCCAAAGCACGAAAATCACAAAAGTTGGTCATCCATTCCATAAAATCATGAAGTGACGCGCTTTCATTTCATAAAACGAAAATATTATGCATATGCCACCGAACTTTACACAAGAAAAATAATGAATTTAAATACATTTTAAGTCTCAAACTGAAAAGTTCATAAACGTAAAATCACCAATTTTAAAATAAAAAAAGCCCATACGCTATCACCGCGTTCCGAAGAAAAATGTAGTACGAAAACTCCTAATAGAAGGCTTTACAGCGAGTCTACTTGGTACTAATGAGGGCGTCTTAAAACACGCAGCTCTGAGACCCTTTGACAGCGGTGAAAAAGAACATACGGCTTCTCAGCCGCTAGGCTTATTCTTACAAAGAACTCGACAAACACGGCTTGATAAGAATCTTAGTAATGATCGCGTGTCACAAAAAAATCCTCTTAATGCTACGCTGAAAATGTAGAAAATGTTCCTACTAAATAAATGATAGCATGGTTTTTCGCTCTATGGAAAATGTATTCAAATACGTCGATTTTAGTCAAGTATCGTAAAATATCTGCTATTGACGTTCGGATTTATATTGCATTTATAACCCGTTTGATATCAAATAAAAATAATTTCCATTTTGATTTTTTTTCTTTTATATGTGTTTATATTATGTATATTTTTTAATATCCGTATTGAATGAATAGACGTCGGCCTGGTTATGAACATTATTGGAACTGGAAGGGTGTGTGGAATGAAAAACCAAAAAGAAAGAATGAAGACGGATGTAATTTGTGAATGAGGATATAATGAAGAGAGAACTTAGTGGTAAGATGACGACTTACAGAAGAGAATGACAGAAGACATGTTATGCAGACTGTAAAATTAATTAGGAACTGGTTAAGAGAAGATGGACTTGCATAATGAGTGCAAATCGGACAAAAATGATTAAATAACTTTTGAATATGTTATAGAAGTCAAAAGGAGTAAAGATGTCGGACTATTACTGTTGGCGACCGAAGTCTTTTTATCGTCATCAGCCTATATACGTCCCACTGCTGGGACAGGCCTTCCTCGTGGAGAAACACATGAGGAGTAAGACCCGTAACACCACCACGCTGGCCCAATGCGGGTTGGTGGGTAGAAACGGTCACAAAAGCTACCGGGACCAACGGCTTAACGTGCCTTTCGAAGCACGGAGGAGCTCGAGATCACAAAGTTTTGGTCACCCATCCACGGCCTGACCATGGCGAAGGTAGCTTTGTTTTCGACCGAAGCCAAAGCGCACTGCCCACTACGCCACCGAGCTCCTCTTTTTATACTCTTTTTATACTTAAGTCTTTTTATACTTATTTTTAACCTTTTTGATACTATTTTACCTTTTGACACTATTTTGTATTTTTTATACTCTTTTTTGTATTTTGTTTTCTTGTCAGTGTGTGTGTCATGTGATTGTGAGTACGAGAATAAATGTGGTGAATAATAACTGTTGTGCTTTTATTGAGATAGAAACTTTAACTCAGTTCATTCCTCAAAAATTACAAATCGTATAACATGTAAATAGGACCACCCGAATCAGAAGCTGAAACTACTTGGCGTAAGAGCCAAGAAACTAATTTGTTCAGTTCCGAGTCTCGACTGAGAAATGGCATTCCGAATGTCGCCGGTGCAACGCGCACTCGCATTTGCATCACAAGGGTCCCTGGTTCAATTCCGGGCCGCATATAAAGCGGCTCTCGTTGGCTTTGGTAGTTCCGGCGCTTTACTTTGATTTCATCCGTACAATGTAGATTAGTTTGCTGGAACGGAGTAGGAAATATGGTAAACGGAGAAAGATATACGTAACTGTTACTTACATTTTGTACTTTTGCATGCTGTATCGGTAGCTGTATACTATTGAGTGACTAGTAACTAATTATTGCCACCGATGGCGTCAATTCTGAGGCTGAATTTTGGGCAGAAACACAGCATAGGCTACATCGACACGCAAAGCAATTTCAATTTTGACATTTGTGACTAAGAGTATTATATAATACACGTAAATTTGCAGAGTTTCTTGCCTGTATCTTCTCTAGACAAGGCCTCCCGGTAGTGAACAGGCCGAAAAAAAAGTAGTGGTATTGTCCATTTTAGGATACTTACTTATAATTTATTTTGTTTTGTTTTGACTTGTCAAAAGTGTATTTGATGATACCAATTTGATTAAATGATTTTGAGTTTGAAAGAAGTACCGTCTATAATAACTCTGGTAAAAGCAATCATATTATGTGAAATATGTGAATAAAAAATAAACACTTCTTTTTCTAGTTATAAAAAAACAACAAACATACAAAGGGTACATACAACTTCAGCCTTTTCGCCGTTGGGGTAGACAGAGAATACTTTTTTTAGAATTCTTATTACATTATTATTAAATGCATTTTCATCTCATAAATACCTGTTCCTACCGTCACTCAAGCCAAACGGATAGTGAAACGAGTCAAAACCACTCGCCCGAGAATCCGCCCAATATAATATTCAAATGTTTATGATCCACTTGAGAGAAAATAGAAGTCATCTTACAACCTCAACGCTAAAAGACCATTAACTAAAATAATTAACATTGTTGCCTGAAATCAGAACACTTTCGTAGCTTTTACTTGAGAACTCAAGATTACCGCCCATTTGCATCAGGAAGATCACAGTTCAGTCCTACTTCCGGCAGAATACAAATGCGCTGAACCTTTGTGACACTTATTTAACTGCTAAGTCAAATTCGTGTGCACTGCAAATACGACGTTAGTTCAGTACTAAGGCAGTCCCCTTTAAAATTTTTGAATTTCATCTTTTCTTTCGCGTAGTGTATATTTTATACAGGGTGTACATGTTCATAGAGCATCTTTTGAAATGGCACAAGTAATATCCAAAATAATCTTTTTGCATTTGAATGTCCTGATTTTATAGTAATTGCCATTTCAAAGGATGCTCTATGATCATGTACGCCCTGTATAATAGGGGTTAAAGTATGAAATTGCCGTTTTTTTCTCTCTTAGTATTTTGTCTGAAACTCAAACTATTAACTTAATAGTTTAAGTTTCAGAGTATTTAAAAAAAATAATTACCTCCTCTTAAAAGAGACCATATTTTTGAGCTCTTTTGATTTGTTTTGATAATTTGTTGTAAGTTTAATTGTGTTGAAATTGGACAAGGAGACAACTCTTTTTTTGTGCCTCCCGAATACATCATTTGATTTGCATTCACTTAAAAACAATAAATAATTTTATGAAGTGTGATATCACACATATTACATTTATATAAAGCTTGTCTAATGATACATGCCAACAATTATTATCTCTGGATTTGTCGTTGTGGAGAAATCTGAAAAAAAATTGAGTATGGAAAATGCAGACTTCCCAAAAATTTCCATACAAAACGGCAATTTCATACTTTAACCCCTAATATTTTACACGCTTTTATTTAACTCACACAGTATGTATGTTGTCTGCGTCAAAATTTGGAATCTTAATTTGACCCACTTCCCGGTCTTCGATTAGGATGAAATTTTACACACGCTCTGAGTTCTGATGACAATACATGACTAGCTTAGAAACGTCATTACAAATCCAATATGACGGCCTCCCCAAGATGGCGGACTGGCTGTTTGAAATCCACCCCCATGATATGGATATCAAATGAATGGGGTTTGCTGTCAGGAATACGAAAAAAATAGTCACATGACTTAAATCCAACATGGCGGTCATCCAAGATTGCGGATTGGCAATTTGAAGTGCACCCCCGTTATATGAGTATTAAATGAAAGGGTTTGCTGAATGGGATACGAAAAAAAATATCACGTGACCTAAATCCAACATGGCGGCCGTTACAAGTTGTTAATTAAGTTTGAATAATAAGAAGACTAAAAAGTATAAAATAAAAATAATAGTTTAAATAACTAAAAAACACGCTTTTAGCACGCACTAAAAATTACAAAAAGAAAGCGTGAGCGTTTTGTCCAAAAAAGTAAGATTACATAAACGCTCCACGCTTTCTTTTTGTAATTTATAGTGCGTGCTATTTTTTTTTGTTTTTTTTTCAATATATTAAATTATCCGTACGTATTTTAGAGATCCGACGTCGAAACAAGGTCCAGGATATTGGCAAGCGTAACTTGAGACTTAAGTGGCAGTGAGCGAGGTATATCGACAGGTGGAGTAGGTCCTTAACTAAATTTTGGTCAAGGCAAGGGAAAAGACGACGAGGTCGACCTATAATGCGATGGCTCGACGACATCGAGCGAGTTGCGGGAAAGACCTGAGGACGGATCGTGCAGGACCGGAAAGATTGGCACAAGAGAGAGGCTTATGCCCTGGGTGGGCGGTAACGGGCTGATATGATGATTGTGATGACTAACATATTTTATATATACATATTTAATTTATTCGAATTGAATTTTTTAATTTTTCCTCTTTCGCACTTGTGTGTCTTCCCTTTCAATACTAAATCTCACACCTGTGACAGATTGGCTGGCAGTGATCTCTATAAGAGATAAGTCATCCTTTGCTTACTATTTTTATAAAATGAACTTCTGTTTATTGGTGCAATAAAGAGTTAATATCTGCCGTCTATGCCTATTATTTCTACTTACAAAGATGTGCATCCCCTGACTGGCTTATTAACACATCCATCATATTATTATGGTCAGAAAGAATATTGCTAGTAGAGTGTGGTGACTTGATGGATGATGTTGACATCTTGACTAAACATAGTGTGAACATAATATAACATAACACGTGTGTATTGCTCGCAGAACTGACGTCGCAACGTGGGTAGGCCAAGCCCCCAACGAGGTAAACCGACGAACTGGCGAAGGCCGCAGTCCCTGGATTCGGGCAGCGCAGGACCGGTAATTGGAGATCATTAGGGGAGGTCTAGGTCTAGCAGTGGGCGTCTATAGGCTGATGGATGTATGGATAGACGTGTGTATATCCGAGAAGGTAGACTGAGGGCACCAAAAGCCTTTGTGTATTTTCAACATAAATGGCGACCAGATTTCGTCCAAAGAGGAACTGCCTCCTTATACTAGTGGTGCCCCCTTACTTAGGACGAACTTCGGCGAATTTTCAAATGTAAGGAAGGTAGCTATTCCTCAATATTGTGTCGCTACACGAAGGGGTGAAGAACATGAAGTAAAGCAAATATAGACGAATATCTCTTTACATTTGAACATTCGCCGAATTTCGTCCTAAGTGAGGAGGAGCCATAAGTATAGGTTCACGGATTAATTTTGAATAGTCACTTGCCTTCTCGCTCTGATGCGCCGCAATTAAAAGTGACAGCTAGAGAGATTCCATCTGTAGTGATTCCATGATCTGTTGTTTTCCGACAATTCAGTATATGGGGATTGGTGAAGGTCGCTGGATTATGGGAATCCTTAGAGCAATGGTCGTCTCCCGGCTGATAATATTTACAAAGATTTTTGTGAAGAAACCGAATACCATTTTGTTTTTATTCCCTCGAACATACTTCTAATGCGAGTCAGTCAATTTAATACTTTACTCAGAAAGTTCCCGAATCAACCTTCAGGGGTCCAGGCGTAATTTATTGCTCAACTTATTAGCTCACATGTGGTCCGGTAATAACGGCCAGCAAAAACAAACCGTGAAGCTATAATTTGGTCAAGAAATACACAAACTGTTTCGTTTTTTTGTGGGAAACATTATCGGGAACACTTGTATTACAAATTAATATTGAAAACAATTCTACCATTACTCAAGTTTCCACTATTAAGCTTAGCAAAGTTGGGACGGACGGGATTACTCGTTCAAGGTTCGATCCGACCGCCTGTACCACTGAGTTTGTATAAAACTATGTGCAGTTGAATGTGAATATCACTTGCCTAACATTGTGCCCGGTACATGGCAACAGACTCGCCTCCTGTTACATGGGGACCTAACATATCTGGCGAAATGTGGGTGTTTGACACCTCTGCCTACCGGGAAAGAGGCGTGAGGATAAGTTGTTGTGTAATTTGTTAAAAAATCATACATATTTTGAGTTTTATCAAAATTATGTGGACAGGATTTTGTTTGAAATGTGTTCTTTGTTATACGAGTTTACGACCCACATCAACAATAAGAACAACGAATTTTTTTTTGTATTTTCGGCTTGCTTCGATTCCCGGTTAGGTATGAGAGTTGGACTTTTTTTAAATGCCATTATTAATTTATTAATTTATCCAAAAACGTTGTTTTAGTTCATAAGGACAGATTTCGCTATCATAGTTTCGGATTTCTCCCCACTGTTTGGATTAATCATCCTGTATAGGCTGAGGACCAACGAATAACAAGTGGGTGTGTTATGCACTCCGGGGATATAGGTACGATAATATGTAGGTACTCCACTCTATAATCTTTATCGTACCATTTTCCTTATTTTCCTAACATTTGTTCATGAAATAAATAGAAAAACTTCTTCTTCCTTCTTCCTCAGCCAATATACACGTCCCACTGCTGGGCACAAGCCTTCTCTTGGAGAAACACATGAAGAGTATGGGCCGTAACACCACCACGCTGGACCAATGCGCGTTGGTGGGTAGGAATGGACGCAATAGCGAATGGAACCAACGGCTTAACGGGCCTTCTGAAGCACGGAGGGCCAAGAGATCATAAAGTTTTGGTCACCCATCCACGGCCTGGCCATGGCGAGGGTAGCTTTGTTTTCGATTGAAAGCCAAAGCACACACAGCCTAACCACAGCGCCACCTAGCTCCGAGAAAAACTTACCCTAAACTTGTTTCAGGGCCAGACTGTTTCCCTCTTCAAAAGAAAAATGTGGTTCAATATCGCTCGTCACAGACCTGCCCGATATGCCACCCTTTAATATTTCCGGAGTAACTGCACACCTATGAGTATATTGTATTTTACGCTGTCACCTCCAATCTACCAAACACGTCATGGTTTTGCTTCAGTGAGTTTCCTGAGAAATTTGTTTTCTTCGACAGTTGGGAAATATTATGTCTAAGGTTTCTCCTTAGGAAAATATTCATTTTCATATATTCTTAATCATCTAGTCATAAGGGTTGAAGAAAAATATAAAACTAAAACTTTTTATTGTTATTTTAGATGAAAGAAAATAAATAATATTATGGCACATAAGTGTAAGAGCAGGGCCTCTAAGGTCCACTTGCAGAAAATTTAAATCGAGATTTAAAACTAGATTTTGTCATTTTTTGACAATTTCACTATGGCTCTTATGTCAAAAATTGACAAAATCGAGATTTAAATCTCGATTTAAATTTTCTGCAAGTGCACATTAGAGGCCCTGCTCTTACACTTATGTACCATAATATTATTTATTTTCTTTGCCCTAAGAGTTTTTGTACAGTCGAGTTCAAAAATATGTACACACGTTTGACAGTAAATGACTCTTATTGGAAGGGGAATATAAAGACTGTCACCTGTCAAATGTACATATATATTTTTGAACTCGACTGTACTCTGTGCCCAAAGTGCCAACATTTTTCATCGTCTTCATTAGCCTACATACGTCCCACTGCTGGGACAGGCCATGGAGAAACACATGAGGAGTATGGGCCGTAACACTACCACGCTGGCCCAATGCGGGTTGGGGGGTAGAAACAGTCACAAATACGACCGAGACCAACGGCTTAACGTGCCTTCCGAAACACGGAGGAGCTCGAGATCACAAAGTCTTGGTCACCCATCCACGGCCTGACCATGGCGAATGTAGCTTTGTTTTCGATCGAAGCCAAAGTGCACTGACCACTAGGCCACCGAGCTCCTCATTTTTTCCACATTTTTCATAAAAGTACGGTATCAGTCAAGTGAACTCAATAGAAAAAGTCACTCGCTTTTAAGTTTTCACTCAATTTGCCAACGTGACCCAAACGTGGTATTGGAAACTGGTGTAAGGGTTGATATTTGACTGACTCATATTTTACTGAAGCAAACGATAAGGTTGAAGGTTACCTTATATTATTAGGTTCCCTTATCCTCAAATATGATAAAATATCCGATCCTCGTGGTCGTCTTTTAATCCGATCTCTTCCCAGTGTTGTAAAAGGCGACTAATGGACTTAGAACTGCACAACCATCAAATAGCTTATAGCGGCTTTGGCTCACCACCTGTCACACTGAGTGCAGTCATTGCTGGTGAAACGTGGACTATGGCGATAGACTACTTTTGCGATGCTTTTGCCTAGTCTCCGACCCTAAGGGGAATAATAGTTGTGATTATATGTATGTATGAGGAACTCGTCTGTGTAGTGGTTCAAACGTTTTTACATTTCCTATTGAAAACAAAGCTACTTTCGCCAAGGTCAGTCTTTGGATAAAACCTTGTGATCTCGAATTCCTTCGGTGGTGTTACGGACCATACTCCTCGGGTGACATCCATGTAGGAAGACCTGCTCTACATATGTATGTGTGTTACATAAAATGAAGTTGAAAAGTTGAAAGTTGAAAAGTTACTCATGCAAAATGAGGGAATAAATTTTATACATATAATAAGCGGATGGATGAACAAAGATTGCATGTAGCTGAAATGCGAATGTTGAGGTGGATGTGTGGTGTGACGAGAATGGATTGAGTGAGGAATGAATATATTAGAGGAAGTCTGAGAGTTGCCCCGATAGCTGATAAAAACTGAGAAAAAAACGAGTTTCTTAGTATGGACATGAAATGAGGAGGGAGAATGATCATGTCACCAGGAAAGTTATGGATTTGGATGTGGATGGGCGTGTGGGGAGAGGAAGACCAAAGAAAAGATGGATGGATTGTGTGAATGATGATGTGATGAGGATGGGAGTGAATGTTGACTTGGCGAAGAGAGTGGAAGAAGAAGACATGTTGCGTCAACCCAAATAGAATTGGCAACAGGGCAGGAAAAAGAAGAGACATATAATGAAACTGTAGTCTGTACATAGAAGAAAAAGCTTAAAACCAAGTCAAGGGGATGTAAATCAGGGAACATACCAAAAAAGTTTATTTATCCAGGGATATAAAGCACTTTATATCCCTGGATAACATTTTAGATACTTCTTATTCCAGAAAATAAAAGGGTTCCCGCAGGATAGTTAAAAACCATAGTAACCACAGTAACAGCTAGTTTAGAATAAGATTTTATGTGCACGCATTCGATATTTTTATCGAGTCTTATAAAATTCATATAATAATTTTAATGTTTTTATAACTACTAAAACCCTATAAAGTATTCAAACAGCGATCACGAAAACCGACATTCATATTAATGTTATGCATTAGTTCAGTTCATATTACCTCCCCATGTATGACCATGAATAAGGGAAAACACATTATCATCTCTGTATGTAGGAATCTTTTTATATGTTTGTAGATAAAGTATATGTTCTCTTCATACCGTTGAATTCATTAACATTTTGAATGGTATTCTAAATGCATTAGTCTTTAAGGGGAAGGTTTAAAAACCATTCTTCTTTTTATTTTAAAAGTCCATTAAAGGTGGCGTAGTGGTTAGTACGCTTTGGCTTTTGATATTGCCAAGCCTTGGATGGGTGACCAAAACATTGCGATCTCTCTCCTCCGTGCTTCGAAACGCAGGCTAAGTCGTTGGTCCCGGTCGCTATTGCAACCGTTTCTACCCACCAACCCGCATTGGGCCAGCGTGGTGGTGTTATGGCTCATACTCCTCAGGCCTGTGCCCAGCAGTAGGAAGCATATAGGCCGAAGACGAATTGTCACTTAGTAGATGTTACTAAAACTGATGTTTCTAAACTTAACTGGTGATAACGTAACAAAAGCCCTTACATGGGATACGTCCCAAAAATTTCAATAAAATGCAATACTTATTTAGAATTTATAAAAAAAAGGAGCCAAATTATTTCAGGGGAAAATTTTTCTCTACATTTTCCTAATTGT
The DNA here is from genome assembly GCA_910589355.1 of Parapoynx stratiotata. NCBI lineage: Eukaryota > Metazoa > Arthropoda > Insecta > Lepidoptera > Crambidae > Parapoynx > Parapoynx stratiotata. The sequence continues at coordinate 15,271,915 of OU342461.1, forward strand.
ATATAAGAAAAATGTATAACTGGGTTTTCTGCTAAACGTGCTAAAAATAAAAATAACATTTTGTAATTTTTGAACATTCATGGCTCTTATTGTAATGTATATAAGGTTTCCTTTTTGTCGACCCCGATTGCATAATTAGAGGGTAAAACGCAGATCACGTTTTTATCTTGTGGATGTTTTTGGTTTTTTTTTATTTCTGGTATCCTTTATGGCCAGCTATTATAGCTGACAATAATATTTATTAATATGACCTTTTATTATCTTCTATAAAATAATTATTCTGGGCGGATTCGTCCAAGTCTCGTGGTACGAACACCAATAAATGCTAAAATTTCATTGGTCGAATCCGCTGTGATGACGGAGAGCTGCGTACTCGGCCGATTTTTGGCCGTGTACGTATTTGACAGCTGAAGCATACTTTGGTGATATTACCAGTGTAGCTAATCAAAATTACATCGAATTCGCCCTAAAATGATTATGCTTTAGTTTCAATACTTATTCTAATAAGAGATACATAAGTCCTTTTTCCTTCAAAGATTGGTTGATCCGTATAATGTTTAAAGATACAGAGGAAAAACATTGTCTAGAACTCAAAATCAATATTAGCTAACTTGCAACCAAAATTGTATTGTAATTCGACATCGTCGCGAAACCTCTGTGTCAATGTATTATTTTAAATTTTATGTACTATTTTATAAACTATAATACAAAATAAATATAACGATGATGAATCAATGAGTATTGATATTATTTCGAACAAGTCATGCTCATTGAACTTTCGCTACCAAATAAAGATATTGATGGCTTACCTCATCAAAACTTTAGTTTCTATGTTTATGTACTTTTGGGTCATCATATCCTCTTGTCCCTAAAAATGCTTCAACTACGTATATCTGAATAATTTTCAGGGACAAGAGGCCAACGTGGTGGTGTTACGGCCCACACTCTTCAAAATCCTGTGCTCAGCAGTGTGACGTATATAGGCTAATACCCAAATTTAGCCTATGTTTAATTTCCTACTAACAAAGGCCGAAACTGAGGCTGTGAGGCATTATCTAAAAAAGACGGTTACCCAAATGAAATAACATGAGCGGATAAGGAGAAAATTCTTTCGTCCTCTCCGCAAGCCCAACTAATTGAAGATATTGCAGTCACATACGGAATTAAGATAATTATATCCACATTAGTGGGAACTGCCTGATTTTCTCGTACTAACTGCTAAAAACCGTAATAAAGGAACATTTTTAATGTCGCTCATTTATCTTAATCCATCCATCTTTTCTTTGGTCTTCCTCTCCCCACACGCCCATCCACATCCAAATCCATAACTTTCCTGGTGACATGATCATTCTCCCTCCTCATTTCATGTCCATACTAAGAAACTCGTTTTTTTCTCAGTTTTTATCAGCTATCGGGGCAACTCTCAGACTTCCTCTAATATATTCATTCCTCACTCAATCCATTCTCGTCACACCACACATCCACCTCAACATTCGCATTTCAGCTACATGCAATCTTTGTTCATCCATCCGCTTATTATATGTATAAAATTTATTCCCTCATTTTGCATGAGTAACTTTTCAACTTTCAACTTTTCAACTTCATTTTATGTAACACACATACATATGTAGAGCAGGTCTTCCTACATGGATGTCACCCGAGGAGTATGGTCCGTAACACCACCGAAGGAATTCGAGATCACAAGGTTTTATCCAAAGACTGACCTTGGCGAAAGTAGCTTTGTTTTCAATAGGAAATGTAAAAACGTTTGAACCACTACACAGACGAGTTCCTCATACATACATATAATCACAACTATTATTCCCCTTAGGGTCGGAGACTAGGCAAAAGCATCGCAAAAGTAGTCTATCGCCATAGTCCACGTTTCACCAGCAATGACTGCACTCAGTGTGACAGGTGGTGAGCCAAAGCCGCTATAAGCTATTTGATGGTTGTGCAGTTCTAAGTCCATTAGTCGCCTTTTACAACACTGGGAAGAGATCGGATTAAAAGACGACCACGAGGATCGGATATTTTATCATATTTGAGGATAAGGGAACCTAATAATATAAGGTAACCTTCAACCTTATCGTTTGCTTCAGTAAAATATGAGTCAGTCAAATATCAACCCTTACACCAGTTTCCAATACCACGTTTGGGTCACGTTGGCAAATTGAGTGAAAACTTAAAAGCGAGTGACTTTTTCTATTGAGTTCACTTGACTGATACCGTACTTTTATGAAAAATGTGGAAAAAATGAGGAGCTCGGTGGCCTAGTGGTCAGTGCACTTTGGCTTCGATCGAAAACAAAGCTACATTCGCCATGGTCAGGCCGTGGATGGGTGACCAAGACTTTGTGATCTCGAGCTCCTCCGTGTTTCGGAAGGCACGTTAAGCCGTTGGTCTCGGTCGTATTTGTGACTGTTTCTACCCCCCAACCCGCATTGGGCCAGCGTGGTAGTGTTACGGCCCATACTCCTCATGTGTTTCTCCATGGCCTGTCCCAGCAGTGGGACGTATGTAGGCTAATGAAGACGATGAAAAATGTTGGCACTTTGGGCACAGAGTACAGTCGAGTTCAAAAATATATATGTACATTTGACAGGTGACAGTCTTTATATTCCCCTTCCAATAAGAGTCATTTACTGTCAAACGTGTGTACATATTTTTGAACTCGACTGTACAAAAACTCTTAGGGCAAAGAAAATAAATAATATTATGGTACATAAGTGTAAGAGCAGGGCCTCTAATGTGCACTTGCAGAAAATTTAAATCGAGATTTAAATCTCGATTTTGTCAATTTTTGACATAAGAGCCATAGTGAAATTGTCAAAAAATGACAAAATCTAGTTTTAAATCTCGATTTAAATTTTCTGCAAGTGGACCTTAGAGGCCCTGCTCTTACACTTATGTGCCATAATATTATTTATTTTCTTTCATCTAAAATAACAATAAAAAGTTTTAGTTTTATATTTTTCTTCAACCCTTATGACTAGATGATTAAGAATATATGAAAATGAATATTTTCCTAAGGAGAAACCTTAGACATAATATTTCCCAACTGTCGAAGAAAACAAATTTCTCAGGAAACTCACTGAAGCAAAACCATGACGTGTTTGGTAGATTGGAGGTGACAGCGTAAAATACAATATACTCATAGGTGTGCAGTTACTCCGGAAATATTAAAGGGTGGCATATCGGGCAGGTCTGTGACGAGCGATATTGAACCACATTTTTCTTTTGAAGAGGGAAACAGTCTGGCCCTGAAACAAGTTTAGGGTAAGTTTTTCTCGGAGCTCGGTGGCGCTGTGGTTAGGCTGTGTGTGCTTTGGCTTTCAATCGAAAACAAAGCTACCCTCGCCATGGCCAGGCCGTGGATGGGTGACCAAAACTTTATGATCTCTTGGCCCTCCGTGCTTCAGAAGGCCCGTTAAGCCGTTGGTTCCATTCGCTATTGCGTCCATTCCTACCCACCAACGCGCATTGGTCCAGCGTGGTGGTGTTACGGCCCATACTCTTCATGTGTTTCTCCAAGAGAAGGCTTGTGCCCAGCAGTGGGACGTGTATATTGGCTGAGGAAGAAGGAAGAAGAAGTTTTTCTATTTATTTCATGAACAAATGTTAGGAAAATAAGGAAAATGGTACGATAAAGATTATAGAGTGGAGTACCTACATATTATCGTACCTATATCCCCGGAGTGCATAACACACCCACTTGTTATTCGTTGGTCCTCAGCCTATACAGGATGATTAATCCAAACAGTGGGGAGAAATCCGAAACTATGATAGCGAAATCTGTCCTTATGAACTAAAACAACGTTTTTGGATAAATTAATAAATTAATAATGGCATTTAAAAAAAGTCCAACTCTCATACCTAACCGGGAATCGAAGCAAGCCGAAAATACAAAAAAAAATTCGTTGTTCTTATTGTTGATGTGGGTCGTAAACTCGTATAACAAAGAACACATTTCAAACAAAATCCTGTCCACATAATTTTGATAAAACTCAAAATATGTATGATTTTTTAACAAATTACACAACAACTTATCCTCACGCCTCTTTCCCGGTAGGCAGAGGTGTCAAACACCCACATTTCGCCAGATATGTTAGGTCCCCATGTAACAGGAGGCGAGTCTGTTGCCATGTACCGGGCACAATGTTAGGCAAGTGATATTCACATTCAACTGCACATAGTTTTATACAAACTCAGTGGTACAGGCGGTCGGATCGAACCTTGAACGAGTAATCCCGTCCGTCCCAACTTTGCTAAGCTTAATAGTGGAAACTTGAGTAATGGTAGAATTGTTTTCAATATTAATTTGTAATACAAGTGTTCCCGATAATGTTTCCCACAAAAAAACGAAACAGTTTGTGTATTTCTTGACCAAATTATAGCTTCACGGTTTGTTTTTGCTGGCCGTTATTACCGGACCACATGTGAGCTAATAAGTTGAGCAATAAATTACGCCTGGACCCCTGAAGGTTGATTCGGGAACTTTCTGAGTAAAGTATTAAATTGACTGACTCGCATTAGAAGTATGTTCGAGGGAATAAAAACAAAATGGTATTCGGTTTCTTCACAAAAATCTTTGTAAATATTATCAGCCGGGAGACGACCATTGCTCTAAGGATTCCCATAATCCAGCGACCTTCACCAATCCCCATATACTGAATTGTCGGAAAACAACAGATCATGGAATCACTACAGATGGAATCTCTCTAGCTGTCACTTTTAATTGCGGCGCATCAGAGCGAGAAGGCAAGTGACTATTCAAAATTAATCCGTGAACCTATACTTATGGCTCCTCCTCACTTAGGACGAAATTCGGCGAATGTTCAAATGTAAAGAGATATTCGTCTATATTTGCTTTACTTCATGTTCTTCACCCCTTCGTGTAGCGACACAATATTGAGGAATAGCTACCTTCCTTACATTTGAAAATTCGCCGAAGTTCGTCCTAAGTAAGGGGGCACCACTAGTATAAGGAGGCAGTTCCTCTTTGGACGAAATCTGGTCGCCATTTATGTTGAAAATACACAAAGGCTTTTGGTGCCCTCAGTCTACCTTCTCGGATATACACACGTCTATCCATACATCCATCAGCCTATAGACGCCCACTGCTAGACCTAGACCTCCCCTAATGATCTCCAATTACCGGTCCTGCGCTGCCCGAATCCAGGGACTGCGGCCTTCGCCAGTTCGTCGGTTTACCTCGTTGGGGGCTTGGCCTACCCACGTTGCGACGTCAGTTCTGCGAGCAATACACACGTGTTATGTTATATTATGTTCACACTATGTTTAGTCAAGATGTCAACATCATCCATCAAGTCACCACACTCTACTAGCAATATTCTTTCTGACCATAATAATATGATGGATGTGTTAATAAGCCAGTCAGGGGATGCACATCTTTGTAAGTAGAAATAATAGGCATAGACGGCAGATATTAACTCTTTATTGCACCAATAAACAGAAGTTCATTTTATAAAAATAGTAAGCAAAGGATGACTTATCTCTTATAGAGATCACTGCCAGCCAATCTGTCACAGGTGTGAGATTTAGTATTGAAAGGGAAGACACACAAGTGCGAAAGAGGAAAAATTAAAAAATTCAATTCGAATAAATTAAATATGTATATATAAAATATGTTAGTCATCACAATCATCATATCAGCCCGTTACCGCCCACCCAGGGCATAAGCCTCTCTCTTGTGCCAATCTTTCCGGTCCTGCACGATCCGTCCTCAGGTCTTTCCCGCAACTCGCTCGATGTCGTCGAGCCATCGCATTATAGGTCGACCTCGTCGTCTTTTCCCTTGCCTTGACCAAAATTTAGTTAAGGACCTACTCCACCTGTCGATATACCTCGCTCACTGCCACTTAAGTCTCAAGTTACGCTTGCCAATATCCTGGACCTTGTTTCGACGTCGGATCTCTAAAATACGTACGGATAATTTAATATATTGAAAAAAAAACAAAAAAAAATAGCACGCACTATAAATTACAAAAAGAAAGCGTGGAGCGTTTATGTAATCTTACTTTTTTGGACAAAACGCTCACGCTTTCTTTTTGTAATTTTTAGTGCGTGCTAAAAGCGTGTTTTTTAGTTATTTAAACTATTATTTTTATTTTATACTTTTTAGTCTTCTTATTATTCAAACTTAATTAACAACTTGTAACGGCCGCCATGTTGGATTTAGGTCACGTGATATTTTTTTTCGTATCCCATTCAGCAAACCCTTTCATTTAATACTCATATAACGGGGGTGCACTTCAAATTGCCAATCCGCAATCTTGGATGACCGCCATGTTGGATTTAAGTCATGTGACTATTTTTTTCGTATTCCTGACAGCAAACCCCATTCATTTGATATCCATATCATGGGGGTGGATTTCAAACAGCCAGTCCGCCATCTTGGGGAGGCCGTCATATTGGATTTGTAATGACGTTTCTAAGCTAGTCATGTATTGTCATCAGAACTCAGAGCGTGTGTAAAATTTCATCCTAATCGAAGACCGGGAAGTGGGTCAAATTAAGATTCCAAATTTTGACGCAGACAACATACATACTGTGTGAGTTAAATAAAAGCGTGTAAAATATTAGGGGTTAAAGTATGAAATTGCCGTTTTGTATGGAAATTTTTGGGAAGTCTGCATTTTCCATACTCAATTTTTTTTCAGATTTCTCCACAACGACAAATCCAGAGATAATAATTGTTGGCATGTATCATTAGACAAGCTTTATATAAATGTAATATGTGTGATATCACACTTCATAAAATTATTTATTGTTTTTAAGTGAATGCAAATCAAATGATGTATTCGGGAGGCACAAAAAAAGAGTTGTCTCCTTGTCCAATTTCAACACAATTAAACTTACAACAAATTATCAAAACAAATCAAAAGAGCTCAAAAATATGGTCTCTTTTAAGAGGAGGTAATTATTTTTTTTAAATACTCTGAAACTTAAACTATTAAGTTAATAGTTTGAGTTTCAGACAAAATACTAAGAGAGAAAAAAACGGCAATTTCATACTTTAACCCCTATTATACAGGGCGTACATGATCATAGAGCATCCTTTGAAATGGCAATTACTATAAAATCAGGACATTCAAATGCAAAAAGATTATTTTGGATATTACTTGTGCCATTTCAAAAGATGCTCTATGAACATGTACACCCTGTATAAAATATACACTACGCGAAAGAAAAGATGAAATTCAAAAATTTTAAAGGGGACTGCCTTAGTACTGAACTAACGTCGTATTTGCAGTGCACACGAATTTGACTTAGCAGTTAAATAAGTGTCACAAAGGTTCAGCGCATTTGTATTCTGCCGGAAGTAGGACTGAACTGTGATCTTCCTGATGCAAATGGGCGGTAATCTTGAGTTCTCAAGTAAAAGCTACGAAAGTGTTCTGATTTCAGGCAACAATGTTAATTATTTTAGTTAATGGTCTTTTAGCGTTGAGGTTGTAAGATGACTTCTATTTTCTCTCAAGTGGATCATAAACATTTGAATATTATATTGGGCGGATTCTCGGGCGAGTGGTTTTGACTCGTTTCACTATCCGTTTGGCTTGAGTGACGGTAGGAACAGGTATTTATGAGATGAAAATGCATTTAATAATAATGTAATAAGAATTCTAAGAAAAGTATTCTCTGTCTACCCCAACGGCGAAAAGGCTGAAGTTGTATGTACCCTTTGTATGTTTGTTGTTTTTTTATAACTAGAAAAAGAAGTGTTTATTTTTTATTCACATATTTCACATAATATGATTGCTTTTACCAGAGTTATTATAGACGGTACTTCTTTCAAACTCAAACTCAAAATCATTTAATCAAATTGGTATCATCAAATACACTTTTGACAAGTCAAAACAAAACAAAATAAATTATAAGTAAGTATCCTAAAATGGACAATACCACTACTTTTTTTTCGGCCTGTTCACTACCGGGAGGCCTTGTCTAGAGAAGATACAGGCAAGAAACTCTGCAAATTTACGTGTATTATATAATACTCTTAGTCACAAATGTCAAAATTGAAATTGCTTTGCGTGTCGATGTAGCCTATGCTGTGTTTCTGCCCAAAATTCAGCCTCAGAATTGACGCCATCGGTGGCAATAATTAGTTACTAGTCACTCAATAGTATACAGCTACCGATACAGCATGCAAAAGTACAAAATGTAAGTAACAGTTACGTATATCTTTCTCCGTTTACCATATTTCCTACTCCGTTCCAGCAAACTAATCTACATTGTACGGATGAAATCAAAGTAAAGCGCCGGAACTACCAAAGCCAACGAGAGCCGCTTTATATGCGGCCCGGAATTGAACCAGGGACCCTTGTGATGCAAATGCGAGTGCGCGTTGCACCGGCGACATTCGGAATGCCATTTCTCAGTCGAGACTCGGAACTGAACAAATTAGTTTCTTGGCTCTTACGCCAAGTAGTTTCAGCTTCTGATTCGGGTGGTCCTATTTACATGTTATACGATTTGTAATTTTTGAGGAATGAACTGAGTTAAAGTTTCTATCTCAATAAAAGCACAACAGTTATTATTCACCACATTTATTCTCGTACTCACAATCACATGACACACACACTGACAAGAAAACAAAATACAAAAAAGAGTATAAAAAATACAAAATAGTGTCAAAAGGTAAAATAGTATCAAAAAGGTTAAAAATAAGTATAAAAAGACTTAAGTATAAAAAGAGTATAAAAAGAGGAGCTCGGTGGCGTAGTGGGCAGTGCGCTTTGGCTTCGGTCGAAAACAAAGCTACCTTCGCCATGGTCAGGCCGTGGATGGGTGACCAAAACTTTGTGATCTCGAGCTCCTCCGTGCTTCGAAAGGCACGTTAAGCCGTTGGTCCCGGTAGCTTTTGTGACCGTTTCTACCCACCAACCCGCATTGGGCCAGCGTGGTGGTGTTACGGGTCTTACTCCTCATGTGTTTCTCCACGAGGAAGGCCTGTCCCAGCAGTGGGACGTATATAGGCTGATGACGATAAAAAGACTTCGGTCGCCAACAGTAATAGTCCGACATCTTTACTCCTTTTGACTTCTATAACATATTCAAAAGTTATTTAATCATTTTTGTCCGATTTGCACTCATTATGCAAGTCCATCTTCTCTTAACCAGTTCCTAATTAATTTTACAGTCTGCATAACATGTCTTCTGTCATTCTCTTCTCATTATATCCTCATTCACAAATTACATCCGTCTTCATTCTTTCTTTTTGGTTTTTCATTCCACACACCCTTCCAGTTCCAATAATGTTCATAACCAGGCCGACGTCTATTCATTCAATACGGATATTAAAAAATATACATAATATAAACACATATAAAAGAAAAAAAATCAAAATGGAAATTATTTTTATTTGATATCAAACGGGTTATAAATGCAATATAAATCCGAACGTCAATAGCAGATATTTTACGATACTTGACTAAAATCGACGTATTTGAATACATTTTCCATAGAGCGAAAAACCATGCTATCATTTATTTAGTAGGAACATTTTCTACATTTTCAGCGTAGCATTAAGAGGATTTTTTTGTGACACGCGATCATTACTAAGATTCTTATCAAGCCGTGTTTGTCGAGTTCTTTGTAAGAATAAGCCTAGCGGCTGAGAAGCCGTATGTTCTTTTTCACCGCTGTCAAAGGGTCTCAGAGCTGCGTGTTTTAAGACGCCCTCATTAGTACCAAGTAGACTCGCTGTAAAGCCTTCTATTAGGAGTTTTCGTACTACATTTTTCTTCGGAACGCGGTGATAGCGTATGGGCTTTTTTTATTTTAAAATTGGTGATTTTACGTTTATGAACTTTTCAGTTTGAGACTTAAAATGTATTTAAATTCATTATTTTTCTTGTGTAAAGTTCGGTGGCATATGCATAATATTTTCGTTTTATGAAATGAAAGCGCGTCACTTCATGATTTTATGGAATGGATGACCAACTTTTGTGATTTTCGTGCTTTGGGAGCTGTACGTCAAGCCAGAGATGTTGCAACCTATTCACCAAACATTTGGATAGTGATAGTGTTATAGGACCTTCCACCAAACATAAAATTATAATGCTCGTGTCTTAAGTTAAAATACAAAACACCTTGTCTCTATCTGATACTTCCTTACTCTATGTATCTTTGTTTCAATAATTATTATTGCATGCGACTGAGTTAAAAAGTCACGGAAAACTTCTGTCTGTTGTGAAACTAACGAACGAATATCGAAGCACCTCTTCAGATGCTCTGTTGTTCTGTTTATTTTCAGTTCTCAAGACGTAATGACACAGTCCCTGTAAAGGTACCAACAAAGGCGGGTTCATACATCGATGGGCACCATTGTGGCACGCCCGTCTCCGGTTTTTCCTTTGTCTCACCAAACTAGGACATAGTTCCTACTATTTACATCTGGTACGAATGCGAGAATGTGAAAATTACACACACAGCGAACTATTATTTAACACACTTAACAAAACATAACATATCACCACGCCTCTTTCCCCGAAGGGGAAGGCAGAAGTGTTAAACACCCATATTTCGCTAGATACGTGAGGTCCTCATGTAACAGGTGGCGAGCCTGTTTCCATGCACCGGGCACAATGTGAGGCAAGCGATATTCACAATGAATTGTACATGAATTTTTATTCAAGCTCAGTGGTACAGGTGGTAGGATCGAACCCGCGATCCCCGCGGCCTCTCGACCAAGTAGTGCCCCGTCCGTCCCATCTCGGCAAGCGCTGCCTTATTATTACTTAACGATAATTTTAAATTTAAATCTGTAATGCAGTTGTCAATTAATAACAGTGATTTACTTCTCAATACACTATTCTAAATTAAAATAAAAAGATGTAGCCCTGATGAAAAGTATTTTGTAATTGTAATTATCATTAAAGCTTTCGAATAGCAGTGACTGCGACCAAACAAACAAAAATAACTTTATTTCATAGGCCAAACCTGGAATTTAAAAACGTCAATATTTTACAATTTAGATTTTTAGCATATATAATTAAATAAAAAAGGTATATTATATATTAAGGTTCATTACCGCGAGCGCTTGTAGCATGTACAATCACAGAGCTTTGACTGTGGTTGTAATTGATACAAGCGGCCGGATTCCGAGAGTAAGGCTTTTCATGAGAAGAATCCGGCAAGAAACTCGGCAAAGAGTCACTTTTTTTTTAAATAGCCAATCATATAATTATATTATATTATTGGCCCGGGCAGCGATTGCCACACGCAGTAGTCACAAACAGGAGTCAGTGCGAACGGTTATGTATTCCAGTCGTGTATCGAACATTAACTATGTCTGACAGTTTAAATATAAGACTTGCCATAAATATATCCATTTATGTATTTTTAAATGAAGTTCTCCTGTTATTACCTGCTCAGATATTCTGATAACTGCACATTGAGATCATTGGTTCCAAAGGAATTCCATTTATCAGACTTTGACGGTTGACTCTCGTTCTCCACCCCCAAAAAAATTGTTCCTAACGTCACCTTGGGCTTTTAAGCAATAAAGAAATCAAAAAAAAAATATTGCCTTGTTACACAAATTTGATTTTTGATATAACATAATTGTGACAAAACACACGTTTTTCCTTGTATTTATTTTTATGGAATATATAAAATATCTCGCTACAATAAACTAACACACTGTGCTAACACAACGAAAATTTTAGTACAAAAAAAAGGGAAAATAAATTGGTAAAAAACACTACAAAAGTTTTATCTGACAAGTGTCCATAGGGGACGAAAAACAAAGATACTGGACATGTTTGATGAAAGCATTTTCAGGTGTTGTAAATATTGGAATTTCACATTTTGATTTATTCCAAATACCGTGTGAGATTTTATCGTTTTACCCGCGTTTGTACGAGCGGTATTTCATTTATTTATTGGAATATACATTTAGAATGTTTCAGTTCATTTTTTAATTGGATATCTCTGCCTACCCCTTTGGGGAAGGAGGCGTGATCATATGTTATGTTTTATTATATGCTATATTACGTTATGTTATTTTATGTATGTCATAACTATTAACAAACCACACCTTGAGTCGGGAGGTTACTTTAAAATGAACATGTCATATTATGACAAAATCATCCAGACAAATGTGAATGAAAAGAAACGGAAATACCGCTAAGGGCCACAACACCGGCAGATCCCGAGCTAGAAGCAGGTGTGGATTCTAATCCAGATTTTAATAAAGGGTTTTTTTTCAGGAAAACACCAAAAATACTTCATTGTCCCAATTTTAAAACTTCCGTGTCATATTTTGTTAAAAATAGTCAAAAAGTGTAAGCTTCAAAATATTTCTTAATTAAATTATCAGCAAGCCATTGATTCATTGCGTTAATGCGCCTACATATCCCGCGCATCATCATGCATTAAAAAAAAAATCATACTTAACGATCACGGAAATAATACAAAGTAAACACTTTAAGTTTTCTTCGAAGTATTGCTTTCAAGACAGCATCAATAATAGCGTAAGAATTTGTCGGAAATATCTTTACACACTTTTGACAGTTAGTGACTATTATTAGAGGCGAATTAAGACTATCACCTGTCAAATGTGTTCGAATTGTATATAAATAATACACATTTCATATTATCAACAAAGTATGTGTTGCGATACACAAAGATAAAGGAAATAGAGAAACTAATTCTGCAAACACCTTTGAGGATCAACCGGCTAAAAGAATTGCGTTACCGATTTGCAAATGCCGCTAAATCTATAAAGGTTTCCTTCAACTATCTGGAGGAGGGTAAATAATCCTATGAACGTATTCAGCTCACCTCAACAGAACTGACTGCTGACTGTGAATATTTAGAAAGATGCTTTGTTCCGGTGGAAACCTAATCAAGTTGTTACAGGCTATCTGTGTGAGAAGAACAAAAAATACAGTATAAAAATGTATATATACAGTATAACACCCACATTTCGCGTGATAGATTTGACAAAATCAACGTGTCAAAATGTATGGAAATCTCGCCGGCGCTGTCGGCCAGCGTACCTGTGAACTTTCCTAATAGGAGATCTTTTAGAGGAACAAACAGAACAACAACTTCGACAACTTACTTCTGTGTACGATTCTTCTTCCTCTGTGAACAACAACAAATAGTACGATTATCTGAGACCGATTGTAGATAAGATAAGATAAGATAAAAATTTATTGTCATTCTGTGTACAATGGGTGTTACATTTAAAATTCGTATCAACAGATTGCCGTTTTCGGGCGTACAATATTTAAATAAAACCACATTACAATTTTTATTTATTACATTAGACACATAAGTTTACACAAAAATAGGTCTTTAATACAAATAGGTTTTATTGATTTTATTCATGACTTAGGTTAAAATATTCATTTAGATTATAAAAACATGTATTTATTAGCCATTCTTTTAATTTTATTTTAAATAGTCTCCCCTTTAGGGACTTAATATACCATGGTAAGTGATTGAATATTTTGATTCCAACGACATATGTACTCTTGTCAACTATGTAGCTTGAAGAATTTGCTACAGAAAGGTTATGCTTGTACTGTGAACGTATATTGTTTTTTGATTTGGACTTTTTAACAAAAATATCCTTCTGTTGTGTAACAAATAGACATATCTCAAGTATATAAATACACGTCAATGTTAGGAATCTCTCTTGTTTAAATATGGTTCGTAATGATTCATCATTTTTAATCGCATATAATATACGAATACTTTTCTTTTGGAGAATAAAAGTAGTTTGTATATTTACTGAATTGCCCCAAAAAATATGTAATGGGTAACCTTGCAGATACCTAGGTCCATTGTCCAGCAGTGGGCATTTCCCTGCTGATAATTATGATAACGATTACAACGTAAAATCTTTGTTTTTGAGAGGAGAAGATTATTTTCCTGTAATTTTTTTTTTCAAATTGGTATTCCCGGCAATTTTCACAAATCTGCCGTTATTGGATAGAAATTCATTGGATAGAAAAAAATGGACATGGCAGTGTTCGATTCATTTACAGCTTTTGGTAGGGTTGTCGCAAATCTATTTTAAGTACAAAAGAACAAAATATTTAAATAACAGCGATAAATAATCGCGTTTTAAAAAGCATTTTAAAATGGAACAGCTTGTTCCATTGAATTGGGTCAAGAATAATATTTTAGGTCTCTTATGAATACCCAAAATTGTTTGAACGTAAAATCAAAAGCTTTTGTCTTACACAATAGGGCTTAACCTCACCTGATAATGCTAGCTAATATTGTTGGAACTTATAAAGCTTATAGCTTTAATGCTATACAATTTATCACTATGAAGCGGACATCCCTAATCTCAACCATAACGAGTTTCGAGATCTTCTAAATCTTTTCCCAAAGGAATGCCTACTTTCATTTGTTTTGATTTACTTTTATTCGCAAGGAAAATGGAGCGTTACCGTGAATTTTATTGCAATCGACTGTTTCTATAGTTGAGTATATTAAAGACTTCTTTGAGTTTGTCACGTTCTAATACTTTGGTAATTGTAAAAATATCTATTATAGGTAACACCATAGACTAAGTTGATAAATGTACTAAATATATGGGCAGAACTTAAACATTACATTAGCCATAAAATGTGACAAGTTTATTGACTTCCTTTTTGTTTATTGTTGTTATTAGGCCAAAGCGAATGGGTAAGACGGTCACAAATTTTAACTGACCATTATTTGTTTGAATTCATATTTATTTAAAAGTAATAGTAATTTTATTATTGTTTCTTTTCCTAATAAAAAAGCTATTACAATTTTGCTTGAAAGAGACTTATTGATCAATAGTTCAATATTTATGGATGCAGAGATCAAATTACAAGCAAGTGATGCCCCTGACGCATACTACTGATACAATAACCCCCGAATACAGAAACGCTACTAAAATTTTGAGCACTGCTTATAAAGTTAAGTGACAATCACTCAGTTGCACAAAGATTTTTTAAGGGCGACATTTCTTAATGAGACATTAAAACTTTAAAATTCATTAAAGTTAAGGTTGTTACACAAAACAGTTCTAGCTAATGTCTCTTTAGCATTGACAGGGTGCTAATGACGTTTTGTGCAACGTAAAACTACGTAAGGTGTTCTTTTGACACTTCAATAAATAAATTTAATGGAGCATTAGAGATAACGCCGACATTAAATTTTAAAGTTCGTTTCTGCAACTGGGTGTAAACCTATCAGAATTTGTATGGAAAAACGTCAATTTTGACAATACTTAAATGTTAAGTAGGACTCAAACTTTGAGTAGCGTTTCTGTATTCAGGGGTAAGTATCTACCTGATGTAACTACCATACACTTGATTCCCACATAAATTAAACAATTGTTATGACAACTATGGAGTTTTTGCCATATATGATGACCTCCGTGGTCGCTGTGCGCTAGTCTCAATCTCAAGGCGTCGCCATCTCGAGAGTTTCTGGGTTCGATCCCCGGTGGGGGCAAATGTTTGGGTGATTAATTTTCAGGCATGTGTTCTTATATATTCAGGATATTTATATGTATTTATCTATTGAATATATTTATCCGTCATCTAGTGTCCGTAACACAAGCAGCATTAGTTGCTTAAAATTGGGCTAGTTGATAGGTGTGAATGTCTAAAGATATTAATTATATATTTATTTTATTTATGATAAGAATTATTTTTAACTTACGTAGACAAAATTGCATCATGTATATCCTACGATGTTTTGAGTATCGAGGACCGATCGAATAACCAATACAGATGTCCTAAGCCATATCGTAAAAGGGACTATAAAACCTAACCCCTTGGGTTAGGGCATGTTTTACAGTCTTACATTTTATTGAGACATTTGACATTTAATACTACTAAAAAGTATTGAAATTGACAATCAATTTTGGGTCTCCTCTTAGAATTCTCAGCTCAGTCTATGGTTTATTTTCCAATAAAACAAACTACCAAACAAACTGTGTGCGGTTGATTAGTTTTATTATTATTTATGTATACGTCTCAGCTTACGATACTAAAAAAAAACAAACTATCGGTGGATTTCCCGATATGTAATGCGCAAGCTTCGGCGGCGAAGTTTGTCTAAAAACTCTAGACGCGGATTTGATTTCCGTCTCAGAGCTGTTTTTCCGAGGGAAATTACTATCTCACTTTATTTCCGTATCATTATAGTGTTTGACTTTTTTTGGGATAGGGAGCAATCGAACAGACAGATCACCTGGCTACAACACTTAACGAGTCGCAAGTGTGTTGTCAGCCTTATGATAATAAAACAAACACAACTTTAATGTTCTACAGTCTGATAACAAGAACTTTATATCAAAACTTACATGACTGACTTTGTTGAATAGACTTTATTATATTTCCATTCTAACAGCCTTATTAACGTTAAACGTCGGTTATACATTGAAAACCAAAAGCGCTCTCGAATTAAATTATTCAAATGTTACGTTTTGTTCGGGTTGTATATAATAAATCAGGGATTTAATTAAATCCAATCGTTGTACAGGAATGTGTTGTAGGATATTTAATAACGTTCGATAACCCATTGTGATCAATCGCAGATCCTTGTAAGCTCTCCACGAAATACCTCCTAGCCAGCCAGAGTGAAATGTAATGGATTAAATCTGTTTTTCCAATATAATTTTATATTCCCGGAAGATAATCAAGTTATGGGAGAACCTGGGATTGATATATATGCGATTACTAAATTTAAACTAATTTAATCATGTAGGTAGGATATTTCATAATTTATTGTTGTAGAAAAACGCATGGATCGTAGCAAGAGGAAAGAAGACCCTTGTGGGAAAAACGCGTGACTATATAATTATAAGTATGTATTATTATTTACAATTAAAATAACACGTAAATTGCTTAACCGGATTATACCACTATTTTCTTTTAGTCAGTTCACTACCGCGAGATTTTGGGATGAGAAGAAAGTGGCATAAAAATAAAAAAGTCACGTACTTTACGTGCTTTTAAGTTAGTTTTAAACAATTAAATGTTTATCTTAATCTTTAGAATGTACCAGCAAATAGTTCATATATTACTTATTTGTGATATAATCATGAAATTGTAGCATAGTTATTTATTAACAGAATTAATATCAAAAGTTAAATTCTCCACGTACCGAAGTTAAATCACAATGTAACGTTGTCATTGAACCATAAAATATTCAACAAACATAATTGAGTTAAGAAACTGCTGAATAGGCGTAGTGAAATCACAAGAACAGAATCCCAAACCTTATTCTAGTATGGTAGTATTCATACGGTTCGAATTCCGCGACTTTTGTAACTCGGTGACGAATCCAAAATCTCTCTGACATAGGAAAATGAAACAAGTCCGTTGAAGCGAACGAAATTTTTTCGAAATAATTTTATTTTACTAAGTTTCTGTGCTTATGGCCGAATGATATTACTTACATGACACGTTTTGTTTATTAAATAACTAGCTATGCCCGCGACGTCGTTCACATGGCTCGCATTTAGCGCCGGGAAAAAGTTGACAAAAAGTTTTTGTTGGTATAATTAACACAGCATTGTTTTTTGCAAAATGCTTAACATTATTAAGTAAAATGTTGACTTTTAGTAATAGTTGAACTAAAATCTCTAAAGATTAAAATTATGAAAATAACATTTCTTGTTTAATTGTTGTCATGGTAAATCTCTGTTGTCGTGTTATTATTATACAATGCCGAGAAATTTTAAAATTCAAAATGAAATTACATTATGACGGAATATGTCACTTAATATCGGTCGAGCAGATATTGATAACCGCGGTTTCACCCGTTCCCAATGGAATATCGGGATCAAATATAGCATATGTCCTTTATCAGGCTCTAGACTATCTGTGTACCAAATTTTTTTGAAATCGGTCAGTAGTTTTGACGTGAAAGCGAGACAGATTGCCGAATTTCTTTCGCATTTATAATATTAGTGTGAATTAGTAATACAGCTGTATTACTCATCGTTACTCATCGATGACGATGAGTAATACAGCTCCTCCTTATGGCTGATTTTCACATATTAAGTAGATAAGTAGACAAATAAATTTTTTGTAAAGTTTAAGCAGCAAAATTTTTAGTGACAGTTAAAACGTTTAATAGATTATTTTCATTTCTTCTGATATGAGTCAACTAGCCTATTGATGGAGGGGTTGGACAGTAATAGATTTGGTGAAAAGCTTTAGATATTATTTTTTTATTGTGTTTGTGAAGCATTATAAATTTTAATGAAAATTGTATTCTTATTTGTTAAAATAGGTAGAAATAAACATTACGCCGTATTTGTTTACAGCTGCGGCAGCTCAAGCAAATTCCTCCCGTATGTAACCTCCAACATCTAGACGCTTTTAAATAATACTCTTTTGTAATCGAGTTGACGTTCCATCCTTCACGGGCGACCCGCAGCGTTCGTTATTAATCGACCCTTACTCGGGAAATTATATCGGGTTTATCATGATTCGTGCCAGGAGCGCTTGAAAAAATCGGGTATTACGAGAAAAAATCGAGAACCGATGGTGTCACGGAATCGGTTTAACGCTTCCATTTATCGTCTGTATAAGGTGCCTGTTGAGGCTATGATGATTATAGAAATTTTATACACACACATAACTTTCAGTGGACTAATGGTTATTGAGTTAATTGAACTTATGTCATAAGTGATGAAGTCATACACTTTTTTTACAAAGCTACACAATATTAATTATTCCAAAGTTACGCTTATGGGTTGAGTTTCAGCTTAGTCGTAAAGGTTTAGAGAATGAAGACAAAGCAACTGTCGCCATGGTTAGACCTTGGATGGGCAACCAAATTTTTATTCCCGTGTTTCGGTAGACACGCTAAGTTGTTTGTCCTGGTTGCTCTACTCCCCAATCCACATTGGGCTAGCTTAGTGGTTCGGCTCAAATACTCTTCATAATTGTCTCCACATAGCACGACTTATGCCCACGGGGGGTTGGTAACGAGATGTGTGAGTAGAACGCCCAATATTTACATCCATACTAATATTTCAAATGCGAAAATAACTCTGTGTGTCTGTCTCGCTTTCACTTCAAAACTACTGAACCAATTTAACCGAAATTTGGTACATAGATAGTCTAGATCCTGAGAAAGGACCTTTTATCCCGATATTCCAATGGGAAAGGGTGCCATGCGGGTGAAAGTTAAAAAAATTTAAATAACGTCTCCCATAAATATGAAGGACAAATTTATGCAACTATGAACTTTGCTTCTAAAAATAGAGTAGGAGTAATTTTTCAATTCCACCAATTGAGGCTACTGTTCCAATTTGAAAAAATCTTTCAGTATTGAATAGCCTATTTATTGAGGAAGGCTACAGGCTATATCCATTACACTATCTCAAAGTAACTATTCTACGCGGACGAGCTAAAGCTAGTAGATAAATAAATCCCTAACATTCGTAACGCCGAAGTCTTCGCGAGTTATTTAAATATTCAAAACCCCCCGTTCAGTGCACGTAACCATTTTATGTGTTTGGTGGAAAAAATTAACCAACATTTTACGAGCTGCCGAGCGTTCAGATAAAAAATTTAAGGATAATTTATTATTCAGGTGAATGAGACGGGCAGATGTATGCATGAGTATGGGGTACGTGCGAAATTGTGTCTAGATTTTATGTAAATAAGAACCAACTTTGAAAAGTGAAAATATTTTTATTATTTTTTTGTTAAGGTTGTCGATTATAATAATGATAATCTTCATTTGATAGAAAATGCTACAATTAGGACTAAAAAATAGTCATCCAACATATTCTTCTGATTATCTCAGTGTACAAAATTATAGACTTGCCATGAGCAAATTATGAATTATTATTCAATTAAACAATATTATTGATGAGGAGGGAATCTCTCTAGCTGTCACTTTTAATTGCGGCGCATCAGAGCGAGAAGGCAAGTGACTATTCAAAATTAATCCGTGAACCTATACTTATGGCTCCTCCTCACTTAGGACGAAATTCGGCGAATGTTCAAACGTAAAGAGATATTCGTCTATATTTGGTTAACTTCATGTTCTTCACTCCTTCGTGTAGCGACACAATATTGAGGAATAGCTACCCTCCTTACATTTGAAAATTCCCCGAAGTTCGTCCTAAGTAAGGGGGCACCACTAGTATAAGGAGACAGTTCCTCTTTGGACGAAAAACTGGTCGCCATTAAAGTTGACAATACACAAAGGCTTTTGGTGCCATCAGTCTACCTTCTCGGATATACACACGTCTATCCATACATCCATCAGCCTATAGACGCCCACTGCTGGACATAGACCTCCCCCAATGATCTCCAATTACCGGTCCTGCGCTGCCCGAATCCAGGGACTGCGGCCTTCGCAAGTTCGCCGGTTCACCTCGTTGGGGGCTTGGCCTACCCACGTTGCGACGTCAGTTCTGCGAGCAATACACACGTGTTATGTTATATTATGTTCACACTATGTTTAGTCAAGACGTCAACATCATCCATCATGTCACCACACTCTACTAGCAATATTCTTTCTGACCATACTAATATGATGGATGTGTTAATAAGCCAGTCAGGGGATGCACATCTTTGTAAGTAGAAATAATAGGCATAGATGGCAGATATTAACTCTTTATTGCACCAATAAACACAAGTTCATTTTATAAAAATAGTATGCAAAGGACGACTTATCTCTAATAGAGATCACTGCCAGCCAATCTGTCACAGGTGTGAGATTTAGTATTGAAAGGGAAGACACACAAGTGCGAATGAGGAAAAATTAAAAAATTCAATTCGAATAAATTAAATATGTACATATAAAATATGTTAGTCATCACAATCATCATATCAGCTCGTTACCGACCACTGCAGGGCATAAGCCTCTCTCTTGTGCCAATCTTTCCGGTCCTGCACGATCCGTCCCCAGGTCTTTCCCGCGACTCGCTCGATGTCGTCGACCCATCGCATTATAGGTCGACCTCGTCCTCTTTTCCATTGCCTTGGCCAACATTTAGTTAAGGACCTACTCCACCTGTCGATACACCTTGCCCACTGCCACTTAAGTCTCAAGATACGCTTGCCAATATCCTGGACCTTGGTTCGACGTCGGATCTCTAAAATACGTACGGATAATTTAATATATTGCAGAAAAACAAAAAAAAATAGCACGCACTATAAATTACAAAATGAAAGCGTAGAGCGTTTATGTAATCTTACTTTTTTGGACAAAACGCTCCACGCTTTCTTTTTGTAATTTTTAGTGCGTGCTAAAAGCGTGTTTTTTAGCTTTTTAAACTTTTTTTTATTTTATACTTTTTAGTCTTCTATTCAAACTTAATTAACTACTTGTAACGGCCGCCATGTTGGATTTAGGTCACGTGATAATTTTTTTCGTATCTCATTCAGCAAACCCTTTCATTTAATACTCATATAATGGGGGTGCACTTCAAATAGCCAATCCACAATCTTGGATGTCCGCCATGTTGGATTAAAGTCATGTGACTATTTTTTTCGTATTCCTGACAGAAAACCCCATTCATTTGATATCCATTTCATGGGGGTGGATTTCAAACAGCCAGTCCGCCATCTTGGGGAGGCCGCCATATTGGATTTGTAATGACGTTTCTAAGCTAGTCATGTGTCAACTCAGAGCGTGTGTAAAATTACATCCTAATCGAAGACCGGGAAGTGGGTCAAATTAAGATTCCAAATTTTGACGCAGACAACATACAAACAGTGTGAGTTAAATAAAAGCGTGTAAAATATTAGGGGTTAAAGTATGAAATTGCCGTTTTGTATGGAAATTTTTGGGAAGTCTGCATTTTCCATACTAGAATTGTTTTTTCAGATTTCTCCACAACGACAGATCCAGAGATAATAATAGTTGGTATGTATCATTAGACAAGCTTTAGCAATATGTGTGATATCACACTTCATAAAATTATTTATAGTTTTTAAGTGAATGCAAATCCAATGATGTATTCGGGAGGCACTAAAAAACAGTTGTCTCCTTGTCCAATTTCAACACAATTAAACTTACAACAAATTATCAAAACAAATCAAAAGAGCTCAAAAATATGGTCTCTTTCAAGAGGAGGTAATTATTTTTTTTAAATACTCTGAAACTTAAACTATTAAGTTAATAGTTTGAGTTTCAGACAAAATACTAAGTGCGAAAAAAAAGGCAATTTCATACTTTAACCCCTATTATACAGGGCGTTCATGATCATAGAACATCCTTTGAAATGGCAATTACTATAAAATCAGGACATTCAAATGCAAAAAGATTATTTTGGATATTACTTGTGCCATTTCAAAAGATGCTTTATGAACATGTACACCCTGTATAAAATACACTACACGAAAGAAAAGATGAAATTTAAAAGTTTCTTAAGGGGACTGCCTTAATACTGACCTAACGTCGTATTTGTAGTGCACACGAATTTGACTTATGTCCTTAGCAGTTAAATAAGTGTCACAAAGGTTCAGCGCACTTTGTATTCTGCCGGAAGTAGGACTGAACTGTGATCTTCCTGATGCAAATGGGCGGTAATCTTGAGTTCTCAAGTAAAAGCTACGAAAGTGTTCTGATTTCAGGCAACAATGTTAATTATTTTAGTTAATGGTCTTTTAGCGTTGAGGTTGTAAGAGGACTTCTATTTTCTTTCAAGTGGATGATAAACATTTGAATATTATATTGGGCGGATTCTCGGGCGAGTGGTTTTGACTCGTTTCACTATCCGTTTGGCTTGAGTAACGGCAGGAATAGGTATTTATGAGATGAAAATGCATTTAATAAGAATTCTATGAAAAGTAATCTCTGTCTACCCCAACGGCCAAAAGGGTGAAGTTGTATGTACCTTTTGTATGTTTGTTGTTTTTTTGTAAGTAGAAAAAGAAGTGTTTATTTTTTATTCACATATTTCACATAATATGATTGCTTTTACCAGAGTTATTATAGACGGTACTTCTTTCAAACTCAAACTCAAACAAAAACTCAAAAGTCAAAACAAAACAAAATAAATTATAAGTAAGTATCCTAAAATTGACAATACCACTACTTTTTTTTCGGCCTGTTCACTACCGGGAGGCCTTGTCTAGAGAAGATACAGGCAAGAAACTCTGCAAGGGTTCCGTCCTCCCTTTACATTAATATTTTCTAAAACCTAATAAAATTTACGTGTATTAACACACTTAGTCACAAATGTCAAAATTGAAATTGCTTTGCGTGTCGATGTAGCCTATGCTGTGTTTCTGCCCAAAATTCAGCCTCAGAATTGACGCCATCGGTGGCAATAATTAGTTACTAGTCACTCAATAGTATACAGCTACCGATACAGCATGCAATAATAAAATATGTAAGTAACAGTTACATATAATATATCTTTCTACGTTTACCATATTTCCTACTCCGTTGCAGCAAACTAATCTACATTGTACGGATGAAATCAAAGTAAAGCGCCGGAACTACCAAAGCCAACGAGAGCCGCTTTATATGCGGCCCGGAATTGAACCAGGGACCCTTGTGATGCAAATGCGAGTGCGCGTTGCACCGGCGACATTCGGAATGCCATTTCTCAGTCGAGACTCGGAACTGAACAAATTAGTTTCTTGGCTCTTACGCCAAGTAGTTTCAGCTTCTGATTCGGGTGGTTCTATTTACATGTTATACGATTTGTAATTTTTGAGGAATGAACTGAGTTAAAGTTTCTTTCTCAATAAAAGCATAACAGATATTATTCACCTCATTTATTCTCGTACTCACAATCACATGACACACACACTGACAAGAAAACGAAATACAAAAAAAGAGTATAAAAAATACAAAATAGTGTCAAAAGGTAAAATAGTATCAAAAAGGTTAAAAATAAGTATAAGAAGACTTAAGTATAAAAATAGTATAAAAAGAGGAGCTCGGTGGCGTCCTGGTCAGTGCGCTTTGGCTTCGGTCGAAAACAAAGCTACCTTCGCCATGGTCAGGCCGTGGATGGGTGACCAAGACTTTGTGATCTCGAGCTCCTCCGTGCTTCGGAAGGCACGTTAAGCCGTTGGTCCCGGTCGCATTTGTGACCGTTTCTACCCACCAACCCGCATTGGGCCAGCGTGGTGGTGTTACGGCTCTTACTCCTCATGTGTTTCTCCACGAGGAAGGCCTGCCCAGCGGTGGGACGTATATAGGCTGATGACGATAAAAAGACTTCGGTCGCCAACAGTAATAGTCCGACATCTTTACTCCTTTTGACTTCTATAACTAATTCAAAAGTTATTCAATCATTTTTGTCCGATTTGCACGCATTATGCAAGTCCATCTTCTCTCACCCAGTTCCTAATTAATTTTACAGTCTGCATAACATGTCTTCTGTCATTCTCTTCTGTAAGTCGTCATCTTACCACTAAGTTCTCTCTTCATTATATCCTCATTCACAAATTACATCCGTCTTCATTCTTTCTTTTTGGTGTTTCATCCCACACACCCTTCCAGTTCCAATCATGTTCATAACCAGGCCGACGTCTATTCATTCAATACGGATATTAAAAAATGTACATAATATGAACTCGTATAAAAGAAGAAAAATCTAAATGGAAATTAATGTTATTTGATATCAAACGGGTTATAAATGCAATATAAATCCGAACGCCAATAGCAGATATTCTACGATACTTGACTAAAATCGACGTATTTGAATACATTTTCCATAGAGCGAAAAACCATGCTATCATTTATTTAGTAGGAACATTTTCTACATTTTCAGCGTAGCATTAAGAGGATTTTTTTGTGACACGCGATCATTACTAAGATTCTTATCAAGCCGTGTTTGTCGAGTTCTTTGTAAGAATAAGCCTAGCGGCTGAGAAGCCGTATGTTCTTTTTCACCGCTGTCAAAGGGCCTCAGAGCTGCGTGTTTTAAGACGCCCTCATTAGTACCAAGTAGACTCGCTGTAAAGCCTTCTATTAGGAGTTTTCGTACTACATTTTTCTTCGGAACGCGGTGATAACGTATGGGCTTTTTTTATTTTTAAATTGGTGATTTTACGTTTATGAACTTTTCAGTTTGAGACTTAAAATGTACTTGAATTCATTATTTTTCTTGTGTAAAGTTTGGTGGCATATGCATAATGTTTTCGTTTTATGAAATCAAAGCACGTCACTTCATGATTTTATGGAATGGATGACCAACTTTTGTGATTTTCGTGCTTTGGGAGCTGTACGTCAAGCCAGAGATGTTGCAACCTATTCACCAAACATTTGGATAGTGATAGTGTTATAGGACCTTCCACCCAACATAAAATTATAATGTTCGTGTCTTAAGTTAAAATACAAAACACCTTGGCTCTATCTGATACTTCCTTACTCTATGTATCTTTGTTTCAATAATTATTATTGCATGCGACTGAGTTAAAAAGTCACGGAAAACTTCTGTCTGTTGTGAAACTAACGAACAAATATTGAAGCACCTCTTCAGATGCTCTGTTGTTCTGTTTATTTTCAGTTCTCAAGACGTAATGACACAGTCCCTGTAAAGGTACCAACAAAGGCGGGTTCATACATCGATGGGCACCATTGTGGCACGCCCGTCTCCGGTTTTTCCTTTGTCTCACCAAACTAGGACATAGTTCCTACTATTTACATCTGGTACGAATGCGAGAATGTGAAAATTACACACACAGCGAACTATTATTTAACACACATAACAAAACATAACATATCACCACGCCTCTTTCCCCGAAGGGGAAGGCAGAGGTGTTAAACACCCATATTTTGCTAGATACGTGAGGTCCTCATGTAACAAGTGGCGAGCCTGTTGCCATGCACCGGGCACAATGTGAGGCAAGCGCTATTCACAATGAATTGTACATGAATTTTTATTCAAGCTCAGTGGTACAGGTGGTGGGATCAAACCCGCGAATCCCGCGGACTCTCGACCGAGTAGTGCCCCGTCCGTCCCATCTCGGCAAGCGCTGCCTTATTATTACTTAACGATAATTTTAATTTAAATCTGTAATGCAGTTGTCAATTAATAACAGTGATGTTATTTCTCTTTTTTTGTGCTAAAATTTTCGTTGTGTTAGCACAGTGTGTTAGTTTATTGTAGCGAGATATTTTATATATTTCATAAAAATAAATACAAGGAAAATCGTGTGTTTTGTCACAATTATGTTATATCAAAAATCAAATTTGTGTAACAAGGCATTATTTTATTTATATTTCTTTATTGCATAAAAGCCCAAGGTGACGTTAGGAAACATTTTTTTGGGGGTGGAGAACGAGAGTCAACCGACAAAGTCTAATAAATGGAATTCCTTTGGAACAAATGATCTCAATGTGCAGTTATCAGAATATCTGAGCAGGTAATAACAGGAGAACTTCATTTAAAAATACATTAATGGATATATTTATGGCAAGTCTTATATTTAAATTGTCAGTCATAGTGAATGTTCGATTCACGACTGGAATATACAAACGTTCGCACTGACTCCTGTTTGTGACTACTGCGTGTGGCAATCGCTGCCCGGGCCAATAATATAATATAATTATATGATTGACTATTTTAAAAAAAGTGACTCATGAGTTTCTTGCCGGATTCTTCTCATGAAAAGCCTTACTCTCGGAAGCCGGCCGCTTGTATCGATTACAACCACAGTCAAAGCTCTGTGATTGTACATGCTACAAGCGCTCGCGGTAATGAACCTTAATATATAATAAACTTTTTACAAATTATATATGTTAAAAATCTAAATTGTAAAATATTGACGTTTTTAAAAAGTTATTTTTGTTTGTTTGGTCGCAGTTGCTGCTATCCGAAAGCTTTAATGATAATTACAATTACAAAATACAATGATCGCGTGTCACAAAAAAATCCTCTTAATGCTACGCTGAAAATGTAGAAAATGTTCCTACTAAATAAATGATAGCATGGTTTTTCGCTCTATGGAAAATGTATTCAAATACGTCGATTTTAGTCAAGTATCGTAGAATATCTGCTATTGGCGTTCGGATTTATATTGCATTTATAACCCGTTTGATATCAAATAACATTAATTTCCATTTAGATTTTTCTTCTTTTATACGAGTTCATATTATGTACATTTTTTAATATCCGTATTGAATGAATAGACGTCGGCCTGGTTATGAACATGATTGGAACTGGAAGGGTGTGTGGGATGAAACACCAAAAAGAAAGAATGAAGACGGATGTAATTTGTGAATGAGGATATAATGAAGAGAGAACTTAGTGGTAAGATGACGACTTACAGAAGAGAATGACAGAAGACATGTTATGCAGACTGTAAAATTAATTAGGAACTGGGTGAGAGAAGATGGACTTGCATAATGCGTGCAAATCGGACAAAAATGATTGAATAACTTTTGAATTAGTTATAGAAGTCAAAAGGAGTAAAGATGTCGGACTATTACTGTTGGCGACCGAAGTCTTTTTATCGTCATCAGCCTATATACGTCCCACCGCTGGGCAGGCCTTCCTCGTGGAGAAACACATGAGGAGTAAGAGCCGTAACACCACCACGCTGGCCCAATGCGGGTTGGTGGGTAGAAACGGTCACAAATGCGACCGGGACCAACGGCTTAACGTGCCTTCCGAAGCACGGAGGAGCTCGAGATCACAAAGTCTTGGTCACCCATCCACGGCCTGACCATGGCGAAGGTAGCTTTGTTTTCGACCGAAGCCAAAGCGCACTGACCAGGACGCCACCGAGCTCCTCTTTTTATACTATTTTTATACTTAAGTCTTCTTATACTTATTTTTAACCTTTTTGATACTATTTTACCTTTTGACACTATTTTGTATTTTTTATACTCTTTTTTTGTATTTCGTTTTCTTGTCAGTGTGTGTGTCATGTGATTGTGAGTACGAGAATAAATGAGGTGAATAATATCTGTTACGCTTTTATTGAGATAGAAACTTTAACTCAATTCATTCCTCAAAAATTACAAATCGTATAACATGTAAATAGAACCACCCGAATCAGAAGCTGAAACTACTTGGCGTAAGAGCCAAGAAACTAATTTGTTCAGTTCCGAGTCTCGACTGAGAAATGGCATTCCGAATGTCGCCGGTGCAACGCGCACTCGCATTTGCATCACAAGGGTCCCTGGTTCAATTCCGGGCCGCATATAAAGCGGCTCTCGTTGGCTTTGGTAGTTCCGGCGCTTTACTTTGATTTCATCCGTACAATGTAGATGAGTTTGCTGGAACGGAGTAGGAAATATGGTAAACGGAGAAAGATATATTGGGTCCTTACCTATGAAATTGGTGTTTTTATTCTGTCTTAGCAATTTGTCCGTAACTATTTAGTTTCAGAACATTCTTATAAAATAATTGCCTCTTCTAAAAATAGACCAAATATTTGAGCTCGTATTATTTAATTTGATAATTTTTTGTAAGTTTAATTGTGTTAAAATTAGACACAAAAACAATTATTTTTAACTGCCTCCCGAATACATCATTTGATTTGCATTAACATAAAAACGATGAATAATTTTTATCAAGCGTGTTCACACACATATTGCTAAAGCTTGTCTAATGATACGTGCAAAATATTATTATCTCTGGATTTGTAGTTGTCAAGAAAACTGATAAAATGTTAGTATGTAAAATGCAGACATCCCCAAAATCTCCATACAAAACACCAATTTCATAGGTAAGGACCTAATATGTAACTATTACTTACATTTTGTACTTTTGCATGCTGTATCTGTAGCTGTATATTATTGAGTGACTAGTAACTAATTATTGCCATCGATGGCGTCAATTCTGAGGCTGAATTTTGGGCAGAAACACAGCATAGGCTACATCGCCACGCAAAGAAGTACCGTCTATAATAACTCTGGTAAAAGCAATCATATTATGTGAAATATGTGAATTACAAATAAACACTTCATTTCTTTTTCTAGTGACAAAAAACTTCACCCTTTTGGCCGTTGGGGTAGACAGAGATTACTTTTCTTGGAATTCTTATTACATTATTATTAAATGCATTTTCATCTCATAAATACCTATTCCTGCCGTCACTCAAGCCAAACGGATAGTGAAACGAGTCAAAACCACTCGCCCGAGAATCCGCCCAATATAATATTCAAATGTTTATGATCCACTTGAAAGAAAATAGAAGTCATCTTACAACCTCAACGCTAAAAGACCATTAACTTAAATAATAAACATTGTTGCCTGAAATCAGAACACTTTCGTAGCTTTTACTTGAGAACTCAAGAGACCGCCCATTTGCATCAGGAAGATCACAGTTCAGTCCTACTTCCGGCAGAATACAAAGTGCGCTGAACCTTTGTGACACTTATTTAACTGCTAAGGACATAAGTCAAATTCGTGTGCACTACAAATACGACGTTAGGTCAGTATTAAGGCAGTCCCCTTAAAAAACTTTTAAATTTCATCTTTTCTTTCGTGTAGTGTATTTTATACAGGGTGTACATGTTCATAAAGCATCTTTTGAAATGGCACAAGTAATATCCAAAATAATCTTTTTGCATTTGAATGTCCTGATTTTATAGTAATTGCCATTTCAAAGGATGCTCTATGATCATGAACGCCCTGTATAATAGGGGTTAAAGTATGAAATTGCCTTTTTTTTTCGCACTTAGTATTTTGTCTGAAACTCAAACTATTAACTTAATAGTTTAAGTTTCAGAGTATTTAAAAAAAATAATTACCTCCTCTTGAAAGAGACCATATTTTTGAGCTCTTTTGATTTGTTTTGATAATTTGTTGTAAGTTTAATTGTGTTGAAATTGGACAAGGAGACAACTGTTTTTTAGTGCCTCCCGAATACATCATTGGATTTGCATTCACTTAAAAACTATAAATAATTTTATGAAGTGTGATATCACACATATTGCTAAAGCTTGTCTAATGATACATACCAACTATTATTATCTCTGGATCTGTCGTTGTGGAGAAATCTGAAAAAACAATTCTAGTATGGAAAATGCAGACTTCCCAAAAATTTCCATACAAAACGGCAATTTCATACTTTAACCCCTAATATTTTACACGCTTTTATTTAACTCACACTGTTTGTATGTTGTCTGCGTCAAAATTTGGAATCTTAATTTGACCCACTTCCCGGTCTTCGATTAGGATGTAATTTTACACACGCTCTGAGTTGACACATGACTAGCTTAGAAACGTCATTACAAATCCAATATGGCGGCCTCCCCAAGATGGCGGACTGGCTGTTTGAAATCCACCCCCATGATATGGATATCAAATGAATGGGGTTTGCTGTCAGGAATACGAAAGAAATAGTCACATGACTTAAATCCAACATGGCGGACATCCAAGATTGCGGATTGGTTATTTGAAGTGCACCCCATTATATGAGTATTAAATGAAAGGGTTTGCTGAATGAGATACGAAAAAAATTATCACGTGACCTAAATCCAACATGGCGGCCGTTTCAAGTAGTTAATTAAGTTTGAATAATAAGAAGACTAAAAAGTATAAAATAAAATAAAAGTTTAAAAACCTAAAAAACACGCTTTTAGCGTGGAGCGTTTTGTCCAAAAAAGTAAGATTACATAAAAAATTTTAAACTATTATTTTTTTTGTTTTTCTGCACTACATTAAATAATCCGTACGTATTTTAGAGATCCGACGTCGAACCAAGGTCCAGGATATTGGCAAGCGTATCTTGAGACTTAAGTGGCAGTGGGCGAGGTATATCGACAGGTGGAGTAGGTCCTTAGCTAAATGTTGGCCAAGGCAAGGGAAAAGACGACGAGGTCGACCTATAATCCGATGGATCGACTACATCGAGCGAGTTGCGGGAAAGCCAGGTCTTTCACGGACGGATCGTGCAGGACCGGAAAGATTGGCACAAGAGAGAGGCTTATGCCCTGCAGTGGGCGGTAACGGGCTGATATGATGATTGTGATGACTAACATATTTTATGTATACATATTTAATTTATTTGAATTTAATTTTTTAATTTTTCCTCTTCCGCACTTGTGTGTCTTCCCTTTCAATACTAAATCTCACACCTATGACAGATTGGCTGGCAGTGATCTCTATTAGAGATAAGTCGTCCTTTGCATACTATTTTTATAAAATGAACTTGTGTTTTTGGTGCAATAAAGAGTTAATATCTGCCGTCTATGCCTATTATTTCTACTTACAAAGATGTGCATCCCTGACTGGCTTATTAACACATCCATCATATTATGGTCACCATGGACAGTCAGAAATAATATTTCTAGTAGAGTGTGGTGACATGATGGATGATGTTGATATCTTGACTAAACATAGTGTGAACATAATATATAATAATATATAATATAACATAATATAACATAACACGTGTGTATTGCTCGCAGAACTGACATCGCAACGTGGGTAGGCCAAGCCCCCAACGAGGTGAACCGACGAACTGGCGAAGGCCGCAGTCCCTGGATTCGGGCAGCGCAGGACCAGTAATTGGAGATCATTGGGGGAGGTCTATGTCCAGCAGTGGGCGTCTATAGGCTGATGGATGTATGGATAGACGTGTGTATATCCGAGAAGGTAGACTGAGGGCACCAAAAGCCTTTGTGTATTGTCAACTTTAATGGCGACCAGTTTTTCGTCCAAAGAGGAACTGCCTCCTTATACTAGTCGTGCCCCCTTACTTAGGACGAACTTCGGGGAATTTTCAAATGTAAGGAGAATAGCTATTCCTCAATATTGTGTCGCTACACGAAGGGGTGAAGAACATGAAGTAAAGCAAATGTAGACGAATATCTCTTTACATTTGAACATTCGCCGAATTTCGTCCTAAGTGAGGAGGAGCCTTAAGTATAGGTTCA
The DNA here is from genome assembly GCA_910589355.1 of Parapoynx stratiotata. Classification (NCBI taxonomy): domain Eukaryota; kingdom Metazoa; phylum Arthropoda; class Insecta; order Lepidoptera; family Crambidae; genus Parapoynx; species Parapoynx stratiotata. The sequence continues at coordinate 15,303,718 of OU342461.1, forward strand.
CGGAATAATTTTGAATAGTCACTTGCCTTCTCGCTCTGATGCGCCGCAATTAAAAGTGACAGGTAGAGAGATTCCATGATCTGTTGCTTTCCGACAATTCAGTCTATGGGGATTGGTGAAGGTCGCTGGATTATGGGAATCCATAGAGCAATGGTCGTCTCCCGGCTGATAATATTTACAAAGATTTTTGTGAAGAACCCGAATACAATTTTGTTTTTATTCCCTCGAACATACTTCTAATGCGAGTCAGTCAATTTAATACTTTACTCGGAAAGTTCCCGAATCAACCTTCAGGGGTCCAGGCGTAATTTATTGCTCAACTTATTAGCTCACATGTGGTCCGGTAATAACGGCCAGCAAAAACAAACGGTGAAGCTATAATTTGGTCAAGAAAATACACAAACTGTTTCCTTTTTTTGTGGGAAACATTATCGGGAACACTTGTATAACAAATTAATATTGAAAACCATTCTACCATTGCTCAAGTTTTCACTATTAAGCGTAGCAAAGTTGGGACGGACGGGACTACTCGTTCAAGGTTCGATCCCACCGCCAGTACCACTGAGTTTGTATAAAACTTATGTGCAGTTGAATGTGAATATCACTTGCCTAACATTGTGCCCGGTGCATGGCAACAGACTCGCCTCCTGTTACATGGGGACCTAACATATCTGGCGAAATGTGGGTGTTTAACACCTCTGCCTACCGGGAAAGAGGCGTGAGGATAAGTTGTTGTGTAATTTGTTAAAAAATCATATCTTAGGTCCTTACCTATGAAATTGGTGTTTTGTATGGAGATTTTGGGGAATTCTGCATTTTCCATACTAAAATTTTTTCAGTTTTCTTCACAACGACAAATCCAAAGATAATAATATTTGGCATCTATCATTAGACAAGCTTTAGTAATATGTGTATATTCATAAAAATTATTTATCGTTTTTAAGTGAATGCAAATAAAATGATGTATTCGGGAGGCACTTAAAAAGAGTTGTCTCCGTGTCCAATTTTAACACAATTAAACTTACAACAAATTATTAAAACAAATCAAAAGAGCCCAAAAATATAGTCTATTTTTAGACGAGGTAATTATTTTTTAGGAATACTCTGAATCTTAATAGTTACAGACAAAATACTAAGAGAGAAAAAAAACACCAATTTCATAGGTAAGGAACCAATATATTTTGAGTTTTATCAAAATTATTTGGACAGGATTTTATTTGAAATGTGTTCTTTGTTATACGAGTTTACGACCCACATCAACAACAAGAACAACGAAATTTTTTTTTGTATTTTCGACTTGCTTCAATTCCCGGTTAGGTATGAAAGTTGGATTTTTTTTTAAATGCCATTATTAATTTATGAATTTATCCAAAAACGATGTCATAGTTTATAAGGACAGATTTCGGTATCATAGTTTTGCGTAATCGTAAAATTTTGGTCACCCATCCACGGCCTGGCCATGGCGAGGGTAGCTTTGTTTTCGATTGAAAGCCAAAGCACACAAAGCCTAACCACAGCGCCACCGAGCTCCGAGAAAACTTACCCTAAACTTGTTTCAGGGCCAGACTGTTTCCCTCTTCAAAAGAAATATGTGGTTCAATATCGCTCGTCACAGACCTGCCCGATATGCCACCCTTTAATATTTCCGGAGTAACTGCACACCTATGAGTATATTGTATTTTACGCTGTCACCTCCAATCTACCAAACACGTCAATGTTTTTGCTTCAGTGAGTTACCTGAGAAATTTGTTTTCTTCGACAGTTGGGAAATATTATGTCTAAGGTTTCTCCTCAGGAAAATATTCATTTTCATAATATATATTCTTAATCATCTAGTCATAAGGGTTGAAGAAAAATATAAAACGTGATATAAAGTGTGATATTACACATATTACTAAAGCTTGTCTAATGATAGATGCCAAATATTATTATCTTTGGATTTGTCGTTGTGAAGAAAACTGAAAAAAATTTAGTATGGAAAATGCAGAATTCCCCAAAATCTCCATACAAAACACCAATTTCATAGGTAAGGACCACAGAACAATGTAAGGACCTAATAGTCGTGATTATATGTATGTATGAGGAACTCGTCTGTGTAGTGGTTCGTACTTTTTTTTCTTTTCCTATTGAAAACAAAGCTACTTTCGCCAAGGTCAGTCTTTGGATAAAACCTTGTGATCTCGAATTCCTTCGGTGGTGTTACGGACCATACTCCTCGGGTGACATCCATGTAGAAAGACCTGCTCTACATATGTATGAGCGTTACATAAAATGAAGTTGAAAAGTTGAAAGTTGAAAAGTTACTCATGCAAAATGAGGGAATAAATTATATACATATAATAAGCGGATGGATGAACAAAGATTGCATGTAGCTGAAATGGGAATGTTGAGGTGGATGTGTGGTGTGACGAGAATGGATTGAGTGAGGAATGAATATATTAGAGGAAGTCTTAGAGTTGCCCCGATAGCTGATAAACTGAGAAAAAAACGAGTTTCTTAGTATGGACAGGAAATGAGGAGGGAGAATGATCATGTCACCAGGAAAGTTATGGACTTGGAAGTGGATGGGCGTGTGGGGAGAGGAAGACCAAAGAAAAGATGCATGGATTGTGTGAATGATGATACGTGGAGGATGGGAGTGAGTGTTGACTTGGCGAGTAATAGAAGAGAGTGGAAGAAGAAGACATGTTGCGTCAACCCCAAATAGAATTGGCAACAGGGCCGGAAAAAGAAGAGACATATAATAAAACTGTAGTCTGTACATAGAAAAAAAGCTTAAAACCAAGTCAAGGGGATGTAAATCAGGGATCATACCAAAAAAGGTTTTTTTTTGTTTCTCTGTCTATTTGTCTGTTTGTGTATTTGTACGGGCTAATCTCCGAAATGGCTGGACCAATTTCATTAAAATTTTGCATTTTATATCCCTGGTTAACATTTTAGATACTTTTTATTCCAGAAAATAAAAGGGTTCCCGTAGAATAGTTAAAAACCATAGTAACCGCAGACGAAGTAACAGTAACAGCTAGTTTAGAATAAGATGTTATGTGCACGCATTCGATATTTTTATCGAGTCTTATAAAATTCATATAATAATTTTAATGTTTTTATAACCACTAAAACCCTATAAAGTATTCAAACAGCGATCACGAAAACCGACATTCATATTAATGTTATGCATTAGTTCAGTTCATATTACCTCCCCATGTATGACCATGAATAAGGGAAAACACATTATCATCTCTGTATGTAGGAATCTTTTTATATGTTTGTAGATAAAGTATATGTTCTCTTCTTACCGTTGAATACATTAACATTTTGAATGGTATTCTAAATGCATTAGTCTTTTAAGGGCAAGGTTTAAGAACGATTCTTCTTTTTATTTTATAAGTCCATTAACTGTCACTTCATAGAGAGGAGGTGGCGAAGTGGTTAGTACGCTTTGGCTTTTGATATCGCCTTGGATAGGTGACCAAAACAATGCGATCTCTCTCCTCCGTGCTTCGAAACGCAGGTTAAGTCGTTGGTCCCGGTCGCTATTGCAACCGTTTCTACCCACCAACCCGCATTGGGCCAGCGTGGTGGTGTTATGGCTCATACTCCTCAGGCCTGTGCCCAGCAGTGGGAAGCATATAGGCCGAAGACGAATTGTCACTTAGTAGATGTTACTAAAACTGATGCTTCTGTATTTAACTGGTGATAATGTAACAAAAGCCTTACATGGCATATGTCCCAAAAATTTTATTAAATGCAATACTTATTTAGAATTTAGAAAAAAGAGGAGCCATATTATTTCAGGTGAAACTTTTCTCTACATTTTCCCAATTTTATATAAGAAAAATGTATAACTGGGTTTTCTGCTAAACGTGCTAAAAATAAAAATTATATTTTGTAATTTTTGAACATTCATGGCTCTTATTGTAATGTCTATAAGGTTTCCTTTTTGTCGACCCGGATTGCATAATTAGAGGGTAAAACGCAGATCACGTTTTTATCTTGTGGATGTTTTTGGATTTTTTTTATTTCTGGTATCCTTTATGGCCAGCTATTATAGCTGACAATAATATTTATTAATATGACCTTTTAGTATCTTCTATAAAATAATTTTTCTTGGCGGATTCGCCCAAATTCCGTGGTACGAACACCAATAAATAAATGCTAAAATTTCATTGGTCGAATCCGCTGTGATGACGGAGACCTGCGTACTCGGCCGGTTTTAGGCCGTGTACGCATTTGACAACTAAAGCATACTTTGGTAATATTTTAGCTAATCAAAATTTCATCGAATTCGCCCTAAAATGATTATGCTCTAGTTTCAATACGGAATTCAAAATTGGTCAGATATAAGTTAAATGAAAAAAATTATAAATTGATACTTAAGTCTTTTTTCCTTCAAAGATTACTTGATCCGTATAATGTTTAGATACAGAGGAAAAACATTGCCTAGATCTCAAAATCAATATTAGCAAACTTGCAACCAAAATTGTATTGTAATTCGACATCGTCGCGAAACCTCTGTGTCAATGTATTATTTTAAATTTTATGTATTATTTTGTAAACTATAATAAAAAATAAATGTAACGATGATGAATCAATGAGTATTGATATTATTTCGAACAAGTCATGCACATTGAACTTTCGCTACCAAATAAAGATATCGCTCATCCAAAAGAATAATGACATAATTACCAAAAAGTCGAAAATGACTTTTTGATGCCATAACTTCATGTTTTGCACGTTTTATCTATGGTAAAAACAAAAGAATTGTTGTTCCATTAGTTTCCGAAAGAGAGAGTCATTGCCGTCATGGTGTTGGCCTATACTTCGAAAGGATACGCGGAAACATCGACAAAGTTTATAAAATGTAGACAGATTTATAAAAATAAAACTAAAATTGAATATAATGTTGTTTAAATTCATGATTTATTCTCATATCCAAACCTAGTTTAATGTCATAATTGTATTATTTGATGTATAAAATGTCATAAATGTACGTCTGACTTGTTTTATTTCGTTTTTTCAAATAGTTATCTTAAGTTTAATCGCAAACTTTTTATGTAATATTATAGGTAGTAAAGTAACACAACATAACTATTAAAATATATCAATAGAATGATTGGAAATACACAATATTTTCGATTTCAAACTTTTAAAACGCTCTCCTGAAAAATCGCCAAATCGTAATTACGTCAATATTCTTTTGGATGAGCGATATTGATGGCTTACCTCATCAAAACTTTAGTTTCTATGTTTATGTACTTTTGGGTCATCATATCCTCTTGTCCCTAAAAATGCTTCAACTACGAAAATCTGAATAATTTTCAGGGATAAGAGGCCAACGTGGTGGTGTTACGGCCCATACTCTTCAAAATCCTGTGCTCAGCAGTGTGACGTATATAGGCTAAGGACAGAGGTAACAAATTTAGCCTATGTTTAATTTCCTACTAACAAAGGCCGAAACTGAGGCTGTGAGGCATTATCTAAAAAAGACGGTTACCCAAATGAAATAACATGAGCGGATAAGGAGAAAATTCTTTCGTCCTCTCCGCAAGCCCAACTAATTGAAGATATTGCACTCACATACGGAATTAAGATAATTATATCCACATTAGTGGGAACTGCCTGATTTTCTCGGACTAACTGGTAAAAACCGTAATAAAGGAACATTTTTAATGTCGCTCATTATCTTAATGTTCTTTATCACGGAATGTTAGGACGTATCTTTTTTTATCAAGATACTTGAAAAGCTAGAAATTTCGAAGGTCTGTAACATTTCGAAAAAAGAATGTACCAACTGCTTTTCTTGCCTAGCATGTCGTTAAAGGCGACTAATGGCCTATTGGGTACTGGGTTTTGTGATTGTGTAGGCGATGAGCTGGCCACTTGTTACTCTTTCACGATTTTTCGTCTGACCAAACCCAATTTTTGTATGGCTTAATGTGGTCTTAAGGAACACAATGCTCCCTGGACGCTGCCTATTGCAGGCGTGATTGTATGTATGTATAAAAACTATGTAACCTAGTATTTTCGAACATACTAGTGTCCATATTAACATCACATTATCTTCGCGTCAATATTCACGAAGGGGATAGGCAGGCATTTTATTTATTGTAATAGGGTCACACCACTGTTGGTTCTATTCTATTCTATTCTTGCAATGGGGCTGAGATAACTCAGAGCACTTCGACCCTATGTGATCTTTTGTGCTTCCCCTTTCCTATTCATCCCTCCCTGCCATCACCCAAAATATCTTGGATGAACGTTATGATGTTGGCTGGGGGCATGCCTATAAATTCCTCGGGTTTGGGATAACCCCTAGAAACCGTAGTCGTTTGTTCCCTAGAGCATCGCATTCACATAATAAATGCTCCATGCTTTCATTGTTTTCACCGCACAGTCTACAGGTGGGGTCATCAGCTTTGCCTAAAGTATACAGGTGTTTTCTTGTATTAAAATGGCCAGTCAGGGCACCCATAAGGCAGCGGATTTGACTTCTGCTGAATTTCTCAAAGTTTTTAAGGTAGCCACTGTACTGTTGGTTACGTCAAACCTATCGAATTTCACTCGGAAGTGATATTGTAATGTGAAGTACTTACTTTATGGGTAAAATGGGTAAAAAAAGAACAAATTAGAAGCTTTCTATGTTTAATAATTTACTCTTACAAAATACAGTAAAATTAAAAATAGTTAATAATACCTAAAGGAGCATCAAAAGTAAATAATAGATTATTACATTTATAGGTATACAGCGTACGTATCTGAAATAATAACATACATACACTATTTAAATTTCCAATGTCGACGTTGGTGACTTACAATTTTTCTTGATTACCTATATGTCAAACAAGGTATCTTAACAGGAAAATGTGGATTTTAATAACATCTACCTCACCCTTTGGAAATAAAGGCATAATGTTGTGCGAGCTGTTCTTAAATACCGGTAGCTGAACTACATGCAAAGGCCCTAACCACGACCATGGTCTGTATGTTATAGTAGAGTATATATTTCTTACTCTACGGTACATAAAAGTAGTATTTATATCATGACTAGCTTTTGCCCCGCGGCTTCATCCGCGTAAAATAGTTACTTTGAGATAGTGTGATGGTATGTAGTAGCCTTCCTCAATAAATAGACTATTCAATACTGAAAGATTTTTCTAATTGGAACAGACGCCTCAATTGGTGGAATTGAGAATATACTTCTACTCTATTATTAGAACTAAAGTTCATAGTAGCGTAAATTTGTCTTTCATTTTTCTGGGAGACGCTATTTAATTTTTTTTTACATTCACCCGCATGGTGCCCGTTCTCAGGCTCTAGAGTATCTGTGTACCAAATTTCGGTTAAATTTGCTTAGTAGTTTTGACGTGAAAGCGAGACAGACATACCGACAGACAGAGTTACTTTCGCATTTATAATAGGTATTATATTTATACCACATTGAAACTAAGAAATTCATGCGTGGCCGTGCTGTATGGTAACGCAACCATTATAACACAGAACCGAAAATATGTTGTTAATGACAATGTGTAGGTATTATTTACAGCATTTCTCCAGAACTCCCATAATAGTTAGGGGAAGTCCCGTACCGCACGGCACCTAAAGCCGCACAGTAGTAATCTCAGCAAGTAACCAGTTCGACCTGTGTTCGCGTCATTCTGTACCTATGTACCTCAATGCCCTTTCGTTTGTAGTTCGAATCGATCAGGTTTATACGCGTGTCCGGCGTTAGAGGCCGTTCGGCGTCCAGGGACTTCCTCCTATACGCAATAAAAGTAATACGTCATAAAGAACCCTTGTAATAATATGCTGTGGTCCCAGCTTCTCATTTCTTCATTCATTTTCAGTTTGCTTTATAAATGCTGTTAAAATAAAATACTAACATTTTCCCCTGCTTCACCCTCATATTATTCCGACTTAAGACAGACATCGTGTAATATAAGTCCTCGTCCTCCTATATACGTCCGACTGCTGGGCACAGGCCTTCCTCATGAAGAAACACATGAGGAGTATGGGCCGTAACACCACCACGCTGACCCAATGCGGGTGGGTGGGTAGAAACGGTCGCGTAGCGATCGGGGCCAACGGCTAAACGTGCCTTCTGAAGCACGGAGGAACACGAATATTTGGTCACCCATTCGCGGTCGGACCACGACGAAAGCAGCTTTGATTTCGATCGAAAGTCAAAGTGTACGAACCATTATACGTATATAAGAAAAATAAATTCTCTTATCTATTCAAGTTTTGTTTCAAATAACCAATTCTTCCGGGAAAGTATCTGCAATATATGTTTTGGCCAATCCAAATTCTGTCATCATACTATAAGTATTAAAGTTGAAAGTGCTAATTTGCAGACAGCGGAGTGCCTAAAGTGCTCGAGTACCACCACTAGAAATTTCAAATTTAGAGATCTGCACTTATAGTTTCATACCTGAACATACAGCTGAGAAGTTTAAAATATATACTTTCATAAAATAAACCATAGTTTCTGGAGAGAAAGTTGTCTATTTTTTTAAGACAACATTTATCACGCCATGGACACAAATAGGTAGGGTTGTTAAGCTTCTCGACAGCCAGCGTTCGCGAAGAATGTTTCAATTATCATCCATTTTTCACCAAAAATCCTTAAGTCTTAAGAGTGCACCGAGGTTTAAGCGCTATATTTACGTTCTTTTGATAAAGCTCATCTGTCAAAATGCACCTATTAAATTATTCAGACTGACCCCTAGGGGATAACGGTCGTGATCATATATATGTATTGTATGTATGATGTATGTATGTGCTAGAGTAGGGACCACGTGGAGACCATGACTTGGTCAATGTAGTGTGGGACGCCCTGTGTCAAGATGGGATGACGATATTCGTAGGCTGGCTGGACTGGGCTGGATGTGAACGGCCGAAAACGCGAGCGGGGGCGTTCGTTAGGGGGGGGGGGAGTAGGCGCTGATGATCAGAATTTTGATACTAATTAGAAATTTAATTTTATCTTTAGGTACCATTGTTGTTTCAATAAGGCAAATCGGAAAGTTCCCTAATATTCAGTTGAAAGTCGTCTTAATGACACCGTGAGCCGTTATTTGAAAAGTTTTATTCCGGTAAATGTTAACGGCTCTAATTAGCAGGTGGAATTGCTAAAGTTACCGTAGATTTGTTTTGGCAGAACTTCTGTATCACCTTTGTAATTAGTGACAATGAAATAAATATAGAAATTTATTTAAGACTTTATGTTGATGACCTCCGTGGTCGAGTGGTCTGTACGCCGGTCTCAAGGCGTCGCCATCTCGAGAGGTTTCTGGGTTCGATTCTCGGTGGGAACAGATTGTTTGTGTGATGAATACAGGCATTTATTCACCAGTTTTGGATATTTAAATAAGTAGTGTATATTTTCTGAATATTTATATGTATATACAACGTGTAAAAAAATTATGCACTAAAACTTGAACGACGTACTCGTTTGGTGATACCTAATATTTTTTATTAGTAACTGATGACTGGAAATCTTATAGTTTTAGAGAAAATGTAGTTTAAAATTTTCCTTAAACTCTTAAGGTTGCAACCCTAACAGCTGCAATGAACGGGTCAAAAAACTTTATATCAAAGATCAACAATTCAGAAGTGGCAAAACTACCAACCCCATATTTCTGCCTAACATCTTTCAACTAGAGAATGACGCTCTTGTCTAAGAACTGTATCTAATTATCGTTAAGAAATTACCGAAACGTTGAGGAATAAAATTGTTCTTAGACGCTTAATAAACTGTTTTAATTGAAATAGCTCAAATATTTAATTTGATTTACGTCACATTATTATTTTCTTTTTTTTTCAGTTTAGTTTAATACTCTAAAATCTTTACTACAACTAATTTATGAAGCTTTAATTTATTATTTAAAATAAAATAATTTACTTATCCACAGTTATTTACAAAATTAAACTTATTACGTAACCTTTCCACCGCGGCAAATCAAAGTCGTGTCGTATCTGCATGTAAATCACTATTCTAGCTAGTCCACGTGGACTGTCGGTGCGTAGGCAAAGAAATTCTAAGAATTTTGCACTTCCTTCCGCGCCAATCGCGTCGCATTGCTAGCGAAAGGGGTTGGCCCTTGAGCGAGCGATTAGCCCCTCCCACAACTGATGATTTTTAATAGTTTAGGTTCCGTAGAATATGGCGTCATAATTTTTATAAATTTTAAACTAATGTTTCAGGACAAATTTAATTATTAGTTTATTAGATAATTTTGCTGAGCAGATAATATTTAACATTATTTAAGGGTAATGAAGATTATTTAAGTACAACAACAAAAATATCGTTCTATTAATAATTTAGCCCTAATGAAGAAACAGTTCGTTTACTAAGTTATAAACGATATTTATTTTTCTATCAGAAAGGGTCAATAAAGATAAAATAAATATTTACCAATTGGTTAAAACATAATATTAGAAGTAGATTTACTCTTCCAAAATATGTCTTGTAAGAGTTTATTATGTAATAATTAAGTTTATATTCGTGTATTATTAAAAATAATAACACAACTATGTAAAAACAGTTGCTACTCGTAAGAAACAATTATTTAATGATGACCGATTTTGTATTTTTATTACTGAACCCTGCGATTTGGATTCGCAATTCGGTTCCTTTGAGCTAGTAGCTACTAGCTCAGTTGCTCCGTATCTCTTGAGAACGTTAGTCACTACCCAACCAAAAATAAAATGAGTCGTCACGTTTATTCGAATAGTGAATTCTATGAGATGATGCTGTGTGTTGGTGCTGCTCGTAACAACAGCATTAATGAAGCGCGCCAGATTTACCGGCAGCGGTTCATCGATGGTAGACCCCCCAGCTGAACAGCGACACTTGCCGCCATACTCCGTATTCAGGAATATGTGCCTGCGACTCCAGAGTACTGGGTCATTTCATGCGGACCACACTGCAACAGGACGTCCTACCTCGCGACCCGTGGAGTTAGAAGAGCAAATATTGTCATATTTTGACGAAAACCCAAGGTCGAGCACTCGACGGGCCGGCGATCTCTTTGGTGTGAACCATATGGATTATTTTTTATGGAGTTATGTGAAAAGCAGTGTTTATACGGTTGAATGTAGATCACGCGAGGAAATGGAGGAACGAATCAACACTGCATTTGCTTCCATAAAGCCGCAATTATACTTAGCCCACGCAGCGTGTCGCAACGCGTGGGTAAGCTATCGGTTACATACATTTAAGCCGCAATTATATTTAACCCACACGCCGCGTGTCGCCACGCTGCCTGACGCAACGGCGGGTTATTACATTTGCGTGTCGTGTCGCCGCGCGCCCTGACGAAAATTCGCCTCAGTCAGTACAGTGGAGGCCTTTTTGTTGGTCTTTATAATCTTTGTGTTTTTGATTGTACAATATTTCATAGTTTCTAACGACTTCAATTAATTCGTCTGACATTTTTAAACACACGTCCACTGTTCTACGTCGCCACTCGGCTGTCAGCGCGTGCCCACGCGTTATTACACTAGACCCGACTGGGCTGACGCGTCACAACCCCCACCACCGACCCCACGCCGATCGAAATCGCTCGGTCTGCGTGGCGTCAGCAGGCTCTGCGACACGCAGGACGGGACTAATGTAATCACTCCAGTACTAAATGTATGTAACCGATAGCTTACCCACGCGTTGCGACACGCTGCGTGGGCTAAGTATAATTGCGGCTTTAGTACTGGAGTGATTACATTAGTCCCGTCCTGCGTGTCGCAGAGCCTGCTGACGCCACGCAGACCGAGCGATTTCGATCGGCGTGGGGTCGGTGGTGGGGGTTGTGACGCGTCAGCCCAGTCGGGTCTAGTGTAATAACGCGTGGGCACGCGCTGACAGCCGAGTGGCGACGTAGAACAGTGGACGTGTGTTTAAAAATGTCAGACGAATTAATTGAAGTCGTTAGAAACTATGAAATATTGTACAATCAAAAACACAAAGATTATAAAGACCAACAAAAAGGCCTCCACTGTACTGACTGAGGCGAATTTTCGTCAGGGCGCGCGGCGACACGACACGCAAATGTAATAACCCGCCGTTGCGTCAGGCAGCGTGGCGACACGCGGCGTGTGGGTTAAATATAATTGCGGCTTAACTCATGATGCATAACGCGAGGACATCTATGCTACGTCGGACGGAACTCTGCATAGAAAAAGAAGGTCGCCACTTCGAGTCTTATTTGTGATTGTGAGTGACGAAAAATGTGTGTACTTTTTGTGTTCTTTATCTGTACTTTAAAACAATTACACGATTGTGAATAATATTTAGTATTTGTGTAATGAGTAGAAGGTAATAAATGAACACGTTTATAATTTTTTTATGATTGTTTTAATTATCCTACAGTCTTGTTCATGATTTTTTCTACACAAAACATTATTTTTCAAAGCAAATATTGTTGTTTGCTTATTAGTAATTAGTAAAGTTATTACTAAAGCGGAGTGAGCGGGCGGCGGCATTGGGGGGGGGGGTCGGAGTTTCGTCGCGCGAACGTGCCTACCACGCGGCACGGAGCCTACACGTGCTACAGTCAAAGGTCATTCACCCGGCGCTTGCACTTGAGAATATCAAAATTAGGGTTGTCAAATTTATTGACATAATACTGAGTAAAAAAAATGTATGGAAAAAAAATTACCGAATTTAATGGTAATATTTTGACAGTGACTACCTTACTAGGTATACATACGCACCCTTAAATATTAGTGCTCAATTTTTTTATACGTTGTATATATTAAATATATTTATCCGCCATCTAGTATGTGTAACACAAGCAGCATTTGTTGTTTAAAATGGAGCTAGTTGATGAGTTTGAATGTCTGAGGATATTTATTTATGTCATTTTTTGATAGCGGGCTTACTGAGTAAACATCGCTCTCTAGACTATGATAAGATCAGGTGGTAATCTCTTTAACATTTGAGGCTTGTGACTATACCCATTGGTCCTTTTAAAGAGAATGGAAATATAGACAATAGTTATATTCCACATTATTTTTCCACTCATTCATATATTAATTTAAATTCATTTTTCACCAATTTATTAGTACTGTGGGAAAAACTCTACAAAAACTAGTTTATAATGAATTCCCCATCCTTCATATCGAGTTTAACAACATATTAATCCCAAAGGGTTCACCAGTTACAAAACTAATATTTTTCGTTTTATATTTCAACAAAACTTTTGTTTGCACAAGGTTCCCTGGAATTGAATTCATGGCCACTGTGGTGGCCTTTCGCGTGAGACTTTTCAACTATTTCTCGATTATCTACAATTATTTTGCACTGTAATAATGATAAAGATTAATAAAAATATAAATATTGTAATAGATAAACTATCAACTTCACAAAATCTCTTTATTTCTTGTCACAATATACAGTAACACATGTAAAATAGTTCACTACAGGATAATAGGGTACATAACGAGTATATTTCGCGGGACGCGGGGCAAGGAGTGTAGCGTCTTGCCTCCGAACTGGTTTATTCCGTTCTGTTGGCGCGTGCCGTGCGCAGTAGCCTTGTAAAGAAAGGGGGTTGAGGGACGCAAGCGCTAGCGCGTCGGGGTTCGCGTCGTAAGTTCGCGAGGAACGTTGAGGCGCGAATTATGAATAAGTGTTCGCCCGCGTTACAGTCTCCCCCTCTAATCCGAACGGTGCGACCGCGAGTTAGGGTTAGCAATCGTATCTACGCGGCCTACCTCGTTTCCTCGTTTGCGTTTCTCTCGAATGGGTGCTTGGGCTTGGCCGACAAACGAAATAAGCTGTGAAACACGGTACCTGCCCAAAATCTCCCCATTGTTAATTCGCTCTAGAGTATAAGTAGTGTCACTAGTGGCCTCTTTTACGCGGTAAGGACCATCACGTCTAGGAATAAATTTAGGGGTTTGTCCTTCACTAGTGTCGTTTGACCCTTGAGTCTTCAGGAGGACTAAGTCTCCTGGTTTATAGTCTGGTGCGGTCCGACGGCCCTCGTCGGTATTCTGCTTCCAGTTAACCTGCGCCTTCTCGTGCACATCCCTGACCTTGACGCGTGTAATGGAGAGCTTCTTCAGGTAAGGTGTTACGGCTGGAACAAAAGTTTCATTCTCCAATACCCGGCGCATACCAGTAGCAGCATCAGAAGGTGCACGGAGATCTCGGTTAGCCCAAGGTCTCCCCCTGAAGGGTTCGTCAGATTCGAAATCCACGACTGTCTTCGCGTTTTCACAGTCTTCTAACTGGTTCTTCCTAATATCACCAGGGGACCTCGCAGGTAAGTCAATAAAGGTGCCCGCGATGACATTCGACTTACCTGGTACGTACTCAATACGCAGATTGTATTCTCGTAGCCCGAGGGCCCACCTACCTAGGCGGCCGCTCGGTGAGCTTAAGCTCATCAACCGCCTAAGGGGCTGATGGTCGGACCTTATGATCACTTCACCTCCGTCGATGTACTCCCTGAACTTGGATACGGCCCACACGACCGCCAAAGCTTCACGTTCAGTCGTGTTGTAATTCTTTTCGTCGTAATTAAGCAGGCGGCTGGCAAATTCTATAGGCCGCTTATCGGCACCCTCCCCCTGCATAAGAACTGCACTGAGGGCGAAACCGCTGCTATCCGTTCTGAGAATGAATGGCTTAGACTCATCGGGTTGGCGAAGGATCGGGGCTGAGGTGAGCAGGTCCTTAATCTTTCCAAAAGCTTCTTGCTGGGGAAATCCCCACTGCCAAACGCTAGTCTTCTTAAGCAGCTGGGTTAAGGGCCTGGCGACGTCAGCAAAAGCTGGAATGAAACGCCGGAACCAGCTGGAGGTCTGCAAGAAACCTTTTAATTGCTTTACATCCTGTGGTGGCATCATGTCGTTGATGGCAGCAACTTTATCGGGATCCATGTGGATGCCACCAGGAACTATCGCGTGACCTAGGAACTTCACTGAATTGTGAGGAAAATAGCTCTTGTCACGGTTCACTCGTAGACCAGAATCAGCAGTGTCTACCTTCATAGTATCTGTTCCTCCTGAAATCAAATTGTACCTGTAAACGAAATCAAAATGCTCCAGGGGAGTGTCGTCGAAGTGCCAAGCCTCTTGTGGAACGTCCAAGATGATACCTGCACTGACAATAAAGTCGCAGCCCAACAACGTTCTAGTATTGGCGCCGGGAAGAACTAAAAATTTCGTACGTATAGTACGACCTTGAAGCTCGACATCGACGTGTGCGGAGAGCGCTTCACGTGTCTGCTTCGAACCATCTGCTAATGCGAAAACGCGATCAGTTTTCGTGAAAAGTACGTTGTTCTCAACGAGCACATTATACAACGAAGGGCTCGCTATAGAATGTGTAGCACCAGTGTCTAGAATAGCAACACCGATTTTACTAAATACCGATATTGTGATCGTAGGTAAATCGTGACTTATCGTCAGAGTATTAAAGTTTACGTCATTATGGGGGGTCGTAATTTCGCTTTTCGGACAACATGTGTCGCATTTAGAACGCACAACTCCATGTCGACCACACCCATAGCACCGTATGCCACTTTTACTGTTATGCACGAAATTTTCATTTTCGGACTTAACTTCTACTTTCGCGGGGTAAGAATCGTTAAATTTACACGCATCGCGCTTATTACTAAAATTTTTACGTGTTTGCGGATTAGTTTCTATTGCTACCGAATCACACAGAAAATTTCTTTTTTCTAGGTTGCGGCAGTTTTCTACCGAGTGGCCGAAAATATTACAATATGAACATCTCGGTCTCACGCGTTTAGTCAAAGATTTATTAACTGGATATGTCGCATCGTTCGAATTAGATGGTAAAGGTAATGATACATTTTGACTTACCGGAATAGGTTTCTTACGTTCATAATATATCTCCGCGCGGGATTCCTCAACGTTCCTCGCTAACTCTATTAGATTTTCTAGGTTACGAACGGTATCACGGGGAACATATTTACGAATCTTTCTGTCCAAGAGTCCGTATATAATGTCGATTTTCATCACTTCGGGGACGTCGTAGGGCAGCTTGGCTAACATGGCGCGAAGGCGGCTCACAAACGTGTCAGCTCGTTCACTCCCTTGCTCCGTCGCGTACACGTCGCGCAGGATCCGGTGAGCTGGTCGCGGAGTCCCGAAGCGGCTGCGGAGTCTTCGTAGTGCTTCTGGCCATGCGGTTATAGATGATTTCACTCCTGCCCACCATATCGCGGCGTCACCGATCAGCAACATTGGTATGCCTCGAACAGCGTGATCATCGCTAATGTTGGCACACTCTTTATAAATTTCGATTGAATCGATGAATGCCTCTAAATCGTCATCGCTGCGTCCTAGGCCATCGAAGCGCGCGGTACACTTCGTGAAATTCCCTGGTGGGGGTTGTGGTTGGACGCAGGTCGTGTCATCATGCGTCGGCGTCGAGGTATGTGCGGCGCCGAGTGAGAAACTGCGTGATACTGCAGCGACTATCGCCGTCAGCTGCGCATCGGTCATCGTCAGTACATTTCCTGTAGGGTTTGTAGTATTGTCAGCCATCGCCGGTTCTTCAAGAAGGCTATCTGAATCCTCGGTGTTATTTCGGCGCGTCGTTCGCGGCATGTTGCAGTCAGGCCGGCGACGTAGTAAACCGAATAAGAGATGGCGAAATTATATAGGTACTTATGCACGCACAACGTATTGCACTATCAGAGTCGTGAATTTTAGCCCCACGTTGGGCGCCACTGTAATAGATAAACTATCAACTTCACAAAATCTCTTTATTTCTTGTCACAATATACAGTAACACATGTAAAATAGTTCACTACAGGATAATAGGGTACATAACGAGTATATTTCGCGGGACGCGGGGCAAGGAGTGTAGCGTCTTGCCTCCGAACTGGTTTATTCCGTTCTGTTGGCGCGTGCCGTGCGCAGTAGCCTTGTAAAGAAAGGGGGTTGAGGGGCGCAAGCGCTAGCGCGGCGGGGTTCGCGTCGTAAGTTCGCGAGGAATGTTGAGGCGCGAATTATGAATAAGTGTTCGGCCCGCGTTACAATATACATTTATATTTTTATTAATCTCGATTTGAATTTCCTGCAAGTGAGTAAGTATTTAAAAAATGAGTCACAAGATCTTACTCCGAAAGTTATAATAATTTTGGTGTACTTTTTTTACATGTACGATACATACTCCATGGTAAGTAAAAGCTTGGTGGTCCAATTCCCGCCTGCCAGATTAAATGCCGGTCTTAGTTGCTGCGTACCATTTCGGAGAGACAACATATTATACGATGTTATTAGGTTACCCGTGTTTTTAACGAAAAAACTAAAAAAATGCACATTATCCACATGCTAAGCCTTAAAATTATAGTACATAACCATAGATTTTATTGACTTTGGCAATTTACGATTCTTGTGAAAGAAAAATCACAAAAAAGGGCTGCGAGCTGGCAGCCCCATAGTACTCCAAACTAAGTGGACTTCTTGTTGCAGGTCCGGATTATCAATTAAGCCACCAATCTCGCTAACCGGAATGGACAAATTAATTTTCTCGCAAAACACGAAAGGATCAACTTGTGGAATTTATTTGCAAGCTCTTGCTGAGCTTTTTTTTTATTAGAGCATATATTTTGTTCGTTAGTTTTTTATTATTTTCAAAATTTTTTGACACAGAGTTTTTGATTAGATTTCTTAATAAAGTGATTAAAGATAAAATCCATATTAATATTATAAAAACGAAAGTAACTCTGTCTGTCTCGCTTTCACGTCAAAACTACTGAACCAATTTAACGGAAATTTGGTACACAGATAGTCTAGAACCTGAGAAAGGAAAAAGGCTACCGTTTATCCCGATATTCTCATGGGAACGGGTGCCCTGCGAATGAATTAAAA
This sequence comes from Parapoynx stratiotata, assembly GCA_910589355.1. Lineage (NCBI taxonomy): Eukaryota > Metazoa > Arthropoda > Insecta > Lepidoptera > Crambidae > Parapoynx > Parapoynx stratiotata. The sequence continues at coordinate 15,321,568 of OU342461.1, forward strand.
AAAAAAAAATAACGCCTCTCAGAAAAATGAACGACAAATTTACTCCACTATGAACTTTACTTCTAATTATAGAGTAGGAATAAATTTTCAATTCCACCAAATGAGGCTGCTGTTCCATTTTGAAAAAAATCTTTCAGTGTTGAATAATTATTGCCTATTTATTGAGGAAGGCTATAGGCTACATACCATCCCCCTATCTCAAAGTAACTATTCTTCACGGACGAAGTCGCGGACGAAACATATTATATTATAGGTAATAATAATTTTATTGCACTTATCCGAAGCCGGGGTGAGTCGTTAGTCTAAAGTAAAAAATATTCATCTACTCCGTATGTAAAGAGTTAAGTAGGGACTTAACAAAGAAACTTTCGCATGTTAATATTAGTTACTACATAGATACTCGTACAATACTGGGCCAAACTTACTAAATTAAATTCATAAAACCCAAGTATATTGTGAACAAACTGCATTGTGTGCCGCTAACTCCTCTCAAACTGGGTTGACACTGGAGTGGTTATTATTAAAAAACTCAGAGGCTCAAGAGCTCATCTTGGTATAACGGGAAGTTACTTCAAGTTACATGCCCTATTACTTAACATCTGATGTGAAACTTTACACTCACGCTGCTGACTTTATAAGAGGATTAACGTGTGAATTAAATTATTAACATTTGAAAATGTAAATTAATAAAATTGAGATTGTTCAGAAGGGAGTTAGGTCTATTGAAATTCGTTAAGATTGTCATTGTGTGACTCACTTGAAAATAATCATAAAACATCATGAACAATCTTTATTAGTCTTCTAGATAGATCTCCTCTAATGCACGATACGGCTCTCGATCCTCGGCAGTCCAGCAAAATATTTTTTTAATAAAAAAATGTGAAATAAATACAAAAATGCTGGTGAAGCCGAATAAAAGTGCCATGCAATGGCAAGTTTGTAACTGCGAAGGAGATATTAAGTAATCATGTCATGTTAATGCCAGACAAGTGATAAAAATATTTTCGGGAAAAGCACAACATAATAAATAGTCCATCGATAAAACTAACTTGTATCTACTCCGCTGTTACTATGATAAAACATCCAAACTTGTACTAGAATTTTATATTACAAGTTGAATGGACCTTTACTTATAAGTTTTATCTCAACTAAGTTGAATTAAAATTCAAAGAGGATTATCATGTTTGAAACTTAAATGTCCAAAGCGGCAGGACTTGGTAGTACTTTGTGAAGAACTAGTTAATTAAGATTGAAAAGTTTAGGTTAAAATGTTTAGGTAGCATTTAAGGGAAATTGAGGAAAGGATTGATTTTGCGTCTAACGTAGAAGCTAGTTCATAATACTAATAATAAAACATGCACGTCCATTTTTTTATTAGTCAAAGTGATTTGACAGTGCGAAATGTCATGCCTCAGTTATTAAGAAATAAATAAGGCTGAAAATGTGATTATTATTAGAATCAAAAATCAAATCTATTTTTTAATTATTCAAAGTGAAATGTTCACTATGAAATGCCAGTTAGCCTCAGATATTTCAAAATAACCGAGTCTTTTGAGTTGTCAGATCACTTTAATTATTTTAAGAATGGACTTTAACAGGTGCAAGTTAGGTACTACAGTTACATAAGCAATTCTTCGAAATAATATAAAAAATATTAAACACATGCTTTTACTGCAATAATAAATTTTTTTTACGGCCTTTTTATTAATTTCTATATGTATACATTTGTCGCAAAGAAATAAGTCGGAACATTAATATTTACTATTCAATCTCGCCCAAAAGCCTTTCAATTTATTTTCATTAGAATTACAAAGTAATTTAACACAAATAAAGGCGAAAACGGCCCTGAAAAATATGCAATTTTTTGGTAAATGCCCACTATGGGAACCTCCAGTCTTCCACGTAGTTCATTAGTTCATATCATAAGTTTAGAATTACAATAGTGCTTAATTAAGAGTCTTGTTACGCGAACCTCCACTGGGTCTTCGCGTAACAGCTGCGTCGGTTTTAGATCGCCGTCGGTTTAAGCCGCTGAGTAGTCTGTAGCTGCCGATGTTTAGATTCTTGCTGTTTGCGGGGTCACCAAATGTTGGTATGGCTGTGGTAAGATCACGTCGGGGTCACCAATGTTGGGGTTGTGTAGCAAGAGAAATAAAACTCCAACCGAGTTGTATGCGGACAATAACAAGAATGAATGATAATTTTATTCTCAAGCTTGTATATATAGCGCGCGGCGTAACAAGACTCTTAATTAAGCACTATTGTAATTCTAAACTTATGCTATGAACTAATGAACTACGTGGAAGACTGGAGGCTCCCATACCCACAAAATATTTTATTTTGTGTGTAATACGTTTTCTTTTAAAGTAAAAAAAAGTTTTTAAATACTGTTAAAACACTCTTGAGTATTTTAATTATTCAAAGCTATAATTAGTCGCAGTAAATTATTAGCTAAATTTTCAGTAAACTTTTTACGGAGCTTAAGCATACAGGACGAAAAAAAATCCGTTGAATATGCCAAAAAACTAAAAGAAAACTTTGTAACTTTAAAATTACTTTTCTAAAATAATAATGTAACTTAAAAAACGATTTCTCTAATATTATCATGAAGTTCTTTATTATATTAGCGAAATCGTTTTCTCGAAACGTACTGAAACTATTTTACTTAAATATTTTATCTTCACAATAAAAGAAAGGGAATGAAATTTCGAAGAAATTCACGTTTTGTAACTTTACTAACTATACTTATTTAACGATAAACGCTTTCTTGGAAATGTTTTCAGTAACTGATTTAACAAGGCAGACTCGTTTTTAATCCGTCTGTGTTTGTAACTATAAGACATACAAAGATCTCATTGACGACACGTAGATTTAGTGACATGAAGATATTAGATTTAAGGAAAGCTTGTACCGAAGCAGGGAACCGCACCCGATGACGTTAAAGAATGAAACACACAATATCAAATAGACAAGCGAATGACCTCGTATCTTATATAGGGAACATATCTTTCATAGATAACTGTTTTAACTGTACCTATAACTTCGTTTTTGGACGCATTTTTAGAAATGTTTCCTATGTGTTTGCATAAAATTTCCAAGCATAATATGAATTGGCATAATGGAATCTACATTAAATATAATACGTATAATTGATTTTGCCATAACTTTGTATGCATAATTATTCGCCTAATTACAAATGGTATAACATTAGCATAAAATTTTAGAAATTATCAAAAAAAATATCCGTTCTGGCCCTTCACCGGTGGCTGCGGCGGCACGGTCGCTTTGCTCGCTCGGCTTGCGCGTTGAGGGTACAGTTCTACCTAACGCTTCTCCGCGCTTCGCTCGTCATTGGAAATTATGCTTAAGTTATATTATGCCAAAATATATTATGGTTTAAAATATTATGCCATAAAAAAGGATCACGTTTAGAAAAGGTTCAATGATGGACCACGAACTTCCTCCACCGTACTTTTGAAGTTCTTTCCGTTTTAAAGGGGTGTATCGTAATAAGACTTCGCGTAAACACTGCACGGGAACCAGACAACATGACTCATGAATATTGTGCAAAACTTTTATTCTCTCCCGAAGTTTCCCACGATCTCAGAATCATAATCTAGGAACATATTTTAAGGTAACTCTGAGTGAAGTTCCGTAGAAACCTCCGGACGATAGTCAAATGCTCCTAAAGATTTATTACTTCCTATTTTCTTTGCAATAAGTTTTTGTAGAAAGGTTTACAAGGACGGCGCTTTTACATTTGAATCTTAAAGAGTTTGTCTTTGCTTTTGTCGTAGTAAGTCTGATGAAATTTTTTGTTGTAAAATTGTAAAGTTGAAGCTGAGCCAGAAAAATTGTACTTATTTTTATAGAACCTACCAAAAAATTTTATATAAAAAGGATAATAATAATTGGTTGGGGAAAAAGTATATTTTCGTACTCCCCGTTACGTATTCAGTTGATGAAATTATTAAAAAAGTGGTGCGAGATCGGCATATTAGCAGTCACGACTTAGCTGAAGAACTGGGGATTGACCACAAAACAGCTTAGACCCATTTAAAAAAATCTGGGTACACAAAAAGCTCGATATCTAGGTGCCTCGCAAACAAACTGAGCGAAATCTCATGAATCCGTGTACTCATTTGCAATTCACTATTGCAACGTAATGAAACCAAGCCATTTTTGAAGAGTTTAACGCAGGAGAAAAAAAATGAGAAGAACGTGTGAAAAATTCGGGTTCGAAGGTCGGTCAGGCTCCTAGAACTGTAGTGAAACACGGACTAACACACAACAAGGTTATGTAGAATGTATGGTGGGACTGGAAGGGCATTGTTCTTTATGAGCTTTTACCATCGATTCTGAATTCGACTGTTGACAGTCGAATTCAGATCGAAATACGTTAATTCTAACTTAATGGAATTTTAATAAAAAATATCACATTTATTATAGGCAATTACCGTGTTTCGTTAAAAAATCTTTTGACGTTATTTCCCTCAGGAATTTTCAATTAGGTTATTTAGCGCGGGCATAAAAAATCTTGCTTTTTGTGGGGATAAGGAAATTACATGACAAATAATACACGCTTTATGTGGTGGTGGTGTATAAAATCTTTATTAGATCCGTCTGCTGGCCGGAATCCAATTTCGTCCAGGAAAGCCTGCTTGCGCTTGACAGCACACGAGAATATCGCTTTTGAACTTCTGACACAGTCGTTTGGAAGAATAACTCCAAAGACTTCTTGGAGTTACTGGGTCTTTTCTGACTTGTGCCTTCAAAAGTACATTAGTGTTTTGGTACTGTGTCGTATTAACCAAATCTGCCAGAGATTATTTTTCATTTACTAGGGCTTAGACATGTTAATAAATTCATTGCAGGTACTTTCATTTTTATAGCAGACTGACTTAAAAGGTAGATATTGTTTTTTTCTTTATACCATTTGGCAAACCAGCAGATTATAAAAATGAAAAATATATTGGGTCCTTACCTATGAAATTGGTGTTTTTATTTTGTCTTAGCAATTTGTCTGTAACTATTAAGTTTCAAAACATTCTTATAAAATAATTGCCTCTTCTAAGAATAGACCATATATTTGAACTCGTAGTATTTAATTTGATATTTTTTTGTAAGTTTAATTGTGTTAAAATTAGACACAAAGACAATTATTTTTAACTGCCTCCCGAATACATCATTTGATTTGCATTAACATAAAAACGATAAATAATTTGTATCAAGCGTGTTCACACACATATTGCTAAAGCTTGCCTAATGATACATGTCAAATATTATTATCTCTGGATTTGTCGTTGCGAAGAAAACTGATAAAATGTTAGTATGTAAAATGCAGACATCCCCAAAATCTCCATACAAAACACCAATTTCATAGGTAAGGACCTAATATTAAATTGGAACCAACTTATCATAGATACGTATACGTTAACAACTGCATTAGTTACTTACCTCCTTATTCATCAACGTAATTAAAGTTTTAATCATAGTAAATCTGTTGGTTTATGAATAAGGGGTTTAAACTGTGTTTCAGTTATTAGAGCCCACCTCTAAATGTGGCGAGGACTGTTCTCCTCCAGATGGTAATTATAAACAGCTAGAGCAACGCAAATGGCATATGGCAGCTAGAGCATTTAGCTGCACCTCTTTTATTTGGATCATTTTAAGCAGCGATTGTAACATAGAGTAAGAGAACTAATTTATGCCACCTAATGCACCAAATAGCACAATAATCCTTCTCAGAAATGAGTATCAAGAAATAAAAAAGATGAATTAGGAAATCCACTGAACATTGATGCACAACTGCATGGAATAAGAAGTTAGTTTGGCAGATTTGACATGCCAGACTTGAAAAATCTGACTTAAATTTTTGCATCCACTTGTGGCACAACATAAAATATCAAAATCACCACAATATGACTGTATGTCATATACATGTCATACACAGTAAATTTGTATTGCCAGTAAGCAGCATGTAGGTAGAGAAAAAAAAAGCATATTTTAGTAAAATTATGCGCAATAATTTGTACAAAACCTACTGTTAAAATAATTATTGCTTTTCTATTTATTAAATGATGATGATTGATTGTTTTTTGAATCGCCTTAACGAGTACCTTCGTTGGTTTAAATACTAAAAATTTAAAAATATAATATTTTTTTTATATAAACGTTTATACATTGTGATTGCAAAAGACGTTCTTCAGTGTTCCATCATAATGTAGCACGATTTTTTTTACAAAGTAATACAAGCTTGTTTTTTTTTCATATATTTTTTTATACTTTTATCTTCCTTATTTTATTTATACGGTAACTTAAAATATTCTCAGACGCGAAAAACGAATACACATTTCTCATTTCGATGAATCGTTTCTAGTTACACGTATCTGTTTCACTATAAAACGAATACATTTGGCAGATGCGGCTTAACTTGCATTAGCGTAAATGGATTTTATTTCATCACATCTCGTATGTAGGACTGATCTCGGTGGGCGAACCACTTGCATAATCACGTTAGATTACATTTCAAATTTTAGTTAAAGGGAAAAATGGTCTTCTTTACAATTTTGTTGATGAGAATATTTCTGTTTTCGAAACTGTATTTTTGCTCGGATATTTTAATACAGCCTTCCTAAATGACAGCAAGGATTTGTCTAAGAATGCACGAAAAATTGGAATTCAGGTTCCAGTTCTTTGGGGCATTTGGAGTAGTAAAGTGGCAACCACACTAGTTCAGTCTAAAGAGAACTGACATTCTGGTAAAAGTCGCAAAACAAATGGAGAGCGCAATACCGATTGATGTAGAGATTGGGGAAGACGTAAAGCCAGCTGAAGTAGACATCTTGGCTATGATGGTGTTGAAGAAATGACAACCTGTAATCTGCCTACATAGGTACTTGATTTTTAGTGTCAGAATTATTTAGTAATCATGAAAAATTTTGGCAACTTTTCAAATTGATATATTAACTGTAGCCTCCCAATATATCTATGAAAATATTATATACGTTTATAAACAATGAATGCCATAATTTAAATACAGCAATAGAAGCAAGAATATACTTACTGTGCTTGTCTTCAGACTACGTTAAAAAAATCGCTCATTTATGGGGAAATGTATACAATTATATAATAAAATCCCACCAAATTTAATATACTTAACTGCCTTTTAATTTTAGAAATAAATATATAAATGTAAACTTTATATTAAACAAACTTTAATGAAAAAAGGCTATTATAAAATCCAAGATTATCTGGAAGATAAAATGACGTGGAAATAGATAGAAATAGCATGTTATTTTGATGGATTAAAGAAGTTAAGAAAATAATGTTAAAACATATTTAATACTGACAATAATTAAAATAGCGAATCGCTATTTTAAAAAAGTGGCTCATGAGTTTCTAGCCGGATTCATCTCATGAAAAGTCTTACGAGTACTTTCGGAATTAAATAAGGAACCTTAATATATAATATACTTTTTTATTTAATTAATTAAATTGTTAAATTTTTAAATTGTAAAATATTGACGTTTCTAAGTGGCAGGTTTGGCCTGTGGAATTAAGTTATTTTTGTTTGTTTGTTGGTTTGTTTGTTTATTTAGTATCACATGATATTTTGTTATTCGATCTATCGCAGGCACATTTTTATAGTTTTTAAATAGGTATGTATCACTTAATTATTTATAACAGGCAACTAACTCACAAGTGCCAAACGGTAGAAGCCCGCTCGCGAATGCCCAGTCCATGAAAATAATTTGCATGTTTCAATTTAATTAAATTTATGCAACAAGAGTTTAAAACATTTTAATCTGTAAATTTAAACGTTTTTAGCTAAATATAGAGTTTTTAACCGCATTTGACAATGGCGGACGTGATTTTTATTTCGATGATTGTAATATTGTTTCAGAGTGGATATTGTTACGTTAAATCAGTGTAGTTTTGTGTTATAAGTGTCTGTGATGATATGCAATGTGGAGAATCATTGAAAAAAGCGTCAAGTGGTGTGAAAAATGATGAGTTTTATATCGTGGTAATCCACCTCATCAAAGTAGCACCACAGTGTCTACCATCGACCATTTGGCGCCAAACTCTCCCAGGATGCATTGAAATGTATTACACTTGCATTTCAATGCAAATGACGACAAAAAACTACTAAAGACTAGACTACACACAATGTATACGACTGAAGGACTGTATCCATGATCATTAACATTAAACAAAAACAAATTGCTAAATATGATTAAAATTATTGCAGGTGGTTTAGTAAGTCAAATTCATTACCGTGTATAGTGATAAAAGATGTACATTCTTTGCCTTAAGAAGTTACCGTATTACAAACAAAGTTTTTCATAAAAACTCTTACCAGTAGGTATCAACACCGGCGAATATTACATATTAGATCCTACATGTTAGCAATTTTATATTACACCATGAACTTTTTACATAATTTCGAACGAACCTTACTTCTTGGTGGAAAAAGTCGATGTAGATAGATAAGTATTTAAAAACACACTCAAAATTAGATAAGAGATTGTTATTGCTTGTTTTTTAAAATGAATATTATATGGTAATGTTTTAAAATACTTCCGATGTATTTGATTCTGACCCGCACGGTTTTGACTAATCTCTGGACAAATGAAAGCCGGAAGCGGCCATTCTTACTTTGTCGGAAGGAGGAACAGGCCGGAAGGAGATTTTCGGATTGGAAACATTGGAAGTTGGGAATGTGTTTTAAATATTGGAAATGGATGTTCTGAATTGGAATACAAGCAATGAGTTACGAATGACAAGTTTCACTTCACGCTCCCGAGGCGACTGATGTGATTGAGATATCACGAATTGTAAAGTAGAGGAAATCAACATACGAATTTATTTCGTGCTTAAAATTACCTACTATACTTACACACATAAAATAACATATCATCACGCCTCTTTCCCCGAAGGCGTAGGCTGAGGTGTTTACACACTCATTTTGCCAGTAAATGCATTTTCCTCTATCCTAAAAAGTACAGGATGGGTTGGTAGTAAAGAATACTACCAATCCCTTGGGTGTCGTAATGGCTAATGGACTAAAACTGCACAACCATTCAATAGCTTATAGTAGCGACGGGTTCACCACCTATGACGCTGAGTGCAGTCACTGCTGGTGAAGCGCGGACTATGGCAATGGACTGCTTTTGCAGTGTTTGACTAAGTCTCTGAATAATCCTTAAGGGATAATAGTCGTGATTATAAGTATGTATGCAAAAAAGTTGGCAACATACAATTATCTACCACCATGATAAGTTCTAATAGCTACTTTGGGTTAGTTGACAGACGTGAGGATCTGAAGTTAAATAAACGTAACTACAAGGTAGGTTGGTAATTTCACGTCATTATCCCGCCTGGGGCAAAGATAGTCTTCCACTTGCTTCTAGGTACATTAAAATGACTTTATGCACGCCCGTCTGTTATTTATTTTTATTATAATTTAATACCTTACTCGTATTATTTAATAATCTTAATAGCTCGGCTAAAAGCACTTAGGTACCCATTGTAAAATGCGTTCATGTCTTTCACAAGTCTTTGGCGAGTACCTACTTAATAACTGAATATTTAAGCATGCTTTTAAGTTTTCAGTTAATATTGATAGCAGTCGCCCGTTAGTCCTACGAAAATATCATAAAATGGATTAAACTGGTAAGTACCTATCTATTGACTCGTTAGGCATTCGTGTTAGGCAAGTACTCACATGGTTAAATTGTAAAACGTTTTATGGGACTGAGAACTTCTGTTCGTAACGAACTCCTCCGTGCTTCGGAAGGCACGTTAAGCCGTTAGTCCCGGTCGTGTTTGCAACCGTTTGCACTCACTAACCAGCATTGGGCCAGCGTGGTGGTGCTACGGCCCATACTCATCTGTTTCTCCATGAGGAAGGCCTGTGCCCACTAGTGGAATGTATATAGGCTGAGGATAGGTTATGTAGAGTAAAGAGTTTAAGACTTTGAAAATATAACAATACCCATATATAATTGGTCACGCCGATATTACCGAAGCTGCCAGTAGGTATGACTGTTGAAATCCAGAATGTCCGGACCGATCCCATCCTCCTGAATCTTTCGAACGCATCCGCCTCTGGATGAACTTGGATGAAACCAAGGTCATGTTCAACGAGGAACAATCTCAGTAAATGGACTATCTGTCGAGGTAGTAAATTTTTTAAATTTATTGTTTATGTTTGTACGGGTTAATCTCCGAAATGGCTGGACCGATTTCAATGAAATTTTGCTTGGTGATACCTTATAACCCTGGTCAACATCTTAGATACTTTTTATTCCGGAAAATTAAAGTGTTCCCGTGGGATAGTTAAAAATCCAGTTTCCGCGGCCGAAGTCGCGGGCAACCGACTTGTTATATTTTTATTTTATTTTCATAGATGACCAAGAAAACTAAAAGGTCCCAATAAGTATGAAAATCAAGTTTCTAGTATTAACCCGCATTTTGGAGATAACAATCATTTATATTCTTTTGTTTTTTCGAAATCTCCAGTACCGTTAGTTAAAATCACTAGTTAGTATTACAAAACTTACAATAAACAGAACTCATCACTTTTCAAGTCTGACGTTATTTCTTCTTATTCGTGACCTAAACTCTTTTTATTTCTATTTAGTTATTTAATACCTGATGGTGTCTGTAGGTACTCAAACTCAAATCATTTATTCTGTTTCGGTATTTACATACTCTTATGTCAAATTATTCCAACCGTTCACTAGCTACTGTTCTAAGAACAGGCAAGAAACTCAGCATGTTGTTTCCTCCTTTTACAATATATATTTCTTTTTGGAAGATTTTACAGTCTGCAATTGTGACAGTCGGAATTTGGTTTGTATTACAGTGATTATAGATAGACTTAGACTTTGTTTGTATTAAGAGCGTGGAACCGACGAATTTACTAGCTTTTAATGATATTTTTAACACATAACATATCATTACGCCTCTTTCCCCGAAGGGGTAGGCAGAGGTGTTTTTTTTTCATATATTATGTAGTACATAGTTTTTAATGGAAATAAAAACATGATTGGACAATAAGGATTTTATTGTTCAACAACCTATAATAATAAACAATGCAAAAAATATTCTTAACATTTAAAAGTATTTCTCCAGTGGCTCTCCAAGTATTTGTTCCAATTTTCTGATCGCTTCTTTTGTGGACGTCTCAATTCTCTGATCTCCATCTTCTAGCAGTTCTGCGAGGAATGGCACACTTTCTGCCAGCAGTGGCAACCAACTGCTACCCAGCTGCGTCGCCATGGCCACCAGACAGTCGAGAGCAATCAACCTGTGAAAAAAAATTGAGAAAAATTGGAAAAATGTACAGTCACTTTCAAAAATATGTTACGTTACACATTTGACACATTTGATAGTCTTTATCCGCTTCTCATAAGAACCAGAGCCCCTTGGCCACCGCGAACACCGGTGCTCGCAAACAATAGATGCTTCTATTGTGTCAAAAGTGCATACATATTTTTTAACGTAACTGTACTGGTATTTCATACTTGGAATTTTATGGCTATGAAGAGAGTGAGCGAACAACATTTTGTGTCTCGTCTCCATTTTAAATTGAAAACAGGACAAGGAAATGTCGAAGCCTCTTTTTTTAAAATGATAGTTACAAATACAGAAACAGATCAATACGAAGTTTTGTCATCCGTCCTCAGCCTATATACGTCCCACTGCTGGGCTGTGCCCCTCCTCATGGAGAATCACATGAGGAGTATGGGCCGTAACACCACCACGATGGCCCAATGAAGATGGGTAGAAACAGTCGCAATAGTGACCGGGGCCGGCTTAACGTGCCTTCCGAAGCACGGAGGAGCTCGAGATCACAAAATTTTGGTCACCCATCCATGACAAGACCATGGCGAAGGTAGCTTTGTTTTTAATCAAAAGACAAAGCATACTAACCACTACGCCACCGAGTTCCTTTTACGAATACGAAGTTTTAATAAGTACAATCGAAGAAATAGATTCCTGACCCACCATAATGTCATTTTTCCGTACCATTAAAATTCAAGCAAAATTCAAATATATACAGGTTTCCTTGTAAACGTACGTAAAAACGTCCTAAGTTCAATAGACAGTTGTAATGGAAATATTGTTAAAGAGGGTCATGAATCTGCTTGTTCGATAGTACAAAAGTAAAAAATCATCTCTTTTTGTTGCAAAAATAAAAAAAATAAAAATATACCTTATATCGGCATCATTATGCCTCGTCTTCAATAAAATTTGGTAATTCAACAACTTCCACAGCGAGTCATCTGCCGTCGCCACGGCGAACTGAGATATGCAGGGAATTAACACCTCTGCCGCTCTGTTTTTAAGGTCCTGAATTCCACCCATTGTATTCTCCACTTGGTCTACTATGGGCTGCATTAGAGTTTCGAATCTTTCCTTGTTCAAGAAGTTCTGACTGTCATACAAAAAGACTATGTGTAAAGTCTTTATTATGTATTTGACAAGTATAAGACATTTCTCTTCGGAATCAAAGAAGAAATCTTCTGTTTTGCTGTTATTACACGAGTCGAGATGTTCCGCTGCATTTTTGATGAAATGCCCAGCAAACAATACAAAAAGACCTTTCAATTGGTCCGCTATGGCACTGCTCAATCTGGAACAAAAATATATTAATGCAATTTATTTAATTTAAAAATCAAATTAATAAAAAATAAAATAATATAGTAAATAAATATTAATAATAAATATTGTAGGACATCTAACACACAACGCCATCTAGCCTTAAACTAAGCAGAGCTTGTAATAAGAGAGCTAGATTAACTGATAGAATACTTAATTACTTATATACTTTTTTTTTTGTAAATACATACATATTATACATAGAAAACATCCAAACATCGAAACAAATATTTGCAGATCGTACAAACATTTGGTCCGACCCGGGAATCGAACCCGAGACCTCTGCACAGCAGTCGCATACACAACCGCTGCACCACCGAGGCAGTTAGACATTGATACTATAAAAGAATAATCAAAAAGTTATTGTTACCTGTAAAACGTAATAACTCTATCTTTGTGTCCATCAACATTAGTTCTGATGGCCCAGTCATATATCTTAAAGTAAAACGGTCTGAAACTTGTTTCCGACAGTTTTAGCACTAATCGAACCAACGCATTCACGACTTCGTCCTCGGCTGTATCAATAACATCATTATCTATGTTCTTCTCTGTAGCATCACTTCGAAGTTGCAAAGCCGATAAGAAGAAAGCAGTCAAATCTTGCTGCAGGGCTGTGAAGTCAGCCGTAGTGATATTGACAAAGCTCTCAGCTAAAACGGCCATGACTGCGCCAATTGCATTGAAGTTTTCCTTCTCCAACAATAAATTATGTGTCTCGTTTGCAACAGGTATCAAAACTCTTGGTGGTATGGAGCTGGCTATTTTCTTTTTGATGTGCACCAACTTTGTTATAATTGCCGAAACTTTAGCACAATCTTGGTCAAATGTTTGCCACTTCGCCAACAATATTGCGTACTCATACAATATTTTCTGTAGATACGGACTCAGGAATAATGGCAGACTTTCAACTATTTTTGAAATAGCCGTTACTGTGCTCAAAAGAATCAATTCGGGTGTTTCAGCCTTGCGCTGTTTCTTAAGTACCTTGATAAGAGCTGGCATAAACTTCCTGAGACAACCCAGAGCATGAGCTTTAAGATTACTACAAAGCTCGGCTAAACACAAAACCACAGACGCCATAACATTTCCAGTTATATTCGGATTGCAAGTATAATCGCTTACAGTCTCTAGAACATCTTTGAAAGGTTCAGGATTCTCAGCAGCTAGTAGTCTAGTGAGTAACTTCAAAGACAAGAGAGCTGTTTGTTGATTAAGTTCAATTTCTTGTGCACTGCATTCACTTAAATCGTCATTTTTGCTTTCAATTGTTTTTATAATATCCAATAATGCTGGAAGTAATGAAAATAATAATTCTTTGTTGACGTCATTGAACATTTCAGGGCTGAATTGAATTTTTGAGTTTAATAATTCCATCGATTTCCTTCGAACTGCGTGTAATGTATGTTTGAAGAGTCCTCTCACAACAGACAAAAACATCGGCGCCGATAGCAAATTATTAGCGTGGTCCAAAAGATCATAGCTGTGATGTAACATTACTCGCCAATATTTAGCAGTCTTTTCGTCGCTGAATTTTGAAATGCTTTGGATAAATGTCAAAATGTTAATAATCAAGGATTTATAATGAATTTCCATAACTTTTACATCAGTAGCTTGACTATTGTGTTGAATAAACCTTGAAGACGACAGGCAATTAGTCATGAAAGTAATTATCACATATTTATACTGTCTGAGTTGAACAGCAGAGTGGCCATTTACACTAAATATGTCAGTAGGATCTACATCAGTATCCATAGAAGTTTCGTCTTTCTGGATGGGTAGTGATTTGATATAAGCCATCAACTTGATTAAATTTTCTAAACATATTTCGGGTGGGAATTCCAGCAAAATACTTTGACCAAAGTCCAATCTATTTATTGGGGATTCTTGGTCTGCCAAAGATCTGTTTTGTCGGCTATCTTTCTTCTTATCTTCATTAAAATGGGCAATATGTGTCTCCAATAATAAAGCCAGGAAAACCCATAGGAAATAACTCGACCCGAGAGTTTCAATTAATTTCTTGTATAATGGCAAGCGTCTATGCACAGGTACGTGTAAGACAACATCAGCGAAAATTCTGAGAATAGGAACGATCCGTCCTTGTAATTGTTGTAACTCTCTTTCTGTGTATTCCTCAATATTCCTATCAAGTTTCACAAGAATTGGTACTAAAGTTTCAATTATTTTTATTATTATTTGGAAGCTATACGCGTCATCGTGTCTAAGAACGGACGATCCCATAAATGTGAAGATTTCCAGTGTATGATGAAGTACTTCGTCTGGTAACATGTAAGCAGCATGTGACAAAAGAATCAAAGCGTGGTGATGTGTTTGTGGATTCTGAGTCCCTCTAATACATTGAATAACCAGTTCCACTTTGAACTGTGACTTGAAAGATTTCACTTGGTCTTTAACATTGTCATTAACGAATTTCTTGCAATAATACCAAAGCGACGATAAAATAAGTTGTTTTGCATATTCTACGTATGATTGTTCTTCAAACCTCAAGCACTTGTTTAAGAGTTCGAAAAGAAGTGAAACGAATGAGTTTTCAACAGTCATTTTCTTCTTATTCTGAACATATTCTAGAAGCGTAACACCTAACCGCCATTCATCAGTTTCAGTAAGTTGGTACGACAACATCGATAATGATATTTTCTTCTTCTTAGGTACATTTGCTGCTGGATCTGTAGCGGTCAACATGGAATCTAAAATCGGCTTAAAGTCACTGAACTTTAATTGAATTTTCTTCATAACTTTGGCTGCAGCACTACAAATTTCAGGGTTGTTGCTGAACGTGCCTGCAGAAGTTAATAACGTTACTAATTTAGAACGTTTACTTTCTGGAATTTTATTAAATACGTCTTCATCTAACTGCTTGATTATCAAAATGCAAGGACTTGTCGATGTTTGCGCTTCATCAATAATGCATTCTCTATATTCCCTCAATCCCAATTCAACAGTGTTCCATACTTCGTTTTTGCTTAGAGTCGTTGCTGTAGATTCATTGATTAAACTATAAATATTTTTGAACATATTTGATTCGTAAATGTTAAAAGTAAACTTTAAATTTATCTGATTCTCTGTCAGTGTTTTTTCTAACGCATGAAGAGCAGGCACAATGGCAGGGAAAGTGTTTGCGCTATTGATATTATACAATAATTTGAGGAAACTAGAAGCAATATGTGGCGGCGTATTCGATGTCAAAATATTGGTGAATTTTATGAGACAATTTTTTCTAAATATTTTTTTATCTGGTGCAGTTTGTGAGAAGATGGTGTTCAAAACTTGTGGAATTTGTTCGTGATCCAACAAAAGTTCTTCCTTATGCTGTTTTAGCTCTTTATATAACTGTACATATACTTTCTTTTGATCAGGCTCAAGTCTAAGCAGATTATTTATTAACTCAATAGCTCCTTGACGAATAGTCGCGACAGGGTTGTTTAAGTTAAACAAAATCATCAGCACAATTACATCCGAGTCACAAAGCCACTCACAATCTTGAAGTGAAAAGAAACTGTTCAATAATTTTACAGTTCGTAGCTGTAGATCCGGGCTAATCACATCTTTAGGATCTGAAGCATATAAAATATGACCACAAGCAAAGTTCGCAATGAACTCACATCGCTCTTGCCCATTATTGAAAAATCTAGCTAATAATAGGTGTATGAGTTTGGAATAGTATTTTTCATAAGTAGGTATAGCACATCCAGTCACACATATCTCATACAATCTTCTCACCAGAATTGTTTCTGTAGAATCGCAGACATTGCACCAAGGCTTTGGGATTGTCTTAATGTTCATGTCCTCAATTATTCTTCTAAATATGTATTCTACAACCTCAAACAATATTTTATTTTGTTTTGCCATTTTTACATATTCCGCTACCATTTTACTTGAGAATGTTTGATCTTCAGAACTTGCTACTATTACTCTGTTTTCGTCTTCAACTGACTCTAACAGCAAATTCAGAGATGCATTGATTTCTTCAATTGATGAGGTTTTAAACGAACAAGATTTCAAAAGCAGATAGGTATAAATATCCAGTGTATTATTTTTGTTTAATTGATTGATATCTAGAACACTATCAAAACTCACCATATGTTCAACAAACAAAACATTAAATACTATTTGGTTTAATACTTTATAGTTATCTTTATATTGTTTAAGAGCCTTACTCAGCTTATTACACAGATCAAACTTCTTCCCCCATGAAGAGGTAATAATTTGCCAAGTTAGTTTTGCAGAGTCTTGGTCAAAAGGAAACAAATATGGTATTAATGCCAATATAGTTTCTTGATTGACAGATAGCATATCTAATGAACATAATTTTTTTACAGCCTTTGAAATGACAGGTTTCCATATTTTAGATTTCTTTGCAGTAATGGTCACAAGCACATTCGTCACATCTATTTCATTCAAAGCTTCATTTAAATATTCAGTAGGTATATCTAGAGCTGCAGCAACCACATCAATATTATCGTCTTTGAATCTGTTAACAAGTGAATCCTTAACAAAATCCACATTTTCAATTTTGAGTGTATCAAACTCCTTGCTAATATATTTGACTGCCTCTACTCGTAATTCAGGATTAACATGGTTTAAATTCTCAAAAAGATATGTATCGCCTACTTTATGAGCAACAGCTGGCTTGAAACCAAGAACTTTAGAAAGATGTTGCTTTCTTATTGTGGAAGCTTTATTTTGAGAACTCATTTCCTGTTTGATAACATTATCAAATGCATTAGGATACTTGGTTTCTAGATTTCTTAGCAAAGATGAGTACCAATGCAAAATTTTTGAAGTAAATTCCTCTTCATCATCAATAATTTCAATATCACTTTCATCCCCATTGGCAACAGCATTGTATTTCTGTGCCTGATATGAGTCCAAAACACATCTGAAAACAATGATGAAAGAACATTTATATAAATGAATTAATACTTTTCTTAAAAATTACAAAACAAGTTAGATTTTTATTAGATCATTTGAAAAAGGCAACAGTAGAATGAATACTTCTTTCTACAATTAGTTAACTAGTCAACAAGCAGAAAACGAGACACAATACCTACCAACAAACCTATACAATACCTATTGTTTACTTTTATATCAAGATACACCTACAACAAGAAACAAATAAAGAGCCTTTTCTAGCAGCGAAATTTAAAATTGAATTTTTAAAACACTTATTATGGCTAAACTATAATAGTTAGACATATGCTGTCGCGACATTTTTTGTGAATACTTATCTGTTCTACAAGGTCCTAGTACATCATTGTTCTATCAACAATAGTTTTTGCAGCACACACAATGGAGAGAATATTTTGTTAATTTTTTTACACCATGGGTTACATTATTGGAGTTTCAGTATGGATCCCTAATTGTTTTGAAAATATAATGTAGCTTATGTTACTCAGGGATCCTGTAGTTTCCCAACAGAGAAAGAATTTTTCTAATCAGTTCAGTAGATCCAGAGATTACACCCTACAATGTCACATACTCACAAACTCTCTTTCTATATAATAATCAATAAAGTATAGAGATAAATGACTGTTTGCTTATTTACTGCTAATAGTTATGGAGATTGGAGAAGCTCAGTGGTGTACTTGTTAGTACGCTTTGGCTTTCAATATCGAAAACAAAGCCTGGGATGGGTGACCCTAAACTATAAGGTTTAGTGTGTTAGAAATGTAATGTTTTATAAATAAATACTTACTTAATTATAGTTTCAGGCTGTTGATTTTTCAAGTCAACTTCATCAAGAAGGATCTGTGGGAGCTGACCAAATTTTCTAAATTCTTCAATGTCAGTTTGTATAAGAGGTAAAATACTAGACAAAAATGCTAAAGCAAATGGTTGAATGTTTTGCCTCCGTTCCACAGAACGCTTAAGAAAACTGCACAGGGTCTTCATGACATCTAATGGAATCTCACTTAGAGTTGTATAAGACATTTTAGTCATATGATTTTGACTGTTATACATCATACTTATTAGAATTGCTACATCATAAGTCATATCAAACTCGGTAAGTAATTTATTTACAATCTCATTTAAGGTATCATCCTTAATAGTTGCTTTTGTAAATAAAAATCCTAAAACAATGTAAGCTGATGACCTGAAGTCAACTATGGGTGATTCTATGCCTTTTATCAGTGTTGGCAGCAGTGCACTTACTGTGGCCTCTGTTACTCTCTTACTGCTTTCTAAAACACCCAAAGCTGTCTGACAGAAGAAAGCAAACACAGTACTCAATTGGGATGATCTTTCACTAAACTCTTTGACATATTTCAATGTCGTTTTTGAAATAAAGTTTAATGTTGCAGCATTGGATACACACTGATTGTACCAAACTTGATTACCTAATGCCACTCCATTCTTTTGAATTGGCTGAAGCCAATTCCATCTATTTGAAGATGAATTTATTGGCATGATTTGGATGAATCGAACAAATATTTTTGTTCCGTGGTAAGGCAATATCAAGGCCATAATGGCATTTTGATTATATTGGTGTATGTGATACCTGTTTACTAGCCATTCTAATGTTTTATGCGTAGACTGAAGTAAAAAATAAGGTGACAGTTGTAATAAAAACTTTTCAATAGTCAAATCAAGGTTTTGATTAATCTCTTTGCTCTGTACTGCTCTTTCAAAATCCTTTGAACTAATACTAAAAAGAGACTCTTCGTAGACTCGAAAGCCGTCATAAAGCGCTATGAGCTCATTTAGTCCACTAACGCCAATCTCGTAGAAAGTATCTCTGTCTTTCAATGCGGCTTCCTTGGGGTCAAATAAAAGCGAGGGTTTTTTCTTATCTTCTCTATAAATAGACGACTGAGGCGCAGAGAGCTTTTGAAGCTGCTCAGCTAAGGAAGTCGAAGCCATTGTTTCTGGTATCAACAATATTCTGCAGGACAATAAGTTTAAAGTTTATTACTAAGCATAACCAACAAAAGATTGTTTTGTTATAACAATACTATAATTGGAATACAAAATTATACACTCACCACGTATAAATCACTGCATACAACTGCTTTTTTTTCATTTAAAGTAACGCCTGGTTAAATTGATCATTATTAAAAATATAATAGACACGTGCCGAATAAAACCAAAAAGACATGGACTTTGTTTAGACAGTTTTGTTTTTTTTGTTGTTGTTTTAAAATTCTCCCGTAGGAAAGGCAAAGGGAACAAAGCCCATACAGCCATGTCTGCAATATATATATCTTCAGTAGTTTGGATTGAAATGCTAGTGTAATGCATTTCAATGCATCTTGGAAGAGTTTGGCGTCAAACGATCGATGGCAGACACTGTGGTGCTACTTGGATGAGGTGGATTACCACGATAAAAAACTCATCACTTTTCACACCACTTGACGTTTATTTCGATAATCCTCCATATTGCACATCATCACAGGCACTTATTACACAAAACTTCACTGATTTTACGTAACAATATCCACTCCGTACAATATTACAATTATCGAAACAAAAATCACGTCCGCCATAGTTGAATGCCGCCAAAACTCCGTTTTTTTTTTTTTTGTAAAATTCTCCCTTAGGGAAGACAAAGGGAACGAAGCCCATACAGCCATGTCTGCAGTATGTAAATATATATATGTATATCTTCAGTAGTTTGCATTGAAATGCTAGTGTAATGCATTTCAATCTCAGAGTAAACAGAACTGGAGTAGCCTTTGTCTAACATTCCCCTCTGCCAAATGCACAAGCATCGGATGCTTGCACGTTTAATAAAACTAGTTGAGCCGCCATTTTGACAGCCATAACATTGTAAACGTTGCGGCGAACAGAGCTCCCGCAAAAATGCCTGCCTGTGCTGTTTTTTGTTGTAAAAATAAATAGAAAACATCGAGTATGCTAAAAGATGGTGTCACCTTTTATTTGTAATTAAAATTTTTAAGATTTCATGATTATTTACTTCATTATTTCATGTTTTAGAATTCTACGATTTCAAATTTTGAGCGCTAGTCTCGTGGGGAGTGCGGCTGTGACGTTGTCAAAACGCACACCCCACGTGACTATTTTATGCGTGTGTGTCCGTAAAATTTAAATTTGTGTGTCGAATTATGCATGTCTGCATTTGTAAAAACGGCTGGCTTTGAGTGTAGTGGTAACCTCACCCCCCGCAAGAAATGGCAGAAAAAAATGTTTGAGAAATTGACTAATGGCTAATCCAATTCTGTTTACTCTGACATTTCAATGCATCTTGGGAGAGTTTGGCGTCAAACGATCGATGGCAGACACTGTGGTGCTACTTGGATGAGGTGGATTACCACGATAAAAAACTCATCACTTTTCACACCACTTGACGTTTATTTTGATAATCCTCCATATTGCACATCATCACAGACACTTATTACACAAAACTACACTGATTTTACGTAACAATATCCACTCCGTACAATATTACAATCATCGAAATAAAAATCACGTCCGCCATAGTTGAATGCCGCCAAAACTCCTTTTTTTTTTTTTGTAAAATTCTTCCGTAGGGAAGGCAAAGGGAACGAAGCCCATACAGCCATATCTGCAATATATATATCTTCAGTAGTTTGCATTGAAATGCTAGTGTAATACATTTCAATGCATCTTGGGAGAGTTTGGCGTCAAACGATCGATGGCAGACACTGAGGTGCTACTTGGATGAGGTGGATTACCACGATAAAAAACTCATCACTTTTCACACCACTTGACGTTTATTTCGATAATCCTCCATATTGCACATCATCACAGACACTTATTACACAAAACTACACTGATTTTACGTAACAATATCCACTCCGTACAATATTATAATCATCGAAATAAAAATCACGTCCGCCATAGTTGAATGCCGCCAAAAACTCCTGATTGTTTTTTTTTGTTGTTGTAAAATTCTCCCCTCTAGGGAAGGCAAAAGGAACGAAGCCCATACAGCCAAGTCTTCAGTATATCTTCAGTATTTGCATTGAAATGCAAGTGTAATACATTTCAATGCATTCTTGGGAGAGTTTGGCGTCAAACGATCGATCGCTCACACTCTGGTGCTACTTCGATGAGGTGGATTACCACGATAAAAATCTCATCGTTTTTCACACCACTTGACGATTATTTCAATAATCCTCTATATTGCTCATCATTATTGACACTTGTTTTATTACACAAAACTACAATGATTTTATGCAACAAGATCCACTCTGAAACAAGATTACAATCACTGAAATAAAAATCACGTCCGCCATAGTTGAATGCCGCCAAAAACTCCTGTTTTTTTTGTTGTTGTTGTAAAATTCTCCTGTGTAGGGAAGGCAAAGGGAACGAAGCCCATACAGCCAAGTCTTCGATATATTTTAATGTCTTCAGTATTTGCATTGAAATGCAAGTGTAATAAATTTCAATGCATCTTGGGAAAGTTTAGCAAACAATCGGTGGCAGACATTGTGGTGTTACTTCGATGAGGTGGATTACCACGATAAAAATCCCATCGTTTTTCACATCGCTTGACGATTATATTAATGATCCTCCATATTGCTCATCATTACACACTTACTTACTTACTTATTACACAAAACTACACTGATTTTACGCAACAAGATCAACTCTGAAACAATATTACAATCACTAAAATAAAAATCACGTCCGCCATAGTTGAATGTCGCCAAAACTCTCATTGTTTTTTTTATTGTTTTTTTTTGTAAAATTTACGCATATAGGGAAGGCAAAGGGAATGAAACCCATACAGCCAAGTCTTCAGTATTTTATTTCATCAGTAGTTTGCATGTGAATGAATTTTAAAACGACAGCGACAGTGACGGACACAGGGACACAGCTGTGAGATTGTTGTGATGTTTTATTTTTCAATATTATCTCAGTTTAATTAATTGCGTAAATATTGTCCTTCGACCTATTGTTAATATTTAATTAAAAACAGGCCTGACTAAATGCCAAAAATTATTGCGTTAACAGTGCTTTAGTAGTCTTATATGCGTACAATACTTGGTGTTGTGAATTTTCTTTGTTCTCTGATCTAAAGAACATGGATAGGAAAGTTTTGATTTTTTTAGTTATTTCTTTAGTTAATTGTTCTGTATCTTATAAGCCGGTGATTTTAATACATGGAATCATGACTGGTAGTGGTAGTATGGAAATTATTTCACATAGAATTCAGGAGGTGAGTTCTGTACTTTGTTATTTAAAAAACAAAAATACTTATATGAACTTCAGTGTACTTGCTCATTAATATATATCATAAATTGTCAAATAAATTGTTAATTTATCAAAATAAATCTCTGACCAAATCAATTATGTGATTCTTCTTGCACTTTTCCCACTCTAGATGGGGTCGGCACAACATGTCTTCTTCTATTCTCCTCTGTTACTCGTCAGCTCAGCATCCACTTCTTTTATTCTCATATCATTCTTCACACATTCAATCCTTCACTTTTGGGATTTAGGTGACTAAAAAAATATTTGTACTTCCTTATAGAAACATCCAGGAACAAAAGTGTACAATGTTCATAGATTTGAAAGCTGGTCTAGTTTGGAAACTATGTGGCATCAAGTGCTGGAGATTGGGTTAGATGTGGCCAACATATCTTCTATGCATCCGGAGGGAATTAATATTATAGGTAAACGGAAGTTAATTGTAACACATTTAATCACAAATAGTAGATAAGTATCCAGAAGTATCATAAAAAAATGCGCCCTTTTCTCTTCTCTATTTTTATAACACATTAATGGTTTACAAAAAATTGTTCACTTATATGTTATGAATATCTGGTAAGGTGTGTTCATTGTAACTTGTCCTAATTAGTAATCAGTCTTAGCATGTCTTTTTATTGAAATACAGAATAAATAGTAATTGGAATTTCAAATCAGATAACTCATCAAATGATATGTTTGCAGAGACACTAGAAAAACAAATGTGTATCATCCAAAACAGGATTAGTGTCAGTCGAGGAGACCAATGTTTTAAAATCATATTTATTTAAATTACAGGTTATTCACAAGGTGGCTTAATAGCAAGAGGCATTATCCAGACATTTGCCAACGTATCTGTGGATACATTCATATCGCTAAGCTCACCTCAAGCTGGTCAATATGGAGGTAGGTATGTCTGAAAGGTATATTTTTATACCATTGTATTTACTTCATAACAAGTTCAATTGTAACACAGCATAGCAAGATAAGGCAAATGTAATTGTGCATCATTATGTTTGCTACATATTTCATTAAAATAAATTGTGTAGTAGCTTGGTGGTGTAGTGGTTAGTACGCTTTGATCTCGATCTAAAACAAAGCTACCTCCGCCATGGTCAGGCCCTGGATGGGTAACCAAAATTTTGTGATCTTGAGCTCTACCGTGCTTTGGAAGGCACGTTAAGCCGTTGGTCTCAGTCGCTGTTGCGACCGTTTCTCGTGTTACGGCCCATACTCCTCATGTGTTTCTCCATTAGGAAGGCCTGTGCCCAACAGTGGAACGTAAATAGGCTGAGGACAGATTGTGTAAAATACTATTTTAATTTAATAGTTAGCTAAAGTCATAATTCAAGTATACATTATAAGCAAATACTTTATATTGGACAGTATCTTATGA
This sequence comes from Parapoynx stratiotata, assembly GCA_910589355.1. Taxonomy (NCBI): domain Eukaryota; kingdom Metazoa; phylum Arthropoda; class Insecta; order Lepidoptera; family Crambidae; genus Parapoynx; species Parapoynx stratiotata. The sequence continues at coordinate 15,345,830 of OU342461.1, forward strand.
AACAACACGAACTAAATAATTTTCAATAGATTGTCAATCAATGTGAGCCTCTTTTGAAAAATAATCAATTCAATTCATCTTTTCAATGTATTCTATAAGTAATAATTAGAGATGCGCCGAAAAGTGGTTTCGCCGAAGAACCGAAACCCGAATATTATTCGGCTAAAGTTGACTATACTAAACTACCAATAGCCTACGAAATCATTTTGTTGACATGAGTAACATAAATCTTACAGAAGAAGTTTTTTTTGTTTTTATATATTTTTGTTCTATACCCGGTCATCTAGGTAATAGCTAAGAAAATACAACCGAATATATTCGACACAAAAACCGAATAATTCAGCCGAATACAAATAGTGGACATTATGCCGAATACGCCGAATACGGAATAGAAAACGAATATTCGGTTCATCTCTAGTAATAATGTTAATAAGGTTTTGTTTTCAACAAAAACAACATTATCAATAAAACAACATAATAAAATATATACCTACTGAGAATGCAATAACATAGGTACTCATAATTCCTGCTTACTGCAGGTACCTATCACTTGTGTGCTATCATCACAATAATAAGTTGAATGACCTTCAAGACTTTACTTATAATATAAGGTTACTTTCAGAATAAATCACTGGCGTGATTGCTATATTTAACGAACATATACATCAATGTATTACATTGATGTATATGTTATATTATTAACGTATTACACACCCACAGACCGCCAGAAATACTTCTACTATTGTTTCATAGTTGTGGTTATTTAATTGCTTTACATTCAACATTCATGTTTAGACAACGTAAATAAACAATTTTAATGATTCATTATTTTTTATTATAAGTTAAAAATAAAAATAAAAATTCTACATCTGCGTATTCCTCGTAATACTTATTTTTCATTTCTCTCAATTCCAGCTGGATTCCTTCACCTGGTGTTCCCTGGTCTAGTCAAAGACACAGTGTATGAGCTGTTCTACTCCAGAGTGGGCCAACACACGTCCGTGGGCAACTATTGGAATGATCCGTACCACCAGTCCCTGTATGAGACGTATAGTGTATACCTACCGTATATTAACAACCATATAAAGTAAGTTTCCAAATTGAGCTACTAGCCTATTCAGGGTTATTTTTACTTTTTACCACGTTTATATTAACTCACTTTCTTGTGTTTTTTGTCGCTTTGTTTGTCCGGTTGGATTTTTGTAACTCAATTTTGAGGCATTTCCGGACGGTGCAACTTGCAACTAGAACCCGGTGACAATGCAACTTGCAACTACTTTCAACTTTTTACGAGCACTTTCAGTTCAACATTTCAACAACATTCAGGTTTTGTATCGAGATTATACCCACCAATCAACCGACCAATCAATAGACGGCACTGCGCGTAGTTAAAAAAAATAAAAAATAATATTACATCAAAAATCCCACGTTTTTCTCAAAAATTTAGAAATCCAAAATTTCACGAGAAGAGAAATATAATAATAATAATGAATGAACGGTCACTCAAATCTTTGCAACTTACACTTACGATTTATGCGTGCCATGTATTCCATTAAAATCCCTATAATATTATGCATGCCTAGATTTTAGATTTTTAATGTAATATTATTATTTTATTCTTTTTAACTATCACGATTTTAGTTGAGTACTCGTAGAGTTCACACTATTCATTTATTATTGTTAATCTCTTACAATTATGAGATTTGATTATTGTCATATAGTGCGAGATAAAATCTATGACCCACTATCATGACCTATATTTAAATTATAAATTTAATAATATATTCATTATCGTTTTATCGAAATAACGTCACTTGTGTTCTACTTACTTATTATGAAAATCTATTTGTAGGTTCCACAAATTTCGACGCAATTAGTATCGGTTTCATGGTGAAACGGTTAGCATTCTGAATCCAGCGACTCGAGTTAAAATCTCGGTGGAACCTGATTTTTAATTCTTAAAAGAATTTTTAGATTTTAAATGATTTTCATCATTTTTGAGTCCATAAAATAATTGCTAAAGTTATTATTCCGACGACCTCCGTGGTCGAGTGGTCTGTATCGGTCTCAAGGCGTCGCCATCTCGAGAGGTTCTGGGTTCGATCCCCGGTAGGGGCAAATGTTTGTGTGATGAATTCAGGCCTTTGTTCTCCAGTCTTGGATGTTTAGATATATTTATATATATTCAAGATATTAATATGTATTTATCTATTAAATATATTTATCGGTTATCTAGTGTCCGTAACACAACAGCAATTAGTTGCTTAAATTGGGACCGGTTGGCAGGTGTGAATGTCTGAAGATATTATTTTTATTTGTTAAATATTTTTCTTTTATATGCAATGCATAATTGTTTTTTTTCTTTATTTTCAAATGACTTTTATACGAGATATGCCGTCCTATCGTAGCCTATTATATAATTGGTTTCATTTTCAAGTTATGTAAAAATGTTTATGTGGTTATAGCCAAAATCTTATCTTAATAATTGTTTTCTTTTGTGTTACAGATCAGCAAAATCTGGTGATTTTAAGAGTAATATGCAAAGGCTGAAAAGGCTTGTTCTTATCGGAGGCCCAGACGACGATGTTATTACTCCTTGGCAGAGCAGGTATGAAAGATTTTTAATTAATTTTATAGACAATTTCTACAACTTGTATGCCGTCAATTCCTGCTCCTATAGCACGTCTCAATCCAAGTTGCCAAAAAGGTAAACAAAAAAGCCGACATACCGAATTTCGAGTGGTCTGTACGCCGGTCTCAAAGCGCCGCCATCTCGAGAGGTCCTGGGTTCGATCCCCAGTGGAGGCAAGTGTTTGGGTGATGAATTTTCAGACATTTGTTCTCCAGTCTTGGATATTCATTATATATGTATAATATTATATATATTCTGAATAATTATGTGTATTTATCTATTAAATATATTTGTCCGTCATCTAGTATCCGTAACACAAGCAGCATTTAGTTGCTTAAAATGGGACTAGTTGATAGGTGTGAATGTCCGAGAATATTATTATTATTATTATTATTATTATTATTATCACACTTTTTACATGGACATTGGCACGTAAATATAATTAACGGTAACAACTGTTGTCCATTTCAATTTATTTTAATTACCTACAGTCACCACAAAACAGTTTAGAGATGAAACATTACCTTTGTTTTGTTTACCTTTTTTTCAACTTGCATTGAGACGTACTATAGAAGTTTTATGGCAATAATCGTTAAATATCAAAAGAATATTTTTTTTCTAATGAATGAATGAAAAAAAAAATGTAATGGTGTTATTATTTTTGTTTTACATTTTTACTTTAGTCTGCTTTATTGAATAATTATGTTATGTTATAATTATTTATCATACTATTATTTATAATCTTATATTATCTTTCATCAGCCAATTCGGCTACTACGATGCCAACGAGACAGTGATAGAAATGAAAGAGCAAGACATATACAAGGAAGATAGAATTGGTCTTAGAGCGCTAGATGAAGCCAAAAAACTTCATATTGTTACCGTGCCTGGAATTAATCACTTTAATTGGCATATGGATGTTACTGTCGTAGATGACTACTTACTACCTTATTTAGATTAAGAAACCAGTACACAAAGCCATATAGACTTTTATACCGTATCCGTGTTTCGTTGCTTTATGTCATGGATTCCACCAAATTCAAAGAGGCAGGAGGTGTATTGTAGAAATTATTTAAATAAGTTATTTTTACTTATAAGCGCCTTTTTGTATAAGTAACGGAATATTATTTATCCCCTTCATCTTCATTCTACTCTGGTAGATATTCATTATTTAAATACTATGAAACAATTCTTTAATATTGATGATTTAATTATTTAAAAAATAATGTATCTGATTGTTTTTGAGCATAGAAAAACGACAAATAATAATGATTTTAGATCGGTCTCATTGGCTTAGTTATATTTTTAGTAGCAAATATACCAACCCATCTCTTCCTTGGGTGACGTATAAGGCGACTAATGACTTACAATTGCACAACCATCCAATAGCTTATAGCGGCGACGGGCTCACCACCTGTCACGCTGAGTCAAGCTATGGCAGGGGGCTGCTTTTGCGGTGCTTTTGCCTAGTCTTTGACTAACCCTTAAGGGATATCAGTCGTGATTATATGTATGTATGTAAATGCCAAATATATACTACTTAATATACAATTATTTTCATGTAGCAATGTCATTATGTCCATGTTTAGAATTAGACAAGGTTATATTTCATATTATAAGTTATTTAAATCTTTTTTATATTTAAACAGTCTCTGTTTAATACAACAACGAAATAATAAAAAAATATATGATATTCATAAGAAAATTTAATGGGTGTGGATCTTTCACGTAACATAAACAAGAAAAAGTGAAAAACTTACAAAGGGGCTTTCCTTACTTTTGCTTGGACTCCTTTACTTAGATGGTTATAAATAATTTGCTGTGCTTATTATAAAAATACTGTGTGATTTTAGATAGGATTAAATAAGCTATGTTATTCGAACCTTAATCTTAAGTCCTAATTTTACTTTTTATACAATTTTATATTTGAAACGATGTAATCTCTTATTTGTATTATATCAATATCTCATTTTGAGTGGCAATTCTTTTTCTCATAATTTTTAGCATTGTGTTTTTTTGGAAAAAATAATATACTTTTGTATTTTATTTTGTAATTTTAACTCTTATCTGTACGAGATAAGCCTAAGAATATTTTTATTATATAAATAAATATCCATAATACGGTTTAAGTGTGATTATAATGTGGGCATTTAAGATTTACTTTAATTTTTAGTGATATATTTATCAAATAAAAACCTAATTACTTCAGAATGTTCAAATTGACAGTGATAATTGAATATTAATTATTATACATAACTGGACAACCATGTAACTGGAATTATAAATAATTATTGTAATAGCGGTTTAGCATACTATTTAGCCAATTGAAGTGCTTATTTTGTAAGAAATTACCTATTAGATAGATAAAATACGAATATTCCTAACTATATTTTTAATGTACATATGTAAACATGCCAATTCATTAATAAATCGTTAATACCCTCTTATTTTTTATATGAGTTCAACATATAGCCAGACACTCTAATGGTGGATATATTTTTAAAAGCGAGTGTTAAACATAAATAATCAAATGGATCTGAAATGAGACCTGCTCAATAATTACGTATATTCTTTTGAATTAGTAATATAGGGATTAGTCGGTTAGTCGTGTAGATAAATAAGCTTGTTTTTTATTCATATCTGGGAATTACCCGGTTATACGAAAATTGCCAGTTAGGGTTTCCCCGATAGTATTTGATTATTTCAGCCTTTCTTTTGCCGAGCCGAGTTTTTACCGAGTTTCCCGTGAAGGAACTCGGAAAACGGTCATACATCAGCTACGGCCCGCTAATAAATAAAAAATTGCAAAAGTTTCTATTGCTGACCTACTTATATATAGTAAAACATAATGATATATCGTCGGGGATAGTGTGAAACCGCGTAACTAGCATTGCATAATTCCGCGTATCTGATAAATGTAGCTAATTTGAGTTTTCGCGGGCAATTGCAGATACTCTGATATTCTGATTTTACGTATGGTAGATTCGTGGATTTGCAGTATCCTCGACGATATGTAATATGATTTTATCATTTTGTTCTGTTATTCAGACTTGATAATGTTAGGTAAAAGAAGATATTTTTGACTCATTAATAATATTATATTTGTAATCAATCAATTGTACCCACGTGTATATTGTGTGTTAATCAGCTAGTCTCATATAATCATCATAAGTATAAATATATAATCATACAACATGAATACAATTTTGTACGTACAGTTTCTGGTTTTATTGTCTCCTTAGATAAATAAAATACCTAAATAAATAACTCTTGTCACTACCTATTGTTACCAATGGATAGCTATTGTTACCTATAAGTAAAAATCTTCGAGCGAAAACACCGGGCGGGTAGCAGCATGCGCGATTAGGTTTAGAAAAAAATTAAAGCCAAATAAAAAAGCCACCCAACGAATAAAGGTCTCTACCCACTACAACGTATCATACCATGGCCGTGCTATGAACGTATCAGACACGTCAAGCTACACGATACGCTCAACTATGCCCACTAGAGCGTATCAAAGTCGTATGTATCGGCTTTAATGACCGAAGCGTCAGCATACCATCTCATTATCATCTGCTTGACATACCCGTGCGTAACGATTTTAGTGACGGGAGGGTCCGCGAATCATCTCCGTATCATCCGAGTGTCATATCTGAGCGGTCCCTGTGAACTGTTGTCGCCTTTGTAGTAATTCACTTGATTCCGTATGAGACAGACGCGTTTATAACTTATTTTAACTTAGTTATTAGGCGGCGAAACGGTGCCTCCTTCTAAACGAAACGAAACGGTGCCTCCTTCTACCTGCCCCGCGAGCGGCCGCTCGCGGGGCAGGTAGAAGGAGGCACTTATGGCGCCCGCCTCCTCCTGCCCAAAGGGTACCCTGTTCTAAGCCACAATGCTGTCATTGAAGAAAGTTGTTGCATTGATAAGCAGTCGCAATGCCCCATAGATTTAGAATTTACATTGGCTTAACCAAGCCATAACTGGGCGCCACATTGTATTTATAACCCCACATTCACGTCTTCATTAGATTTCTCTTTTCATTCATAGATTTTGTTTTTACAGAATCAATTCCCGGCGTACCTTTCTCGCATATATTAGGTCTTTACCTATGAAATTGGTGTTTTGTATGGAGATTTTGGGGATGTCTGCATTTTCCATACTAACATTTTTTCAGATTTCTCCACAACGACAAATCCAGAGATAATAATATTTGGCATGTATCATTAGACAAGCTTTAGCAATATGTGTGTGAACACGCTTGATAAAAATTATTCATCGTTTTTATGTTAATGCAAATCAAATGATGAATTCGGAAGGCAGTTAAAAATAATTGTCTTTGTGTCTAATTTTAACACAATTAAACTTACAAAAAATTATCAAATTAAATAATACGAGCTCAAATATATGGTCTATTTTTAGAAGAGGCAATTATTTTATAAGAATGTTCTGAAACTTAATAGTTACGGACAAATTGCTAAGACAGAATAAAAACACAAATTTCATAGGTAAGGACTTATTTCTTTATTTACTTATTTCTCATATATTTATCTTTCTTCATATATTTCTCGCATACCGTTAAAGAAAACCGTAGTAATAAGTAAATTTATATTAAATTAAGCACCCTTGATTTCGTTTCTGGTCACCATATCCTCGGTCCAGCCGTGAAGGTTTGTGGAGGTTAATTTGTTTTATACATTACAACCAACCGTCCCGAGTTTCACTTTTACGATTTAATATAAATTATTATTAGTGATAATTTTATTACTCGTTCTAGTAAGTATTACAGTCTGAATAATTTAAAATGTGCATTTGATAGTTATTTGTAGTGCATTTTGACAGTTGTTTGTAGTGAGATAAATCGATTCCCATGCAAATGGTCCATAAAGTTTATCTGTCAAAATGCACCTGGTAAAATATTCAGGCTGTAGGGGCTTTTTAATGGAAGCAACCTGGAATCCGTTTCCCAACATATTGCTTTGGCTGTTGCACAAACCGTGCTAGCCAGCGTGCTAGTAAAAAAAACCTGGGTTCTGTTCATACTCTAACCACCTTATGCAAAAACGTACCTTTATGAAATTTTTAAGCACTCTCATCCGTCTTCAGCCTATATTCATCCCACTGCTGGGCACAGGCCTTCCTCAAGAAACACATGAGGAGTATGGGCCGTAACACTACCACGCTGGCCCAATGCGGGTTGATAAGAAACGGTCGCAATAGCGACCGGGACCAACGGCTTAACGTGCCTTCCGAAACACGGAGGAGCTCGAGATCACAAATATTTGGTCACTCATCCACGGCCTGGCCATGGCGAGAGCAGCTTTGATTTCGATTGAAAGCAAAAGCGTACGAACCACTACGCCACCGAGTCACTCTCATATATTTTAATTATCATACAAATCAAAATAGTCATTCTTATAAAGCAGTGTGCTTTAAAATAATTTAAACAAACAAACGGCACATAGCGAGTAACAAACTATTTAGATAGAGATCTATTGTTCAAAGTATGTAGGTAATTTGTACAAATTGCTTTGTATCGGGGAATTACTTTAGCTGTGATTGTGGAAAAATACAAAACCTCGCTTTACAAAAGAAAATTAGTTGAACGTCACATAAAAACTTAAGTTCACGATGCGGTTACTCTGTAACATAACATGAACTTTTAAAACGGAGATTAAATCAGTCTTACTGGTTGTGTTTACCTATAGGTATCTATTTATTTTTAATACTATCGCAGATCTCAAAAGGCTAGAGATTACCCATTAAGAGGCGGCTGCCAATAATTTTTTAAGTAGGTACTTACATGCATTATATTATTTTAACTTACAATTTTAATTTATTTTTATTGGAGCTAACGAGTAAAACCTTACTTTAAATGTTCACATACGCTGAATAGAAAAGAAAACTGGTTACTTACAAATTCTTCAAATGGACTTGACCTATCTTTATGAATTTAGAGACATAATTAAGTAAAACTTAATCACGTATATAGTGCGTATATATAATACAAAACATTTCCATTTATCTTGGATAATTCTATACAAAACGGAATAAGTAAAATATATTATGGTTTTCTGGTATTCTGGCTCTTATATATAAACTATATTCTTCCTCTCACTCAGTCATCAGTGACTTGAGCCCTAGAGAATGTACAGGATCCTGATAATGCTTGCAGATAGGTCCTACGCATTCAGGCACCTTGTTTGGCTTGTTCCTGGTCTTCCTAGATTGTATTGGTGTTCATGGAAACGCTAGAGTTCTCGTGAAACTCTGAAAAGAATCACACCAGGAGTTTTCACTCTATTTTGCAGACCAATCGTGTCCGTGAAAGTTTAAATAAACAAAATCATAAGAATGTACCTAATTTATGACTCATGCTGGTGTTTCGAAAACAAATTATAATCCTAATAATTGTGAGATAGCATACATAATGTAAATAACATACCTAATTGGTGATAAGGAAACACGCAGATACTTATCGGAAGCCAAAGGGGATGTTTATTTATCGTTATTATCGATTATCAATATATTTTCTCTGATTTATTTATTATTTTATGTTTGAGCTTAGATTTAGTGAGAAAATCCAGTAACACAGTAAATGGTACCTACAATTTACCCGCCTCTCTTGTCTAGTGGTAAACACCATCCGGTGTTGATCGGGAGGTCTGGGTTCGATTCTTCAATGGGGACAAAAGTTTTCCTGCTCGGTTTGGTTGGCGGTAAGGATTCCAAGCCCGCCTGGCTACCTACCACCGTCTTGCCTAAATTTGTCGCCATATTAACAATGTTATAAGCATTTGTTGTGTTCCAGCAATCAGAGGTAAGATAGCCAGTTCCTCAGTTGTTGAGGATTACAGGTGAAGCTCGCTTCTACCTTCGGCCATATCGTCACTTACCATCAGGTGAGATGAAGGTCAAGAGCTTCCCTGATATATGTGAAAAATAAAGTTCTTTACTGCTTAAACTAAAAGTAAAATCTCATTTAAATTCAAAGAGTATAATCGTGTAATAATGTTATAATTTTAATAAAATTCAGCTCTACCAATACACGTATATCTTCCTTCATACAACCCTGGGATGGCATATTTAAAGAATGGTAAAGACTGATTTTTTTGACAAAATAGTCATAATCCAAAAAAAGAAAGAAGAATACCCACACTTCGGGGCCCCCTGTAACATGGGGCGAGTCTTAAAGACAACACGACAAGTAAAGACTGACACGATTCGAATTATTAGGTATCGTTACGTGGTGTATAGCTTATTTAAACTCAAAAATACTAGATACATCATAGTAGTAATACAACTTATTGAATAATCAAACCTAATCTTTTCCCGGCCTCAGTTTTTTTTCCATGTAAATATAGTAAAAATAGTTCAACGTTGACAAGGCATAGCAGATAAAAACAAACGTTGCGTATACGCATGCTATGAGTCATGCGCTGTCGCCGATCGCCATTTTTTTCTGGAGCGCTCCTAAACGAGTCCAACCGGGATTGAGACGAGGACATAGAGTAAGATTCAGAGAGTTTATTTCGTACAAAAAGTACTTAATGTTGCTTTTTTGATGTTTAATTCCTTGTTATTGTTTTAAAGTACAAATTTAAATATAAATCTATTGTATCAGAATAAATGTTGGTCGGACACAAACATTTTTTTTTACAAATAAAAAATTAATGCTGTCTTTTTAGCTATTTGTATTATAATTCGTACCTACTGTTTACAAACTCAGCCAGCGTGGTGGTTTTACGGCCCAAAACTCCTCATAAGGTTTTCAAGTAGGCCTGTGCCCAACAGTGGGACATATATAGGCTGAAGACTATGGTACTGTTTACTAATAAGCTGTGTTGTATAAATAGCTAAGAAAGAAGGAAACTCTTCATTGGGAATATAGCAAAGATTCATCCCTGTATGTGCGTAGGTATATATATAGATATTCTTAGCTTAGTAGTTCACAGGGCACTTGGAAAGCTATTTTACCAGAAATCTCTCAAATTGCATATCGAAAAGGTTTCATCTGCTACAATTAAATCATATTTCAGGAAGTTTTTTATACTCAATTTTATGTTTTTTTCATTGATGCAATGATCAAGCAATAAGCCCCAATCATCATCGACAATCTCTGCTCGTCTACTGCTGGACACAGGTCTCCCCTAATGCACGCCACCGCTCTCGATCTTCGGCCGTTCTCATCCAGACCACTCCAGCCAACCCACGAATATCGCGATCCCATCTTGTCACAGGGCGTCCCACACTGCGTTTGCCGAGTCGCGGTCTCCACTCAAGAACTTTACGACTCCAACGGTCGTCAGTTCGACGGCCCCCGTTTTACATGTTTTCTAATATCCGTATCTGCTTTGTTTTCAATATTATTCAATTAAAGATTGCAGTTTAAATATTTAGTGGCATGACATAATAAGTTCCTACCTGCTTACCTACGAGTATTTACGAATTGTCTCAATATTTGAAGAGTGTTATCTAAGAGTACAGGAAACAAAGAATTATGATTGCGGCTATATTATCATAAATGCTCGGAATCGCAGAGTTGTGATTCATTTTTTTGGATTTTTTGTATTCTCATTGTAATTATTAGGTACATGAGGTAGAAATTTCGAAATTTAAATATGTATATATTTTTTTCAATTTTATTTTAATTTATTGTAGTATACCAACAGCAAAGTTACTTGCGTATTTACGAAGGCAGAAATTATTTTTTACTTTTGAGTGCTTTTTGTTTCGAACTTTTTTGGAATTGGATTTATTTTTTTTTAAAAGAAAATTTTATTTATTGATTTTTAGTGATTCCAAGTGCGCTCACCGTATTTTCTGAATAAACTTTCAGGGGTGCCCTCGATTTCTCCAGGATCCCATTCATCAGATCCTGACCTCATGACAATGTTGACTCTACACGAAAACACTACACGTGAGCCATATACACTGATATTTTCTTTTTCGGTGGAAAGATGCGTCTACAATTGCCGACTCATTTCCAAGTTTTTCGCCATTATTCCCAACTGGAAATATCGTCGCAATGCATTATAGGTTAAAAAACATTTATTTGCTTAATAAAACGCGTCAAACTTCATCAAGTTGACTTGTATCATCTGTAACGTCTGACAGTCTGTGTAAGCACGCGCCTGCCGCGGTGACTCACGCGCATTCTCGATTACATCAATTTGGTAAGAGCCAGACAGGTGATTCATTGGTAATGTGACGTTCGCCTCTGATATCCAGGAATCAGATTGCTAAACATTAGTTCCGTTTACCTGAAGTCTTACTTTCAGTTTACTATGAATAATGTTTGTATCGGAAGTAAGTTGTAAAATTTTAATATACACATTGATGATTTATTTTTAGATTTTCCTGTTCTTGTTTTGGTCACAGTTTTTGCAACATTGAGGTCGTTGCTTTATTAAATCGATCAATGATATTAAAATACAAAGGTGGATCAGTTTTGTTTTAGATACCTCTATAATTATATTTTTAAGCTTGCAAATCACGGCTGGTTATTGACCACCTTGCAGTAGTATATTTTGATAATTGTCTAACTAAACATTTATGGAAGTGTTTGCTTATGACCTAGAAGTTTAGCTTCCTATTTCTGGATCAGACGGTGAGACTGTCGCCACGCGCAAGACTTAGCTTAAATAAAGCAAGCGATATTTAGAACCCAGTGGCACAAATGGAGACACAAACCGAAACAGAAATCTGTCTGAAACCTGTTTAAGGCTTTATTTTTTAACCGCTTGCTAAGCGCGCGAACCTTTCGGTCCGCAGTATTAAAATATTTTCTTTCGGACGCCACGCAGAGCTCGGTGGCGGAGTGGTCAACATGATTTGGCTTTCGATTGAAAACAAAGCTTCCATCGTCATGGCCAGGCCGTGGATGGGTGACCAAACCTTTGTGATCTCGAGCTCCTCCGTGCTTCGGAAGGCACGTTAAGCTGTTGGTCCCGGTCGCTATTGTGTTTCTACCCACTAACCCGCATTGGGCCAGCGTGGTGGTGTTACGGCCCATACTCTTCATGTGTTTCTCCATGTGAAGGCCTGTGCCCAGTAGTGGGACGTATATAGGCTAAGGACAAGGACGCCACGCGAGTCCATCGGTTCGCGCTCATTAATAACTCTGTATACAGAACAAGGAAATGGCTGTGATCATTCTGGTTTTCCGCAATTAACGCTTGTCTTGTAATTAATTTACTTATTCATAATTTACCTCCAGCTCCCTAATTAAAAGGGCGAAAAAGCAATCCGAGTTATCTTAATTCTGATCCACATAACATACCTATTGCTTTATTCAGCACAACTGAAGGAACCGCTCTTTTAAAATCTCATAGAAATCTCGATTTTGTAGTAATTTACAAATATAACTACTTTTAATTTAGAGCTTCATAAATAATTTTATGTATTTAGGAAATAAAGGATTAACTAAGAATTTTGGATATGAGTAACTTTTGACCTTTCCTTTTACGCTTTATCTATTATTTTTCGTGAATATATTTCTAAACCTTATCATTTTGAAGTAGTAATATTAATATTAGTCTAGGCAAGGAAAGTATTTGTTCGAAAAAATCGCATTAATTCCTACACTGAAATTTATTTTAATTATTGATTTTAAGAATGCAATAATAATTTTTAGTTTTCCCCAAAATTTTATTGGAGCTTATTTAAAAAAAAAGGTTTTAAACTTATAACACTTCTATCATAAAAACATTAAATTCTACATGGTTGATTTTTTTTGCTAGTGTTCCTTTTATTCAATAAACACGATATTTAAAAAGTCACCCCCGTGGTGGAAATGGGCTTGGAAAAAAAAAATGTAAAAAAAAAAACAAGATTAACAACGAAACAAAAAGTGGGCTTCCAAAATCCGCAAATAATGCTCAGAAAAATAAATTAAGTGTGTAGGATTTAATGTGACTTTTAAATTATTTTGACTAGACTATATTAATATATATTGATACCTATCAAATACATAAATTCTTCTTTGTTTTGCTCAAAATATAAGGAAAATAGCAATTTTTGCCTTGTGGTACAAAACATGTTAGACCTCACTTCAATTTAGTTCTTGTCCATGTAAGTTTGCAGTCGATAAACTTTTTTCAGGAATTTTTACGTCTTTTTATATTTTATAACTAAGCTCGTTCTAATCCAATACACACTTTTGTCAACAAGCTAGCCCCTTGTTACACAAGCGAAATGTGTAACATCTACCTTGGAGAGGTGACCACAAAGTTTGTGATCTCGAACTCCTCCGTCCTCGTCTGAATGTACCAACTGCTTTTCTTGCCTAGCATGTCGTAAAAGGCGACTAAGGGCATATTGGTTTCTGGGTCTGTGATTGTGTAGGCGATGAGCTAGCCACTTGTTACTACTCTTCTCGATTTTTCATCTGACCAAACCCAATTTTTGTATGGCTAAGTGTCTTAAGAACGTGTGAACGTGTCTTAAGAAACACAGTGCTCCTTGGACTCTGCCTACCCCTTCGGGGATTACAGGCGTGATTTTATGTATGTATGTACAGTACCGTATTATCCATAAGGCACTTTAGGCACGTACCTAGGGGCCCACTAAGACCAGGGGCCCAGTACTCCCGATTGGTTAAAAAATTTAAAAAAATATATAGGTAGATTACAAAGAGATGGAAATTCTTGCATATTTTTATAAACGTTAGTTTTATAAAAATATGCAAGATTTTCCAATTCTTTGTTTCATTTTTAAATGACGCCGATACTTCGTACCTGTAGTTTGTGGCGAAAGTCTTTTCACTTGAAAGAAGGCGTACCTTAGCAATGTGATGACTGTAGTCTGTTGTTGATGATGATGGTACCTTCATTCTATTTCGTAATGTAGACAGTAAAAATTTCGTTGTTATGGTATGAAAAAGGGGGGGCCCGAAACGAGCTGTGCCCCGAGATGGTTAATACGGCCCTATGTATGTAACTCCTCCGTGCTTCGGAAGGCACGAACGATTACCCGCATTGGCCAGCGTGGTGGTGTTATGGCCTATCTCCTTACGTTTCTTCTACCGCTCCTCATGGAGCAGGGGGGACGTATATAGGCTGAGAATGGAATAATAATGCCGGTATTTAAACCAAGATCTTACTATCGAATTCGAAGTAGTGTCCTATTGAGAATTTGTATGACCTAGTCATTTTCCACTTATCTGCTTGTAATCTCTGTAATGAACTGGACAATACCGTCAGTTATGTACACTGTGACGTATTTAGGAGTTCACCCAAAGATAAGCGAGTTATGTTGTCATACGACAATGTTACTACGAAAATTATTCACGTTGATTGTATGAATCATTGTTTTGTTGCCACGTGCTACGGAGTGTGATGCGATAATAATGAAAACAAATAAATTTAAAACCTTATTTTTAGCAGTTTTTATGATTCATAATGCTATGAATGATCTAACAAAGTGTTGAAAGTTAAACCAACCTAGATCCTAAGACTGCAAGTTCTAAATAACGCTTATCAAGTCATAATGAACTGAATCCAGATGCTTATTATTATGAACAGCTTTGACCAGTTTTATAGTTACCTTTTAATATATCTTTGTATCTTTGTCTATTGGTTTTATGTATTATTATATGTCATTTTGTCTATTGCTTCTTATTATGTCTTGTCTTCGTTCTCATGTAAGTTGGTGCAAATATAAGCAAGATTAAAGATCAAAATCAAAAATCAAATCAAAATTTAGGAAATTCGGTGTTTTATTGCTTTGAAGGGCATCAACACCGTTTTCGTCCTTAACACTACTGACTGTAAGAAGTTCAAAAAACCTATAATATATTCTCTTTTACCCCCAAAGGAGTAGGTAAAGGTATACCTCAGTGTCACCTGATTTTAAGTCCCTATGTGACCGGGGAAAAACCCGATGCTACGCACCAAAGTATAAGACAAGTGATATTTACTTATAATAAGCTGAGATTAAGATTTATATAAGCTAAGTAGTACAGGAGAAGATGAGAGAGGACTTTGACCGGTTACTACAAGCTGAACAGATGCTTTTACAACACGAGCTCACAAATTCGGCGAAGAAGAGTGTGAAACACCGATGCACCTCTTTTGCTCTTGTGAACCACAGTTCACAAAAGAACACCTGGGAAGAGACCCTAAACCCAGGTGAAATAAAAATAATCCAAACTGGGAACATCCTATCTTTCTTAGACAGTGCTCAGTTGAAGGAGCTACTGTAGGGCCTTAATAGAACCTACTTAGGAGGCTGGTTTGGTTACCATAGATTTAGGAGGAGTTCAGTGACATATACTCTCACATAAGAAATATACATTGTCAAGTTAAAACAAGCAAGTAAGAGGAGGGGATGGCTCGCTCGCTACCCGTTCGGCTCAGCCGCATGATGCTGCGCGTGCGTCATGGATGCGCAGTGATATTCCTCTGAAATTCCTGCAAAATTTTGAGGAAGCGATAGCGGTAGAGAAATTTTTATCAATCAAATTAATCAAAATATCTTTATTTTATAGGCTTGATATACAAACACTTAATAACGTCAATTTATAAATAAGTGAATCTACCACTCGCTCGGAACTCAGACATCCCCGAGAAGAGCGAGCCAGAAACTCGAGGGTTGCTCTTTTGTTTCACATTTTTTATTTTATTTTTATTTATTTATTGTTTTATTTATTTTAATATTATTTAATATTATTTATCAGGATGCGGTAACGGCTGAGGAATTCAAAATATTGCGGATATTCCCCATTCCAGAGGAAGCGGAAGAGGAATCCTCAGCAACCATAATCTCATCGCACACCGCTGCGGTACCTCGCGTAGCTCCGGTGGTCATCACAATAGCGGTTGGGACACGAAAGTTTTGGTAACCCGCCCAAGGACTGACCATGTCGAGAATAGTTCTGTTTGCATTATTAAAAACCATAGAGTACGACTCACGCGCACGAGTTCCTCATACCTCTGGTATTTATCTACATTTAATGCACAATCTCATTAGAAAGCTTATTGTTGGTGAATGGTGCCTCTACTCATTCATTAGAGAGTGTTATGTCACAGTATGTACATCGATGTGCAGGACGTTGGTTCTTCCCCAGACAACTCAGATTCACAGAAATGATTGCTCAAAATATAAGGATAATAGCTCTATTAGCCTCGTGGTATGGGAAATTTTTTGACCTGATTTCAATTCTTGACGACATTAGGGCCGCTACTGTAGGCACAAATTACTAAATTGTATATCTATCCTTTTCTAGCTATATGGAGATGAGAAGGATACACGAACAATTAAATTTAGTTTGGTATAGTGTGTGCCTATGGAATCGGCCTTATTATTATTCTAACAAAAAAAAATTAAAGACGACCATGTCGTTAAGGAAGTTGAAGAGAAAATTTCTTTTCGGCCGTCATGCTTAGGCATCTCCAATAAAATTATTTGCTCTAAACAACAGTAAGTAGGTTATTCTGAAGTGTAAGTATAATGAAACAAGCAATGTTTTCGTTGAACTAAAAGACGATGGAAAGTTCGCCAAGACGATATGCATAATATACATTAAAAATATAAATTAAAAAAGTGGTTTATTTAAATTCACAATATCTTGCCGCCAATTGCTTTTTTGTTATTATATCATAAGTTTTAATAAATCTATTATGTACGATGAAGTATAGATAAAAAATTAAATCACAGAGTAAACAGGATAAATATCTATCTATATATATATATAATAAAACTGTAGAGGTCAAATGTCTGTAGATAGAAAAAAAATACTAAAATCATGTCAGGGAGATGTAAGAAAAAAATTCTTTTTAATTTTTTTTGTTTCTCTGTCTGTTTGTACGGGCTAATCTCCGAAATGGCTGGACCGATTTCAATAAAATTTTGCATGGTGATACCTTATAACCCTGGTCAACATCTTAGACACTTTCATTCCGGAAAGTTAAAGGGTTCCCATGGTATAGTTAAAAACCCGGAGTATATTATATGTGTGTCCAAATATGATAAACTGACACAATAAATAGCCTCAATAAAATACAAATATCTAGAAATTATGAGCTATCTAGCTATCTAAAAATATTAACATAAGAAGAAAAAACATAAACAAACATGTATAATAGATCCTACAAAAAATAGGAAAAAACAAATAATTGGGTATTAATAAACATGTGTAAAACTTGTCAATGACGTAAACGACTAAATTATTATTGTTCGTGACGCTGCCGTGTCGTGCCGTATGGACGGAAAACTAGTTTTTGGGATTGGCCTCTCACCTTATTGCTAAATGGCTTTCATGTTTGTTTTTATATAAGTCCCCAGATTTATCTGATATAGTATGGTTTTTTGAGAATTATGTCACCGTGTCAGGCTAGTGAGCGATAGAATGACGTCTCTGCAATTTTTTTACATTTAACACGCAAGCTCTTGGCCTTCATCTCACCAGAATCACGGAATCTCTATTCCTGTCACTTTTTATTGCTGCGAATTAGAGCGAGACGGGACGTGACTTTCCGAATTGAATCCGTGAACCGACAGTTTTGAATAAAGGGCTGATGGTAAGTGACGATAAAGCTGAAGATGGAAGCGAGCTTCACATGTATTCCTCGCCAACTGGGGAACTGGCTTACCTTTAAATCCCGGATCACAACAATGCTTATGGCGACAGATTTAGGTAAGACGGTGGCAGCTATCGAGGCGGGCTTAGGAGCTCTACCACCGACCAAACCGAGCAGAAAAAATCCGAGCAGAACCTGGGATATCCCAATCTACACCTGGTGTCTACCACTAGACCGGAGAGGCGGTTAAAAAAGTAGGGATACAACATACAAAAGAACGTATTAAAAAATTTCGGTTTTTGAAATTAACTGAAGCCAAGATCTTTTGCGTATACGCACCGCAAAAACTTTGGCTCGCTATTTTTCATTTCAACCATCAAATTACTATGTATATTTTTACTCTGATTCTAAAATCCACGTGGGTACAGGTTAACTAAATAAACCAGTCGCCGCCGATTGTCACATCTAGTCTTAAGTTATCTATAGTAATTTCTTTTTAAGGGTCCGGCGAACAGTGAATTTTTCATACAAACGTAATACCAAAATAATTTTCAATTTGAGAATATCTGGAAATATCATCGCTGTTATTCGGATTAAGAAAGTATTGTTCTATGTTTCTGTTAAAAAAAATTTGTTCAAAATATTTATAAACTTATAAATATATGCGATTATATTTCGTAAATTTTTCGACGTTTTCGGACATATTTTCCGCTTATTTGTTTCATATTAAAACGCAATTAATCATTATATAATTTTAACAGAAACATAGAAAAATACTTTCTTAATCCGAATAACAGCGATGATTTGTCCGGATATTCTCAAAATTGAAAATGATTTTGGTATTACGTTTGTATGAAAAATTCACTGTTCGCCGGACCCTTAAATAGTGTTAACAATAAAGAGTTATCTATCTATAAACATCCACCGCACATACTTAAAATCACAAGTGGTGGTAGAGACTCGAATACTTTATTTTATTTCTAAAATATAGTTTCATTATTTATTAGCAATTTATTGTACACAAATTATGATCAGGAAAACACATTAAAAGACAAAAGTACAAAATGTAACTTTATAATTATACCATATTCTCATATTATCCCTTTCTTTTATAAGCAAGTTGTCATATGGATTCAGCTATTAACAAAATATTAGCCGTACGTTTCAAGTGCTTTTAAGTTACAACGTGAACTAGTTGTGTTTAAATGTTTGTATGCTATCTCTATTCTGTACCAAGAAAAGTGACTCCGTTTTAGATGTATTGCCAAAATATGACGTGTAGGCCAGCTCATTTCCCCGTTCTGAGCTTGAGATTAATAGTACTCGTATTAAGTACAGAAAAATTCTTACACAAGTTTTTAAGATGTGACATTACAATTGATCAAATGCTAATACTTATTTGGGTTGGAATACTGTTTGTTTTTTTATTAAGTCCCTATATTGGTGCTTATTACACACGGAGTACCACATACCAATACCACTTCTGCTCTCACTGTTGTTGTCATGAAGATATTTATTTACTTTTTTCCCGTAAATTTTTTTCCGCATAAAGCAAAAACCATATTTTCCGATGTGATAGATTTAAGAGATTATCTCCACAATTTTCAGATAATCATAATCGAACCAGATATGGTGATCCCCCGAATTTGATATTCGCGGAATTATTTGATTCCAAGTACTATCAGATCAGATACGATTAAAATATATTTGTAACCTACTACAAAAATTACTTTGGTTTGCGAATAATGACCTAAGGGAATCACTCGAAGACTGCTATGGAATTGCGTAACAATAATTTTACTGTTCGTATAAGTTACTTGAGGTAATATTTATCTAACCTAATATCCACTTATCACGTCATTCAAATGTGTGATGTGATTATTATTTCGAGGACTTTTATATATTTTTTCGCCCATGGTCGACTGACACGAATAAATCAAGTCGGATTAGTCCGACCTAGTCCGACTTATTCGTAGATTGGCCAATAAATAGTTTTAAAAATTATCTATGTAGTACAAAACATATCGCCTCGCTTGTGTCTTGGATGTTTATATATATTTATATATAATCAGGATATTTATATGTATTTATCTATTAAATATATTTGTCCGTCATCTAGTATCCGTAACACAAGCTTGCTTAAAATGGGACTAGTTGATAGTTGTGAATGTCTGAGGATATTTATTTATTATTAATTTATTTATGTCTCTTAATGGGAAGGGAGAAGTGTTAATAACCTCATTTCGCAGAGGCGTTAACACCCCTAATTCTACCTGATTTCGGTCAACTAACTTTCTTATAAAATTCATCGTTTTTTGCTCAATTACTACACTGTTTATGTCAAGATATAATAAATCCACAGGTATTTAGAAGCGCGTGGCGTCGCCAATCGCACTTAGTCACTGTGACCTGTGGGATAAATTACGATGACTCACCGGAGCATCGCAACGGCATTCCAGGCAAGATCGGAAGACCTCTACAATCTTAACTTTTTGTAGACATAACTGACCAAATATTGACCCAAAAAACCGCGTGTTGTTGTGTAATTTTCTTGTCAAAATTGAATTTTTGAATACTCATATCTGGTAGATCCGTTATGAAAAGTAAACGGGTTTTTTTTGTCACAACCAAGCAAAATACATTGGCAAGTTGTACTGTAGGTAATATTGACATATCATATTATTTATTTGAACTCACATCAAAATGATTATTTACCGATTAGCTGAATGAATAGTTTGTCCAGTCCAAAATTTATAAATATCGTATATTACCCTTAAACTTCTCATATATTTCCTTTCTTCTATGTTAAACCTGCGGGCTTCCATTCTGCTAAGTTAAATGAAGGTGAAAAAAACAGCTCACATTTATTTCCAGTAGATAGAATTATTTCTTTACAGATACTCGTTGTGACTTAAAACAATAAATGCGTTATTTATTACATCTATTCTCTTACTTGTATTTATAGTTTTAGGAATTTTAGTATGTGATACTTATCAACAGGTTCTTATATCTACTTATGTACTTTGACTTGTGAAATGTTATGAAAAATCTTTTGTTGATGTTATCAAATTTTACAGCGACAGTAAATTTTGCATTTTCATCGTGAAACAAAAGGTAATATTGTGCAAAGATAAAACAAAATATTTTTATTTTTTTCCTTTTAAATGCATAAAAATGATTTCACGTTATTTTGAAATATCATTCTGTAAGTAAATTTTGAGTTACAGTAAGACTTCGCTCTTACCAAAACTAAAGCACACATAATATTAGGAAACTTCCTTAATATTTTGTTACATAACGCAATGCATTAAACTTGATAAATCAAAGTTGAACGATCGATTTCTTAAACAAGTTTTCTTAAAATAAACTTGCGTTACTAAATATAAGTTCATATCAAAATCATGTTCCACATTTGAATCTTTATTTAGCTTTTATAAAAAAGAATGCAGTTATTTTATAATCGGCCTTGTACAAGATTCGATTTTGAGGGGAATAACTAGAGTCCGCGTATCCGTAACGGTGTTTTGATCAACAGTCACAGTTAAAATCAAAGCTGTGGTAATGTGTCTTTCTAATGATCACCGGTTCTAATAATTACCCACACAAGCAAAACTTCTTTACAATACGAACTTGTTTGGTTGTGTGCGTGCGTGCCGGTAATTTTTATGTGTCGACAAGGTTCTCTACCTCGGAATCAAGTACGATTCTCATCAATGAGTGACGCAGCGCTGGGGACTCCCTCCCGCGCGCCGCAAACCTCGTGCCCACGCGCATATAAATTCAACACGCGGCTAGCTACTTACTCATTCAATCACACGCATAGCTACGGCAAAGATTGCAAGATTTACAAGCTAATATTAAAATTCAAATCGTAATTTAAACACGATCTAAGTGAAAGTAAACAAAACATTTTTGTTTTTCAAGTGACTTTTAATAAAACAAAATGAAGAAGTACTCAGTGATCGGAAACAAGAAGAAAGTGACAATGGAAACAAACGCGACTGTCCTGAAAGTTGTCGGGAACAACTGCGTGGTCCGAGTGAACTGCAACCAAGGGGACATTGAGGTCATAGGCAACAATTGCTCCATTGAAGTCAGAGACAATTATGGAAACATCAACCTGGTCGGAGGTAACGGGATCGTGACCATAGTGAAGAGATGGCGCGGCGACAAGGTGCAGATGGTTGGCCCGAGCTGTCATTTGACGGTTTCGGGCAAAACGAAGAGTATGTCACAAGAAGCCCAGCTGTCTCCATTCAGCAAGGATTTAGATGACGTTATCGAGTCTATCTTCTCGTTTGTGATGCGATGAACGAAGAATGATTAAATTTTAAGGCTTTAAATGTGTTGTGAAGTGCTTCGAGAAGTCAGTGACGTGGTCCAGGTCGACCAGGGTGCGTGCACGCTCAGCTGAATAAAATTGTTAAGTTACTTCCGTAGTTTCATTGGAATTTGTACCTACAGGAAATGGGATTGACGGAAGATCCGCAACGCAGACGAAAAGTAATTCCCCGTCGTAAAACATCTCGAGAATGTTTTCTTTAATCACAGAACTATACAAATCATGATAAATGAGAAAAAAACTGCTTTAGTTTTCATTTGTAGGTAAACATCTATATTCATTATGTTATCAAAACAAACCTGCTTTATTTTTCATTGGTAGATTAGCTTACTTATATTTTGTTATGAAAAATTTATTTGAAAGTGATTTAATGTCTTCAATGGTATTTACGCAACTTATTATCTACTAAAATATTGTAAAAAATGTTATCAGTAACTAAGATCCCCGTTTATTATTTATCTAAAGCTATATATTATGTTTTGTACTTAGTTGGAAGTCTTGTACGATATGAATAAAATAACTTGTTGTAAACATAATTTATTTTATTGTTGCTAACCTACAGTACTCTTGACAATTATCTTTTTACATAATAATATTTAAGGAAAATGTGTTGTTGCTTGACAACATTGAAGTTATTTCAAAGAATACCAATATCTGTCAGTGAAGATCTAAGATATAAGAATTACATTTTCTTAAAAATGTCTTTATTATCTGCCCGTCAAAAGGCTGATAAAAGATGAGGTATTACAAATTCTGTAGAAATCACAAAAATATTCAGTTACTAGCCCGTCACTACTTACTCAGACATAATATTGGGTCCTTACCTATGAAATTGGTGTTTATTTCCCTCTTAGTATTTTGTCTGTAACTATTAAGATTCAGAGTATTCCTAAAAAATAATTACCTCGTCTAAAAATAGACTATATTTTTGAGCTCTTTTGATTTGTTTTGATAATTTGTTGTAAGTTTAATTGTGTTAAAATTGGACACGGAGACAACTCTTTTTAAGTGCCTCCCGAATACATCATTTTATTTGCATTCACTTAAAAACGATAAATAATTTTTATGAAGTGTGATATTACACGTATTACTAAAGCTTGTCTAATGATAGATGCCAAATATTATTATCTTTGGATTTGTCGTTGTGAAGAAAACTGAAAAAATTTTAGTATGGAAAATGCAGAATTCCCCGAAATCTCCATACAAAACACCAATTTCATAGGTAAGGACCTAATAATATAGAATTGTTATATTCCTTTTCAACAAACATTTATTATATAATATCAGATTTTGCAATCACGTTAGGTAGATCTAAAAGCTATGATTTTACAATTAAAAAGAGGTATAAAGGTTGTGTTATTTCTGCATATATTATAATTTTTTATAGCTTCTCTTACAAAGTTCTTTTTGCGATTGATAATATTAAGTTTTATGGACACACCTGCTTTGCATGGTTTACACCTGCTTTTGTAATCAGTATGGCAGTATATAACTCACTTATTTGGTTATCATCTAAATTATTATTTATATAAGAACACTTTACGCCTAAATCCCCGAAGGGGAAAGACGAAGAATAAATAACGTTATGACAACTATGTAATAAGGGTTCCCTATTATTGATATGCTCCGAGTAAACGTTCAAATTTTTCTGTGTACTAGATAATCACCAATAATGACCAGTCAATAATCGTATTTATTTTTGAAGTATATTTTTGAAGTATCCGAAAATTGTTTACCTATTGCTCATACTTTATAACCATTTCTTACCATTTCATGAGAATTGCTTATTACATAATTTACAAGACTCAATACATTTCTTAATTTTGACTTAAGAATCTGTAGCGTTGTTACTGTGTTTCATAAGTACAATTTAGCCCTTTAAGTATAAAAGTTGATTAGCAATTAAGCTATTAAAATCTAAGGCTAGCCACACACACGTTATAATAATATCTATATACATATAATAAAACTGTCGAGGTCGAATGTCTGTACATAGAAAAAAAATGCTTAAAATCAGGTCAGGGGGATGTAAAAAGAGGGAAAATACCAAAAATATATTTTTTAATTGTTCTGTTTCTCTTTATGTTTGTCTATTTGTACGGGCTAATCTCCGAAATGGCTGGACCGATTGGACCTTATATCCCTGGTCAACATCTTAGATTGTTTTTTATTTCGGAAAATCAAAGGTTCCCGTGGGATAGTGCAACAACCATAGTTATCGCGTGCGAAGTCGAGTGCAACAATTAGTTGTCAATAAAATGCATAATTTGACAATACTCGTAATATTGCGTACGTGCGGCCAGTATTCCGATATTGTGTAGTATGGTATGCGGCACCATACATTGACTAACATTCTTGTCAATGGTGGATTGACAATATTATTGTGTGTGTGCGACTAGCCTAAGAACTTTCACATAGTTACAAAGGACACGTATACGTTAGAATGGTCTGTCATCCGTAAATATTTTAATTCTTTTTTAAATATGTTGTGAGCAAATATATCTATGCATTTTTAAAAGCAATATTATGCTTTGGATAATATTGCAAAAGTAAATAGTAAATATGACTATTGACCGGCCATTTTCACGGTCACAGTAAGGGTGATCATACCCATGGTCCGGGATTAAACTGGTCAAGCCAAAGATTTTTCAGTTTTAGAACATTTTTTATTTTTAGGTTTGCAAGAACTTTGGTAGGTCGTCAAGTCTGTCGTGGTAAACAGCTTTCGGAGGATTCATTTGAAACTTAATTATATTTGGGGTAGAATATAAATAATTGATGTATAGGGAGGATGAGGACGCTAGATGGAATGAGGAGCTAGTGGCGTAGTGGGTAGTACGCTTTGGCTTTCGATATTGAAAACAAACCTATCTTCGCCATGGTCAGGCCTTTGATTGGTGACCAATAACTTTGTGATCTCAAACTCCTCCGTGCATCGCAATTGCAACAATTTCTACCCATCAACCCGCATTGGGCCAGCAGCGTGGTGGTGTAACGGCCCGTACTCCTCATGTGTCTTGTCATGAGGAAGGCCCGAGCCCAGCAGTGGGACGTATATTGGGTAAGGACAGTTTATAGGGAGAACGAAACTCTTGCAGACTCCTGCAGACTCCTGAATGCCTGTACCTTCTCTAGACAAGATCTACTGGTAGTCTTTTAGATAGATAAAGTCTTTATATGCAATAATTACACATACACATACTTACAAACAAATATAGGTAGAACATACAAAGTTCTTCTATATTAACATGTCATCATCATCATCAACAACCTCTGCTCGTCCACTGCTAGACATAAGCCTCCCCTAATGCACGCCACCGCTCTCGATCTTCGGTCGTTCTCATCCAGCCCACTCCAGCCAACCCATCTTGTCACAGGGCGTCCCACACTGCGTTTGCCGAGTCGCGGTCTCCACTCAAGAACTTTACGACTTTATTAACACGTGTGCCATAAGAATGCATAGAAATAAAAAGGGTGATAGCTCAGATTAAGGCAGTCTGGTAGGGAAAAAAACAAGTAGGAAATGCTTAGTTAATATTTTAATGTTTTATTGTCTCTGGTAAGAATCTCTGAAACTAGAAAGGGGAGAAGATGTAGTTCTGAAAATATCTAAAGACGTCAGCTTAGGTGTGCGTGTCGTAAAGGAGATGGCAGATTGCAGGAGTTCCACTTCCTAATCTGCCTTTCCGCTATTATTTGACAATAGCATACATTTGAATAATATAAACAAAGAACGAATACAATGGAATCACAAACCAATCAAGGATATTCTTCGAAGTGGAATGAAATTTAATGAATCGAAAACAACTTAGGTATGCAATGGAGATGCAACGACCGGACAAAGGAAATTGTATTCGAGGTGTAGAATCGGTAAGCTGTATTTGCGTAAATAATTGAATTGAAAAAAAATCTAGATATTTTTATTTACAAAGTTGTATTTATCCGCCAGAATACTGGCACAAGAATAACACAAGAAGGATAATATATCCAATTTTATCTAGTAAAACTTATGTTAGTGTGAGAAGTTATATGTTTAATTTATAAAAAAATCGGTGAACATACAAAAAAATATATATTAAGCTATGAATCGAGAGCGGTGGCGGGCATTAGGGGGGCCTATAATCAGCAGTGGACAAACATTGGTTAATGATGATGATTCTCTTCTTTTACTTACATTTTTATCCTGGTGACGTGTGGGTCCCGGAGGTAATGCGAACTTCTTGTTTCTTATTTGTATATTTGTAAATAAAGAACTAAGCACAAATAGTGCCTTTGGTAAACTTATAAAACTTTATCATCAATACTTGAATTATAACGTTACTAGTTTTTATAATTTTAATATTATCACTTTTATAGTTATATTTATAATAACTTACGTCGAGCCAACAGCTCCAGATGCTGACTCTGATAGTAATGATATTCAAGAACAAAATAATAAAAAAGCAAACAGACGGTAAATTTAAAAACAGAAATAAAGAGAAAATGGCCAGAGAAGAGCGCAATAATAGCAAAGAGTCGCTAATACTGATATAGCGCCTCGTTACCATGGAATAGGATATGACTTATTAAGTGTAACTATCTACAGAAGGTGTGAATATTTTGCTGTGAATTTTAAATAAATTCTTTTTAATAAAAAGGTCTAGGGGTCGGGGGGGGGTCTAGGGGGTAGGGGTCTAGGGTCTAGGTCTTGGTTATCTGTCTCTCCGCCTAAAATACTTCGTAATTCTACATGGATAATCACAACACGCTTTTTTCTTCACCAGTAATTGTGTGTTGAACAATAAAATTGCTGCACTAAGTAAACAAAGCAATGTACCAATTAATGTTAAGGTTGTTCCATCAGTTCTTCCCCGAAGTAATCTTTGCTGTAATGTCAGTAAGATGAAATCAGAGTATTTATTCATTAGTGGTGTCACAATTATTACTAATAATTTAATAATATTCCTGCTATATCCTACAAACTACTCCGAGATATTGATCTCGGAGTAGCTGTCCTTCGCGTGAATTCTGCTATCCATCCATCTATAGGCATGAATGAGACAATTGATAATTATGTAGGCATTTTATTGAATGATACATCTTTATCGTTCTTTATTTACAAACTTGCAATAAATTCTTGGAATCTGACCTTATTTTAATCAAATTGAGATTGAGGAGAAACAATATGTGAAGCACCTAAATTAAGTAAACTTTTAGTTACGAGTATTATGTAAGTAAACATATGAATTGGGTAATCATTACCTGGATTCAATAAATGATTTAATTATTTTATTTAGGAAAGCAACAAGATTTAATTTACGATATTGATGACGAAAATTTTAAATTGAATTAGAATAATAAATGGATTTTATTTGACATACTAGAATAGATTATAGTCTAGATAATCTATATAATAAAACAGTAGAGTTCGAATGTCTGTGCATAGAAAAAAATGCTTAAAACAAAGTCAGAAGGATGTAAGAAGAGGGAAAATACAAAAAAATAATTTTTTGTTTCTCTGTCTGTTTGTACGGGCTAATCTGCGAAATGGCTGGACCGATTTCAATGAAATTTTCCCTGGTCAACATCTTAGATACCACTTAGATATTTAAGGGTTCCCGAGGGATAGTTAAAAAAACATAGTAACCGCGGACGAAGTCGCGGGCAAGGCAACAGCTTGTTAATCAATATTAGTCGTAAGTAAAGTTAAATATTCGCATACTCAAATTCATACCGCTCAAGTTATTAATACAGTATGTCATCATCAGTCCCAAAGTTTTTTATTTGACCGTTTTATTATTCTCCTTAGTTAGTTGGCTTTACATCATCATACATACATCCATCACACATACATCATCACACGCAACCTTAAATGTTTTGCCATCTTATATCTAATTGTTTAAAGAAAAGTAATAATTATGACCTTCTTACGAATTTTAGAGATACTTGTGTTTACAGTGAATAAATTGGATCCAATCCAAGACATTTCTGCTGAAAGATATCAACTCTTGAACACTTCTTCAGAATTTTATTTTCAGTAGTAATTTAACGTCTATTGGAATTGTTTTTACTTTTTAAGTTTTCCGAAAAAAAACTAAACGACTTTTGGGAACATTTGTCTCTGTAATGGAAAGAAAAATGGGTTAGAAAGATTTTACTTTGAATGGCAGAAGAATAATTAATTATTGGTGAAAGTATAATTATCGGTGAAATGCAATCTTCTTGCATCTTATATTGTAAAAGTGGTATTGCAAATTAACTCGGTTGGTGGAATCATGAATCCGCATAGATTTAGAGGAAACCGAGGACCGTGTTGAGCGGGACCTTCACCCAAATACTTCTGGTTGTGTAGGTGGGATGACCACTTGGTCAGACGGTTGTCTGAGCAATTTTGTTCTTATACTACAAATAATAAGAGTGTATCGGTTGACTGTATCATCGGTTACTGACACCGGTTAAATTAAGACTGTCTGATGACTAGCTATTGGCCGAATGTGTTCCTGACTCATGGGGTTTTACATAACGTTAATTTAAACTAACTCGAATAGATCAATATGTGCTAAAGTAGTTTTATCTTATCTTATTATCTAATGAATATTAAAAGGAGATGACAAGAAATAAATGTAAGCCGTGCGTATATTGTGAGTGATATCTGTCCAGTCATTTTTTCTGTTCCGTGTTTCTGTCTGCCTCTAGGGGATAAAGGCGTATTTATAAGTATGTACTCGTACTTAAGTATGTAATTTAGTAAATTAAATACACCCTTTGCACTTCTTTTTATTGCCACTGTTATATTTAAAAAAATATATAAAAAATTAAATGTTTGGGTGATGAATTTTCAGGCATTTGTTCTCCAGTCTTGGATGTTTATATATATTAATATGTATTTATATATATTCAGGATATTTGTATGTCTATCTATTAAACATATTTATCCTACATCTAGTATCCGTGACACAAGCAGCGTTAGTTGCTTAAAATAGGGCTCGTTGATAGGAGTGAATGTTTGAAGATATTATTATTCACTGATTAAAAATGTGAAAGAATCTTGTACAGTTACATCGACAAATAGTTTTTTTGTGTGCGTATTTTTTTCAATAATTTCAGCACAATTTAATGTTTTATCGTTAAATTGGAATCGAACCTGCTTCCTGGTAATATTCTACCTTCAGTACTTCTGCTTTGACCTATTACAATGTTATCACAGGGTTATATCTGATGACAATCATTCCAATTCCATGTCCGCTTCTGCGCTGAAGGCCGGGGTTAGCTATTACTAAGATTAATCCTCTCGTGACAACGGACAATTTGTACCGCCTAGTTAACACTATTGCTCTAATTACCTTAACTTTTACAATGATTGAGTTATTTACCCCTACCATGGGTTTCAAAATTGAAACGTTTGGTACTATTCGTGTTTCTTTTAATCGGCTTCGGACCATTTTTAACCGACTTCAAAAAAAGGAGGTTCTCAATTAACTTTTGTATTAAAATTGTTTTAGAGTTGCTCTTTTTTCAATGTTCCTGAAGAAGTCTTTGGCCACTTACTCAATATATTTAATTTGTAATTTAAAAGTATGATAACTAAAAGGTTTTTTTTGTTTCGCTGTTAGGTATTTGATTATTAATCCTAATGAATCACACACATCAACGATTTTAAAAACACAAAAGGATTAACTATAATTACTATTTCTCTTATTTGACCTAATAAAGCTGTGTGTGTGAATACAGAATCTGCATATCTTTGCAATCTTTCCTATGAAAGAGTCACTACTCACTACAGTCTGAATAATTCAAAAGTTGCATTTTGACAGATGAGCTTTATGGACCATTTGACATTGTTATGGGAATCGATTAATCTCACTACAAACAACTGTCAAAATGCACAACAAATAACTGTCAAAATGCACCTATTAAATTATTCAGACTGTAGTTAGGGAAAGCTAGGTTCACTAAGAATTGAACAAGATTATTTTATGAAAACATGAAATGAAAAACAAAATTTTTTTGAATAGATCATTTGTTGGGTTTTTATAAATTTGATTTTTATTATTATTTGATTATTGATAAAATATATTAAAATTCTCAATGCTCGTAAACAACTTGAAAACGTATCATTACGAATTTTTCGCCACCTACCCACATTTCACCAGATATGAAGGTGCATCATATTACACAATTAAAACGATAAAAAACAAGATACAACTTTTGGTTACAGATTCACACGGTAGGTAGGTACTTAATCATCTGCATAACAATTTCGGCAGCAATTGTGAAGTGTTTTTATATTCTAAATTTAGATTTAGTTACTTATATTATTTATTCGATCAATATTACTACTAAAATAAAAACACTTCAGTTTTATCTGCAATTTTTAAGTAGATGTCAAAGAATATGAAATATTCATAGATTGCGAGGCGACTATTGATAGTTTCGTGAAAACATTTATTTTTAAAATCTATGTCTTATCGCATGAACGTGGCTATAGTGATATAGTTTCTGCTTATCAATAATATGACGTACGTATAGATTGCAGGCCATTTACGCGTGTACGATAACTCCAGTTACACAAAATTCTATTAAAGATTTTGTTAAGTTAATCAGTAGAAATTACTCACAAAATTTTCAACTCGGTTCCTACTCCTAGAGCTAGGTTTAGGCGGTCCTTAAAATTTATTTTTAGGGGTGAGTTTTGAAACACCTTGTAGAGTAATAATGAGAAAAAATCTAATAAAAAGAAATTGTACAATTCAAAATATTATCATAAATATAGCGATAACCTTTATAGTCTAAGATTTATAAACAAAAAATGTAAGCAATAATTAATCAGCCAAATAGCCTATACTTACTAATACTTTACGAAGACCATAATATTATTGTGCTTTTATTATTTAATTGACTCATATTCGTATCAATAATAATTCCACCCAATAATATAATAAATGTTTTTGTTTATTCAATATTGGGTCCTCACCTATGAAATTGGTGTTTTTATTCTGTCTTAGTATTTTGTCTGTAACTATTAAGATTCAGAGTATTCCTAAAAATAATTACCTCGTCTAAAAATAGACTATATTTTTGAGCTCTTTTGATTTGTTTTGATAATTTTTTGTAAGTTTAATTATGTTAAAATTGGACACGGAGGCTACTCTTTTTAAGTGCCTCCCGAATACATCATTTTATTTGCATTCACTTAAAAACGATAAATAATTTTTATAAAGTGTGATATTACACATATTACTAAAGCTTTTCTAATGATAGATGGCAAATATTATTATCTTTGGATTTGTCGTTGTGAAGAAAACTGATAAAATGTTAGTATGGAAAATGCAGAATTCCCCAAAATCTCCTTACAAAACACCAATTTCATAGGTAAGGACCTAATATTTGTGAAAGCAGTGTGTAGTTATGTAAAACCTTCCTTAAAAAAAGTTATAACACTGGGACTACACGCGACGTACATAATGTAGTATATAGTATGTAGTTCCTTAATAAAACCCAAAAATGTATAATTGTTGAGGGCTAAAAGTAGATAGAGAGAGAGAAAGAGAGAGAGTTTGAGTTTTGCTACTTTCTTTTATCGTATTAAGCTGTTATATCAATATTATATCATGTTGTGGTTTTTTTTTCTATTTTTTTTTATTCAACAGGTTGCCAGACACCAAACATGCAGGTTGTCCACCTAGGGTATGTTTACAGTAGCTCTAGAATACTTACATGTAACCATAGAAGAAGACCAAAGAAGCGATGGACCGAATACGTGAAGAACGATATGAGAGTAAAAGAAGTGGATGCTGAGCTGGTGAGTGTCAGAGGAGAATGGAAGAAGAAGACATGTTGTGCCGACCCCACCTAGAGTGGGAAAAGGGCAAGAAGAAGATGAAGACTTACAGGTAACCATAAACCTGTAATCATGTTTCATTCAGTCCACAGACTTAATGTCGGAATTTTATCGACAAATCAAATCAATTCAAAGTGTGTTTAAATTAAATCAATTCAAAGTGTGATTTTATTTTTCATAAAATGCCACCTATTTCCATTTATTTGTAAACAAGGTGCGGGCGTCAGTGGTAAATTCGTTGTATGAAGTCATGTAGAGGCGTTACAAACATGTTTGAGGTCTTATTTGTCAGGTGGAAATGCAGGCAATATGATAATTTATGAGATATTGAACCAACTTAAAAAAAATACTAAAAATAATAAATAAACTAATATTGCATTTGCAAGTATCAATTAAGACCTCAAGCATGTTTTAGGACCTTTATAAGACTTAATATTACAAATTTAACACTGACGCCCGCACTTTGCTTAAAAATAAATGTAAATAGGTCCCATTATATGAAATTTACTTAAATCTCACTTAAAATGCGTTAAAATCACTGGTTAAAATTGATCAAACTTTCCGACATTAAAAGCTCTGATACCGGTACCCAAACTCGCTATATTAGGTCCTTACCTATGAAATTGGTGTTTTGTATGTAGATTTTGGGGATGTCTGCATTTTACATACTAACATTTTATCAGTTTTCTTCACAACGACAAATCCAGAGATAATAATATTTGGCATGTATCATTAGACAAGCTTAAGCAATATGTGTGTGAACACGCTTGATAAAAATTATTCATCGTTTTTATGTTAATGCAAATCAAATGATGTATTCGGGAGGCAGTTAAAAATAATTGTCTTCGTGTCTAATTTTAACACAATTAAACTTACAAAAAATTATCAAATTAAATAATACGAGCTCTATTTTTAGAAGAGGCAATTATTTTATAAGAATGTTCTGAAACTTAATAGTTACGGACAAATTGCTAAGACAGAATAAAAACACCAATTTCATAGGTAAGGACCCAATATTTGTCTATTCAGTCATTGCATTCACGCTATACCTGATTCTATATCTATTTTGCATTTGTATACGTATATCTCACGTATATGTATACACCTCATTTACTATTAAAATGATTAAGCAACCTCTACCGTAAGATGCTGAAACCGCAGGCCGTACAAAAATATATTTTTTTCAAAATTCAAAAATTCAATCACTAACAAATGACATACGTCGTTGTCAATTGTCACGAATGTTCACCGATTCTTCGAACAAATTGTTTTCATTTTAAAAAAGGACGCCCTAGATTCCGCATCGTATTCCTTGAGTACTTTTATATTCGACAACAATTTGTCTCATGTCGAAGTGGATGTCATACAAAAATTAATACTGAAGACGGCGTTTATTGGCAGTCAATGTCAATAGAGTAGTGGTGATTGCGCGGGAATATTGCCTCAGCCACCCTTACTAAATTCGCCACGCTGCGGAGGTCCGTGATCAAAGTCATGAAGATCAAATTGCGTAAGTTTCATTTCATTACTGCAATCACGTTATAGTTCCATTAATCTTTTACCAATCGTTATGTAAGTATAAAACAAAAACTTTACGGTCTATACTAGCATTAGCATACGTCCATCAGTAGGTACAATTTCCATTAATTTCTCTAAGCTTGATTACGTATCAGAATAAACCTCATAATAAACACGTTCCTAATTCCTAAAAAAATCTTACATTTCTTTAAAATCTTATGCAAAGACGATGAGAGCTATTATAATCAAAACACTACATTAGGTTAATATGCATAGGTTCCCATCGGTTTATTATCAAAATGAAAAAAGCCATTTTGAAGTCGTGAAAACTTCGCTTTTCTCAATTTTTTTTTCAATTAAATTTATATCTTGATGAGAATAACTGTTATTACTTTATTTTCCGAGGTTATTGGAAAATTGTACATCATTAGATTTGTACATCATTATTACAACCCGTTCAGGTCATAAGTAGTTTTCACAATGCACATATTAAGTTTTCCACATAATATGTAGAATAATTACGTTACAGATTTAATTTTTGTAGTGTATTTCTTACCTTTCAGCCCGCGACCGCTTCCCATCAACGTCATCGACAGATGAAAATGAAAGCGGCACGGATTGGGACACGGACCCCACGAGGCACCCCGCCATGATGCTCCCACGGCACCCTCCACCACCACAGGTAAATTATTTCTCTATTCAATTTAGTAATACTAGTTAATTTGGCATCACTCACTCGCTCGCTAGCTAGAAAGCTATGTTTTTATTCACAAAATCAGTTCATGTTTTTCGGTCTCTCTATTCTTGCATGTAATCTACACGAAATTACATACATATAATCACGCCTGCAATCCCCGAAGGGGTAGGCAGAGTCCAAGGAGCACTGTGTTCCTTAAGACCACATTTAGCCATACAAAAATTGGGTTTGGTCAGATGAAAAATCGTGAAAGAGTAGTAACAAGTGGCTAGCTCATCGCCTACACAATCACAGACCCAGTACCCAATACGCCAATACGCGGCTATACGAAATTATTGGTCAGATACCCATTTTGTCCCAGTTCTTTATCTTAAAATATAGCTTCATTTGACTCGCGTTATTATGAATCATGTTTATTATAGGATTTTCGGGTAAAGTTCATTCTATCGTACCTGCAGGATTTTCTCTGACCTCAACAAATTTTTTTAAAGCTTCCATGCTTTTTTCTTTGACTGCGCTAAGAATTAAAAACTTTGAGGGTGGAAGCTCTGCTTAAAGCTTAAGGCTTTCGTTTAAGGCAGAATACGAAATAGAAACTAAAAGATGAAGTAGACTGTAAGCTATTTAACCTACAACGTTTGAAATGCCTTAAATTAAGTCCGTGGTAAAATCCTCGTATAAATTGTAAGTTTGTCGTTATTTCAGAACTTAGCACCTCTGCCCCAGGCTTACCAGGCTCATCACCAGATCGTGGGGTCAGTGCGCAAGCGCCGCGGGAACTTGCCCAAGCAGTCCGTGAAGATCTTGAAGAGGTGGCTGTACGAGCATCGCTACAACGCATACCCTAGTGACGCTGAGAAGTTGGCGCTTAGTCAGGAAGCAAATTTGACTGTATTGCAAGTATGTATTGTCAAAAAAGTTATATCGTTACCAGACCTTCTTATTCGAAGATTCAAGAGAGATTGTAATATTGCATAATATTGAGTTTAAATCAGAGGCTATTTCCTCGAATATTTTTATCAGGTCATTAATATATTTCATGAAATATTTTATCTCACTTTATATTGACATAAAAACACCTGAGATACAAAGTAACGATAGTATTGTAAAAATGATATTCGCAATAGCTGTGATTCATTGTTTACCTTTTTTAAAATCTGTGACGATTTTACGATATGCATTATTATCGGCTTCAAGGAAACCGAACGTACTTTGGGTTTGATTTTATGCAATGGCGAATTTTTCCTCCTAGTCCATTTACTCGGTCAACGCAGTAATCTCTATGTTTTGATCCCTCACCCAAGATGTGGAAACAGATCGAAGTTTTGTTTCAAATATCGAAGACACTGCGCCACCAAACTAAAATAAACTTTATCGTTATATTTTAGGTATGCAACTGGTTCATCAACGCCCGCCGGCGAATTCTTCCGGAGATGATCCGGCGCGAGGGCCACGACCCGCTGCACTACACGATCTCGCGGCGCGGGCGCAAGCAGCCCGGCCCGCTGGGCGTGGGGCCCATGGTCGGGATGCCCATGCCGGGCCCGTCCACGTCGGCTGGCACCTTGGGCCCGGGCTCAAGCGTCACTGTCACCTCTTGGGATGGGGTTGTAGTACAGGTTTGCATATATTTATTACAAATAGAGTATTTTAGTCCTCCTATCCTGCACTTACTGTGAA
Organism: Parapoynx stratiotata; assembly: GCA_910589355.1. Lineage (NCBI taxonomy): Eukaryota > Metazoa > Arthropoda > Insecta > Lepidoptera > Crambidae > Parapoynx > Parapoynx stratiotata. The sequence goes on from OU342461.1 coordinate 15,382,040, forward strand.
CGAGTCCAGCAATGGCTTATTGGGATTGCGATACAGCTCTTAAATCTGTGATACCTGATACAACTCTGGTATCAAAGGCACATACTTATTCTAGTCAAATCTATTGACAGTCAGGTTGATTATTTACTTATTTAGCTATTACTTTGATTGAAAAGTATTGAAGAATTCTGACTCACGCTTACCTTTTGATGCCTCTATTTAATTTTTACATTAAAATATTTTGTTTGCTCATTACTAATGAAAAAAAAAATCATAGTAACAGAGTACCTAATGAAAATGAACTCTTCGAATGATTCATAGCAGAACGAGGTTGACGTTCGTAACCACGAGTACGGCGCAGGGGATGGTCTGCTGGTGTACCGCAGCGACGTGGACGAGTTGGGAGACGCAGAGGAGGGATACTCCAGCGCGCTCAGCGAGGAGGAGGTCAAGTACGACCCTTCGGTGTGGCAGTCGGTCATCAGATACGCACCAGACGATCGCCACTTCCATCCCGCTTCTAGAGGGTAAGCTAGCATTTCCAGTATAGTTGTTGCATTTTATGATGGCGATATTCGCTCTTAACGCCTTAAGATAGAGTCTAAAGTCGAATGACTTAGTCGCCTTTGTGAATTGCAATCTGTATACCATAAAATCCAGATTCATTAGTAAGTAATGTGAGCATAAATTTTTGGACTGCCTTGTTGAGCATGCAGGAAAATAATAGTGTCAAATGTAATTTTATTCATCTCACGTTACTTTGTTCTTTGACGTCAAAGCGCTTTTCTAAGACCTATCCTTGCCCTGACTTTGAAATTTAACGCAACCTAGACGTGATCGGTCCAAATCCAAATCCATTGTCCTCAAACAAATTTCCGATACGGCAGGCGACCCGTGAATCAAATGTGAGGAACAGTTTCGTGCCAACCAAGAAAAGGACCGTACCGCGTCAACGCATAAAGAGCGAAAACTAACACGGGCCGCTCAATTCCCTTAGAACTGCAGCCGTCGTTACAGTTGCGACATCGGAGGAGCTGGGGCGAGCGACGGACCCGCTGACGGTTAGGGATGGGGGCTGGCGACTGCCGCCGGCGCCGTTGCCGGCGCCGCAGGTGCCACAGGTGCCGATGCCGCAGGTACCACTGCCGCAGGCACTGCGCCCGCGCCGCATGCAGGTGAGCACGCCGCCGCCGCCCGCACCGCCGCCCGTCGCCGTCGAGCTCGAGGTCGCTGCCACTGATGTCTGGTGCCACACCTACTCCACCAACGACAGTTAATTCAATATTAAGAACTGATATTGAACATGTTTACGTTTTAGTAAAGCTTGCAGATTAGACTGCTTGTCCGCTGGGGCGGGGAGATCTTGAGCTATGACAAAATAAACCTATAGTATTGCTTCAAGAGTTCGTTTTGCTAATTATCATAATTAACCAATTGCTTAAGACCTCAGCTCGTTTGTGGACTGGCAGCCTTAGGTTATCTGTTCAATGGAGTGGAAAGGAGGACCGGAACTTGAGCAGTCAAAATTAGCCAATAGCGTTGCTCCATTAAGCTGTTCGGACATCTCGATTATCCAATTGCTTGAAATCTCCGCTCCCTGGCTCTGCGTGACTGCCTCATGTGGGGGGTTCGTCGCTGATTTTTAAAGTTAATTTATGTTGAATTGAATTTATGTGAGTCACCATATAAGTTTAGTCATTTCGATATTAGTTGGTGTACTAAATTGTGGTTCCAGTTGGTAGACCACACACTTTCAAAGCTTCCAGAATATCAGCGATGAAAGACGAATATTTCTCCATTTAAATTGGCCCTGCAAGAATAGTATCCACGAGTGGATACTGAAGATCCAATTAGATTAGGCACAAAAGTGTTTGTTCTGGATGTTAATGTTAGATCTCATGTATAAATCAATAATGTCTTCAGGCGACGTCGGTGTTAAGACTAATTCGGAATTTATATCATGCTCATAGCTGTTAAGGTGTGAATTATTGTTTTAATTTCAAGTTACTTTATGTATAATAAATAAATTACAACAAAGCTGTCTTTTCAATTGTAGTCTAGTGTTTTAATACCGGCATCACCTGATATTGTTTTTCTTGGACATTTCTATTCGGGTTTTTGAATGAGCCGTGTTTGCGCATGCGCAGGTGGTGCCGGGTGGGGGCGTCGGGGGCCGGGGCGATCGGGACCAATTCCGGTGTTTGTATCTGCTCGTAGAGACTGCCGTTGCTGTACGCCAGAAAGAAAAAGAACAAGAAGAATCAATGCTACCTTTGTAATCCAAAACTAATTAATCATTTCTTAAATTTATCTTAAAAATAAGTGGAATTATAAATCATTAACACGTTAAATGCTATGATAATGCTATGTCTAGCATTTTATAGCATTGTACACTTTAAGGGTGCTTTTCCACTACAGATGTTCTATACTACGTTGCTATAGATGCGTATAATATTCACCAACCATATTTATTTGTGTACATAGCACTGCGTAGAAACGGAAACAGATTTATTACATACTAAAGATCACGCCTTTTTCCCACAGGGGAAAGCAGAGATTACTTTTTTCCACTTACTACGATCCTAGCATACATCCTTCGTTTCCTGTCTCTCATAACTGCTGCTTTTGAACCGCGGGTGTATTCGACCTCCGTGGTTGAGTGGTCTGTATGCCGGTCTCAAGGCGTCGCCATCTCGAGAGGTTCTGGGTTCGATCCCCAGTGGGGGCAAATGTTTGGCTGAGGAATTTTCAGGCATTTGTTCTCCAGTCTTGGGTGTTTATATATATTTCTATATATTCAGGTTATTTATATGTATTATTTATCTATTAAATATATTTATCCGTCATCTAGTGTCCGTAACACAAGCAGAATTAGTTGCTTAAAATGGGGCTAGTTGATAGGTGTGAATGTCTGAGGATATTATTATTATTATTATTCATTGGTACACCCGCGCTTCAAAAGTCAACCGCGGCTCACTCTCATAAACATTCTATTTCGTAGGAGAATTACTAAGAATTTCATCAAAGGTATTGTTAGGCAAGGTACCAAGGTTTCGTTCATAACATTTTTATTTTGAAAGCGTACACCTGTTATTCATAACTTCACATTTACACCACTGCTCTTGACTGCTATGCTGACCAATGAACATGATTGGTGGATATCTGACGCATCCATAGCAATGTACTGTACAGTCTCTGGTTGGAGAACTTCCCTAACTCCGCCTAGTTTGTAAAATACGTTTTAGTTGAATTGAAACTTGAAATACGTGAAATGGATCTTTTGTTTGCAAGGCATTCTTAGTAATAGTTTATATTATAATTAATAATACCTAGTATTTTACTACTAGAATCATAATTAAGCGAAATATAGGCGGTAAGCTTTAATTTTTTTACGTTCGTTACATTGACATGTATTTAATGTTGAATCGTTTTAAAAAAGATAATTGTTTAAATACTTATTTGACTGGGGCATCAAACCAGGCGATGGGACCTTAGATCTTTTAAAGTCGTTAATTGAACTTTAGAATTTATTTCCCATTTCTATTATATAGTCACTTGTTGAATAAAGAAATTAGTAAAATAATAAACAATGATATGCCCATTGCCTATTTTTATTTACATTGCATGTAGATTTTAACCGTCTTACCACAAAAAACTTAAACATCTGTTAAGCAAGTGTTTTAAAAAAACGTTACCACAAGACCGTGTTTTACGATTGTCTAGAGCTAACCGCGGCTTAAACATCGTCTAAACAAAAATTTAACAGGCGTTGAACGCGTACTTAAACTTTAAATTGCGTTTAGTTAAACAAGTGATAGACAACTGTTCAATTTGTCTTTTGTGGTAAGACGGTAATTATTTTTTATTAAGTTGGCCAAGGCAAGGGAAAAGACGGCGAGGTCGACCTATAATGCGATGGCTCGACGACATCGAGCGAGTCGCGGGAAATACCTGGGGACGGATCGCGCAGGACCGGAAAGATTGGCACAAGAGAGAGGAGGCTTATGCCCTGCAGTGGGCGGTAACGGGCTGATATGATGATTATGATGAATTTGTTTCTCAGAAAATATCTGTAAAAATATCAAAAAGGCATTATGATGTGTATATATTTCAGAAAGCTATTAGCAGAGGTTATTATTTCAATGTCCATTATTTTTCCAGCACTGTTGTCACCCCAATGCACTTGTTATACGGTTATTAGGTAATGGCTATCAAACCAGGCGATAGGACATACCCCATATTTGTTGTCACCCTAACTACCCATTAAATGCCTTTAGTACTCGATCGAATGGACTGTACAGGCGCTTACAAAAGTGTTTCACTTTTGTGGCCTATTTGATAAATATAATTTCGTAAGTATTAACTGTAGCTTCAAATGAATGACTTTTTGAGGGAGTGGACTTAGTGTTAATTAGGAGCCAATATTGGGAATAACTAGAGAATGAAAAAGACCGTAACAAGTTCAAGAGCTAATAATTGTAAAGTGAAAAGACACAATGTCATTAATAAAAAAAGTATAAAAATATAAATATTATTAAAAAGGTGTTCAGTCCTGCACAGACTTCAAAATATTTTTTTACGAAGTCGTCGGTTCATAAAGTTTCTTTTCTGAACTCTAGTGTCTAAATAGCACATTTGGGGTCAACACAACAGACAATTTTATGTATATTTCGTATAAGGTCTACTTACGTCACTTAAATCAGAGCCAACGTCGGGCCAACATCGGGGCAGTGGAGGGGAGCGTGAAATTGCCTCCTAGATCGCCTCGTGTGATTTTTAGTATGTAGAGTAGGAGCAGACTTAATGATCTAATTAAGAGCCGATTCTAGGACCTACTTAAGGACCTCGTCATAAGCCTATATACGTCCCACTGCTGGGACAGGCCTTCCTCGTGGAGAAACACATGAGTAGTAAGGGCCGTAACACCACCACGCTGGCCCAATGCGGGTTGGTGGGTAGAAACGGTCAAAAATGCGACCAGGACCAACGGCTTAACGTGCCTTCCGAAGCACGGAGGAGCTCGAGATCACAAAGTCTTGGTCACCCATCCACGGCCTGACCATGGCGAAGGTAAGGCATGGCATGGCATGGCATGGCTTAAGGTCTATTTAAGGGAAATGAGACAAACCCTTTAGTCAAAGGTGATAATTTTCACCAATAAAAGTAGCAAGTAGAAGAATCAGAAGAATTTTATGTAAAGGGAGGATAGAACCCTTGCAGACCTTCTTGCCTGTATCTTCTCTTGAAAAAGCCTCCCGGTAGTGAACAGGAAGAAATGAATGTAGAGGTAAACAAGTAGAATTGTATTATCATAAGTGTTACTACTTGTTACCTAAATGATTAAATAAAGTATTCCATTTCATTTCATTTCAGAATAAGGTGAAAAAAAGTTAGAAAAATAGGTATAAATAAAATGATATAAATATATTAGCCGGTTTAGGTCGTAAAGACGTTGTAGGCATAATGAACTATTTTTATGTACTTTTATTTGTCAGCTATTCGGAAATAATTTTCGCTGTCACAAATGTTACCCAGTTTTAGGTTCATCAATTTATCTTCAAGTATCTCTTCTGCTTAAAAAAATGGAATTTTATTATTCATTTATTTTTCTTAACCTTTATTATTTTTCTGTATTTTTTTATTCTTTGTCCAGGTCTGTATAATAAAATGTAATAGACTCATATCAAAAATAATGAAAATAATGTGTCATTTACATAGTATTTACTACAAGGTTCCGAAATATACCAAGTTCAATAAATAAGGGATTGCTGTAGAAATTCAATTTAAATAAGTTGTATTTTTCATCTGCCAAAAACGCTATCTACCATTTTCGTGAAATTAGTTGAGTAACGCTTCATGTAAACAATTACTACGCATGGTCCAAAGTCGTCGAATGCCAGTCGCAACCAATCAAGCCTAGCTGTCGGCTATGTCACGCATGCGTATTGAATTGTTTACAATAATCGTGACGCTACGGCACAGATAATCATAAACCATCAGGACCGAAGGCGTTTTTGACATTTAAGCAAAAATTTAATTTATAATTTAAAATTTATTGTGTAGGCTTCAGAAAAATGGTGATAGCTATCAGTAATTAATCATTTGGGGCCCAATAAAAAAAAGGTCAACTAGCCTATTAACGGTTGTCGGCGCGACTGTACCGAATGAAACAATTTGGCGACTGTCCATTTCGAATATGAAAATTGCTTATCTAGTCATCTGATGCTTCGATAACTATATACAATTGTCGAACTAAGCGATACCTGGTTTATAACCGAAAACATTCCCCGCTAAGTAGTCCGGACTTTAGATAATCTTGGATTTTCCGGATAAACGGATTGGATGAGGCAATATTGATAAATTAAGCATATATAAGTAATATATTATATGATATGCTAACTTAGATAACTGACCAAGTTCCACGTTCAGAATGTAGCGCCTTTGCCTGTAACTATAATAATCTTAAAAAAAAACCTTGAAAAACATTCAATAAGTTTTCGTTATTTCAAGCTAGAAAATTGTCTGTGCGCACAAATAATGACTCCCTGAATCTCATCATATTAACCATTTGGCTACATAAGATATACCTAATGGCGATGAAAATGTACTCGTTGATCTCGTTGTTATTGTTAAGCTAGTGCTTATTAGGAAGGCGGTTGCATATATTTATTTATAAGTGCGTATGTAAGTGAAAACAGTTTGTTTTACAATTTTATTAAAGATTATATATTATTTAGTATTAGGTGTTGAATCATATAATTTAATCAAGCATTATTGCGTTTGATAATTTTTTTCCGAGGTCATTTGTTTTCCATGCGAATATCAGCATTACATGAGCCGGGGATGATCACTGCTGGACATAAATGACCTACCGCCAATTATAAGTTTATACATATAAACTTAAGTCCAATAGTAATAAAAATATACAAAAAAATATGTAAATCATAGAATAGTTATTTACATCAATAAGTGGCCATGCTGTTGATGATCTGATATGGTTAAAAATTACGTTACTCATTAACAGATAACTGTACTTTATCAACTGGAAAATCAAAATAATTTTTGCTTAAAAAGTCTTAAAAAATACCTGTTACCAAAAAGAAGGAAATGGCAAAATTCAAGGTTCCACCGAGATTTGAACTCGGATCGCTGGATTCAAAGTCCAGAGTGCTAACCATTACACCATGGAACCGGTTGCGATGCTTACTAAGCGACGAATCTAGCGATTACGTTATGAAAGTACCCAAGTCTGAGCAGAACTAAATTTCCATGTTCATTTTGTGTCAAAGTAAATTACAATATTTGCTATGGTTATGTGGATAACAATCTTTGAACTATAAAAACAATCATTATTCTTCAAGCAAGAACATAAGCAGCAGTATCTCGATAAAGAAATTTTTGGTAATAGTTGGAGATAAGCGGTGCTTACCTCGTTTTAATTTGTATTTTTTATTGGGCTATGACATTTTGTAGGTATTTAAAAAATCGTACACTGAGATGCTATATCTTTGTCAATAAGCCATAATTATGGCGAAGGCATAGTTTCAGGACGGCATAGTTTTTCTTTTCACGAAATATTGTAAAATGTTTATGACATTCATAAGCTTGCGCTAAGACGAATCTAAGCTGAATTAATGCTTTTGATTTTATGATTTTGATTATTCAGTAAAAGTAAACGGCCTATTTTGCTATGCCAGCCATTCTGCACTTTCAAATAGCTGAAAGAACTTATACCCTAAAAAACGCTTTTAACTAGACAAGAGATGATTTAAGTGTTCATGTTTAATACTTCTGCCTACCCCTTCGGGGAAAGAGGCGTGATGATATGTTATGTTATTAGTGTTCAAAAATATACGAAGGAAATTCTTTACTTTTAATTGAGGAGCAATTGAATATTCCTCAATAGTGCATTATGGTACAAGTGTGTAATGTTGGTGATTACCGCTGAGGCGCATTGAGGCCCGAGCCGTCAGGCGAGGGTCTTAAGGAGCCGAGGACGGTAATCATCAATACACACGTGTATCATACAACGTTTTTCAACACACTTCTGAATAATAGATATTTTTCCTTTGAGTTTTCTGGTAGTAAACTTTCCATAACGTTCCATAACATAAATCATTTTCTTCATAAATTGTATTTGCAGACATCATAATTAATAACTAACTAAATAACTTCAAAAGAGAAAACGAGACGAGTTGTGAAAAATGTTTCGTAATGGCGGGAAAAATTAATCAGTTTTCCTATGCGCGCGCATCGGCCATAGACTAATAAATTTCGTAATGGCGGGAAAAATTAATTAGTTTTCCTATGCGCGCGCATCGGCCATAGACTAAAAAATGAGGTTTCTTTTTTTTGGGCTTTTCGCGGATAGCTTTTTAGCGCAAATGTAACCGTAACTCAACCAATAATATTAAAAAAACTATTACTCACTCGTGAATAATAGTAATAAAAAGGTCACAGTTTGATTATAGGTGTCATTATGTGCCTAATTGCCATGGGATTAGAGCCACTTTATAAGGAAGTGTGTTGAAAAATATTTTATTGAATAATTTTATGTACCTACAAATAGACTCCTCCTCTGTGGGCAATAGAGATTTCAATACAAATTAACTAAACAATCTATATCTATACATATAATAAAACTGTAGTGGTCGAATGTCTGTACATAGCTGTACATAGAAGAAAAATGCTTAATATCAAGTCAGGGGGATGTAAAAAGAGGAAAAACACAAAAAAAACTCTGTTTGTCGGTTTGTACGGGGTAATTCCCGAATGGCTGGACGGATTTCAATAAAATTTTGCATGGTGATACCTTATATTCCTGGTCATCATCTTAGATACTTTTTAATCCGGAAAAATGAAGGGTTCCCGAGGGATAATTAAAAAACACCACTAACCGCGGACGAGGTCGTGGGCAACAACTAATTCTCAATAAAAAAACACAATTTCGAGCCTTAATAAAAGCATCGATTAGCCCGTCGTAATAATAACCTAACACAGTGACATATACGAATCAAACACACCCAGAACCTAGGGAATGACCAACAGGCAGGGTTTAATGAAAAACCATCAAATTCCATAATTGATGGGAGCGTGCGGCGGTCTCACCTCGGGTCCCGGGCGACGTGCAATTCACTAATCAGAAATAATAATTCACTGGTAACGTCCGTGCGCGTACGGCGATAACATCGCGGTGGAAGGGTTAGGGTGGGTTACACTGAAATACATTAGCATCCGATTGTCTGGTTAACAGTTTGTTGTAATGATCATTAAATTTGCTCTAGTTAAAGTGTGCTAATTGACACGATGGAATTTCTTCTATTCTCTTAATACTCGCGCCACCACACTCCTTTCCTCATCATATTAATAATGTGATCATTCACTTATTGTCTTCCTTACGTCTTTTCGTTTGTTTTTTTATATGACAGGTAAGCTCATCTTCATCTCACCTGATGGTAAATGACGATAAGGCCGCAGGTGGAAGCGAGCTTCAAGTGCAATCCTCAACTGGGGAACTGGCTATCTTACCTCTGATTGCCGGAACACAACAATGCTTATAACATTGTTATTATGGCGAAAAATTTAGGCTAGACGGTGGTAGCAAGGCAGGCGAGCTTAGAGGTCCTACCACCAACCAAACGGAGCAGAAAACTCCTGCCCCCGTGGAGAATCGAACCGCGGACTTCCCGATCTACACCCGGTGGTGTCAACCACTAGACCAAGGAGGCGGTTAAAATGGTCTGTCTTCTATTTTCTGCTATTTTCTGTAGGTACTAGGAATTGTTTCTCTTTGATTTGGGGTAAAATTATGATGGTAAAATAGAAATTGCATAAAATTTCGTAAAAATAATCAGGTTCCACCGAGATTTGAACTCGGATCGCTGGATTCAAAGTCCAGAGTGCTCACCATTACACCATGGAACCGTTGGAGGTGTTACTAATTTATACAATACCAACAAGGCAGTCATATAATGACCAGGTGTACAAATAGCACAATAAGAGCTAATTAGTGAGAGAGCGCGCGCGAGAGAGAGCAGGCGGTAGACGGTTCCATGGTGTAATGGTGAGCACTCTGGACTCTGAATCCAGCGATCCGAGTTCAAGTCTCGGTGGAACCTGAACATTTTTCGAAGAAGGTCATATTCATTATATCTTTATAATGAATATGACTTTCTTCGTGCTACAAAATATGGCGCACACGTGTAAATAATAATTAAGTAATGTTCTCATATTTCGCTTTATTACAAACAATGCATTTTTATGGCAAAGATTTCATAAAGATACATCGTAACAATAAATTCTGCTGTTGTCAACTGTAATTGAAAAACGAAGCAACATTAGCCGTAGTCGGTCTCTTGGCAGGTGAATTTGGAACCGCGTTTTAATTATAGTTGTTTGTATACATAAAATGAAACAAAATGGATGATGGATGATGGATGGATGGATGAATGTCACATTACAAGAAGGATGCTGAGCATGGATGTGGACGGACCTAGAGTTAGAGGAAGACCAAAGAAGCGATGGATTGAATGCGTGAAGAATGATATGAGGATAAAAGTAGTGGATGCTGAGCTGACGAGTGACAGAGGAGAATGGAAGAAGAAGACATGTTGTGCCGACCCCACCTAGAGTGGGAAAAGGGCAAGAAGAAGAGTTTGTATACATAAAACAAGATTTACTTTTGAAATTAGAGATGTTCCACATAGGTGGAAAATCAATCAGCAGTTTGTCCTCAGCCTATATACGTCCCACTGCTGGACACAGGCATTTCTCATGGAGAACCACATGAGGAGTATGGGCCGTAACACCACGCTGGCCCAATGCGGGTTGGTGGGTAGAAACGTCTGAACGTGCCTTCCGAAGCACGGAGGAGCTCAAGATCACAGTTTTGGTCACAGTTTTGGCTTGACCATGGCCAAAGTAACTTTGTTTGCAATCGAAAGCCGAAGCGTACTAACCACTACGCCTCCGAGCTTCTCCTCATATGAAGATGATGAGTCTCGTCAGCAGTTTAATAATAGTTAATTCTTAGTTAACTGACAAGCTTGTACGGTGTGACCGGGCCAACATAGATTTTTAATCCTCGTCGCGCCCGCCAACAAATCCCTGGGCGGCCAGTGCCAAAGAGTTAGTTTTTAATTAACCTAATCAGTTAATTCGTTAGGAGCGGCACTTCAGTACATGTAACCCATAGAAATATGTCAAACGATTTTATGGCTGGTGGTTTTTGATAAGAAATACACTTCGCTATTTCATTCCTCGTTTTTGAATTAGGTACTTATATTACGTATGTACTTTTTGGTGTGCACCATACCTAATAGACTAATCAAAATGCTAAAAAATTTCAGCTTTTCTATTTTTTGGTTTATTGAACTCAGTTAATCTATGATGAGCATTGTAAGCAGGGTAGAAAACTCATGAAAATAATAGTATTATGTAATTTTTATGTTGAATTGGAAGTCGGTTCCTAAGTATTACTTACATAGGATAATGTAAAATATTTTAACAAGGGCCTGAAATTTTTTTTTGCAAACTAAAACAAAAGAAGTTAATCGGAAATGAATGAGTCAACAATCTGGATATATGTAGAAATTCAGTGATATATGTATATTAAATATATGTATATTATACTGTATTATTATACTGACGACCTCCGTGGTCGAGTGGTCTGTACACCGGTCTCAAGACGTCGCTATCTTGAGAGGTTCTGGGTTCGATCCCCGGTGGGGGCAAATGTTTTGGTGATGAATTTTCAGGCATTTGTTCTCCAGTCTTGGATGTTTATATATATTCAGGATATTTATAGATTATGTATTTATCTTTTAAATATATTTATCCGTCATCTAGTGTCCGTAACACAAGCAGCATTAGTTGCTTAAAATGGGGCTAGTTGATAGGTGTGAATGTCCGAGGATATTTATTATTTATTATTATTAATATTATTAATACTCGAAAAATCTAATTTTAAAACATATTTGTAGGATGTTCAAGATACACAAAAGCGGCTCGGAGACATGACCGATAAATTTAACAGTCATGTGTTGGTAAATGTCAAATTTGTTCTTCTCGTAGAACAAACGGGGACGCTATGGCCTCTTACTACTCACTACTATGGTTATTCATTGTGAAATATAGTTAGCACTCGTATATAATTAAGATTTATTGTATTAATAAACCAGTATTTACTCAGCAACCGTTGTATCACTTACTCCGAACGGTCCCGACCTTTGGCTTCCTTTTTTCTCTCGGACATTTTGAACTTGATTAGGATTTATCGCTCCCATGCTTCATATATATTTTTGGCGAAGCGAAAAATCCTAAATCTATGTTTTACAACTATATCTATGTTCTAAAATATGGTTTTGATTAAATTTTATCTCAGATATTGAAATGATTTTGGCACTGTTACAATTTGGCAATTATTCAAAATACATAACTGCCCGAATCTGTATAAACTTCTTATTTTTTTCAAAAGGTCAGGTTCCACCGAGACTTGAACTCGGATCGCTGGATTCAGAGTCCAGAGTGCTCACCATTACACCATGGAACCGTCTACCGTCCGCTCTCTCTCGGGCGCGCTCTCTCACTGATTAGTTCTTATTGTGCTGTTTGTACACCTGGTCATTGAATAACTGCCTTGTTGGTATTGTATAAATTAACATTACCTTCAACGGTTCCATGGTGTAACGGTGAGCACTCTGGACTTTGAATCCAGCGATCCGAGTTCAAATCTCGGTGGAACCTGCATTATTTTTACTGTTATCAAACACGGTAAATAAAATGAAATACTTTATATAGTGTACATTACCAGTATTTATTTATTTTATTTTTGTTTGAACGTAAAATAACGTAACGTAGCATATCATCGTGTCTTATTTCCCGAAGGGATAAGCAGAGCTGTCAACGGCCACATTTCGCCCGACTTGTTAAGTCCCTATGTAACAAGTGGCGAGCCTGTTGCCATGCATCGGGCACAACGTGAGGCAAGAGATGTCTGCCAGCCGATTTTTCGCGCGCGCTCTCTCACTAATTAGCTTTTATCGTGGTGTTTGTACACCTGGTAATTGAATATCTGCCTTGTTGTTATTGTATAAATTATTATCACCTCCAACGGTTCCATGGTGTAATGGTGAGCACTCTGGACTCTGAATCCAGCGATCCGAGTTCAAGTCTCGGTGGAACCTAATCTTTTTGTGTGATACCATATAAAACTATATGAATTTTGGGCATTCTCGTATTGTATGTTGAAAATAATTGTCGTTGTTTTAATATTATTCTATTTTATGCTATTTTAAAGAGGCGTGTAATATTGTGGAATAAAAAATTAGACATTCTATAGATAACTAATAAAATATTTTGTGCTGGTTAAGGCTGCGCCTACTGAAGCAAATAAAATTAAAAAGTTCAGGTTCCACCGAGTCTTGAACTCGGATCGCTGGATTCAGAGTCCAGAGTGCTCACCATTACACCATGGAACCGTTGGAGGTGTTACTAGTTTATACAATACCAACAAGGCAGTCATCCAATGACCAGGTGTACAAACACCACTATAAAAGGTTATTAGTGTTGTTGAAATTAGTATCACTTCCAACGGTTCCATGGTGTAATGGTGAGCACTCTGGACTTTGAATCCAGCGATCCGAGTTCACATCTCGGTGGAACCTTATTATTTTTAGAGTGTTATTTTAACGGTTTGCAAAATATTCGAATTTTACATACATACATACATACAATCACGCCTGTAATCACTGAAGCGGTAGGCAGAGTCAAAGGAGCACTGTGTTCCTTTGACTCGAATTTTAGTCAGCGAAAAATTACAATTAGTCAGCTAAAACAACTAATTGGTCAGCAACAATTGCGCAGCAAATATTTCTAATTGGTCAGCAAAATAACTTATTGGCCAGCAACTTATGGGCAGCAGCTATTTCTAATTGGAAAGCAAAGTAACTAATAGGCCAGCAAGTCAAATGTTTTCTCTACATCCAAATTTTACAAATATGATTATGTTTTGATGACAGTTTGACAGTGTTCTCATTGGCAGTTTGAAGTTGATGATCTGTCATGGTCATAAGCCCAGTTTGGATATTAAAAGATATTGCATTTACTTCAAAAATTAACAATTTGGAAATTGTTCAAAACACATAACTGTCCAAATCTGTATGAACTTATTTTTTTTCAAAAGATCAGGTTCCACCGAGACTTGAACTCGGATCGCTGGATTCAAAGTCCAGAGTGCTCACCATTACACCATGGAACCGTTGAATTGATGTTAATTTATACAATACCAACAAGGCAGTTATTCAATGACCAGGTGTACAAACAGCACAATAAGAGCTAATCAGTGAGAGAGCGCGCCCGAGAGGGAGCGGACGGTAGACGGTTCCATGGTGTAATGGTAAGCACTCTGGACTCTGAATCCAGCGATCTGAGTTCAAGTCTCGGTGGAACCTGAACTTTTTAATTTGTTTTCTGCATTTTGTTTGCTTCAGTAGACACAGTCTTAACCAGCACAAAGCATTTTATTAGCTACCAATCGAATGTCTTACTTTTTATTCTACAATATTGCTTGGCTCTTTAAAAGATAGAAATGAGAATAATATAAAAATAACGAAAGTTATTTTTAACATGCAATATTAGAATGCCTAAAATTCATAGTTTTATATTGTATCACACAAAAAGATTAGGTTCCACCGAGACTTGAACTCGGATCGCTGGATTCAGAGTCCAGAGTGCTGACCATTACACCATGGAACCGTTGGAGGTGATACTAATTTATACAATACCAACAAGGCAGTCATATAATGACCAGGTGTACAAATAGCACAATAAGAGCTAATTAGTGAGAGAGCGCGCGCGAGAGAGAGCAGGCGGTAGACGGTTCCATGGTGTAATGGTGAGCACTCTGGACTCTGAATCCAGCGATCCGAGTTCAAGTCTCGGTGGAACCTAACCTTTTGAAAAAAAAAGAATTTTATACAGATTTGCAATATTTGAAAATACATAATTTCGGACAGTTATGTATTTTCAAAAATTGCCAAGTGTTAACTTTTAGAAGTAAATGCAATATTTTATAATATTGGCTTTTGACCATGACAGATCAGTGCTAACATTATGTTAATATCTGAGATAAAATTTAAGCAAAAACTTCTTTCAGAACAAAGATATAGTTGTAAAACATAGATTTAGGATTTTTCTCTACGCCAAAAAGATAGATGAAGCGTGGGAGCGAGAAATCCTCATCAACTTCAAACTGCCCGAGAGAACACTGTCAAACTGTCATCAAAACATAATTATATTTGTACCATTTGGATGTAGAGGAAACATTTAAGATGCTGCCCAATTAATAGCTTATTAGTATTGTTTAAATTAGTATCACCCCCATCGGTTCCATAGTGTAATGGTGAGCACTCTGGACTTTGAATCCAGCGATCCGAGTTCAAATCTCGGTGGAACCTTATTATTTTTAGGTGTTCAGCAAAAAAAAATACGATTGGTCAGCTAAAATAACTACTTAATTGGTCAGCAACTCAAATGATGTTTTCTCTGCATCAAAATTGTGTCATATGTTTTGATGACAGAAATATAGTTCTATAAGTATATAATATAAATATATAAGGGTCGTAAAAAATAACCTTAAAGTTGTATCTATCAAAACATATTTCCTAAAAATTTATCCCTCATTGATCCTTTTCCTAGATTTCATACATTTCGGGTTACATATAAGTATATTGCTGCCCATATCATTATTTTATAGGTCAACTAATTATTTTGCTGCCAAATTAATTATTTTGCTGACGAAATAATTATTTTGCCGCCCAAAATTATATTGCTAATTATATTATTATATTTGTTTGCCACCCAAATGATTTTGCAGCTGACCTTTTTGTCGCTAACCAATTAATTACTTCCCTTATTTTTATTGTTATTAAACACGATAAATAAATGAAATACTTAATACTTTGTTGTGACATAACATGTTTAAAATTGTAGTAAAGAACACGCTTTTAGCACGCCCAAAAATTACAAAAATTAAGTATGGAACGTTTATGAAATCTTTACTCTTTGTAGACTAAACGCTCCACGCTTTCTTTTTGTAATTTTTAGTGCATGCTTTCTTTTTTTCCTTTTTGTTATTTTTAGTGCCTAAAAAACAGGCTTTTAGCCTGTTTTTTTGTATTCCTGACGGCAAACCCTTTCATTAGATATCCATATCATGGGGGTGGATTTTAAATAGCCAGTCCGCCATCTTAGGGAGGCCGCCATATTGGATTTGTAATGACGTTTCTTAGCTAGTCATGTATTGATCTACATTATGCCTTGTACCTTTTAAACTTTACATTGGCAAAATCGGCAAATAAAGAGACGGAGCCATTCTATCACAAAAATTGAATTGTCAACAGAACTCAGAGCGTGTGCAAAATTTCATCCTAATCGAAGACCGGGAAGTGGGTCAAATTAACATTCCCAGATTTTCTTTTTTCTTACATAGATAGTTACAAGTGAAGCTAATATAAGCGTGTTAAAAGTAGTTTGATAGCTAATTCTTTACAGTTTATTATTATTATTTAAATTGGATTGAGAGCTGCTAGTTTAAGCAACTTTAATTAAGAAATTGTATTGTTTTTCATTCTTGGCATGCCGTGATAATACGTAAAAGGATTATATCTTGTATAGAACCATAAATAAGTATGTTATAGCTTTTAGTCATGATCTGTTATAAAAAAAATATTGGTTACCTTATCAATATTTTTTTCTCTATTTTTGTTTAAGTAATGAATATATCACGGAATAATAACATTTCCAGCGATCCGAGTTCAAATCTCGGTGGAACCTAATATTGTGACATCTGTGTGAAACAATACATTATAAGAACTAGAATTACTCCACTGTTGGGGGTAGAGACGTGATGCTATGCTACGTTACATTATGCATTTTAAAAGAAATCTGTACATCTTTAAGTAATTCTTATAGCCAGCTATTACACTATTTAGTCACATCACACCTACGTGGTTTACCTACCTATGTACACTTGAAATCAATTTGCCGCATTTGTCACTGAGTCAGTAAATTAAACAGTGACTCAAAAATAATCACTCCATAAACTGCAGTAGATTTTTGTGACTCATTTACATCATTCCCTAAATAAGGTGTGTAATAAAAAGGTTTGTTTAAGTATGAAAATATGATATAACTTATAACCTCTTGAACAAGTGGTAAGATATTGTCCAAAAATTGCTTTCGCTGCATAAATAAAACAATATAGACAGGCTCCTATGAGTTGTTTTATATAGGAGTTTCTGTGGTGTACCATGGACAATGTGCATGTCCTTGTTTGGCTTTTTCTGGTCCTCCAAGATTGGATAAGTATATATAAAAACGCTAGAGCTCTCGTTAATCTCGAAAAAGAGTCATACTAGATGTTTAAGGGGGGTTTAAGTCAATGATGACTTAAGAAAAATATAATTTGTAAGCCACAGACACAATTGATAGCATTTTTTAGAAAAATAAAACTAACGGGAAAAGACTGATTTGAAATTTTGATACAAAATTGGAAAACGACCATTATTTTACATTTTCAGTTTTATATACAAATTTTC
This sequence comes from Parapoynx stratiotata, assembly GCA_910589355.1. Classification (NCBI taxonomy): domain Eukaryota; kingdom Metazoa; phylum Arthropoda; class Insecta; order Lepidoptera; family Crambidae; genus Parapoynx; species Parapoynx stratiotata. Next base: position 15,399,616 of record OU342461.1, read on the forward strand.
GAAAATGAATGGAAATGTTTTGTATATAATAGTTATAATAGTTATTAATTCGTAAAGCTAGGTTCAGAACTTTTGAAGATTTTGAATATTTTTTAAGTGACGCTTTTTCTTTGCTGTTCAGTGTATATTAGGTTGGGGAAAAAGTCTTTTCGCATTATAGTATGTATAAACTTGTAATAAAATCTCTTTGGCTATACTATTTGTATCTGGTTGGTTTTGGTATCATTGAAAGTTTAAATTTTAAAGAACATATTTCCAAATTCAAATTAGGAAAATGTGTGATTTTCATTTGTTTTTCGTACCGCCAAGATGAGTGAATCTAATGAAGAAATTCGATACATTTTAAAATTTTTCTACAAAAAAGGTAAAAATGCAACGCAAGCCGCGAAAAAATTTTGCGATGTTAATGGACGTAGTGCAGTGTCTGTGAGAGTAGCACAAATTTGGTTTAAGCGTTTTCAATCCGGAAATTTTGATGTCAAAGATGCACGTCGCTCTGGTCGCCCTATTACAGATAAAATGGATGCCATTTTTGAAAAAGTGGAGCAAGATCGGCATGTCAGTAGTTACGACGTAGCTGAAGAACTGGGAATTGACCACAAAACAGTTTTGGCGCATTTGAAAAAAACTGCGAAAAAAAGCTCGACATTTGGGTACCTCACGAGCTCACTGAAAGAAACCTAATGAACCGTGTACTCATTTGTGATTCTTTATTACGACGTAATGAAACTGAACCATTTTTGAAGAAGCTGATAACTGGTGATGAAAAGTGGATCACGTACGACAAGAACGTGCGAAAAAGGACGTGGTCAAAGGCCGGTCAGGCTTCACAGACTGTGGCGAAACCCGGGTTAACTCGCAACAAGGTGATGCTGTGTGTGTGGAGGGATTGGAAGGGCATTCTTCATTATGAGCTGTTACCACCAGGCAGGACCATCGATTCTGAACTCTACTGCGAACAACTGATGATATTAAAGCAAGAAGTTGAGAGAAAGCGGCTGGAATTAATCAACAGAAGGGGTGTGGTTTTTCATCATGATAACGCTAGACCTCACACATCTTTAGCCACTCAGCAAAAATTAAGAGAGTTTGGCTGGGAGGTGTTAATGCATCCGCCGTATAGTCCTGACCTTGCACCTTCAGATTTCCACCTGTTTCGGTCTCTTCAGAATTCTTTAGGCAGTGTCAGGTTAACATCACGAGAGGACTGCCAAAACCACTTGTCGCGGTATTTTGACCAGAAGTCCCAAAATTTCTATAGCAATGGGATCATGTCCGTACCTACAAGATGGCAAAAAGTTATCGAACAAAATGGTACCTACATACTTTAGTTAAATGTAAATAAACTATATTAAAAAATGTTTTGAATTTTCTTAAAAAATGCGAAGAACTCTTTCCCCAACCTATTATGTATAATAATATTGAATTTCGTAGTTTTTAAAAGTTGTTTAAGTTAATAACTTAAAATTCTAATCAATTTTATTTTTATATTATACTAAAAAACCTATAGTCCAATGCTAACTAGAATACTTTGAAGTATGGGTCAGAACGTAAAACCAGCATGTCACTCTTATAGGATTTGGTACGTAGAAATTGTTGAGGTACCCTAAGCCCGTAACCCTACTACTAGCTCGTAGAGAATATTACAAAGATCGAGACACCCTTCCCGGGCGAACCAGTGGTAAGACTACTTTGCTGTTTATAGCGAAATCAAAGCGTTCAAACTAAGCCACTGAACTTCTCGCTCTTAGTAACCAGCTGTAAATATGGTTAGGTCTAATAATGTAAGGACTAATGTCTGTATTAGCACAGCTGTGACTTCATTGTGACGCGAACTTTGTACTTGCATTCTACGTCAGAATAATAAGCCATTATGAACAATGTGTCAAAATATTGGACGGTACTTGGACTTCGAATACAAAGACGTTTTGTTAGGTAAATAGTAAAATTAGCATTGTTAATGCAAAATTAATAATACTGAAATTACTAGAATTAGTCGTTGATTAATCGAATGTTACGTCGCTGGCTTTAAGGTACAGCCGATGATGAGCTGATGAACTGACCCGCACCTCAATCCCGGCACTTGGAGAGAAGAGAAGACCGACAGTACAGTTTTAGGTAACGATAGCTAATTAAAAATGTAATAAAGCTATCTTACTTTCAATATAAAAAGTAAGCCTCGTAAATTATCAAGTCTCTAAGGTATTTTTTAAAGCGCTTCCTAACAACTATGTTCATGTTATAGGAGTGATCCTGCTCCAAACCATAACTTATACCTTAACAGTATTTTTTGTATATAATTTATAAAACATATCGGCGAATTAAAAATTTTGTTAAGCCGCATATAAAAAAAGATATGTCCATAAAAGTGGATCAAGTCATGTGTATTTCTCGGAATCTACAGCACTACTGGTAGAACGGTTCAACTAATGGTGGTGGTGGTGTTATTCTTTGCTTTTCAGTAAACGATTACAATAAGATCAATATATTATATAATATTGGGTCCTTACCTATGAAATTGGTGTTTTTATTCTGTCTTAGCAATTTGTCCGTAAGTATTAAGTTTCAGAACATTCTTATAAAATAATTGCCTCTTCTAAAAATAGACCATATATTTGAGCTCGTATTATTTAATTTGATAATTTTTTTTAAGTTTAATTGTGTTAAAATTAGACACGAAGACAATTATTTTGAACTGCCTCCCGAATACATCATTTGATTTGCATTAACATAAAAACGATGAATATTTTTTATCAAGCGTGTTCACACACATATTTCTAAAGCTTGTCTAATGATACATGCCAAATATTATTATCTCTGGATTTGTCGTTGTGAAGAAAACTGATAAAATGTTAGTATGTAAAATGCAGACATCCCCAAAATCTTCATACAAAACACCAATTTCATAGGTAAGGACCTAATATATTCAGTTTCCCTAGTGTTAGTTAAAAAAATTTACATTCTCAACTATTTTAGTTGAGTTGAGAATGTCAATTTCTATGTAAAACATGATTTGAGCTATTTTCCGCTAGAAGCGCTTTTCGCGTTTCCCATAGAAGTTAAGCTTCACAACGCTACTACAAAAGTAAAGCTTTTCACAATGATAACATAACCCTAGGGGTACGAGTACTGAGCACTAGCACACACATTTATTTATTAGAAAGTGGTGCTTGTAGTGCCGCATATTATGTGGGACTAATGAAATTACTGACAAAGTGTGGGTATAAAGCACCTCTACCAACTATATATATGTTATTTATTATTTAGTCCATACTAATATTATAAATGCGAAAGTAACTTTGACTGTCTGTCTCGCTTTCACGTCTAAACTACTGAACCAATTTAACCGAAATTAGGTACACAGATAGTCTAGTGCCTGAAAAAAGGGTATTGCTACCTTTTATCCCGATATTTCTATGGGAACGTGTACCATGCGAGTGAATGTTAAAAAATTTACATAACGCCTACAGAAAAATTAAGGAAAATTTACGCCACTATGAACTTTGCTTCTAATAATAGATTAGATACTAGATAATATAGAGTATATACATCTAAGTATAAATATATATTTGGTATGTATATTTGTATTATAAGTATTATATTTTATATTTATCTAATTTACTACATATTATATTTAGGTTTTATATTTATTCATAGTGTGCACACGACATTTTCGTTTTTTGCCATATCTCCACTAGCAGGTGGGCTGGGAGACATTTCTGTTAGGAATAGGCCACACCCTTTGTACTGTCTTTGTAATTTGACGTTTCGTTGTAATGTTTTTCTGCGCACAATAAATTGTAAAAATAAATTATATATTTTTTTTACAATAAATTGTAAAAAAAAAGTAGGAGTAAATTTTCAATTTAACCCAATGAGGCTACTGTTCCAATTTGAAAAAATGTTTCAGTGTTGAATAGCCCATTTATTGAGGAAGGCTATAGGCTACATACCATCACACTATCTTAAAGTAACTATTCTACGCGGACGAAGTCATGGGCAAAACCTAGTATTATATATGTTATTTATTATTTGGTAAGTTGATGGGTCAGGTTTTAGAACAATGAATCACACAACTCGAATAATTATTCGTATAAAACAACAAAGGACAGTTTTGATAGTAATTGTTATTAGTCATTTCGCTTCCGATAGACAAGATACAGAACAAGTTTAACTTATTTTAAAACATTTTGGTTAACACCAGTGCATTTTAAACTTCCAAGCGTGTTTCAACCACTTGTTCAAATATTGTTTCTGCTTTTGTCAATGTTCAAATTAATAAATTATACAATTCTATTGTCTCTGCTTAAGAATAATAAATAGTTCACTATAATATTTACTATGTCATTATAGTTCAACGGTTGACTTAGTGGTAAAATGATAGAGTACGCTGCGAATCATAGGCAATTCCCACTTTTCGATGTCGTCACTATTATTTACATACATACATAAGTCACGCCTTTTTCCCACAGGGGTTGGCAGAGATTACATCCTTCCACTTGCTACGATCCCTGCATATTTCATTCGCTTCATCAACTCTCATTTTAGTCCTCATACATGCTCGGCGATTTCGGGTACGTTTGACCTGGCCCTTCTCAAGAACGTCTTTAATTTGGTCGTGAAACGTTCGCCTAGGTCTGCCTCGTCCCGTATCTCCACTCACACCCTATTTCTTTTTTTTTATTAATAAAGGTTTACTAACATTAAAACATTGAGATAAAAAAATTAAATTAAAACTTATAGAATTAAATATAAAAGCTACTTATAAGTAAACACTACATGCTAATCTATAAATGTAACAAAACTTATTGCATCATATTCTCATTCACGTTAAAGGTCTTAAACATTCACTAAAGCTTAAAATACAAAAAAAATTACAATTTAAAAATCAATAAAAACTTATTGCTACTTCATTTAATTTTGGTCACATAAAATGCCCGCTTGATAGTCCCAACCTTTGCGTTAAATAGATCAATATTTGAACTGTGGTGGTTCACTATTTTGCAGTCTCGAAATTGCCGAGTTTGCTCCTAACACAGTACGGCGAAGTGGATGGCAAAGCGGTGTTATTATTTTTCTACGAGGCTCTCTGAAATTGATTTTTTTAGCAGTGATGGGCAGTCTATTTTGCTATGGATTAATTTATGGATCAAATTGTAGTCGATATAGTCAAATCTTGCACAAACTGAGGGTAAATTAAAATGCGTTAAACGTTCGGTATACGAACGGATTTTCTTAGTCAATCCCTGCGAATACGGTAAGTGCCATAAAAATCTTTTTTGAATCCGCTCCATGCGTAGCAGATGTGTTGCATAATGTGGTCGCCATATCACACTAGCGTACTCCATCAAAGTTCGCACAATTCTCAAGTACAGACATATTTTCGTTTGTGGTCTTTAAAGGCCTTTCCATTTCTTATTATGAATCCCAGCATTTTAGATGCTTTTTTAACAACCTCTTCTATATGAGGTACAAAAGTCATTTTTTTGTCGAAAATAACACCTAAATCTTTAACCACACTTGTTTCCTTTAATTCCAAACCATTAATGAGATACTGTGTTCGTATGGGTTAATTCTTACGGGTGAATGTAATTTGTGAGCATTTGCAGGGATTAATCTGCATACCATTCTTGATACACCAATCTGCAAGCTTATCTAAATCTTTTTGCAAAAGTTCAGCATCACTGTTTGCTTTTATAACTCGCAATATTTTAAGGTCGTCAGCATATAATTAAAAATGGATATGATTTAAGATTTTAATAATAATAGCATAATTTACCCGAGATATTGCAACATAACTGATGCTAAATGCCATATCATACTATCAAATTTTGACTAAAAATAATGGACTATATTATTAAGTATGTACTGAAGTTTTCTTTATTCCATAGTTCAGACGGATGTTGAACTGAAGATCTGAACTGTTTAAAACAGCGAAAAAACGTCAGGAGGCACCCCTTGCACACAAAAAAATTACTCTATGGTTTCAGCTCAGACAAATCTCTACCACGAAATTTATATACAAGTACAAGTAGATTAAATAAAAGTATATGTTTTGCCCGAGACTTCGTCCGCGTAGAATAGGTACTTTGAGATAGTGGGATGATATGTAGCCTAATAGCCTTCCTCAATAAATAGGCTATTCAACAAGGAAATTTTTTTTAAAATTGGAACAGTAGTCTCAATTGGTGGAATTGAAAATTTACTTCTACTCTATTATTAGAAGCAAAGTTCAAAGCGGTGAAATTAGTCCTTCATTTTTCTGGAAGGCATTATTTAAGTTCCCATGGGAATATCTCGATTAAAGGTAGCCTACGTCCTTTTTTGGGCTCTAGACTATCTGTGTCGGTGACTATCTGAGGAGCTCGGTGGCGTAGTGGTCAGTGCGCTTTGGCTTCGATCGAAAACAAAGCTACCTTCGCCATGGTCAGGCCGTGAATGGGTGACCAAGACTTTGTGATCCCGGTCCCGGTCGCATTTGTGACCGTTTCTACCCACCAACCCGCATTGGGCTAGCGTGGTGGTGTTACGGCCCATACTCCTCATGTGTTTCTCCATGAGGAAGGCCTGTCCCAGCAGTAGGACGTATATAGGCTGATGTCGACGACTATAATTATGTGTACCAAAATTTGTTTAAATTAGTTCAGTAGTGTTGACGTTAAAGCGAGACAGACTGAGTTCCTTTCGCATTCATAATATATATTAGTTTGGATTAAGAGTTGGGAGCTGGCTTTGGATCTAATTATTGGATGGACTAAAATGATGTTTTATCAGTAATTAAATACTTTTTGTGTAATAACAATATAATATTGTCTAGACAGAAACGTTTGTTGAACAAAGTAGCACCTGTAGAATTCGTTCTATACCTATACGTAGTTGTTGTATTATGTATAATGTATTATTTAGTAAACATTTTTAATTTAATTTTTAATTATTTTTACCTTCATCAGCTACGCTAGTGTAAGTAATCATCGTAAAAAAAATACGTTTGATTTAAGTAGCTCAATTTCTATGGGAAACGTGAACAGCGCCCCTAGCGGAATGTATCGGAATTCACGTTCACAATTCTTAACGCAACTAAATAAGTTCATGTTTTATAATGATAGCTTAAACTATGAGTGTTGAAGAGTAATAATAATCAAATCGAAACAAAAATGTTTACTAAATAATACATTATCTAAACATATAATAAAACTGTAGAGGTCGAATGTCTGTCCATAGAAAGAAATGCTTAAAATCAAGTGTGGGGGATGTAAAAAGAGGGAAAATACCAAAAAATTTTTGTTTAAAATTTTTTTGTTGTCTGTTTGTCTGTTTGTACGATCTCCGAAATGGCTGGACCGGAAAATTAAAGGATTCCCGTGGGATAGTAAAGAAAGCAAAGTAACCGCGAACGAAGTACATAATATATTAAAAATGTTAGTGATCCTGATTTGGTATTTTATTGATAATTCTGGATTTATAGAAGCCACCATTAGAAATAAGATTTAGTTGTCAAATTGTTCTGTTAACAAATTTTGCCTACCACTGCAAGTGTGAAAATGGCGTGACCATTAGAGACATTTATAAGACTCATTAGAGCTTTTTGTACAGCAATCATAAATAAGAAGTAGTTCGATTACATATTTCTATTCTTAGTGGACAGAATATAAAAAGGCAATCATATTGCCAAAAACGATAAAACTTCATAACTGGCTGTTATTTCTTGGGTATATTTATTAAAGTCATAAGCATAATAAGTTTTTCTCCTGCTAATTATTGAGTTTTAAGCATGTAAAAGAATTTCAAATGAATTACAATTTACAATAAACTCGGTCTGAAATTTCAGCCGTTTACAAGTAAAATAATCATAACAAAAATTTGCAAAATTCAGGTTCCACCGAGATTTGAACTCGGATCGCTGGATTCAGAGTCCAGAGTGCTAACCATTACACCATGGAACCGGTTGAGAGCAGCGTCGAAAATAGCAATTTGTTTCTACATCGAAACACTTTCACTGGCTACGCGGTATTTATTTTGGTTTAGCACGTCTCTGCAATTTGATGTGTTGCCAAATATCGTTAGTGATTGCTTCAGACAATTCATTAGCATTGATAGTGTAAGGTGATTTCTATTACTTTAAAATAGAATATAAGTATATAACGGTGTAATTTCGTGAAGTTCGTTAAGTCGAGTTATTTAGGAAGCGTTGTTTAAAAAGTAATAAAGTAAAGAAAAACAAAATAAATAAAATGTCAACTAATTGTCAACTATTTTATAGATTTATTTATTTAATTTTAAGGAAGATTTTCAGTATCAATAATCAATATAAACAAATAGCAATATACTAAAATTCTGTGCTAATTAGATACAAATGTCCAGAAATGAGTATTCAATATTGATTATACAATATTAGTTTAAGATAATATTGACTTAGACTTTTTTACTTAAAAAAAGCGTTTCTTAAGAGCATCTCTACAGTCAAACGAAACCTATTTGGACTGAAACTCTTCTTATAAAATAAATAAAATCCTTTTTATTTTAATTGATTATTATTGATAGAATATTTATTACTAAAGATATACAATTGCAAGAAGCTTCATATATAGTGGTTCGGAAAAGAAGAAGAATAACATAAACATGTTAGGCTATCTCTGTCTGTTTTTAAAATAATAGATAAAAAATTTAAACACGTCTGTCTTATTTACATCTTGAAACTGTGCGCATGAAGATCTTTTATAGTAAAATTCTCAAATTTTTTAAATCTTAGAGGTAACTTAGTACGAAAATAGCTAAACTTCGGAAAAATATCCTTAAAAATTTACCACTTACCTTCCTTAGTTCCATCGTACCCACAAATGTCCGATTTTCAAACTTCAACGTCAAACCACGGAATGAGTTCAAATGTTTGAACGGTAAGTTTCCCAGTCCTCTTTAGAAAGAGTTGTAGTAAAATATTCAGGACATCAATCAATATGTGACTGGTTACGGGCATGCTTCATACGCTTTTATATTTCATATTGCCACCTAACTCTTCAGATATTAGACTAGGGGACAGGCAATATTTTTTTTTATTTCTTTAAAATCATAAATTAAGGTAGTTAAAAGATTTTTGATTTTTGACACAAATAACAAAAGTACAAATAGGGAACAACAATAGATGAATTAATTTCGATAAAAATTATTAAAGAACGTGACGATAATAATGTGATCATCACACGCGCAATAATAAAAATGTGATAATAGTGTGATAATAAATAAACAAGAGCCAAAAAAGTCAGGTTCCACCGAGACTTGAACTCGGATCGCTGGATTCAGAGTCCAGAGTGCTCACCATTACACCATGGAACCGTCTACCGCCTGCTCTCTCTCGCGCGCGCTCATTTACTAATTAGCTCTTTTTGTGCTGCTTGCACACCTGGTCATTAAATAACTGCCTTGTTAGTATTGTATAAATTAGTATCACCTCCATCGGTTCCATGGTGTAATGGTGAGCACTCTGGACTTTGAATCCAGCGATCCGAGTTCAAATCTCGGTGGAACCTAGCTTTTCTAACATTTACATAAAAATATTACATTTTGAAGAAGTGAATTGTCATGATAAGTGTTTGGATTTTATTAATACAATTTGACAGAGATCTGATATGTACGAGAAAACATGGTTAAGTAAGCCCAAAGAAAAAAAATGTGAAGATATAAATAACGGAACAGAGCAGGATTAAAAACTAAGAAACTTAATTACATACTACTACATGATCTTAAGTATTTATAAAATTTGGCAAAAATTACATAAGTTCAGGTTCCACTGAGCTTGAACTCGGATCGTTGGATTCAGAGTCCAGAGTGCTCACTATTACACCATGGAACCGATCGACTGGTACTTTCAGGACGCGCGAAGTATTTTGTTTGATTTAATTATCATTTCCCATTATTTATGCAGGTGGTTGATTGTCAATCAGTAGTTAGTACTATTTCAGAGCTACATGTATTCGGTTCCATAGTGTAATGGTAAGCACTCTGGACTCTGAATCCAGCAATCCCAGTTTAAGTCTCGGTGGAACCTGCACTTTTGTCATTTTTGCCACATTTTAGAAATACTGTAGATAACGTAGTAGTAGGTAATATGTAATTATGTCTCTTCATTTCTAAACCTTCCTCTCCAGATTTTTTTTTTCGTTGCATTTCGTTGTTCTTACATGCAATGATTATAATGTGATAATAATTGTAAAAAATGTAGTACTAAAATAGTGGGGTAATAAATAAATAATAGCCAAAAAAGTTAGGTTCCACCGAGATTTGAACTCGGATCGCTGGATTCAGAGTCCAGAGTGCTCACCATTACACCATGGAACCGTCTACCGTTCGCTCCCTCTCCTCTCGCGCGCTCTCGCTCACTTGTGCTGTTTGTACACCTGGTCATTAAATAACTCTCTTGTTGGTATTGCATAAATTAATATCATCTCCAACGGTTCCATGGTGTAATGGTGAGCACTCTGGACTTTGAATCCAGCGATCCGAGTTCAAGTCTCGGTGGAACCTGACCTTTTGTCTTATTTACACTATCTTTCGGTATATTTAAAGCCACATTGTTTATTGACGGTGTTTGCATAACACAAGGGAATGAATGAGTATTAGAAGTTTTGTAATTGCAAGCTAGTATTATTAGGTTGTTAGACTGACAACGGCAATTGCTTCATATACAATAATCTAATAACGTTATAGTTTATTACTGTTCTGTGAATGGTGTTTGTAATATGACGCAACTACTTTAATGGTTATGTGCTTTAATATAATACTTATCTTATATATCCATAAAAACAATTTATGGCATTTGAAGGGAAATGCAAATTGATTATTTGATTTTATTTATTGGAAGGCATCTGAAATGTGTGCTTTACTCCCTATTACCTAATATTTTGGTTAGATGTTTTTATCATATAGTTTTATCTAAACACTAGTAAATGAAACATCACATTTTATTATCAGGTGGTGAAGAATATTAGTACTATGTACAAAATCTGATATGAAATCTTTCTGAAAGCATTTTAGATGAAACATTCAATCTTTTTCCAGTGATCTCCGCTTTCGGCAGTATGCAGAACTGCTGCAACTGGGGTATATAAGATGGCAAGAACTTAGGTGCTTTGACTTGTATTAAGACCTATTATTGGAGAATACGGAATTTAATGATTATTTATTCTCAATCTTGAATGAAAAAGAAAACCGCCAAAAAGGTCAGGTTCCACTGAGATTTGAACTCGGATCGCTGGATTCAGAGTCCAGAGTGCTCACCATTACACCATGGAAACGTCTATCTGCCGGCTGCTCTCTCTCGCCGGTTCTCTTACTAATTAGCTCTCATTGTGCTATTTGTACACCTGGCCATTGAATATCTGTCTTGTTGGTATTGTATAAATTAATATCACCTCCAACGGTTCCATGGTGTAATGGTGAGCACTCTGGACTTTGAATCCAGCGATCCGAGTTCAAATCTCGGTGGAACCTACACATTTTGTTTTATTTACACACTCTTTCGGTATATATATAGCCACATTATTTATTGACTGTGTTTGCATAGCACAAGGGTATGTATTAGATTAGATATTAGAATGAGTATTAGATGTTTTGTATTTGCAAGCTGGTTTTATTAAGTTTTTAGAATTACAACGGCAGATGCTTGATATGCAACAATCTATTAACTTTATAGTTTATTACTTACTATTTTGGGAATGGTGTTTGTAATATGACTCAACTACTCTTAAGGTACTTTTATACTTATCAGAGAGAATTCTCCAGTGACAGCTGATCATCATACAGGTCCAAAGTCCATTGTTCTGGCATTCTTAAGTTCAATAATGTGGTTCAGGAAGTCTCTGGCCAACACTTTAGGAAAAATAATAAACAATTTTTCGCATTTTAAGGCAAATGCAAATAAATTTTAAATTGATTTTTTTTGTATCTGAAATGTATTTATTTATTACCCCATATTATCTAAAATTTTATTTCCATCGACTCGTCATTTTATATCATTCACATTTGTTGTTATTGTTTAGAACACATGCATTATTAATGGAATATCTAAATGACATTTTTAAAAAACCATTTACAAAATTGTAGGTTCCACCGAGACTTGAACTCGCATCGCTGGATTCAGAGGCCAGAGTCCATTACATCATGGAACCAGTTGTCTGGTGCATTTAGTAGCGAGAAGTTTATTGTAAAGCTAAATAGATCATCATTAATTATCTGTGCAGTTGATAAAATAGCTGCTCAATAGCAATAGTGATGTTATTGAATAATTCCATACATCCATGGTGTAATGGTGAGCACTCTGGACACTGAATCCATAGATTCAAGTTCAAGTCTCGGTGGAACCTATTCTTTTACTATTTGCTATCACATCTCGGAAATTCTGTAAGTGATGTCGTGATGTAAGTAATACAATATCTTACCTTCACATTTAATTTACTTATTAATAATATTACGCTTGCTTCCGTTGTCCTAATTTTACCGTTAAAATGTTTTAAAAACGCTGAGTGTGAAATATTTTCTCGTACATATCTGATTTGTGTAAAAGTTGCATAGATTTTTATATGCATTGAAAAATTTAAACACCGAGTCATTTAATGCCATAAAAATTTAAGTTTATGTTAATAGTATAAATACTGCAGGTTCCACCGAGATTTGAACTCGGATCGCTGGATTCAGAGTCCAGAGTGCTCACCATTACACCATGGAACCGTTGGAGGTGTTACTAATTTATACAATATCAAACAAGACAGTCATTTAATGAGCAGGTGAACAAACAGCACAATAAGAGCTACTTGGTGAGACAGAGCACGCGAAAGAGCGGTCCGGAGATGGTTCCATGGTGTAATGGTGAGCACTCTGAACTCTGAATCCAGCGATCCGAATTCAAGTCTCGGTGGAACCTGACCTTTTTACCAATTTTCTTCAGTGCTGGCTAGGAAAAAGTGTGTGAAAACTCAAATCATTTATTCAGTCTCAGCATTTACATACTCTTTTGAATGTCAAATTATGCCAACTGTTCACTAGCTACCAAGAGGTCTTGTTTTGAGAAGAACGATCAACTCATTAAGTTGTTTCCTCCCTTCACAATATTTTTTTAAAGATTTTACAGTGTGCAATTGCCAAGTGAAAGCAAATAAATCTCAGCTTATATACGTCCCACTGCTGGGCACAGGCCTTCCTCATAAAGAAACACACACACACACACACACAGAACCACTTTAGTAAATAAATTTATGTAGTGTCGATTCTTCACAGACTTCACAGACACTTCTTCACAGCAACAAAATTTCCTATTATTTAAATTATCCTACTCGTAACAAATTTATCCCCAGTCCCTAGGCCTATCGAACTCATATGGTGCCCAGTTCGGATATTGGTAAAAAACAATATTTTACACCGGTCGCTAAGCGCGCGTCGCAAATGTATGCCGTGGACGCGGTACATTTTTATCTACACGGGATGTAAAGGGAAAGATGTGTTTTAAGACTGCTGTTTTCTTGTGATAATATCGAATAGATTTGTTTTGTATAACATGTAAATAATTTAGGATAAAACATGTTATTCATAAAAGAGTATGGGTGGAGTAGGTTTCCTTCAAAAGAAGGGTGAAAAGGAAGCAGGTGACTAGTGCCTGATTTTCTCTTTATTACACTAGCTACGATCACGTATGGACTCATCAATTGCTTAAGATCAGGTGGTGTTGTCATTCACTGAGCCATTATAATACAAATTTTAAATGTTTAAATTGTTTTCTCATTCAGAGTAATCATAATTTTTATTTACCTTTATTTTATTTTGTTACTCAATCTTTACTTCTCATAAAGCATTAAACCTATATTTTACTTTAACCTAGGTACATAAATACTAACTTTGAACGTCAGTATCATCCAAATTGTAAACTTTAGGGTTGAAATTGAATGGAGTTTGCTCAGTAATATAAAAAAGTAGCCGTATGTGTTTGATGGAATAAAGCAATTAAAAGCTTTTTATTATTTATATTTTTTAAATTATCTAATCTGATCTATCCGCTTATCTTGAGATTAGAATATTCTCTACCAGCCCGTGCGCGGTATGCATCTTTCTGGCCTTCTCGGTATCACATTAAATATTGACAATATAAAAATGTAGAACGTCAGGAGACGTGCGCCCGTTATGGCGACGTCGGTAGCCGCCGGGAGCGATTCCATTTTCAAATGTTTCCCGCCAATAAATATCTTATCGAGTTACAACGGCGCCTTGGGACCATTCGATGGGTTTGCAGTATTTATGTTTCAGTTCTGATGTAAATATTCCAGAAAAAGTGAAATAGGTTTTGACAGAAGCTTGCCGTAACTGTGAAGTTGCGATATTATCCATACTAAAATTATAAATGTGGAAGTAACTCTGTCTGTCTAAACTTCTGAACCAATTTAACCGAAATTTGGTAAACAGATCTCCAGAGCCTGAGAACGGGTGCAATGCGGGTGAATGTTAAAAAATTTAAATAACGCCTCCCAGAAAAATGAAGGACAAATTTACGCCACTATGAACTTTGCTCCTAATAATAGAGTAGGAGTAAATTTTTAAATTCTACTAATTGAGGCTACTGCTCCAATTTCAAAATCTTTCAGAGTTGAATAGCCTATTTATTCAAGAACACTATAGATTACATACCATCACACTATCTAAATGTAACTATTCTACGCGGACGAAGTCGCGGACAAAAGCTAGTAAGTTACAAAGGTCAAACGCGTGTTAAATTCTTACATAATTAACGAGAAACTAACAGTTCAAATATCTTGGGACGATACTATTCTTGAAAGAATACAGGAAATGATAAACTAAGGGATAGGGAATAGTAAAAAATCGTAAAGGACAGTTTTGCGGAATAACCAATTGTGGTCATTCCTAAAATTAAAAAACGAACATAATGATCTCTACATGCCTACATCCACTGAATGGCAAGCAGAGGTTATCGCCTAATGTTTCACCCATAGATATACTACATAGACAACACAAGTATAACGATTTGTATTGAAACCAAGCTTGTCAACTTTTTAAAGTTTACTGCCACGCCGTAATTTTGTGACGGGAAGATCCAAACTGATTGAAATGCCCATGCCGCCAATACCCTTCCTCCAATTATCAAATCAATCAATCAAATCAAAAATAACTTTATTCCATAGTCCAAACTTGGCACTTAAAATCGTCAACATTTTACTTCTTCTTCTTTTGCCTGCCCTGTTCCCAATTCTATTTGGGGTCGGCGCAACATGTCTTCCTCTTCCACTCTCCTATATTACTCGTCAAGTCAACACTCACGCCTATCCTCATCAAATCATCATTCACACAATCCATCCATCTTTTCTTTGGTCTTCCTCTCCCCATACGCCCATCCACTTTCAAGTCCATAACTTTCCTGGTGACATGATCAACATCGTCAACAATTTACATTTTAAATAATTATTTTACAATTTAAAAAATAACAATTAATCATAATATTAATGTTCATTACCGCGAGCATTTGTATCGAGTACAACCACGACG
Source organism: Parapoynx stratiotata (assembly GCA_910589355.1). Taxonomy (NCBI): domain Eukaryota; kingdom Metazoa; phylum Arthropoda; class Insecta; order Lepidoptera; family Crambidae; genus Parapoynx; species Parapoynx stratiotata. Next base: position 15,415,153 of record OU342461.1, read on the forward strand.
CTTTGATTGTTATTGTCATCGACACAAGGGGCCGGATTCCGAGAGTAAGGCTTTTCATGAGAAGAACCTGGCTAGATATCACACAATGAGGCCTTTTTTTTAGTTCTTGCATTCATTCTGGCTAGTTAGCAGCGGCCGAACCCCGACGTTTGGTCGGGGTTTTCAAACTCCCGCAGTACATGCATTAACGTCTTCTATTTATATCTACATCTGTGTTGAACCTGATATGTATAAGTATCCTTGCGATTTTAGGCCTAAGGCAATAATTGACCAAAATGTCAGGTTCCACCGAGATTTGAACTTTTTGATCACTGGATTCAAAGTCACAGCTCACCATTACACCATGGAACCGTTGGAGATGATATAAATTTATACAATACCAACAAGGCAGATATTCAATGACCAGGTGTACAAACACTACATAACTTAAGAGCTAATTAGTGAGAGAGCTCGCGCGAGAGAGAGCGGACGGTAGACGGTTCCATGGTGTAATGGTGAGCACTCTGGACTCTGAATCCAGCGATCCGAGTTCAAGTCTCGGTGGAACCTGACCCATTTATTTTATTAAAATTTTATCTTATCTTCTATTATTTTAATTTGTTAAATGTATTAGAACATAATTAGATTATTAATTATAGTTCACTAAACGTAATGCCTTCCTCGGTCTTTAATTTTGTTACATGTTTTGTTTTTGATTTTGCTTTGGTAAATCTGTATGTATGACAAATACAAACCAGTAATGGAAATATTGGGTCCTTACCTATGAATTTGGTGTTTATTTTCTCTCTTAGTATTTTGTCTGTAACTATTAATATTCAGAGTATTCCTAAAAATAATTACCTCGTCTAAAAATAGACTACATTTTTGAGCTCTTTTGATCTGTTTTGAAAATTTTTTGTAAGTTTAATTGTGTTAAAATTGGACACGGAGACAACTCTTTTTAAGTGCCTCCCGAATACATCATTTTATTTGCATTCACTTAAAAACGTTAAATAATTTTTATGAAGTGTGATATTACACATATTACTAAAGCTTGTCTAATGATAGATGCCAAATATTAGTATCTTTGGATTTGTCGTTGTGAAGAAAACTGAAAAAAATTTAGTATGGAAAATGCAGAATTCCCCAGAATCTCCATACAAAACACCAATTTCATAGGTAAGGACCTAATAATTATCCATAAATTTATTAAATCATCACGGTAAAATTGTAAAACCAATGCATAGAATTTATCACCTTGTATGTTCGTGAGGACGAGGGATGAATGTCACATAACAAGAAATGCTCATAGCATGGTTATAGACGGATGAGAGAAAGACTAGAGACGCGTAACGCTTAAAGAATAACTATACTTATAATAAAGCTGTAGAGGTCTAATGTCTGTACATAGAAAAAAAATTGAAAAATCAAGTCAGAGGGATGTAAAAAGAGGGAAAGTACCAAAATATCGCCTTAATAACAATTTGTCGCCATAATAACAATGTTTTAAGCATTGTTGTGTTCCGGCAATCAGAGGTAAGATAGCCAGTTCCTCAGTTGTTGAGGATTACAGGTGAAGCTCGCTTTCACCTTCGGCCTAATCTTCACTTGCCATCAGGTGAGATGAAGGTCAAAGGCTTACCTGTCGTATGTAAAAAAAAAATCTTTTATACGGGCTAATCTCCGATATGGCTGGACCGATTTCAATGAAATTTTGCATGGTGATACCTTATATCCCTGGTCAACATCTCAGATACTTTTTATTCCGGAAAATTAAAGGGTTCCCGTGAAATAGTTAAATACCATAGTAACCACGGACGAAGATGCGGACAACAGCTAGTTAAGAATAAAAGAAATGAATGCTGAACATGATGAGTAACGGAGGAGAATGGAAGAAGCACACGTGTGCCGACTCCACCTAGAATCGTAAAAAGGCAAAAAGAAGAACAGTTCGTGGTCTACTCACCCGAGAAACGCTCACCGCTAAACACAGGACTCGATCTCTCACGCACCGATTGGTTCGGCGCTGCATCCAGAGGTTTCCAGCGACTATGCCAAGATTTGCCAAAATTTTGGTAAAATTGTAGCATTTTATTATGGCGAGTGGCAACGATCTTAACTCCTTAAGATATAGTCTAAAGTCGAATGATTTAATCGCCCGCGAATTGCAATATCTACTCTTCTGTTTTCTCACAAAATTGACCAACGGACCGATTAGTTTTAAGTTGTTTTATTAAGAATTGTTGGTGAATTAATACTAAAACTTGGAACTATAGACGATAAAAACTATGTACTAAACATGGTGTTCTGGTGTTGAAAGTTAAATTGCTTTAATAAGGAAGTATTATTATACAAATTATGCAAATTACGCTTAATCAACTGTTTTTATACATAACTTATTTTATTGGTTCGGGGCTAAGTAACAGCAGTTCTGCATATTAATGACCTTAAAAGTCATTATTAGGTATTGACTCAGGTGTAAAAATACGTAAATGCAATTGGCACGTACCAAACATTAGACTGGTACTGAAGACCTTAAGCTGAAATAAATTTACAAGGTAATAAAACATTAATGCATATGATAATAATTATTGTATAGTCGAGAAGACACGACCTGAAATTTTTATTTAAACTGATTCATAGTAAAAATACCACATAAAACTTTTTATCTGAAAGTTTACAAAAATAACACATCTTTCTACAATCCTATTTCGAGAATGTGTCGGCTTTACAACGAGATATATACCGGTAATTCTGATATTGATATTTTTAATCCCAGATTCGATTTATTCAAATATTTTATAAATAAAAATTGTTAATTTGACTGCAAATGTAAATTTACCGTGTTTCCTGGTTGTTTTAGCAAGAAATGTTTTTTTTATTAATCTTATTTAAATCCATATATGTAATGTTTTAATAGTTGTGTTTATTTTTGAGAGCATGTAAATCTTTATCTCTTTCCATAAGACTGATGTGTCTACATGTAGGGTTTCAACCTAGTACATATCTATATCTATAGCTTTAGTTGTTATTATCATATTGAACAGATACCAAATCTGTTTTGTGGACCATATAAATAAATAATTAAATAAAAAGAAGCATCGTTGACCAGTAAGTAATTTTCTTAGATTGCGTTATATAACAAAGTAACGAAGTCAAAGTAGTCATTTAGGGTTTAAAATAATTATTTATTTTTAAAACTAAAAACTTTCTAAGACTAAAAACTAAAAAAAATACTTAACTTCCTTATGTTTAAAAATAACGCCTCCCATTGATCTTTACTGAATGACTACGAACTGAATAAACATAACATATCATTTGCCCCGAAGGGGTAGGCAGAGGTGCTAACACCCACATAATTATGTTAAGTTCCCCATGTAACAGGTAGCGAGTCTGTTGACATGCACCGGGCGCAATATAAGGCAAGCGATAATCTAGTATGTCAGTATGCTGCTCTAGCTATCTTCACATATGGACTCCTCTACTGCTTATCATCAGGTAGTGTGGAGTCATTTGTTGAGCTTTTTATAAAAAAAAATCACAACCAGCTGTACATACGTTTTTATTCACACTCACAAGTGATACAGGCGGTGGGATCGAACCACGATCTATCGAACGAGTAGGCCCCCGTCCGTGCGAAATATATTGGGTCCTTACCTATGAAATTGGTGTTTTTCTTCTCTCTTAGTATTTTGTTCGTAACTATTAAGTTTCAGAGTATTCTTAAAAAATAATTACCTCCTCTAAAAATATACCATATTTTCGAACTCTTTTGATTTGTTTTGACACGGAGACAACTCCTTTTCAGTGCCTTCCAAATACATAATTTGATTTGCATTCACATAAAAAAAATTTTTTTTTAAGAAGTGTGAGATCAAACATATAGCTAAAGCTTGTCTTATGATACATGGATTTGTCGTTGTGAAGAAAACTGAAAAAAATGTTAGTATGGAAAATGCAGAGTTCCCCAAAATCTCCATACAAAACGCCAATTTCATATGTAAGGACCTAATATTATATTATACATGAGAGTTCAGAGCATTATAGTTATTTCAATGTAGTAAATTGCTATTTTTGTTTTGTTTTCATCAGAAACACAATCGGTACCAAGTACCCCTTCTTGCTTGTTTCTGCAAAGCAGCTGACAGGCAGCTGTTCAGTTTCTGTGGTACTAACTGGTAACTATTGTACTAAGTCACACTGGTGATATAGATTTGGTGGTTAGGTGGTGAAGTTTTCAGACCGTTCTTACCGCTGATTGAGCAGATAAGACTCTCCAGCAAAGTCTGAGTATTTGATGCTTTCGCCATTCATAGCATAATCATCTAGATCTTAAAACTTGGGATATACGGGCGAATAATCTTAGATCGCGCAATGCATTATTAAATGCAATCGAAAAACTCCGTTTACACCTCGTGGGACGAGAAGTTGCGACAGGGGCGAGTTCGTTGTCTCGCATAATCTGTCTCGGTCCGCTTAAATATTTTATTAAAAGGGCGCGGGAACCACCATCAGTCTTGTCGCGCAATATCGCGTCGCGGCGACGGCTGAACAAATCGTTTCGTGTAGATGTCCCATGGAATGCTGTGGGGTGTTTCTGAAAAAATAAAAAATGTGAAAAGTAATAGATTTTACTTGTGGCGCTTTGTTTGTGTGTGAGGAATTTTGGAAAGCATAAAAGGGCTGAAGATGTTCAATTTCATAGCACGTTAACATATTATAATGTACTATGAATGTATAACCCCTTAGCGGTCACCTCGAACACTGGTGTAATAATAATATTTTTAAATATCCTGAAAACAATTTCCAATTTTCATTCCTATCAAAATTAGCGTCTGGGGCGCTTGTCTCTATGCCTAAATGTTGTAACTGTTGTAATAACAATAATGTTGTAATAATTATATTATATTATAGTATTACTATAATATATAACTATAAGAGTACATTTTCAAATAACTTAAATAACTTAATCGTCACTTATGTTATAATGTTCGAATTATGAACTCAGACTCGAACTCATAATGAAATACTTTTTAACACAAATGATAAAATGGATTTAAAAATGGAAACTGTAACATAATGACCATTATGCAACACTTATTTTTCCTAAAAACGCACAAAACTATGGCAAATGTTTTCCAGCTAACAATAAATATTTTTTTTTTTGTTTTATTTCTTTGAATAATGAGTGTACATTGGTGTATGTAACTGCACATAACTCGGTATTAAAACACTCGCGTTTTTTAAAACCACGCTTATGTTTTAATATACGTGACAGTTACATAATAGTACATTTTGATATAAGTGCGGTAAGTTGAAAATTACAGCCGAGGGGATATTGCTACCCCGAGCCATAGGTGAGGGCTATAAGAAGGCAAAGGCTGTATTTATCAAACCGCACGTATGTCATACGACGTTTTCATACACATTTGCGAGGAAATAAATAAAACTCAGACATTCTTAAACTATAGTGAATCTTTAATCACTTGTTAAAACAGTAATAAAAATTAGAACAATTTGTAAATGAAATTAAAGAATTAAATGTTTATTTATTATAATATATTTCATCTCCGAAAGGTAATTTTATTAAGAAAATGTTGACTACCTTTCTGACATAAAAACTCTTCGCTAAGATTTAAAAAGGTATCGTTCGTTTTTAGACGGAACATCATAAACTGTGCGTTTTACTTTACATTATCGCACAAGTACGTAATGTGATAGATTATGATATTGAAATTGGTGAAATAAGAGACCCTTTACGAGCAAATGTGTTATAAACTACTATTACCGAGGCACATTTATCAGTAGCCCTACCTATTAAAATAAGTTTTGCGTTCAGTGATTTGTGTTATTTACCTTTTTATAAATTGTACCAGTTTTGCCCTTTTGAATTATTAGTACAATCAGTGACATCACCTCCAGTTTTTATTTTACAATAATATTCCCACGTTACATACTTAACTACTATGGTCAGAAAACGAGACACAACAGAGACATCTATTGATTGCGAACGCTTGTGTTCGCAGTGACCGCCAAGGGTTTAAATCATTATTTGCATGTTTTTTACATGTTAAGAAAAGGACAGCAGACATACCCAGGTAACACTTTAGAACTGGCCAGTTAGAAATATTGCAAATGAAAACTTTTTTTGTATTTCAATTATAAAACTCTTTGGTAACTTAATGTCATTCATTCATTGTAATGCATTCATTTGTAAATTGTTTTTGTGAATTGGCGGCAAATCTAAAACTCTAGTTACATGTGAAAATGAACTTAAAGCGAGAAAGTTTTCGAAGCATTTAAAAGACAAAATGTTGGAGGGAAAGATGATATTAGCAATGTATCAAATCAAGCCCGTTTTAAAAATGGACCTAATCAAATTTTTCTCCAACTGAAGGGTATCTATGAAGATATTTAGAGTAAGGAGGACATGTACGACCGTAGCAAAGCTTCAATTGTTTGCCTCTCGGTAAAATCTCGTGCTTGTATGTACGAGTATAATGACCACAAAAAGCAGAATTGGCCATTACAGTTTCAACACCATAAAACAAAGAATTTGTTGCTCGATTTACAGCTTCTAATAGAACGAAAGTAAAACCAAAAGAGGCGGTAAAGAAAAACAAAGCAACAGTCATGTCCGAAGGCGATTTGTCGTTTTCTTCTGTAGATTGCGTTCGAAATGAAAAGTGGGTAGTTGGAACTTTTTCCATCGTACGCTCGTCGTAAATACTTGTCGGGGCGCGTCAACCCTTGACTGATTTGCATTGCCGTGAAAAATGACTGGTAAGGTTATTACTTTTTTCTTAATTCTCTTTTAGGGTATTGAGTGCGAAACAGTGTTTCTGTGACTAGTTTTTGCCACCGACTTCGACATAAGTGGAACCTTAATTTTAAGTTATTAATCATCAGCAATTCTTCGGTGAAAATGACCTGCCCTGACTGAATTGACCGAAAGACGTACATATAAACCATATCAGTTTCCTAGAAGTTGTTTATATACTTATAGTACCTATATAACTAGTTTTTGCTCGCGACTTCGTCCGCGTAGAATAGTTATTTTGAGATAGTGCGATGGTGTGTAGCCTATAGCCTTCCTCAATAAATAGGCTATTCAACACTGAAAGATTTTTTCATATTGGAACAGTAGCTTCAATTAGTGGAATTGATAATTTACTCCTACTCTATTATTAGAAGCAAAGTTCATAGTGGCGTAAATTTGTCCTTAATTTTTCTGGGAGATGCTATTAAAAATTGTTAACATTCACCCGCATGGCACCCGTTCCCATGAGAATGTCGGGATAAAAGGTAGCCTACGTCCTTTCTCAGGGTCTAGACTATCTGTGTACCAAATTTGAAAGTTGACGTGAAAGCGAGACAGACAGACAGGCAGAGTTACTTTCGCATTTATAATATTAACATGGATTTATGAACAACGGTAGCCGAGTTGGGACGGACGGGGCACTACTTGTTCGAGAGGTCGCGGGAATCGCGGGTTTAATCCCACACTATCTATACCACTGAGTTCGAATAAAACTTATGTACAGTTAGTTGTGTATATCGCTTGCCTCAAATTGTGCCCGGTGCATGGCAACAGGCTCGCCACCTGTTACATGGGGTCTTAACATATTTGGCGATTTGTGGGATGATTTTTTTTTATTTGACATGTAAGCTCTTGGCCTTCATCATATGTTATATGTTATGACACTTTATTTTATTTACCCTTAGTTGTATTAGCGAAACGGTATGCGAAGTTAATACCACCTACATTTCCTCTAAAACTCCGGTAAAGCACTGTATGGCTTTTCTGGTTTTGTCAATGTCCATGAGCGGCGGTAACTACTTCCTATCAGGTGATCTGTCTGCTCGTTTACTCTGTTTCATAAAAAATATATCCAGTACCTGCAAAAAAGTCAATCAATGGACAGAGCATCGTAAATCTCTTCCCGATGAACGACTAATTATCTAAAACCAAAAAGCGGGTGGAAAGCTGTAAAAAATCCTTTTGAGAGCGTTAGCTAATGTGATTGCGCTCAGGTGCGCTGCCTGAGTATATTGCATGCTCGTGTGAGGAGCCCTAAAATGTCACCTACTCCTTGTTATGAACCCTTTCGATAATCACTATGTGAAAAAGTATATAATTCGACAAATACAAATTAAATCAAAACAAAATCAAATCAAAAATAATTTTATTTCATAGGCTAAGTTTGGCACTTAAAATTGTCAACATTTTACATATTATGCATTTTACAAAATAAATCAATATGTAATGATTAGATACCATTATGTTGCTGGCAACATTTGGATTTACAATTTATGGTAAAATGTATGTTTATTGTAATAGTGGCAACATCGCTCTCTTTTCCGCCCGATCTTGAGCGTGCAACATCTTTTATTGTAACAATTTGTGAGTTTTTATTAAATCCCTTATTATAAGTAGTAAGTGACATTTTATCTTAAATACAGTCTTCTACTTTGAGGATCCCAATAATTGTATTAAAGTTCATTACCGCGAGCGCTTGTAGCAAGTACATCCACAGCACAGTACATGTACATCTGTGGCTATAATCGATACAAGCGGCCGGATTCCGAGAGTAAGGCTTTTCATGAGAAGAACCCGGCAAGAAACTAATGAGCCCCTTTTATAATACGTTTTAAAGTCGTTCCTCTAATCTGTCAAAGTTAAATGGTAAACATTTTCCGCTAAACGAAAACAATAGAGTATAAGAAGTCATTACGGCTTACCATCACGCGAGATCTTAATGTTACCTATTCATCTTTATTATCATTCAATTCACTTTTGTGCTAAAATTCAGTTCCGTGTCAAAATCTCTATCACCCTTATTGATAAGCGCTATTTAAGTTTCAAGCAATTGTTTAACCAGTAAGACTGCTGTTTGAAACTTAAAGCATTAATAGCGTTTATGAATAAGGGGGTAATATCTTATTTTATTATATATATTTATCATCTAAAACCCTCGCGCGTTCTTAATATTGCGCTGCTAAAGTTGTGTGCATTAGCACAGAACTTTCTTTTTTATTCAAACGTTTATTCTTTTTTGGTCTCACTGTTCACGCTCTTAAGCAGGAAAAGTTAATGAAGTTGTTTGTAGATAAATCAGAAAAAAACGAATAGTTTTTTAAGTCATTACTTAAAAATATTGAATATGTAAATTTAATTATCAGATGTATAACTAAACCACAAATATTATTTTATTAAGTACAAACGATAGTACGTCCTTAAATATCCGTTCTTAGAATATTTATGAAATTTTTCGGAATTTTCAACGAGCAGCGTCATTTTACCGGCCCTGATCAGCGGATCGGCTCCGTATATAAATCATTCGCTGTCGCAGCGTATTGGATTAAGATTTCCTCGGATGTATTGGATGGAAGGCTTCATCTTGCCGAGTGACGGGGGGGTATTGACGCGAATTTCCCCGGAGGTGGGGAAATGGGAGATAAATTTTATATTACATGCGAACTATTTTTTAATATTTCCATCTTATAGTCGGGTACATAGGTATTATTTTGTAGTACAATATTATGAAGAGGAAACTATTTCTCAATATAGAATTTTTTTCCTCAACACTTTTATGGATTTTCTGCAGACATGACACATTCCTCATTGCTACGTTCATTCTATGTAGTTATTCAAACGTAATATAATGACAATTGTTTTCTTCATTGAAATAGCAACGATAAACAACGGCGGACCGTTTTATCTATGGGTGCAAAATTAATCAGTGTCTCACACAGATATACATTTACATAACGCAAGTATTACGATTTGTATTGAAGCTAAGCGTATCAACTTTTTACCGTCTACTGTGACGTCACAGTCGTAATTTAGTGACGGGAGATCCAAGTTGAAAACACCGATAACGCTGATGCCCTTTCGCCAATTAACACTAGAGGTCGGACATTCAGATGCATATTTACCTATAGTACATTTTTGGCTAGCATAATATGGCAGCGGCTTTTTTAAATATTTTTATAAAAATAAAATCCCGGGATTTCGGTATTGCATATCTAATCAGATGCATATTTAATTTGACGTAAAATTTTAACATTTAATTTAAATAGGTTGCATTGTGTCCCGTGTTGGTTCGGGACACAAAAAGAATGGACCAACTGCTTTTCTTGCATAGCATGTCGTAAAAGGCGACTAAGGGCGTATTGGGTACTGAATCTGTGATTGTAGAGGCGATGAGCTAGCCACTTGTTACTACTCTTTCACGATTTTTTCATCTGACCAACCCTTTTTTTGTAGGGCTAATGTGGACTTAAGGAACACAGTACTCCTTGGACACTCCTACCCCTTCGGGGATTACATGCGTGATTGTATGTATGTATGTGTAGGTTACAGACGAAGAGTGTAAGAGAAAAGAATCTGATTGTGTTATAAAAAATAATTAAATTAATATTTAAAATATAAAAGTAATATTTTTTTATAAAACTCGGTTCTTATTTAATCATTACAAAATATTTATTAATTTACGATAAAAAAAAGTGCTTTCCATCATAGCTAACATCTTAACTTTAGGTAAATATGCATCCGGATATCCGACCTCTAATTACCACACAACGAGGCTTTTTTTATAGTTTTGCAGCCATTCGTACGCGCGCAAACTAGTCAGCAGCGGCCATGTTTTTTTCGCACTCCGACGTTTTGTCGGAGTTTTCGATCACGCACAGTACATGCATTTATGTCATCTATGTAAATGTACTCGTATATCTCATATTTATGTCCCAATCTAATGCAAAGCACTGCTCTTTCACAATAGTTGTATCAAAGTAATATAGAGGCTTAGGCTATATATTAGGTCCTTACCTATGAAATTGGTGTTTTGTATGGAGATTTTGGGGAATTCTGCATTTTCCATACTAACATTTTATCAGTTTTCTTCACAACGACAAATCCAGAGATAATAATATTTGGCATGTATCATTAGACAAGCTTTAGTAATATGTGTAATATAACACTTCATAAAAATTATTTATCGTTTTTAAGTGAATGCAAATAAAACGATGTATTCGGGAGGCACTTAAAAAGAGTTGTCTCCGTGTCCAATTTTAACACAATTAAACTTACAACAAATTATCAAAACAAATCAAAAGAGCTCAAAAATATAGTCTATTTTTAGACGAGGTAATTATTTTTTAGGAATACTCTGAATCTTAATAGTTACAGACAAAATACTACGACAGAATAAAAACACCAATTTCATAGGTAAGGACCCAATATTACTTTGATATTACTAGCTATGTGGTGCATATTGATTGATGGGTTAACGATGATCTTATTAAAAAACATTTTACATTTGTAACTCGCTGTTGCACGCGACTTTGTCCGCGGTTATAATGGTTTGTTACTCCTAATCTTTTCAATCACTGGCGCTATTTTAAAACTCCCTCTCACATATTCATTTTTGATTCTATCCATTCTGGTAACTCCATACACCCATCTCAACATTCGCATCTCCGCTGCAAGCACGTTTCATTACATGTATATATACGAGTGTGTAAAATGCGCTCGCGAATTCGTCAACAATGAATTCCGAGATATTGCTCAATAACCGAATCAATCGCGCCGCTTAAGCAGCGCCAGCTTAAAGTTCGCTTGCCGTTCTATATTTGAAATATGTCCGGCGGCAACTAGGAGTTCAATTAACGGAGTGCCGTTATTAATGGGACGCTCCCGGGCGGCCGATTAAACTCAATCTCCGGTAATCCGCGGCGTGGGGCCCGGTGCCACTAACGGTTAAAGGATCTGTTTAGCTATAATTAAAGTAATTTTTAAAATGTTTGCATGCTTTTTTTTCGATACCACCGCCTGTACCACTAAGTTGGATTAAAACTTAAGTACAGTTCATTGTGAATATCGCTTGCATCACGTTGTGCCCGGTGCATGGCAACAGGCTCGCCACCTGTTACATGGGGACCTAAGATATCTGGCGAAAAGTGAAATGCTATGTAATATTTTTTAAAGGCACAGCAATTGACTCAACACTATCTGATGTTGAGCAGAAGGAGTCTAATTGCGGATGCTACATGGAATTTCCTTCCAGCATTTTCTGGGAGGGAATTCCATGAACGAGGTGTACGCAGAAATAACGAGTAAACGAGTTTACTGAATTGTGTTTTAAGGGGTTTCTTATTATTTGTTACCAAGAATCTATGGATTTTATTCAATATTCTTTGCCGTATAAACTCCAAAGTAAACCTTTACCTTTAGGTTTACTTTGGAGTTTACCGGCGTAGATCAAGTAATCGTGAGATTTAAGTATCAATGAGAAGCACATTTGCTCGTAGCACTGACGAGCGACGACAACAAAAGAGTTTTCGAGTGGAAGCCATGGCCATAAATTTTGAAATTACTGACATCAGCCTCACCTTTATGTAAAACAACAAAATTACTTGTTTTTAAATTTTTGACCCTTTTATCTGGACTCCTCTCTTTTTCGTTTCGTTCTTCTTCATTTGTCCGGCTTAAAAAAAATATCGTATACCTTTTGAGCCATTATTTTCCTCGTGTCTAGACTTCGCATTTGACATAAGCTTTAACCGTGGTTTAAAACTTTGAGCTTACCGACTTCTGTGCACCCCACCCCGTAGCGGGTTGCGCGGGGAAGGCACGCACTAATTGCCGACGAGAATTCGATGCCATAAATCACGGACATAATATAACTGCGAGCGGCAGTCGCGTCGCTCCGGAATGCACGGCCCAAATCCAGCGGGGCTCGTTGCCGAATTTGAATTTCGTCAGGGATTTTCGAAATTCGAATTGGACAGCACTGGCCGGTTGATTTAGGCGATAATCTATTCGAATATTTCGTACAAATTCAAGTTGCGTTCTAAATTCGAAAAGGTGTCACAAAGAAAGAACGAATCACTTTTTTTTCAGGAACTTAATTTAAACAAAAACAATTGATGTTTCTTTTGTGCCTTTATGACTTACATTACAAAACAAACAATTAATCAAACAAATATTTTCATAAATAGTAAGTAAATTAATGAATCAAATAGTAAGGTTCGTTTCAATATTAAATAATCTTAACCAATAAAATTTTGTTAATTAAATAATTATGGATCTGTTGTAAGGTTCTTGTGTAAATGTAAAGCCCATACAGCCAAGTCTTCAGATTATATTTCTTAAGTATTTGCATTGAAATGCAAGTGTAATACATTTCAATGCATCTTGGGAGAGTTTGCCGTCAAACGATCGATGGCAGACACTGTGGTGTTACTTCAATGAGATGGATTACCACGATAAAAATCCCATCGTTTTTCACACCTCTTGACGATTATTTCAATGATTCTCCATATTGCTCATCATTATTGACACTTACTACACAAAACTACACTGATTTTACGCCACAAGATCAACTCCGAAACAATATTACAATCACTGAAATAAAAATCACGTCCGCCATAGTTGGATGCCGCCAAAAACTCCCATAATTATGGATATTTCATATAATGTGTCAGCGGCCATCTTGGTCATAATCGGCGCATGTGTGTAGTTCCGTACTTTTTCCGTATTACTTCCGGCTACTCATTCAAATTATGATTGTCTTGAAATAGACTGTCATGAGTAGACTATGTATAAGTCTTATATCATTAGAATTGTAATTTAATAAGCTATCTGAACATGTATAATAAAGTAAACTTTTATGATAAATCAAATTGGCAAATTCAAGGTGGAAGTAAGAAAAGGTACGTTTTTCCCCGTTTTCTCCATTTAAAGTGTAATCATTATAAATAAAAGCCCCCAGTACACGATTTTTTGTTTAATTTACTTACAGAAATATATCCTTAACTGATTGGACTAATGCTTGGACCAATGAATGTATGGACCAATGTACTGGGTGGTTACTCTGTACTAATAGGGTTTCATAAGGTTCAAAATAAAACCAAAGAAATTGTTCTAAATCAGTAACAATTTATTAATCTGACCTCTTATTACTTAGGCATTGCATCGCGCGTAAACGTTAGCGCGATGCAACACCATACAGCGCCATCTATTGGCAACTTTCGGAACTAGTTTTCCTATAGACATAATTAAAGCACTATTTGATCTTAAACATTAACCATATTTAAAATGCAGAATAAACCTCGCCATACAATTAACTTTCACACTTTTTTAATCGTTTCATTTTCATAAATTTTCAAGTATAAAAACGAGTTACCCTTCAGAAAATCTCCTTCTCAAAAATAATGTTACAAAAAAACATAAACCCGCCATCTTGGAATACGTTTCGTTTGGTACATTTCGCGCCTCCCTACGGGTTATTTATGAACAGTCATTGAGCTATGTAATAATCTGAGGCTGGATTTAATTTGTCGGACTGATTTCACACTAGAGAGCGAAAGGGATAGCAGCATCCACCATTTAATATGCTAAAGAGGGGCAGAGAGGAATCGTTAGCGGTTTCGGCAGGGCCTTAATGGAAAATCGGAGGTTTTAAAATACTGCCTTTTTTCGTAGTTACACAAGGATTTATTTGGCCCCGAACCCAGTTTACTTGGGTTTGTTAATTAGGGTGGTGTAACTGATTTAGACGTGGGTCGGATTGAATAAGTGTTATCGCCTCATCAAGGATTGTTTAGACGACTTTCGTGGTTGAGAGCTTGGACGTATTTTAGTGTCCATTTCCAAGGGTCGGGTTTTTGTCTCAGCTAGAACAGATATTTACATACATACATATAATGACAATAATTAAAGACGACACATAGATGTGTGGCAAAGGTGGTTTGTACACCCCTCTGTGCCAATAATTTCGTATGTCCCACGTTACGAGGGAAAGATATGTCTATAACTAAAAATATTGGGTCCTTACCTATGAAATTGGTGTTTTTATTCTGTCTTAGTATTTTGTCTGTAACTATTAAGATTCAGAGTATTCCTAAAAATTAATTACCTCATCTAAAAATAGACTATATTTTTGAGCTCTTTTGATTTGTTTTGATAATTTGTTGTAAGTTTAATTGTGTTAAAATTGGACACGGTGACAACTCTTTTTAAGTGCCTCCCGAATACATCATTTTATTTTCATTCACTTAAAAACGATAAATAATTTTTATGAAGTGTGATATTACACATATTACTAAAGCTAGTCTAATGATACATGCCAAATATTATTATCTCTGGATTTGTCGTTGTGAAGAAAACTGAAAAAATGTTAGTATGGAAAATGCAGAAATCCCCCAAAATCTTCATACAAAACACCAATTTCATAGGTAAGGACCTAATAGAAAGAAACAAAGATGAAATTCAAAAGTAGAATTTAAGAACTGAGGTGATTACTACTAGAACTACTAGAAAATTGCAATCAATTTTCAAAATCATCGAAGGCTAAATAGGACAAAAAACATGCAATGAGGTGCTCTCTCCACCTTACATTCAGCGCCGAAAGAACCTTATCGTATTATATAAAAATTCAATATTATTGTTTGATTCACCATCAAACAACCATCATTACCTTTGCTTGATAAGGTTCTTTTTCATGATAGTCAAGTAAAAAAGATCCAACATTATGAAATAAACATAAATTGTATGCAAACTATTTTCATGCCACACATCAATGAATTTTTTATTTATATTAGAATTGCATATTACTTATTATTTATCAATTAAATTAGCTTACCTAATTTTTATTTTTAAAATTATATTACCTAATTTTGGTAGATAATAAAATAAAATAACGTTTTTTCTACTCACCACCTAATGCCGGTTGAAGCCATCAGCATCAAGAAAAAAGAAAATTAAGAAAAATAAAGTCAAAACAAGATGGCTGCTGAGAGAGTTTGGCGGCATTTGACTAATGGCGGACGTGATTTTTATTTCGATAATTGTAATATTGTTTCGGAGTGGATATTGTTACGTAAAATCAGTGTAGTTTTGTGTAATAAGTGTCTGTGATGATGTGCAATGTGGAGGATTATCGAAATAAGCGTCAAGTGGTGTGAAAAGCGATGAGTTTTTTATCGTGGTAATCCACCTCATCCAAGTAGCACCACAGTGTCTGTCATCGATCGTTTGACGTCAAACTCTCCCAAGATGCATTGAAATGCATTACACTAGCATTTCAATGCAAACTACTGAAGAAATATATACTGAAGACTTGGCTGTATGGGCTCCGTTCCCTTTGCCTTCCCTACATGGGAGAATTTTACAACACAGATGGCTGCAGACCTGTCACATGTAGAAAACGACGCGCGAGCTGCAAATGTTTTGTAATAATTTTTGAATTTTTAATTACCTACACATAAAACTATCGATTCTGTGCTGTGCATAATAATATTCAAAGTATTGGTACCTATTACAAGAAAACTCGTTGATAATAACAGGGTGCTGGTTAAGGTAAGTGATTGGTTAATATTTTCCAAGGGGTAGATTTTTTTACTACCTTTTGTACTCAGTTACCTATTTTCTTTTGTATTGCTTATTGTATTTTTTGTGTGTGTATAATAAATTGTTAAATAAATAAATAATAAAAATAAAAAAAAGACGTGTGGCACTCGGGGACTGCCGCGGTAAAGCTATTGCATAGCATTTTGTATCAATTTATGCAATTATAATTTTATTTATTTATTTTATTCATGCAGTATTTCTTTTTCTTTTATATTAATTCAAGTTACACTTTTTGAGCGTAGTGAACGATAAGAAAACAAATGATATAAACTGTTGGTAGTTTGCATATACATTATTTCGTTCGGATCACTTATAAGTAAATTAAATCATAAAATAATTATCTAAAATAAATGTTAATAAACTAATTAATAAAACAACAAAACTCATAATAAACAATGTGTAATAGTTAGCTTATAAATAAAACCAAAGTGGCGTCTTTGTTAAAATTAGTTCTTTGTTGTATCACTAGATGGCGCCACCTATCCTTTAAAACGCACTATTGTTTACTCTCATAGACTTTTATGGTCAAACCGATGTTAATTAAAATTTGTATTCGCCTTGGACACGGTGTTTCATTTTGGTAACCACCTTGGGTTTAACATGCACGGCCTTCAAGCCACACCTCCTTGCGCATCGGAGTGGGGAGCGTGAGGTTTTTTCGTTACGGAATTTCTGGATTCGGTCCCCGCGCTCAAGGCCCGCGATAGAAGCTATGCAATAGCTTAATAATTTTACCCTTTTTTAAGCAAATTTTGTATTGATATTTTTATTCGGCAATCGTAATGTGGGACGCCCTGTGACAAGATAGATGGCTTGACAAAATTCGTTAGATGTCTGGTGTGGGCTGGATGAGAGCAGCTGAGAATCGAGAGCGGTAGCGTGCATTAGGGGAGGCTTATGTCCAGCAGTGGACGAACATAGGCTGATGAGGATGTTTAATGAATTTTTGTTTTGTAAATCGTAGTAGCTAGCGATTGAAAATGCATAGACACGCTAAAGCATAAATATTTCTCGAGTATTTTACGTGAGAAATGATGAAAGTGGTCCATTCAGTGTCTTCTTCTATATTACGGCACTAAATACATTTTATATTCTCCTGACTAGCTGTCAACCTAACTTGCCTCGTATTTTTCCACAACTTCACCTAGTTTGAATATGACTGTACCAACCATTGTACATTATTACGGTACACAGATCGCTTTAAAGCAGTTACAATGCCTTTTAATCCCATTGTCACTGGGGTGATTCAGCCTGATTAATTACTCTACAAACAATATGCTAACAGCAAACATTACATGGTCTCCCATTCCCTTCTTAGTGTATACTTTAGCAGAGAGGCAAAATGGAGTTTGTTGTACTTTGAGGGGTCTTGTTATAATTGTCATCGTAATAGGGGATAAGAAGGAGGACAATTAAGGCCACTAATGAAACAGGGGACTCTTGAGACGCACGGCGGGCGTTTTGTTTGTGTCATGCCGTTCTTTGTTGGTTTATTTGTTATTTGCTTCATAATATTATTATATTTACGTCAATTATGTACTCTAATCGAATTGTTAAATAAAATTATAAAAGTTTAGAAAAAGGTTGGAAAATTAAATTGCATAAAATTATAAAAAATTACCTACGATGTTATATTTATTCAGGAGATCTCTTCCAATCGAATAAAATTTGTTAATTGTGATTGAGAGAAATAAACAATATTAAGATTTTACCTGTCTTGTATTTAAAATAATGATTACGAATTTTATTTTGTTGATGAAAGCTGATAAATGTGCGAGTATATGGGAAACACTTTATTCTAAATCAAACTAAGACATTTTTTACTTCTTCAGGCGGATATCATGAAAAAAGTATTAACTATAGTCAATAATTAATATCTTTAATTAATCCTTTCTTGTTTTTATTTACCATAATACGAGTACCTCATTAACATTGGCCACTACGCATAAATAAAATTAAATCAATTGCCAATTTGAAATTCGAACCCCATTAGTGACGTTGCACACTTGTTCACTCGTTACCGAGTTCCATTTTGTTTGCCGCAAGGCGACCTAATCCCGCGATTGTACCCGAATAATCCGGGATCACGAATCATGACACTATTGTTGTAAGTGTGAAACCGACACAAATAGGCCTACGGCTTTGTACGTCCCTAGTGTAGACCCCGGTTTAGAAAACGCCATTCAATTTTGATGTCTATTTAGTGTTGCGAACGTTATTATTCGCTTGAATCTAGTGCGGTGGTGAAATATGATTCGTTTTTTGTAATCCCTTAATATCACATTTAACAAATTTGGAATTTAAAAGCTTTGAGAGAAGGTTGAATTTTGTATACATTTGGGGTGATACGTTAAGGCTTTTGAGACATGGAGATTGTTTTGTAAGCAAAGTTGCGTTTTGAATTTTTATTTATAAACGTTCGTTGTGTTCTGGTAATAACAAGATTATTCGGTCCTTTTGGGGTGGTTTGGCCAAATATTGGCGTGTTTGTCCAATGAGGCGACAAGTTTACTTTGCCAAATTTGATCTAGGTGCTTACTACTACTTACGTTACAACAATGCATATGTTTGTTTGTCCATGTTCCATGACATTTGTAGGTCTTTAACTACGATATTTAAAAATAAAAGTTACTAACTGTCATGACTTTGCCTATCACTTTGGCGACATAGGGGAAATTAGTGTACCACTAACGTTAATTTTGAACCTAATGCTAACTAACTAACGTTAAAGCTGTTATAAAACTTAAGTATTGTTCATGATAAATATTGCGTGCTTTATAGGGGCAAGTACAAGGTAACAGGTTTCCTTTTTTTTTCTTTTTTTTTTTTGTAAAATTCTCCCATGTTGGGAAGGCAAAGAGAACGAAGCCCAAACAGCCAAGTCTTCAGTACTTTATTTCTTGAGTAGTTTGCATTGAAATGCTAGTGTAATGCATTTCAATGCATCTTGGGAGAGTTTGACGTCAAACGATTGATGGCAGACACTGTGGTGCTACTTGATAAGGTGGATTCACCACGATAAAAAAACTCATCGCTTTTCACACCACTTGACGCTTATTTCGATAATCCTCCACATTGCACATCATCACAGACACTTATTAAACAAAACTACACTGATTTTACGTAACAAAATCCACTCCGAAACAATATTACAATTATCGAAATAAAAATCACGTCCGCCATTAGTCAAATGCCGCCAAACTCTCATTTCTTTTTTTTATTTATTTATTAAGACACACAACAGAGTACAGTTACATAGTACATACAATAAATTAGCTATAAATATAGGGTACAGACTGTACTCCAACAACATGCGTCCTAAAATTTACAATCGTTCTGTGAATCAAATTTTAGACAATAATGACATATGTTAATAATAGACAAATATAAAATATATAAATAAATAGGTAATTACTGCATAATTCTCTATGTAATAGCAATTAAAGAGTGATTACTCCAAATGAGGGTCAGAATCGGGAAGTCCAAAGACAAAATTTTCATAATTTTGTTGTTGATGATTTTTTTTACAAAAGACCACATTTTGACTAACGCTACTCATAATATTTATATTGGTACCTTAGCAAATCGAAAGCAATTCTCGTAATGGCCGACGACATTTACCTTACAACAAATAAAAGCGAATTTACATCGTATTAAAGTGATGCCATCTCATACGAGGTCGTACGAGGCCCGCGGGGGTCGTCTACTGTCCCGATAATTATCGAACGGTTGTTGCGGATACATAGGGTTTTATACGATACGACACGATTAGAGTCGTAGTGTACTACAAAATCATAGTTAAAGGTGGAGGTAATAAAGAATGTTATATTTGACTTTCTCTTTTATTATACTACAAAACAAACAGGTTGAATGCTTTACAACTTTTACGGTTTTATAAATCAAAAATACAGCTTTGTTAAGATTTTTCTTAATCTTAATCGTATAGTACTTACACCAGCAAGTAAGAAATATCTTAATAATTATTAAACAGCTTTACTACGAAATTTTCACAGTGGTAACAATTCTAAAAAATGATTATCAAAGTGTTTATTCTATTTTTTTTACGTGCGAAAATATAAATTGAATAATTTGCAATGTTAATTATTTTGGTGCTTAATATAAAAGGTTATCACATAAAAATACTATAGCTACAATATTAGAAAATAAAAATACTACTACAAATTATCGTTAAGTGTAAACCGACCTCACGATTCTAGAAGTAGCATGGGCTGAAGTCGTAAACGTCTCGTCTCAGTTAGAGGCTGTAAGTTCAATACTTATCCAACATAGAGAAATAGAACAGTATGTTACATATCGGTTAGGAGCCTTTTTAGCTGAATTTAATAATCGGATGTTTAAATTGATGAAAAGTTGTGTAAATTCAAACGAATATAGAAATGTATATAAGAGTAGCTGACTCCAAAAAAAACATTTAAAAAAAAAACTTTTTTTTATTGTACACAGGTGATAAAAGTCTAAATTATAAATAAGTATTGATTGACCAAAAGCAAAACTGCAAAACATTTATTCGTTTACTTGGTGTTTTCTTCATCATGATCACATAGATAAAATCTCAATTCATTTAAAAATTCTCCATCACACACAAAAAGAAAGATAACTACAAAAATTTACCGACGTTTCGGGAAAAAATTTACTCAATTCTACTTTTCGTACAAAATTGCATGTTTTGTAAATCTTGCTATGTTTCTGTGAATATAACATTGGTAACGATTGGTAAAGGAGGAGCTCGGTGGCGTAGGAGTTAGAACGCTTTGTCTTTCGATTGAAAACAAAGCTACCTTCGCCATGGTCAGGCCGTGGATGGATGACCAAAATATTGTGCGGAAGGCACGTTAAGACCTTGGTCGCTAGTGCGACTGTTTCTACCTACAAACCCGCATTGGGCCAGCGTGGTGGTGTTACGGCCCACACTCCTCATGTGTTCCTCCATGAGGAAGACCTGTGCCCACCAGTGGGACGTATATAGTCTGAGGACAGGAAAAATGTCTAGTCATCTAAAAAACATTCCTTTAAAAAAATAACTATTGAAGGAATTCCTACCGTGACTATGTTTATTAGCGCGTCACCGCTTATTTGCATCCAAGTCGAATGCAACAGCACTTTATTGGCCCGGGACTGCAATCATAAAGGCCACGAATAACAGTTAAGAGTTAAGTGCAAGACACCTTGGTTGTTAAAACCTTAATAGTCTAGTCATTTAATGAATTCGTGCCGTGTTTGTTGAGCTAGAATTTTGTAAGAAGACAAACCATATCTATTATAATTACTTTTGAAATAAAACATAGTCTTAATACCAACACAGACAAGATGCTATCGCTAACTAAACGATGTAAAGGATTTGAGATAAACCTTCTCTTAGTTTTCTAATATAATTGTCAATATTTGCCATTCAGGGAAAACTGTAGATTATGGCACTCACGGCTCTATTTTGACCTTAATTTCTGTCTGAATAAGTTTCACCCGCTTTAAACTTTTTATTTAAATAGCAATTCAAAAGACTCGACGAATGCATTAAGCAGTAGCATACATTGGGGTTAAATAATTTATTTCTCATACAAACACAGGGTTTACTTATAATGAGATGTACAATTGTCTTTGTTAGTATTTAGATGTATCTGGTACCGCACTGGAGGTCTAGGTTAGACTAATAATAAAACATATTCTTTGAGCTTGCTTTTAAACAAGTTTTTTGTACTGGAAAGTTTCATGTCATTAAACAACTATACTCCCTCAAAAAGTATCGTTTTTTTTCCCATAGTTAGTGCGTACGGAAGAAAGTAGTAATTTATTAGTGTTTCTCAGATTATATTTCGTCTCTTTTTTATGAAACACGATATTAGATTGGATGGAAACAGTGCTAATATTTTTAACTCTTATATTAGGTCCTTACCTATGAAATTGGTGTTTTGTATGGAGATTTTGGGGAATTCTGCATTTTCCATACTAAAATTTATTCAGTTTTCTTCACAACGACAAATCCAAAGATAATAATATTTGGCATCTATCATTAGACAAGCTTTAGTAATATGTGTAATATCACACTTCATAAAAATTATTTATCGTTTTTAAGTGAATGCAAATAAAATGATGTATTCGGGAGGCACTTAAAAAGAGTTGTCTCCGTGTCCAATTTTAAAACAATTAAACTTACAACAAATTATCAAAACAAATCAAAAGAGCTCAAAAAATAGTCTATTTTTAGACGAGGTAATTATTTTTTAGGAATACTCTGAATCTTAATAGTTACAGACAAAATACTAAGAGAGAAAAAAAACACCAATTTCATAGGTAAGGACCCAATATAAAACAGTGCAAAATCATCTTGTAACTGAAGAGTGAGATTATCCATCCACCTGCCTATAGACGTCCACTACTGGACATAGGCCTTCACAACTCGCGCCATCCGCATCTAGCGATTTCCTGCGCCATTCGCAAGATCGTCAGTCCACCTTTTCCACCTCTTTGGGAGCCTTTCCACGTTGCGCCTCCCAGTACGTGGTCGCCACTCGACAACCTTTCCGCCCCAACGGCCGTCAGTTCTACGAGCAACATGCCACTGTAGGAGATAATACTTTTTTTATATAGAATAGGTGATTATACTTTTTTACGGTTCCGTAGTTAACTAGGCAACCTTATAGTTTCGTCAAGTCCGTCTGTATCTGTCTGTCCGTCTGCAGATAATTTCAGCGACCGTTAGTACTAGAAAGCTGTGTTAGAGAAGAATATATTGGGATAAGTCTTAAAAAATTAAAAATTAATTAAAACGTTTCCTAATTTAGTTAATATTTTCGGAAATTATCGCTCCAAAAGTAAAAAAAAAATATGTCTCTAACTTTTGAGCTATAAGTTTAAAAAGTATGAAAAAAAAGCTCAAATGTAGAAAATTTATACAAAATAATTTGAACGTCGCCCAACAAGCTCTTGGTCGGTTTTCTAAGATAGTATAGGTATTATATAAAAGATATCATCAGCCTTGCTAGAGCCTTCATCGGTTTCAAGAAAAGTCGCTCCATTATTTTTTCACGTTAACTACATTTTAATTGGCAGTAAAATGTTGCCAGCAACAAATCAATGTGGCAAATTGGCGGGTAAATCTCCCGCCCATCTTAAATCTTCATTTGGCGGTAGATAGCTCTCGTCACGCGAACTTCTAACTAAACATGCGGCTTATTTAGAATTATTGTTTTTGGGATTGTGGTTTGTTTAAATTAATGGGTTTGTTAATCAATTTTTTTTTTTTATATTACCAGGGTGGCAAACAAGCATACGGCCCACACAGATGGGCAGTGGTCACCGTAGCCTATGGACGCCTGCAACACCGAGGGCATCAACAGCGCGTTGCCGACCCTTAAAAAACCTTTTCACGCCCTTTTTGAAGGACTCCTTGCTTGAAGGAATTTCTTGCTTTAATTGACGTTGCTGTACCGAAACCGCAACAGATTCATGTTTATATTTATTGATATTATTACTTAAAGGAGCCTTACTATAGAAGGCTAGTTCTTGGCGCGTTCTGTAACATTGCTGACGAGACAGTATAGGCGTTGAGGACAGGTAGTGCGTGTTCTCGTCTCATATACATAGTTTTCTACAAGTTAGGATGTACTGACTTCTTTTCCCCTCGATATCAATTATGCACTTTTACTGGTTCCCAGTTAAACATAATAGGTAATGTTGCCATGTGTTTTCATTGGCACATTAATAATGAAAACGTTTAGAATGTTTTGTAGGCATAATACTAATATTTATATATACTTTTGTAATTATATTTATTTATTTCCTGATACTGATAATATCAAGTATTACATACATATTATATGCCCACTAATGATTTTAAATTGTTTGTTATTATTACTTAACACGAAGGTAGCAACGACAACGCCTCTCCAGTGACAAATTTTCATTTTAATCCATGTTACTTAAGTAATGAATTCCATTTTATTTACTTTCGATTTTAATTTCATATCAAACCTATAAGCCTGGACGGGTGATCATTTATTGGGTCCTTGCCTATGAAACTGGTGTTTTTCTTCTTTCTTAGTATTTTGTTCGTAACTATTAAGTTTCAGAGTATTCTTAAAAAATAATTACCTCCTCTAAAAATAGACCATATTTTCGAACTCTTTTGATTTGTTTTGATAATTCGTTGTAAGTTTTATTGTGTTAAAATTGGAAACGGAGACAACTCCTTTTAAGTGCCTTCCGAATATATAATTTGATTTGCATTCACATAAAAAAGATAAATAATTTTTAAGAAGTGTGATATCACACATATAGCTAAAGCTTGTCTTATGATACATGCCAAATATATCTTTGGATTTGTCGTTGTGAAGAAAACTGAAAAAATGTTAGCATGGAAAATGCAGAGTTCCCCAAAAACTCCATACAAAACGCCAATTTCATATATAAGGATCTAATATTTGCAATTTCGAGTTGCTACAAGATAGATTTTGAAATGTCCATCTATCTGTATTGGGTCAGCCTGTGAAGAAAACGATTCTTTAAGGGACTGCACACACTTATTCAGCTCCAATCAGTGTGTGAAAAACCAGTTTTGCAAGGAGCTTGATCAGTTTTCCGCGTCTGTTCAGCCGCGTAAGCATCTCATATGAAATTAAGGTTGCACTTAGAAAAACGCTGAATGGAGCGCTGAATAAGTATAAGGAGTCCCTAAAGACCCTAACGATACTTAGTTTTGTTTTGTGTAAAAATTAAGTAATTTTATTGTTCTATATGTATTGTAAGGATTACCTAAGCAATAGTTTTCCACCTTATGTAAGCGTACATAAACATTTTAATATTCATAAATGTGATTTTTTATCGTGTGCTTCGTGTTTTACGTACTAAGCCGTGTATGTAAGAATGATTGATTTTACAGACGTGCGCAGAGGTGTCGCGTAAAATATTGATAGGGAAATAAGGGTTGCTTCTTGTATGGCATCCCTCGGATGCTTATCCTTTTGAATACAGTTTTACAGTCCACGTAAAATTTACTTTTATGTGATATGAATATTGAACGAAATAACGTAATCTTTCTGGACTTTTCCAGTTTCTAACGTCAATATTGTGGCCATAGAGGGTTTTTTAAGGATTGACCCAGCGCAGCTACCTTCACGAATATTGCCGTGTTCCGAACTCGGTCTGTCTTTTTGAGCCTTTACGATAATCATATGTTCCACTAATAGTTGGGCATGCTCATGAGGAGTCTAAGACGAAACCTTTCCGAAAAAAACTCCTAAAGTAGTCTGATTTTCTATATGAACACTAATCACCAAACTACCGAGTTACACCACATTACATTGAATAAAAATAAGCAATAATTTTGTTAACGAGGTTGTGATATCATAAAATTCAGTCTTGTTCCTTCACAAATTTCGTATTTTTTTTATTAATAATATCCGTGACATTATCCATTGCATAAACTGCTTTGGACTGTGAGCTAGTTATTATTTTTTCATCTTTCTTATACACCTTCAACCCTTGCATAGAATGATTGATTTTACAGTTACCGTCCCGAAGACCGTAAAATATTGATGTCGCTTCACCCGCGTTTATATTCGTCTCAATGATGGTTGGACTCTGCATAATTTTGTGATACCTTGATTCCCTCGGGTGATATTTGATACATATTGCACGTCTATGGACATCAAGGTTTTCCATTAGTATTACGTCAGTGTCGTCTAAAGGTTTAAGCTGTCTACAGATCATTGGGCACTTTGGTATGAAAATTATACTCACGGCGAACACAAACGAAATATGGCATATTGTACTGATATATGACTCAGATTTACTATAGCATTAGTCGCATTAATGTGGGCCACGGGACTATAGAGAAATTCAAGTGCCTTAATGGCACAGAATGACCTGACCCGGCTTGAGAATTATGTACAATTAAAATAACAAACAAACAAACAAAATCATTTATTGAAATCAACATATTGTACATCTCCATAATAAGCCCTGGCTACCAGACTAGCGCTAGCTGTGTAAAAGTAAACTAATTAATGACAATTTATTTTAAGAACTAATAATTTGGTCCCCTGTTAGTCCGGGACACAAAAAGTGTACCAACTGCTTTTCTTGCCTAGCATGTCGGTACTTGGTCTGCGATTGTGTAGGCGATGAGCTAGTCACTTGTTACTACTCTTTCCCGATTTTTTAATCTGACCAACCCTATTATTGTATGGCTAATTGTGGTCTTAAGGAACACACTCCTTGGACTCTACCCCTTCAGGAATTACAGGCGTGATTGTGTATGTATGAAATTGGAAAACAACAACTTTGTCGGAAGAGGACAAACGAGTTCCTAATACATTAGTTTTGCACTCTCCAATATATATTATTAAATTATCTAAGGCTTAAAACTATACAAATACGGTAGAAAAACGAAACAATGTCCTCACGAAACTTGCGTCCATCCAGACTTCACATCAGAAACAGACAGGCTAATATTACGCTTCTTTAAACTGCCTGTTGCATTCCCAATAAAAGTTATATGGGTAACAAGATAAGCGTTACTTCAACGCACGAAATTGTATGATTTAAATTTTTTTAAACGTACCTGTACACTTTTCTCCATAGATTAAAAAAAATATATGAGATGAATGGTTATTCCCCTTAGTATAAAACCATTATTGTTCGTGTTTGCTTTATAAAGCGGGTAAGAAACGCCCAACGACCTGGGTTCACCGTTCTTAACTAATCTATTTTTCATTAACTATGTTAAGCTCATTTTAACTCTATATCTCTTTTAATAGTAAGTTTATTAATTTACCATGAAACATTCTTTCAGGTCATATTTTTATGTTATACTTTATGTTTCGGTAGTCATGCTATAGGGTTGGTCACATGTCTGTTCTCACTTTTGGTCTAACGTTTTTTTTAATTTTGTCCCTTTATTTTCGCCTATGCTAAGCTACGGCAGGTCATTATTAGTCCTTCTCCGTGAGGGTACTACGTGTTACATATGTTGCTAAGTCCGGGGACTTCCCGGGTATCTCCAGAAACCCTATTGGCCCTTTGCTAACTTTGTTTTGGCAGGGCTTTCGTGTTAGGATTCGGGTATATAGGGTTATTTTTAATGAATCTACAACCTCGGAAGACTGGGTAGCTAGTACCCAACATTTGATCTACGGATTTTACTATAACTCATTAAATAAAAATGATTTTACAAGATTAATGTATTGTCGTGACATGTAAGTCTATTTTCCGTTCATACAAAAAGGTGACATGCGCGAAACACACACACAAAGCTTAGAACATTCAGAAATAGATATTTAATATTTTTATGAAAGTAAAATATGTCAAATTATCAAAAGTCGTAGAACAAATGTTGTTATTTATGATGTGAGCTAATATCTTGTACCTATTGCGAGGTCATTGATTCATTAAAAATATCCCTGTATAAGGGAGATTTTGTGGGTATTCCTACTAGAGATACTACCTTGAAGCGTTTTGTCAGTTCTAGTTTCACTTACTGGCTTCGTGAGTGGTAAATACGGTATGTAGGAAGGTTTCTCCTAGTTAAAAAAGGACATTGGCTTCTTAATACCATATTCTTTAACCCTTATAGGCCCGGCCAGAATACCAGCGCTGCAATTGTGTAATCTGTTGTTACACATGCTATCTGTTGTAACACCCGACCTGAGCAGGTCGCGTCCTAATTGGCCATTACTGAAAGAAAATGTAGGGTCAATAAATCTTATTCTTTCTTTCTCTTTGTTTCTTTATTATTTGAAGTAATCTAGTTTTTTTGTTGTAAAATTCTCCCATGTAGGGAAGGCAAAGGGAACGGAGCCCATACAGCCAAGTCTTCAGTATATTAGGTTGGGGAAAAAGTCTTTTCGCATTATACTATGTACAAACTTGTAATAAAATCTCTTTGGCTATACTATTTGTATCTGGCTGGTTTTGGTATCATTGAAAGTTTAAATTTTAAAGAACATAATTCCAAATTCATATTAGGAAAATGTGTGATTTTCATTTGTTTTTCGTACCGCCAAGATGAGTGAATCTAATGAAGAAATTCGATACATTTTAAAATTTTACTACAAAAAAGGTAAAAATGCAACGCAAGCCGCGAAAAAAATTTGCGATGTTTATGGACCTAGTGCAGTGTCTGTGAGAGTAGCACAAATTTGGTTCAAGCGTTTTCAATCCGGAAATTTTGATGTCAAAAATGCACGTTGCTCTCGTCGCCCTATTACAGATAAAATGGATGCCATTTTTGAAAAAGTGGAGCAAGATCGGCATGTCAGTAGTTACGACGTAGCTGAAGAACTGGGAATTGACCACAAAACAGTTTTGGCGCATTTGAAAAAAACTGGGTACACAAAAAAACTCGACATTTGGGTACCTCACGAGCTCACTGAAAGAAACCTAATGAACCGTGTACTCATTTGTGATTCTTTATTACGACGTAATGAAACCGAACCATTTTTGAAGAAGCTGATAACTGGTGACGAAACCAGGCAAGACCATCGATTCTGAACTCTACTGCGAACAACTGATGAGATTAAAGCAAGAAGTTGAGAGAAAGCGGCCGGAATTAATCAACAGAAGGGGTGTGGTTTTTCATCATGATAACGCTAGACCTCACACATCTTTTGCCACTCAGCAAAAATTAAGAGAGTTTGGCTGGGAGGTGTTAATGCATCCGCCGTATAGTCCTGACCTTGCACCTTCAGATTTCCACCTGTTTCGGTCTCTTCAGAATTCTTTAGGCAGTGTCAGGTTAACATCACGAGAGGACTGCCAAAACCACTTGTCGCGGTATTTTGTCCAGAAGTCCCAAAATTTCTAATAATTTCTATAGGAATGGGATCATGTCCCTACCTACAAGATGGCAAAAAGTTATCGAACAAAATGGTACCTGTTTTGAATTTTCTTAAAAAATGCGATTAACTTTTTCCCCAACCTATTATATTTCTTCAGTATTTCAATGCATCTTGGGAGATTTTGGCGTCAAATAGTCCATGGCAGACACTGTGGTGCTACTTCGATGAGGTGGATTACCACGATAAAAATCTCATCGTTATTCACACTACTTGACGGTTTCTTTGATGATCCTTCACATTGCTCATCATCACAGACATTTATTACACAAAACTACACTGATTTTACGTCCAACAACAACAACACCCACTCTGAACAATATAACAATCATTGAATTAAAAATCACGTCCGCCATCGCAAAATGCCGCCAAAAACTCCCAATTTTTTTTAATTCAAGACTACTCTGTCTCTACAGATTAGCAAGACCCTGTTCCACACTTACTCTGTACAAAACTCTAAATGAAAAGCGATTACTGCGGTAAAAAGTAGACGTACGTTTTACGTGATGCCATAAATACGACAAACCCTGTATATTTACGACTACCAATTTGTCGGTAAGTGATAGGAGATAAAATTTGTCCCGCTGTGCGTCACTGTATTAAATAAAACGTATGATTGGCTTGATTATATGACCGTTTTATGGTGGGGCTAACCTTTATTGGTTACGTTTTTATTTATCAAACGAAATAAGATTGGCGGTTTGATATTGTATGGGCTATTGTATAAGTACATCTTCTGATGTTGAAGTTTAATCAATTTGATGATGATTTGTTATGATGACAATATTGATCAATTAATTACCTTGGGGGGCTGTAGTACTACCGTCTACACGGGTACGTATTTTACCTGCAAACATTTAATGAGGTGAGTATGCTGTATTGCATCTCAAATAGTATTGGCGTTGATATCTTTGAAACTTTGTTACGTGGTTGATGTAGAATGGTGACAACGGACAGGCTTGTGACTATTTGTTTTTATTAAAATTGAAAAGCACAACTGGAACAATTTATAGGAAGGTAAATAACACTAATCATTGAACACAGAACTTAAAAAATATTATAAAGGTAGGGCTTACAATAGCGCCTTGGTAATGTTATTTGAACATTTATTTTTATAGTGTTATAATTATAATATATTATAATTTTGTTACAACAGTTATATTTATAGGCGTCGAGACAACTGCTCCAGACGCTGAATCTGATAGGCAAAGAGTATACAATAACTACGTAAAATGATAGGAATGAAAATTGGAGACCAAAAACAATTAAAAGAGACAGCTGCTTAATTTAAAAACAGAATCAAAGAGAAATTGGCAAGAGAAGAGCGCAATAAGAGCAAAGAGTCGCTAATACGGATATATCACCTCGTTACAAGCTTATGCCATTTTTTCCTAGCCCTCTGTGGCAGTGGCGAAACTTTACGTAACTCTTCAGCACAAAAAACTATAATGCATATTATAAACATTATGTTTTATGTATTTTTTCTAACATAATGTACATTCAAAGACATGATGGCAATAAATAGCGATAATCAAAACTTCGAGACTGGCTTTAACGTGCTTTTCTAATCACGGAGGATCTCAAAATATAGTCTCTCATGACGACTTCTGCCTTTAAGGAAGGATTTTTGAAAAACCTTTGGTTTATTTTCACCAAGCACACAGATGACTAAAAGTCAAAAATATCTTCAGTCATTGGACTGAACTTCATTTTTCTTTAAGATTTTTACTGACGCTTTATAATTAATAATAATAATCTTCCTAAAAATATATATATAAAATATTTGTCCTTGCAACAAAACTGCAAACATCAAGTTCACTTTCATTCACCTTGCGAGAAGTTTGCATCACATCCCTCGACTGTCAAAAGGTTCGATCACCTCTCGATTTGATTTACGCCCCGTCACGTCTGAACCGCGTTCACTTATATCAATTTAATCGTTCCAATTGAAATTCAGACGGTGCGACGACGAATCAATTACAGGCGGTCCTGAACATTCAAATACCGCCCCGTCTACCGATAGAATTGTTATTGGAGAATGTGCGTGTGACTGAATGTGAACCAATACGGTAGACGTGTTGTTGCGCGTTTCCTTTGTCTACAGCGGGGGTACTTTTGAATGAGAAGTAAGGACTAGATGCAGTATCGCCAAAAGGTGAAAACCTATAGGTGCATGCATAGATTATATTAACAACTTGATCTCGGTGGGGACTGGGGAAGGCAGATATTACAGTTTCCATCTTTAATGTCACCATTTATTTCACAGCAAAGATGCAGGCTGGCAATATTGTACACCAATATTTCCCGTTCACTCTCTGCAATGATTGACTAAAACTGAACATGCCACATTGATTCCATATTCTGAATCCCCATGGATTATAATTTTGTCAAAAATGTTTTATTTCTTAACAATTTAACATGACTGATAAAGTGAGGATAGATTTTGCTGTTCTTACCATCAGCTACTCTCACATCTAGATTCCACCCTTATTTGATCAGGTAGATTTATTAACATTATAACCTTTTTCACTTTTCAAAATAATGTTTATTAAGAATAACTTTATCTAAATTTGAAATATTAAAAACAAAAAATATTACAAAATATAATCCACGAGGATTTGGAACATGTCACATTCACCAGTTTTAGCAATTTTTGCACAAAATGAACGAATGTCGGTGCACAGTTGGCAACGTGCAACTTTGCTATTAAATTTTATGCCATTGTAATATTTGCTTGCTTAAATTTATTACTCGAAGGTTAGGAATTATTAACATCAAATCCATTACAAATCTACTCCTCACTTCTGTCGTATAACCAGACACCAACCCGCCTGCCATTATGCAAATAGCGAGATTACGACGTCTCGGCTAGCAATGGATATTATCTAGCAGTAACTTGTGATGCGATTGGTCCTACGACGACGTAACTTAATACGCAACTTGCCCTGGCTGAGGGATGGGACAATGAAGGCATCGATAAAGAAAATACAATTAAATAAAACTGTTGGGAACGGTGAAATTCGATATTGAGAGAGTTTTTTGGTTGAACGAAGGAAATTTAGACCATCCACCCAAGGTGGTCTACCTGGGTGGGTAATCTACATGGTTTTCCTATATGGACGAAACACACGATGATTTTTGCTGGTAGAGTAATGATGACAGTAATAAAAATAATGCAAATATTTTCCATTGTTATATGAGGAGTTTTTGAAAACAATGACTGCATTAATTTATTTGAAGTTGATCCTTTTTGACTTTCTTTCAAGGTCTTTTCTATTCATACCTTTTTATAATGAACTTGACTTTTTTAATATTCCTTTAAAACATTCAAGTACTTGTAACATTGCACATGTAACATTTATAATGAAAAAGTTTATTCTCACACAGCAAGCTATTTCAATCAGAATTCTCTTAACTACTTATTTTTTAAAAAAGCTCAAAGCTACAGTCGTAATACTTCTTGTTTATATCAATATCATTACAACACTATGATCCCTCAAACTCCCAAAAACTCTAAACGGATTCGACGTCTCAACTAAGCGACAGTTTTAAAGTGCCTCCGCCTTTCTAACTCAATTTTGGTGCTTCTCAAACTCTTACCAGTTGCCATCTTTATGTAAATTCGAGAGCAAATCTATGTATGCGTGCGGCGGAAAATGGAACTAGTGAACTTTCTGTACACTTTCCAAGACAGCTAGCGCCATCGACAACTGTAAAGGTATCTTTGCGTATTTAAAAACCGTTCCCCAGACACTTCGTGTAACGTCGTGACGAGTTTTTTAAATGCCCGAGCAAGATCGGTGTGTAAGTTGATTTGTTACGGGGAAATTGAGCCGATATTTATTTACAATATGGTTTCCGTCTCACTGGGGTCTATTGTGACGGGACTGGATAAATAAGCTATGTAAAGGACAAAGCTTTTTGAAAGTTTTCTTGTATTAAAAATGATACCTGTTCTTTATTCTCTTTATCTCGGTAATAATACAATTTACTCGTCATTTTGGGAAAAGAGATATTCATAAGACAAGTACCTATAGAAAGTTATGTGTATTAAATTACCTATTATTAAATCAACATGTTACCTTCTTACTTGGTTATCAAATTATCTTCAATATCCAAACAAACTGTTTGAATTACTAAACTAAACTGCTCAAAAGTTTGACATAAGATAACAGCTCAGCTACTACACTGAAAGGGTAGGCAGAGGATTCGTCTAAAAAAGGTGCTATTTGCGTGGGTGCTATTCAGCTGGGTGCTGTTCGTGGCAATATTTTCCACTCACACACGTAAAATAGTGAATTTAAAGGTGAAAATTTGTTTGTCAGTAATCAAGTTGGAGTTGGCAGAGGTTACTGCTGTCTTGACTCTATCGGGGCGTTTGCTCGGCGGCAGATGAAGAGGTCATGTCGGGGCGTTTGCCCGGTGACCGAGCTTCCGACAGGAAAATAATGGTGGTACCTCTCGGGGTATTACCACAGTTCAGGGCCACGTGGGTGCACGGCTCGTCGGTAGTCACTTCCTAGGAAGGAGTCGACTGGTCCCCCTCCAGGGACAGGCTGGCTGAGGGCCTGAAGCCCTGGCTGCGTCTGGCATCGGTGCCTACAGGAGATTCCGGTGCCGGTATCTGCGCGGAGGAGGAATTGCTCTCTTTTGTCTTGACTGTCTATGATAAAAAAACTCTTATTCAAGAGTGTGAATTTTTTGCTTTTTAATGTAACTCCTTGGGCTACTTGAGTTTGAGGGAACTAGACTGTCCCAAGTCTAATGAGGGAGCTAGACTGTCCCAAGTCTTGTGCACTGCAAACCATAAGTCAGTGGGCAGAGCACATTCTTCGCAGAACTAACGGCCGTTGGAGCAGAAAGGTTGTCGAGTGTCGGCCACGTACTGGAGGCGCAATGTTGGAAGGCCCCCACGAGGTAGATAGACGATCTGCCGAAGACTGCAGGAAGTCGCTGGATGCAGGCAGGACCAGTCGTTGTGGAGATCCTTTGGGGAGGCCTATGTATAGAAGTGGACGTCTCTAGGCTGATGGATGGATGGATTTTCCGTATGAATACGGCAAGAGCTAAGTATCTGACATAACAACTTATTTCATCAAAATCTTAGCGATAATCTTACCTTATTCATATAAGAGCGTCTGAAAGATCATAACATTTCAGCTTTTGACTGCTTGCGCTCCATCTATGCATGCAGTATTCTTCCAAGAAGCTATTTCAATTCAGACATTTTCAATTCTAATACTTCCAGAACACGGTCTGTGTAGAAGTTGTCAAAGCCAGTGAACCTCTGCTAAGAGGAAACCGATGTTATTTGAGCGAGATAAAAATTTGTCTCTATAATCATTAATCATACATTGCATCGGAATTGAAGTCTGAATGCTTAAGGGATTTTGAACCTTACGCATTTGATTTGTGGGTA
Organism: Parapoynx stratiotata; assembly: GCA_910589355.1. Lineage (NCBI taxonomy): Eukaryota > Metazoa > Arthropoda > Insecta > Lepidoptera > Crambidae > Parapoynx > Parapoynx stratiotata. The sequence goes on from OU342461.1 coordinate 15,449,816, forward strand.
GCTTTTAGATGGGTGTTTTGTGAAGCAGGTGTGACAGAATTGTGGCGGAGACACGGTGCAATTTGAATAAATTTGGTCGTGTCGGTACCCATTGCGGTGCTGTCCGTATTGGAAAGTGATATGTTGATGAAATTCAGCATCGGATTACAGTCTCAATTTTTATTGACTGCCGCAAAACGTGTGTTACTGATTGGTTTTCGCCATTTTGTCCTGCTTTGCAAACATGATTTGAAAATAAATATTCAATAAATTAATGTTATGCTTAAACATTTTTTTACCTTCGTCCACGCTACCACACGTGGAATTTACAATTGGTTGATATCGTTTAAAATAAAAACTCATTTGATATTTATTAGTGTCACAGTATACACAATGTCAAATAATTGTGTAGCATAATTAATTCACTTCCTAGTAAATATTAATAGCCACGAATACATAATTATGAATTTTTTTTCTCATATAATAGATAAATGTATCGTCTTTGAGATCAAGATATTTCATAATATTTTATACGGACATATTTGATTTATTATATTTTTAAAATATGACTATTCAACAGAAATACAATTACTGGAAATAAAAAATCACATTTGTTGACCATAATTAAATACAATAATATTATGTTATAGTGCAAATCTGCATTCAAATCAATGCAATAATTTTTGCGATTTGCGCCTTTCCTTCAATCGACATCGTACTGCGCTTAGGAATAGGTATTGTACATTGTACAAGTACAGTTAGTTAGCCATACAAAATTGTGTGTAATAATACCCCTCATGTTAATTTTTTGTTCATTAACTAGCTTGGAACTATTTTTGGATAGAACTTTATGTCATTGTCAATAATGATTTTAACCGTTTTGAAAACATTCAAAACTTATTGCAGTGTTGTAAATAATTCATACAACATTTTGTTAGTCAATTATTAATTTATGTAACAATCAAACATTAGGATTAATTTAAAAATAAATTTGAGCGTTACGATAAAATTATTAGTTTTGTTTAATCATAATAGTTGATTTCCGCTAGTATTACTTATATCAGGAAATTATATGTTCTAAAACTTAGGTGATTTAGTCTTATCTATTAATCATGATAACTGTAAACATCTTTTAATTTGATATTAATTTAAAAACACGAAATGCAAATATTTTTTCATGTACAAAAATTTCAGGTTCCACCGAGATTTGAACTCGGATCGCTGGATTCAAAGTCCAGAGTGCTAACCATTACACCATGGAACCGTTGTTTTGATACGCCAAAATGTCTTAACCAAGAACTGACTTCGTGACGCGTTGGCACGATGGGCCATAGGTCAGTAGATAAGTGAAAGGATGCTCTATGTGTCTTATTTCAATGACAATATTGGTCAAATTTGTGCAAATTATAGGTGAAAGGGTTTCGCAACAAAGTTTCGCTGAACTGCTGAGCTGATCTGACATAATATTACTATGTAGCAGTCGTTAAGATTTATTTATAAATCAAGCACTCATTTGTTTATTTCGATACTTGACCAAGATTATGCTTTAAAGGTGTCACAATCTCTGAGGTTCAAGTTCGGGAGAGGGCAGAAGTTTTAATGAAAAATATCGTTTCTATGTTAATTTAAATCAAATAGTGTATTCAGGAGGCAATTAAAAGGAGTTGTCTCGTGGTCTTATTTTAACACAATAAACTTACAAGAAAAATAACGAAATAAATCTCTTAAAAATATGGTCTTTTTGTAGAAGGGGCAATAATTTTTATGAATGATCTGAACATTAATATTTACAAACAAAATACCAAGGGAGAAAAAATCGCTAATTTCATAGGTATGGACCTAATATATACAATTTGAAACGTCACCTAGTTTAAAGATGTAAATGACAAAATTATTTACATTTTTTTTTTTAATTTAAATCCATCAATAAAGGCTAGAAGCCTATGTGAACAAAAACTTATCTGTATGTGATGAAACCGGTCCTTAGTCTTGCTGTCGATTTTGTAATCACAAGTTCCTCCGTGCTTAGGAGTGCATAAACTGTGGATCATGGTTGCTCTGACAATCGTACTACCCACTAATCTGCATTGAAAACAGTCCATACTCCATACATTTCATCCATGTAAGCAGGCGCATCCCTAATTGTGGGATGTGTGTGATCGTGGGCAGTGATTTTGATGAAAGGTCAAAATAGAAACCACTTTGTAAACTGTTATTTTCTATCTCTATCTATAGATATAATAAAACTGTAGCGGTCGAATGTCTGTAAATGGAAAAAAAATTCTTAAAATCATGTCAGGGGATGTAAAAAGAGGGAAAATCAGATTTTTTTTAAATTCTCTTTTCATCTGTTTGTACGGGCTAATCTCCGAAATGGCTGGACCGATTTTAATGAAATTTTGCATGGTCATACCTTATATTCCTGGTCAACATCTTAGATACTTTGTATTCCGGAAAAATAAAGGGTTCTCGTGGGATAGTTAAAAACCAGTAACCGCGGATGAAGTCGGGCGCAACAGCTAGTATTTCATAATGGTATTGAAATAGTAATTTCGTAGTGACGCTTAATAATATATTGGCTGTGTATAGTCATTTATCTTGTGAAAACAAATGAAAGCTGTTTTTCATAGTCTCTCGACATCGTTATTCTAGTATAAACTAACCTTTTGCATATTAAGAATACCAATTTACTGGGACACAATAAAACCTATCTTTCAAACTGTTACGACATAAAAGTAATTTTAGAGAATAATGTGCGATCTTTGACGTGGAACGGTGATTGGATAAGATATATTCCAAGTTATTGACTGTTCATTCAGATATTGCTTAGGAAATGTAAATTACATTTTTTATGATTGTAGAGCTGACAACTTTTAATAACTTTTAGATACGAAACGATAGCTATACGATAGCTATTCTGATAATAAATAAATATCCTCAGACATTCACACCTATCAACGAGTCCCATTTTAAGAAACTTAATGCTGCTTGTTTAAGTATACTAGATGACGGACAAATATAATTAATAGATAAATACATATAATTACTGAGAATAAACATAATATAATACATATATAATGAACATTCAAGACTGAAGAACAAATGTCTGAAAATTCATCACCCAAACACTTGCCTCCACTGGGGATCGAATCCAGGACCTCTCGAGATGGCGACGCCTTGAGACCGGCGTACAGACGGCTTCGGAGGTCGTCAAATCCTATCCTCTACTTTACAGTGGTAATGGCTTCATACTGCTTATTAATATGAAGATAGAGCCGAGGAAGATTGCTGACGATCGGTAGAGTTCGTTTGTATCAATAAGCTTATCCATACTAATCGATCTCACTTTCACGTCAAAACTACTGAACCACGTTAACCGAAATTTGGTACACAGATAGTCTAGAGCCTGAGAAAGGACATAGGCTAATTTTTATCCCGATACTCCGATGGGAACGGGTGCCATGCGGGTGAATGTTAAAACAATTGAAATAACGCCTCCCTGAAAAATTAAGGACCAATTTTACGCCTCTATTAACTACCTCTGCTTCTAATAATAGAGTAAGAGTAAATTTTTAATTCCACCAATTGAGGCTACCTCAAAGTAACTATTCTACGCGGACGAAGTCGCGGGCAATAGGTAGTATCTTATAATAGTTAATTATCTTATGAAAGAATTAGGATGACTTTACTAGCAGTATCTCTGTGTTGTGAGATTACTCATTACTCAGCTAATGTTTTCATAAAAATTTATCAATTCTACCATCATCTTTACCTTGTAAATTTTATTAAGAAAGATCAAACAGAACCCTATTATCGCAAATCATTATTATCTAATTTTCTCAATAATAAAAATAACGGTACAAATCCACCAGGGCTGGACTCGAATCTTCAATCTCGCGGGGCCGGACAATCATCGTGGAGCTGCATTTATTATTCACAATACTGATTGTGTCCGAGACGCACGTGGATGCTTCTGAATTATAAATGTGTGGCGATTTTGGCTCGACGGGGGTGGAGTAAGGGCTTGCAATTTTTAAAATAAATATAAGCGCTAGCAAGTTTTATTTGGGGATTTTCAAGAAATGATTGTACAATAGGCATTATTTGAGTAGGCCGAATAAACGTATAATAAGAGTCTACCTGGGCCCCGAGCACACTAAATAAGAACGTATTTATCAGAACTAAATCACTGTCGAAAACGTTATGGTACATCCACACTTCATAATTAGCGTACTCGCGTTCCCTTGTGTCGCTCTGTGTAGTGTGGACAGCTATATCGTTTTCAACTATGATTTAATAGCTTCTTACTTAGCCCTATCGGGGCCCTGTAGTCTTTAAAAGTTTTTTGTATTTTAAGAAATCTGTGACGAAGCTGTGAAGAAGCATATACCACAATAATCTTTTTGTTTTTAAACCATAATCTATTTTTGGATCAATAATTCACAAAAAATTTTATTATAAAAAAATCCCGATTATTTTTATTATTGGGCTAGTCAAGGGACATGAAATTCAAACGATGTTTTTAATTATTTATTCATATTTTCGTAGTTATACAGATATTGTTATTCCGGGTCAATATTTCTTTTACGGAGCGTCTTCTAAGCTTTCATAAACTAAAAAAAGTCAGGTTCCACCGAGATTTGAACTCGGATCGCTGGATTCAAAGTCCAGAGTGCTCACCATTACACCATGGAACCACTGATTTAACCATCTGAAGTTATTAAGAGCAATTAATTTGATAGTCAATGAGAATGTTTAAACAATTGTATTGTAAGAGTAATCAATTATAGTCTGACCTGACTTATTTATCACTATAGGTAGAACAATGATAGTGACAGTCATGTCATATAAATGAAATTTATTGCGTGTTTTACTACAATACTTCATTTGTATACCTACTGTAATCTTCAAAACTTGTTACACTATTTTAGTTCTCACCACAGTTAGATTTTTTTTATGTAATCTATACTATTATTACAGAGGCAGTTTGTGACATTGCAGGAGGTAATTTCTAGATCTAAACCGATTTGAAAAATACTTTCACTGTTCGGAAGCTACACTATATCCGAAAGACATAATATTTCGAAAAAGAAGTTTTTAGATACCTACCTGTGCGGAGCCGGGGCGGCCCACTAGTCTTTTATATTTATGTTGGATAAAGTCTAAAGACGGTACATACATACATACATGGTACATATAAATAAAAATTGCTATTTAAAAGATAAAAATTGCACAACAAATTACTATTTTATCCCACGGTACTCATGACTCTCTGTTAACCCAAGTTCCGTAATACAAGCCTTCTTAAGCTGATTGATTGGTGTGCTTATTAGAATGAATTATTACCTATATCTACAATGTTCTACATATGAACGTGGTTAACCCACACATTAAAAATCCACCAACACTGACTCAATAATCGTTCGATGAATACACAGGAAGCTATCCCGTTCAAAATACAGCCCTGCCTGCAAACAATAGCCAAGGCCTAAATACGACCCTGGAGTGCGTGCTAACAGGCGTTTAGCGTCCATCCCTGTCCCCGGAGGAAGGGCTCCTTACCTCCGCTTCTAAATCTAACAATGTTTTTTCGTGCAACGGTAATCAAATAGAACAAAGGTCCGAAATACTGAATATTTGATGCGGACTTCTTTTGAACGAATGCTAGATTTTATACAAATAATTAATTTTTTTGATTTTTACAAGAGAAGCAAATATGTGTTTATTATGAGATTTGTCCTCATTCCACCAACAGATTGCCTGGAAGAGGCCGCTGATGTAATATTTTGTTTTATGAAGCTTATAATTATTGTTTTATTAATTTTAAATGATTAATCTGACATAGATAGACGGCGTATCCTTTATTTCTTTAATCAAGTGTTTCAAACCATCTTAGTACAGTTCTTTCAATATCATAGACATCGGTTCCATGGTGTAATGGTGAGCACTCTGGACTCTGAATCCAGCGATCCGAGTTCAAGTCTCGGTGGAACCTAGCTTTTGGTGTATTTTTGAAGGTATCTTTATAATCTGTCGCATTTTTACATTTTTACACAAATGTGTAATTTTTTTGCCTGAAAAGATCCAAGCACTACTGTATGCTTTGGTGTTGTGGGGGTTTTCGGCCACTCCGTTGACACGTAGTCTGGAAGAGACTACAGCTCTAATTGTATTATTGCCTATTGGAGCATTTTGTTTTAGGATGTTAAGAGAAAGATTTTCATTTTTCACAGTGAAACTAACAGAGACAGGTGTAGTCCTTATTTCTTCATTCAAGTGTTTCAAACCAGCAAAAAAAGACTGTTTATTATAAACATATTGTATATTTATATATGAAATATCATGAGAATTTATATGTAGTAAAGATAGGTAGGTAGGTTTGTATGTTAATATGTGTGTGATAGTTAATAATTTTATATTTTAATTTGTACATTCCGAACCGTTTTATAATAGTGCATGCTGTGCTTACAGTATAACAGGAAACAACCTCGTTGATTTCACTGTCAGTGTAACATTTTAATGTTTGTATTGGTTGTAAACAGTTTGTGAGCCTAAAAAAAAAACCGTATGTATTTCTTGATTGTTTGCTTGTCTGCTATTCTTGTTTCAGTAGCACCTCCAACGGTTCTATGGTGTAATGGTGAGCACTCTGGACTCTGAATCCAGCGATCCGAGTTCAAATCTCGGTAGAACCTAGCGTTTGGTGTATTTTTGTAGGTATTTTATAGCAATACAGGGGGCTTTAAACCGAAGGGTGACAAATTCCAGGAAGTTTTTGATGAATAAATTAATTAAGTAATCGAAAATATAACATAAATCTGAAATCAGACGGTTCAACAGAATTGATTCATTTTTGAAATGAATATTGAATGATAAACAGAGTTCGTTTAAATTGACGTTCGTCATTCCGATGAACGTAAAATTAGAAATTTTATCGATGATGAAACGAAAATTAAAGTAAGAATGAACCGTCTAATTTCAGCTTAACATCACGCCTCTTACCCCGAAGGGATACCTACTTTAAAATATGTCTATTAATTACGTACTAATACGGTATTTAAGAGCCTTAAGGTTGGGCCTAAAGGTACTCCCTACACTGGAGCATGACCATGCTAAGACAGCCAAAAAAAGTATTGATACTCGGTTGTATTTTGGTGTGTGCGCATGTATTCCATGTGTTGATTCCACCATTGCCGTTCCTACATCGGAACAAAAGACGCTCTGAAAACTACCATACGTTCGTGGTCGATGTTCCCATTCATCAGAATCAAGCGGTTTAGGTCTTCGTTTGTGATGCGTGGAGAGGAGTGGAATGCATTGCCAGCTGCGGTGTTCCCGATGGCATATAACCCACAGCTCTTTAAGATTAGGTTGAATAGCTTCTGATAAGGTCCCTCTACTGTAAACCTCATCTCAACTGTAGCTCAGATAGTGGTCAAAAGCAATCACATAAAAAATATTTATCTAACAAGTTATATTGATAGAGATAAAAACAGATGTGTTCTAACTGCACGTTTCTTGCTTATCCGAAACACTAGCTTCAGCAGCACAAACACCGGTTCCATGGTGTAATGGTGAGCACTCTGGACTCTGAATCCAGCGATCCGAGTTCAAGTCTCGGTGGAACCTAGCCTTTGGTATATTTTTTAAGGGTTGCTACCCATTATTATAGTACAGGGTTCTTGCCGCTAAGGACTATATAATTCGAGAATGGTGGTTATAAAACTTTTCGATTTAAATTTATTACTTATTTGTATGTAATTTTTGTGCCCTCGTCTTCTTAAGGTCGCGCCTTAAATATGCTCAGTTCTGCTAACAGGTTGTCTCGAAGAGATTATTTATTTATTTTACATGATAAATTGACAATAGTAAACAAATGAAGGTTCTTTGTTTCTTTATCCAAGTGTTTCAAGCAGCATTTCTTGCTTGTCTGAAACACTAGTTTCAAAAGCACAAACACCGGTTCCATGGTGTAATGGTGAGCACTCTGGACTCTGAATCCAGCGATCCGAGTTCAAGTCTCGGTGGAACCTAGCTTTTGGTGTAAACTTGTCCAATCTATGGCATGCATACCTTTAATTTGCTAATCGATAGCAGGTATTATACCTACTTATTTGATATTTCTTTTTGGCTCTACTTTTGGGAAATCTATCTATATTTTTATTTTTCTGGATTATTTATTCATCAGTTTCGGTAATTACATCATAATCAGAATATCTGGCAGCCGTTTCCTTTTTTAAAAAGGCATTGTTAGTTTAATAACAGGCAAGCTACTACACAAGATTAATCCTCCTTTTATTTTTTTTTGTATAGGTGACAAATGAGCAGGCGGGTCAAATTTTAAGCTTTTGGCTTAATATTTCTCATAAATAAAAAAGCTTTCCCAATCAACATAATTACTTAAATGTTAGTCCAGAAAATTGTTAGAAATATTTTTTATTACAGTAACTATATGCCTTCACTCATAAATGAAAAAGACCTTAAAACCATTTCCAATCTGTTCGTCTGTGACTGATGTAATTATATTTTCGAGGTATTTTGATAAAAATCAACCCCTTAAATCAGCTACCGCATATAATATTACGACATCTAATATTTGAGTCAGCCTATTTATATTAATCCAATTAACTGATTACCTTGATTGTTTCGCCTATCACGGCTGCGCCAATGTTTGAAGTGTCATGATCGATCGATGATTAAGCTAATGGTTTTATTTCAATCATGATATTGGTAAACAGGAAAATAGAACGTGTGACGTCATGTGCTTGTCAATATTTACAATTAGGTAAACTCCGAGTTTGCTGAGACCTTAACTGGTCAACGAGCACAAAACGAGACGCAATAGAAACGTCTATAGTTTGCGTACACCAGTGTTCGCGGTGGCCGTCAAAGGGTAAAAGACCTAAGACGTGACAATCTGAAGAGTTTTCCAATAAGAATTTTCGAAAGTTTTTCTTCTCCCTGTCTTATTTGGAGTCGGCGCAATATGTCTTATCCTTCCACTCTCTCGTATCACTTATCATAATAATATATGACTTTTATGTCATTATCATCATTCACACAATTCATCTGTCTTTTCTTAGGTCATCATTTCCCTACACGCCTATCTTGTTTCATGAATTTTCTTAAAACTTTTTTTCAACCCTAGTATGAACGTTGACCCTACTTACTTATGTTATAGATAAATATAAATATCCTCAGACATTCACACCTATCAGTTAGTGCCATTTTAAGCAACTAAATGCTGCTTGTGTATGTTGGAGAGTATTGTGATGGTTGGAGGCAAATTTATTTTGAAATAATTTAGTTGCATTGGTTTTTTATGTTGTTTGATTGGCAGACAAGTTTCTTTATGTTCATCAAAGAGTAGGTAATTAGCCTATAGACCTATAGACGCCTATAGACGCTTGCAACACCTAATGCTAGTTCCTCGTGGAGCTCTCAAAAGTCTTCGGATTTTTAGAGAAAGGTCTATACTTTTGGCATTGAAATTTCCTCTGTTTTCTTCTAATTTTAACTTCAAATATCTTACCTACACATTTAAATAACCCCTCTTAAGTCACCTCACGAAACCAAAAACCGAGAGTATCTTAAAGCCTCCTCACTCCCGACCGGTAATGGCTAAATCGAATTAAGACCATCTATTCATTTTGGTAGCATTACCATTATGTTGATTTTCGCCGGCTTACAGTATCAATTTTCAAATTACCCGCGAAGTGTCGTGTAATACGAGACAAGTGTTAAATATTAAAATCAACGTTATTGGTACTCCAAGTTGTTGGTACTCCAAGTAATGGTGAAAGATTCAGGTTTCTAAGAGGTTCAAATTATTTGAAGTGAGGCGAGTATGTTTCGTGATATGCGTGATACATATTTTCACATGAGATTCAGTAAGGAATTTTCCATTAGTAATTTCAAGTTATCTTCTTGTATCTTTCATCTTTCTTTTCCGCTGCTAAGTTGCCTTCCGCCTCTCGCAATGAGGTGTTTCTAAAAACGATCAACGATTGATAACAGCACTGTAACTTCGGGTCAAGGAGCTGTCAAACAAAACACATCTTGCGAATTTTCATTTTCGATACAGTAACATGCGACCATAAATGTATAATTGTACGACTCTATGCTATCTGACAGCTGTTAGACCTGAGCTGTTAGCGCCACCTGGTGGCGAAAAATTTAGAGAAAACCCTTATTAAATAACTACATTTTAAAATAGGCACAACAGGTAGAACAGGAAGTGGTAGCCGAGTTGAGACGGTGGGGCACTTCTCGACTCGCTGGTACAATCCCACCTCTCTGTACCACTTGTCTCAGTTTGAATATCGCTTGCCTCACATTGTGCCCGGTGCATGGCAACAGGCTCGCTACCAGGCTATCTGACGAAACACCTGGGCGTTAACACCTTTGCCTACCACTTCGGGGAAAGAGGCGTGATGATATGATAAGTTAGTGGACAAAATATATAAATTTAAATACAGTTTGTAGTCACAATAATTATGTGTAGTGGAAATATTTTTGTGGGTAAGATTCACCTTTAAACACCAATAAGCACTCTGTACATTCGTAAAAGTTGGACGTTCGTAGTCGGTCGGTAAGAAAATTTTTCTCAATAAGCATTTATTCCAAAAAGATATAGCGGTCATTTAAGTCTATTGTTGAGGTTTTAAACCCTTATCTTTTCTTTCTTACTTGTAATGTGCTAATGCTAATGTAGTATACGCCGATATTACTAAGTTATTTAATTAAATAGTCAAATGAGTATAGACGGGTTAAACCATACTAATATAATATTGGGTCCTTACCTATGAAATTGGTGTTTTTTTTCTCTCTTAGTATTTTGTCTGTAACTATTAAGATTCAGAGTATTCCTAAAAAATAATGACCTCGTCTAAAAATAGACTATATTTTTGAGCTCTTTTGATTTGTTTTGATAATTTATTGTAAGCTTAATTGTGTTAAAATTGGACACGGAGACAACTCTTTTTGAGTGCCTCCCGAATACATCATTTTATTTGCATTAACTTAAAAACGAAAAAATTTTTTTATGAAGTGTGATATTACTAAAGCTTGTCTAATGATAGATGCCAAATATTATTGTCTTTGGATTTGTCGTTGTGAAGAAAACTGAAAAAATTTTAGTATGGAAAATACAGAATTCCCCAAAATCTCCATACAAAACATCAATTTCATAGGTAAGGACCTAATATTATAAATGCGAAAGTAACTCTGTCTGTCTGACTGTCTGTCTTGATTTAACATCTAAACTACTAAATCGATTCAATTTAAATTTGGTACGCAGATAGTTTACAGCCGGAGGCAAAGGCTCGTTTTTATCCCGATATTCCCATGGGTACCGCGGGTGTAAACGTGGTTATCTATATCTGCTCGACCGAGTATTATGTGACATATTCCGTCAACATGTAATTTCATTTCGAGTTTTAAATTTTTCTCGGCATTGTAAAATAATGACACGACTACAGAGATGTATCACCATGACAACAATCAATCAGATGACACTCACAAGAAATTTTATTTTCATTATTTTAATAATTAGAGGTTTTGGTTCAACTATTAACAATCAACATTTTACAAATAAGATGTGGGAATGTAGTGTTGAACACTTTGTAAAAAAGCAATGCAGTGTGAACAAACACACGAAAACTTTTTGTAAACTTTTATCGGTAATAGCCACGTGAACGACGTCGCGGGCACAGCTAGTAGATCCATAAATTTAATTTGATATGCTTTAGACAAATGAGGATTTTAATAAGGCTCACACCCAGTTGCAGAAACGAACTTTAAAATTTAATGTCAGCATTATCTCTAATGCCCCATTAAATTTATTTATTGAAGTGTCAAAAGACAACCTTAGCGTAGTTTTACGTTGCACAAAACGACATTAGCAAAGAGACGTTTAGCTAGAACTATTTTGTGTGACAACCTTAACTTTAATGAACTTTAAAGTTTTAATGTCTCATTAACAAATGTCGTCCTTAAAAATATTTGTGCAACTGAGTGTCAATTAGGATTTTAACAATAAAAAAACACTTAAATACATGATCATTTATTGAAATGACATAGGTGCCCCTTAATAATGATATAACTCGTAAATAGACATAAGATTGCACATTTTGTCATTGGAACCGTTTATACGACTAATATTTTTTATACAATATTTACACATAAGTAATTATTATTATAGAGAAATTAAAACATTGAAACGTGGCCTTAGTGATAAAATATGAAACAATTTGTACATACATGTCTTTCATTATAGATTTAATAGTAGGAAAAAGTTAAAAAAAAATTATAAATATCTCAGACAACAATGATCTAAGTAAATCACTTTGGCATATCAATTATATACAGGTTGATTTTGTATCGCCAAAACTTTTTTTTTGTTACTTAAACATGGTTTAACAAACATATTCGTAGTACAAGCAAATTATACACACTATTTCACAAATGGCGAAGAAGTTTGTGACACTTACATGATATTCCTGATTATTTATTTACCATTTACATTAATATATTTCACTAATACTAGGTAAATTTTTAATTTATAACAAATTCTAATTCGAATTAAATTAATGGTACATTCAGTTATTTACAATTTGACTAATGCTTTGGCATGAAGATTTCACAAACAAATTATGGTTCCATAACTCATAATAAGATAAACGTATAGGGCTGCTTGGTAATTAATAATAAGAATGATATTGTATAATAATAATTGAAAGTATTTCATATTTTTTTTATTAACTTGTGTGCTTTGGGAATATTAAGCTACGATTTTGTCAACAAAAATACACAACATTTATATCAAGATGAATGAAACAATATTTACAGAAGATTTTCATTTAATTATCTATTTCGTAAGATAAACAAAGTTCATGCATTGTCATACGAGTATATTTGGAATGAGTCTGGAATTTTTTTTTTGTAATTCTGTGGATACTTTCGATGGGAAATGGAATGCCTTGCGTGGAGTATTAGTTCTTGATTTTCTTCTGAAGAATATATAGTGGAATGATTCAATCAGTCCATTATTTTCGCAAAAAATATTATAAACTATAAAAATAAGCTAAGTTACTGGTATAACTTTGTACATTTAAAATAATAGATATGTCAATGAATTTTTTATTCATACTTATAAACTTACTAACAAAGTTAATATTTGATTATCGCCATGTCTCCTCTATCCCTTTGAGTATGAAATAGACAGAGTTATTAGCACTGTAAAATGCCTTTAAGCGAGGCCATCTGTACTCTTGTTCACAGCACTACGTTCTATAAACAAACAGCCATCAAAATAAAATGTACAATAATTTACAATGAGATCAAAAACTCACATTAATAAGATTTATATTACATTATTATTCAATAAATACAAATGTATCGAGCAAGTTGGAGTTTGAAGTTGCGTATAAGTTCAGAAATTAAATACATTGAAATATTTACATTAAGCCGGTGTAAAAAAAGTCCACAGTAAAAATTTTGTTTTAAAATTTGCAACAACCTGTATATTGGGTGCAAGCAATCAGAATTAGTAGTTAGTAGTGCGTCTGAAAATCTATTTTCAATCCGATATAATATTGAAGTATCGTCTACATTTCTTGTCACCAAGCGTGTTATTGAATATTGAATTTTAGTATGAAGATATAAAGAGATTTAATAGCATTTTTCAATTAATTAATTTTTCATCTTACTACCTTATACACCCTAGAACCCCTAAATATAATTTGAAATGATTCGTTGCAAAGTGCGGAGTGACTTAATCTAAAATAGTGTTAAGATGAATTAATTGTCTGACTAAAGAGTGACCAAAATACAATGATACGAAGCCGTAAACTGAGGATTACTATACAAAAAGTTAAAATATAATATGTATCTGGAAAAGCTTATGTTGAGTTGTATTTAATCAATAAAATTTTCATAAATAATGCTTAGACTATACGAATGGAATTGGTCAAGTTAAATCAAAAAGGTTTTCATTGAATGTTATTAATAGCTTTTAGGTCATGAGAAATGAAGACGATCGTCGAACAACTCAAACTGTCACACATAAGCTGCCCACAAAACAAAGCAATGCCGCTTTTAGTCAGAGATCGAAACGAATCTTTGGTATGGCGCTGCTTATCGGGTAACGACTCTATTTGCTTAAACGTTAGGTTACGATCGCCTCAGCGCCAAGTGGGGGGCGCGAAGGCCGTCGTCGTTCAGGAGGGTAGTGGCTGGAGGGGGGGCACTGAAGTGCTCATGTGCGGACCTCTGAAGTCAGGGTGCGGAGGAGGTCTCAGCTCGGGGTGTGGAGGTCGTAGATCTGGGAACAAAATAGAGTAAATACTTATTTTTGAGAAAATAAAAAAGAAAAATAAAATAAATTACAACTAGGGTAGGGTAATAAGAGCGTATAGATAATTTTGTAGTTTTGCGACAAAAAATTACCTTTATTATACCACTCTAAGTTGCATGAAGATAATATTGCATCTAAACATTTTACAGGAGTCTACTGATATACACAGCAAAGAATTCTTTTAGCATCTATGGTGTTGTGTTAAATGAAAATAACTTATAATTTCAATGTTCACTTTATTGATTCAGGATGACATATATTCAGAGAGAGACTTACAATGTTTTTTATATTGTCGATACATCTGACAGTGATCAAGGGATCGTGCTCATACATCCATAACATAATACAACATCTCCCCTCTTTACAAAGTTTTTAAACACTTGAACACTTTAAACAAACACATTCAAACATTTGTAAATTAACACAAATTTATATTTTATATAATCCTTATTATTCACAATTTTTTTTTTTTAATTTTAATACACAATATTCTTACATAAATTTTATTACTCACAATAATCTGATAAATAGGTAGGTTTCTTAATTTCTCTACCACATCGAGTTACATAATTTTTATTATGGTTATCAATCACATTATCATTAACATTATTATAGTTAAACATATTATCATTAACATTATTCCAATTATTATTATTATTTTCTGGTAACAAATTGTTTTGATCATTATTATTCATATCCTCAATACACACATCCTCATTTTGCAAATCTATCCTACTCTTATCATAATATTTACCATTCATAATTAAATTTTTCCTATTTCTCTGTATTACCTTTCCTTCCTCTGTTTTAATTAAATATGATCTAGGAACCTGACCACGTCCTACTACAATTCCACTCTTATGAGGTCCAGAACAGTTCTCTTCCTTAATTTTAACTATTTTATCATTAGGTATCTCTGGTAAGTATTTGGTTCTTTTATTAAAATAATTTGCCTGTTTTCTTTGTTTTATTTTTAATTCCTGCCTATATTTATTATGATTTATGTGAAAATGTTTCTTTAAGCTAGGTAAGGTATTATTTACAGGTCTATTGAATAATAATTCAGCTGGTGATTTGCCATTTTCAGAAATAGGAGTATTTCTATAAGTTAATAATCCTAGGTATATATCTTTACATTCTTCTGTCAATTTTTTCAGCATTCTTTTAACTGTTTGTATATGACGTTCAGCTAGACCATTGCTTTGATGGTGCTTAGGACTACTTATAAGATGTGTAAAATACCAATCCTTTGCAAAAGACTTAAATTCATAGCTAGTAAATTGAGTACCAGAATCAGAATACAATACTTGTGGTATTCCATGTCGTGAAAACATTTCTTTTAAACAATCTATAGTCCTCTGTGCAGACAAATCATGTAATTTTTTGATTTCAACATATTTACTGTAAGCATCGACCAATAATAAATATGGAATACCTCTTAAAAAGAAAATATCTGTTGCTAACATTTTCCAAGGTTTATCTGGTATCTCTCTGTTAATAATCGGTTCATTACTATTACTATTTTGATATTTTTTACATGTATCACAATTTGATATTAAATCTTCAATTTCTTTACTCATATTTGGCCAGTATAGAAATTCCCTAGCAAGAGATTTGCACTTTGACATACCTAAATGAGCATAATGTATTCTTGAAAGCATATCAGACCTTAAAGTTTTTGGTACTAAAATTTGTGTGCCCTTTAAAATTATTCCTTGATATTCACTAAGCTCATGATTAAATGAATAATATGGCTTTGATAAAGAATTTACTTGAGATTTATTGTTAGGCCATCCATTTTTTATATAATGCAAAATTGACTGTAATTCCGAATCCTTTTTTGTTTCTTGCACAATTAAATTTAACTTTTGATCTGTAACTTTAAATTTTTTAAAAACCATAGCTACATATGTTTCTATTTCTTCATCATTACTACAAGAATTTACTGTCAAATATGATCTACTTAAATGATCAGCTACCACTAACTCTCTACCAGGTTTGTAAACTACTTTAAAATCATAGGAATGTAACGCTAACTTAATTCTTTGTAACCTAGGTGGGCATTTATTCATTGGTTTCATAAAAATGGATACCAAGGGCTTATGATCTGATTCAACAATAAACTTTTGTGCATATAAATATTGATAAAATTTTTTACAACCAAAAAGTATTGCAAGGCTTTCTTTTTCTATCTGACTGTACATTTGTTCTGTGCTTGTTAATGATCTAGAACCATATGCCACAGGTTTGCTGTCTTGTAATAGAACAGCACCTAAACCATCCTTAGAAGCATCCACACTTAAAATAATGGGTTTATTTATATCAAAATATGTCAATATTGGTGGTTGACTTAACATTATTTTTAATTTATCATAAGTTGATTGATGTAATTTATTCCATAAAAAAGAAACATCTTTTCTCAGTAATTCCCTTAATGGAGATGTAATATCTGAATAATTAGGAATAAATCGTGAAACATAGTTTGTAATTCCTAAAAATCTCATTAATTCCTTTTTACTACTTGGCTCTTTTAAATTATTTATTGTTTCAATTCTATCAGGATCTAATTCTATTCCATTACCAGACAAAATATGACCTAAATATTTTACTTTACTTACTTTAATTTGACATTTTTCTTTGTTAAGTTTTATATTATTTTCACGAACTCTATCTAACACTTGCTTTAAAATTTTATCATGATGTTCCTCTGTATCACTATACAATAAAATATCATCGATGAATATAACAACACCATTAATGCCAGAAAATATTTCTGTGAACAATTTATGGAAAACTTCAGCACTTGAGTTCAAACCATAAGGTAAGCGATTGAACATGTACCTACCAAAAGGTGTATTAAATGTAGTAAGCTCCCTAGACTCTGGTGCTAATGAAACTTGCCAAAAACCTTTATGAGCATCAAGAGTACTAAATATTTTAGATCCTTTTAATTTACTTGTAATCTCTTCTAAAGTTGGTAACATACAATGTTCTCTCAAAATTTGACAATTAAGGTGTTGTGGGTCTAAACATACCCTTATATCTCCATTAGGCTTTGCAACTGTAACTAATGAATTTACATATTCGGTTGGACCATTAACTTTACTAATTATACCATTTTTAGACATACTTTCTAATTCCTTTTTTAATTTAGGCATTAACTTGAATGGCACATGTCTACATGGTTCTATTTTACCAATAGCATCTGATTTTAATTTTATTTTGTATTCATGCCCTTTTATTTTTCCTATCCCTTTAAATAAATCTTGATATTGTTGAAATAAATTATCATTAGTGCATGAAATTTTGGAAATTCTTTGTATTAAATTAAATTTCAATATAGTAGGTAACCCTAATACCGGCTGGCATTTATCTCTACATACCTCAAATTCAATAATATCCATGCAATTATTACCTATTTGACATTTTTCGGCTATCTTACCAATTGTTGCAATATGTGTACCATCATAATTACATAATTTTAACATGGAAGGCATAAAATCTGTTATATTTAATCTTTGACAATCTATTTTTGAAATGACATTGCACTGTGCACCAGTGTCTAATTTTATATTTAAAACTTTATTATTTTTTACAAATATAATGTTCTCAAACCATGAACAACTGTTATTCTGATGTATACTACTAATCTGAACTAAACCTAGGGATACACTTTGAAAATTATTAGATAAATCATCAATACTATTATTATTTTCAATACAATTAATTGACCTGAGTTTACTTTTGCAAAATAAAGAATAGTGACCATACCTTTTGCACTTCAAACACTGCTTATTATATGCCGGACATCTCATTTTTGCATGATGGCCGCCACACCTTGAACATGTCTCCATCTTTCTTCTTTGAGTAGAAATTACTTGTGATGTAGACTGATTTCTATTGTAATTTGTTTCCGCATGCCTATGATATTTCCTTTCATTGCTCGGATTATGGTATCCTACTTTGTTATTATAATTTCTTCTGTCATTATTAGAGACTTTTCTTAAAATATTTACCTCCACTGATTCACCAACTTGAAATTTGTTTGAGTGCTCGTTCACCAATTCCGATGATTTACATATATTTATACATTTTTCTAATGTTAATTCACTTTCTCTTAATAATCTGTCTCTTAACTTATTATCAATTATTCCTGCTACTATTCTATCTCTTATTAATCTATTTTTTAAATCTCCAAAGTTGCAGTCCGCTGCCAATTTTTTCAGTTCTACTATGTACATATCTAATTTTTCTCCAGATTTCTGGTTTCTTGTAAAGAAAATATGTGAATTCACACATTCATTTTTTATCGGAATAAAATAATTTTCAAACGAATTTACCACGTGTGCGTATGTACCATCAGTCTCAAATGTATTGTATATTTCTATGCACTGCTCACCCATGCAATGTAGTAAAGTTGCAACTTGGGTCTCATCGTCTTTTTTATCAATGCCAGACGCTTTTCTATACAAATCAAATAATTGTTTCCATTTTGTGTAACCTTCTGACGATAATGTCGATAGAGGTTGAGGGGGTTTTAATCCCATTACACCGCCGTTCTGCATTTTTTATTTTTGTCTTAATAGACTCACCCGCTACTACAGTTTTTCTATTTTTTGCTTTGTTTGCTTATTTTCGCAGCGCCATGTTGTGTTAAATGAAAATAACTTATAATTTCAATGTTCACTTTATTGATTCAGGATGACATATATTCAGAGAGAGACTTACAATGTTTTTTATATTGTCGATACATCTGACAGTGATCAAGGGATCGTGCTCATACATCCATAACATAATACAACATATGGTATCGTGAAGTGAAAAAAAAACAATTGTGCTCTGATTTTAAATGTTTTTGTGGGAACTCTGGTTTTACTCTGTTTACGGGAGCATCGTATATAAACCTAGGTATTTTAATTACAATTTCCTAAAAATAAATCATGAACACAACTAACCTATTCTATGATCCGGAACCGCATGCATTTCAGGCGCATGCAGCGAGTGCACATCCGTGTGCGGGGGCTGCATATGCGCTTGCGGGGCGCGCATATCCGCATGCTGCGTCTCGCGATGCCGCCGAAGGTCGACCTTTCGCTGGAAGGCGCGACCGCATAGCTCGCAGGCGAAGGGCTTGAACCCGGTGTGCTTGCGGGAGTGGGTGATGAGGTTCGAGCTCTGGCTGAAGGCTTTGCCGCAGACTTGGCATTTGTGCGGCTTTTCGCCTGTAGACAAAAATAAGGTTAAAAGTTTGATTTAAAAATATTAATAAAGAATCATCATAACATAACAATCTTCACGCCTCTATCCCCGAAGAGGTAAGCAGAGATGTTAAGCACAATATCGCCTGATATATCATTAAGAAAGAAAGAAAAATAAGTAGTTTATTAGACCAAAATATTAATATGCTGTAAAGTCGAACTATTTTTGAAAGACTAGTGGCTTCCCGCGGTTTCACCCGCGCGGTACCCGTTTCCATGGGAATATCGGAATAAAAAATAGCCCATGTTTCCATACTCTAGGGATCTTGCTCTAGAGTCTATCTGTGTACCACGATTTAATCGGTTCAGTAGTTTTGACGTGAAAGCGAGACAGACAGAGATGGATAATGTACGTCAACAGCCATGTATTTTTTTATTATCGCCTTTTTTTTATATATTTCCAATTTTTATTAGCATGGGAATAAATTTATGACAAACAATGCCAAAAAATATGACAACGAAAAGACTGATAAAATTGTAATATTCTAAATCAGAAGATAGTTTTAAAATGTCAATAACTAATATGAAATTTCGTCACTCGAAGATGTGAAAGTTCCATATATTCCTTTTTATCAATTTCACTGAATATTCTCGACACCGTGAGATTTTACATGCTTATAACGTGCGTAATTGGGTTTTCGGTTTACTACCAGGTAGGTACACATTTAGGTTCAAATCAACAGGCACATAAAGAACGCTCTTCAAAATTATGTCTTATTATATGTTAAAATATCCAAATATCCGTTAGATATCTATAACCGGCTATATAATCCACGTATCGTCCGCCTATCGATCGGCACCTTCGCGACGTGATGACTCGACAGAGCACCGCTGCCAATACATGTAGGGTTGTCAACGATTTTGTGAATTATACCTGTACGAGAAACTCCGAGCCAGACAGAAATAGAATAGTTACATTGAGATAGTGTGATGGTATGTAGTCTATAGCCTTCTTCAATAAATAGGCTATTCAACACTAAAAGATTGTTTCAAATTGAAACAGTAGCCTCAATTGATGGAAAATTTACTCCTACTCTATTATTAGCAGCAAAGTTCATATTAGCGTAAATTTGTCCTTCATTTTTCTGGGAGGCGTTATTTAATTTTTTTTACATTCACCCGCATGGCACAGTTCCCATGGGAATATAGGGATAAAGGGTAGACTATGTCCTTACTCGGGCTCTAGACTATCTGTGTACCAAATTTCGATTGATTTGGTTCAGCAGTTTTGACGTGAAAACGAGATAGACAGAGAGACAGAGTTACTTTTGTATTCACAATATTAGTATGGATAATGTAAAGTAGTATGGTCATCATAATGTATTATTTACAGGGGGTGAGCCTGCATTTATTTACGATTATTTAATTGCTGTGTATTCTTGGCAAGTTATGTGGTTCACCTTTTTGTATTTCTCTTGCTTATTTCATTACTAAAATATGGCTCAAAAAACTTTGAGTACGTATCTAGTCAGTGGTAACCCTACACAACGGCTGGACCACGTGCACTCGTATTAATACACGTCCGCGTAATCTGTGCGAGGTCCGGCATTACGCATTCGGGGCGCGACTGTACGCCTCGTATTTACCCGACAACTGCTTCTCACCTGCCCTAGATTTACCTAGGTTATGTCTTACATTTCTCACTGAGAAATAGAAACCCTTATTGTATCTACCTATTATACCTTATTGTAGCTACCTACTAAGATTCTACGTAAACAGATCTTTTCGTCTTACAATAGAGTCTATATTTATTGACTCCATTGTGATTCCTTTGTAGGAATTTAATAAGTCATTGTCCGGATCCCTTTGTTTATTCTATTCTGAATCAAGCGCTTTTATTCTTGGCATTATATTGGCCCCTGTTTTACTAGTTTTGGGTTAAATTAAGAGTTACATTCAGTAATAAGTTTGTCAGCTGGATGGCTGTTGTATAAGATTAAAAGTAATGAATTTTACATAAATGTATACTTTTGTGTATTGTAAATTACATTTTATGTACTAGTATTACTGACCGTGCTTATAATAAAGCAGATCGTGACAACCAATGCGCGGCGCCGGTGAACGGCTAGGTAATTACCTTCACAAATCACGGCACGCTATCGGCTGAACTTAGGTACAGGTTCGAAAAAGGGCCGCGCAGTCCGTCAATCAAGGGGCCGGCGACTGGCGACTTCATTACAGAGAGGGAGAGCCGCTCATCCCTCCCGCTCCCGCATCAGAGCCGTGTCGCGAGAGCAATTTATATCCGTCGTGCCATTGGGCCGTGATTGCGGCGGCTCCTCCCCACGTCGCGTAGCAACGGTGGGGGGGCATACACCCTGCCCCCCTCCCCCTACCACTTTATGGATCGCAATTTTCCTTTGAATTGGAAATCAGAGCGTTCGCCGCGAGGCCCGCTCGTTAGCCGTCTCTCCATCTTCGCGATACTTCCGACTACAGATTTTTACTGCGCCGAGAAAGATGTTCCCTTTGCGCGAGCAAATTGTGATGTTTGCGTTCGAAGGCCTCCTTTTGCGTCTGCATCGCACGCGGGGTGAATAAGTATAAGGATGTGGAAATTTGGGGAATGCATAAATGAGCTTCTGAATGAACGCGAGTCGATTGTAAAGGTCTGTTCATATACTTCTAAAGTCTGTATTCAAGAAACAAAACAAAGGCAACCTTGATGACTATAATTTAGAATGATTGCTTGTTAAGATTGAGTCGATAAATCCTGAAAATACAGAAACCGAGTTACATCTTTGACTAACTCTGTTAGCGATTACACACGAAATCTTAGCCGCACATTATAAAATAAGATTATCCAAAGGGCCCAACTTCAACGATTACAAGGAGTTACAATCCCTTACACTCAGTCCTGAGAACCGCGTGAAATCTTCGCATCCCGTCCTTTAACAGCGTAATTACGCTTCTATATTACCGGGGGTAAGAATGGGGGGTGGAAGGGGGGCTCCACTTAATTGTTTTCGAGGGGCGAAGTGCGGAAACTGAATGAATTGAAAGATCGTCTATGTATTATTGATCTATGCTGAAACTTTGGAGATTGATTTATAGGGGTTAGGTGAATTTGTATATATTTGAGAGCGATAAGTTGGTGGCTCATTCTTTAGTATTGGGTGGAGAAACTGATCAATAAAATTGTGTGTTTAATATATAGGCGTATGACATAGCGTATAACAAATTAGATAAAAGCTTTGTGTTAGATCTATAAATCAAATTAATTGGATTTATTTTTATCATACTCCGATAAATTATTAAAAGAACAAGAACATGATATTAATTTCTGAGATCGCATACTTCTTCTTTATTGACGCGAAGTCTCCTAAAACATTTACGCTAGTAAAGCTCTAAGCTCCTTCTCTTGTGGGTTTTACTCCCATCGTTTCGCGTGTATTGCGTACTTAACGGGTTATGGATGATAAACTAGTTATACGTTATTAACCGCGAGAGTTTCACAGATTTTTACTGGTGCTAACTCTTATTTTACGTTATTTTCAACATTAATGGTTTAAATATTAGAATTATGTTCACAATTTAAAAAACCTGGTACCACATCACTACCATTGTATATTGGTGAGAGAATTCTTATAATTAGAGGAACTGTATTGTTTGAATATTTTTTGCTAGAGTATCTACAATCATTCAATAACACTTATTAATAGACTATAGACATTTCTGTATTATTTCAATATTTAGATACTTTGGTAGCTAAATGCTACATATACTTTTGATATAAGAACATGAAAATCTGGTTCTTTATCGTCAAATCGCGGAATTTCACACGAAATCGATATGAAACGGATATCTATTGAGACGGCATCGGCATAACCGTTTGCTAGACGCGTTAAGTATTAAGTTCCCGGGTTGTGATTGAACGCATCTCGGCGAACGATAACCGTAAATCCTGTGGAGATCCGGGGCTCGGGTTCCAGGGATGCTGCAAGGATTTGTTTTAGTTTTATGAAGCTTGCCCCTTTTGGTAAGTACCATGATAAATTGTTTTGAAAAGCTTTGGGCTTAAGCGATGATGCAACAACTAGGTACCAAGTCTATCTTGTATTTTAGGTTTCGGAATTCATCAGATCTTAAAAGGGGATATTGTATACCAGAATATAATCATAAAAAGACAATATCGCCCATTAAACAGAGATTGCCACCGAAATCATTACAAGCCATTATCAGGACACTAAACTCGAGATTCGCAATAAAACAGACATTAATATAATTAAATTATCGCCCGAATCCAGCCCTGGGCGGCTCATCTGCACAGTATCACACAGCCGGATTTTTATGGGGACGTACTTTAGAGGTTCCTGAATTAAATATATGATGCCTCCAACTTAAAGTGCTTCCACCGGTAAGATTTTACGAAATATGGCGTAGCCATTTTGAGTGGCTAAGCGGGCTTTATTTCAGAATATTTCCTTTGAGAACATCTAGTGCGATATTTATTGGATAGCTAAGTTTGTGTTATAAACATTTGACAGCTACATATTAATGAAAATAATAGCCTTATGATGATGATGACAAGGTGGCGGATTTACTTATTCTTTTAAACTATCAAATCTATCTATTGGACTATCAAATGGTCTGAAATTGTGTTAAGGCCAGGAACAAAATTCTTCCAGGTACTAAATACTGAAGAAATAATAATTTATAATAATTTTAAGTAGGTACACGCAACTTGTTTTTCTCTTTGTGAACTTCTCCTGTCGCAGGTGGGTTGGAAGAGATATCTTATAGATATAAGCCCTACCTATTGTAATTTTATTTCTTCATTGTATATTTCTTTCTTTATTGTGTACAATAAATTATTAAATAAATAAATAATAAGAAAAGTGCTACATTTTATGGACAATTAGGTAATTAAAAAGTATGTACCTGTACATCAGATATTTAGACAAAAAAAACATTGGATAAAACTTTGAGGTCATTGTCGAAACAACTGAATCAAGTCACATCCAAAGGAGGAACCATAACAATAATTTAAGAGAGTACATGCGGTCCGTTAATAATTCAGTGGCTTATAAAAAACGGCGGAGTAAATTTGGGCAGAGCTCGAATTCAGTATGCATTTACATGGACATTGATTATTCAGGCAGATGAGAATGGTGGAGACATTGTGGCAGTTGAGGAAAACCTTTACCGTTTTGTGTTGATAGATATACTGATATGAAAGTATAAGTGGTGACTTGAAGTTAGATTGTGAAAATGTGATAATATTATCACATTTTTGGCTATATAGATAAAAAGAAACGCAGTGTCAATATCAGACGAGAATACAAGAAGACAATTCGCTCCAATCCTGAATAAAAAGCACAGTTTTTTCGTCGTGATTGCATAATTTCTGTATTATTAAACAAGTTGTTGCGCTAAATAAAAAAACAGTCAAATTTACAAAATTATGCAAGAGAGGACTTATCTTACAGCCAGCCCGGCCCAGGGTGTACATAAGATGAGAGATACAAAACTTCAGGCATTTTGACAAAATGTGTTTAAAATTCGTAATTACCAATTTTTATAGTAATCATTACAAAGACTAAGAAATAGAAAATTTGTCTTAAATAAAGCAATTAAATTAAAGCAATATTTTTATACTAGCGGTTGCCCCCGTGACTTTTTCCGCGGTTACTATGGTTTTTATCTATCCCACGGGAAGCCTTTCATTTCCCAGAACAAAAAGTAAAATTTCATTGAAATCGGTCCAACCATTTCGGAGATTAGCCCGTACAAACAGACAAACCGACAGAGAAACAAAATAATATAAAAAAAATAATTTTTCGGTATAACATATAAAAACATCTTTACTTTTTACAATCCCTTGACTTGGTTTTAAGCATTTTTTTCTAAGTACGGACATTCGACCTCTACAGTTTTATTATACGTGTATAGATTAATAACGAACGTCATCAATCCTAATATATCTGCATAGGATTAAAATGATAAGTATTATAAAGATAAGACAACTATAAAACAATTATTACGAAGAGTTATTACAATTAAAACAAAGCTACCTCCGCCATGGTCAGGCCGTGGATGGGTGACCAAAACTTTGTGATCTCGATATACTCTGTGCATCTGAAGGCAAGTTATGCCGTTGGTCTCGGTCGCTATTGCAACCGTTTTTACCCACCACCTGCATTGGGTAAGCGTGGTGGTGTTACGGCCCAAACTTCTCATGTGTCTCTCCATGAGGAAGGCCAGCAGTGCGACGCATATAGGCTCAGGGCATTATATTATTAATTCGAACATCCACACACAAATATTTCTCCATTCTAATATCGATAATCAATATTGACACAAGTAAGTTGATTTGATTATGTACTGTTAAATTTAAATATGATTTTTTTACGAGAAAGCTCAAGCAATGATCTATGGTTTGACAGTGAAACGCAGTGAAATACACCAGTAGATAATATAACTATTGTAATCAACAAACAATTAAAATATACGCAATCGGTAAACTAATAAATTTATGGGACAACGATGTGACATAAAAGTTAAAATACCTACGTTTTTTAATATTAGGTCCTTACCTATGAAATTGGTGTTTTGTATGGAGATTTTGGGGATGTCTGCATTTTCCAAACTAACATTTTTTCAGTTTTCTTCACAGCGACAAATCCAATGATAATAATATTTGGCGTGTATCATAAGACAACCTTAAGCGATATGTGTAATATCAAACTTCATAAAAATTATTTATCGTTTTTAAGTGAATGCAATTCAAATGATGTATTCGGGAGGCACTTAAAAAGAGTTGTCTCCGTGTCCAATTTTAACACAATTAAACTTACAACAATTTATCAAAATAAATCGAAAGAGCTCAAAAATATGGTCTATTTTAAGAGGAGTTAATTATTTTTTAAGAATACTCTGAAACTTGATAGATGCAGACAAAATACTAAGAGAGAAAAAAAACACCAATTTCATAGGTAAGGACCCAATATTAAGGTTCGTGTGCTTAGAAACAAGACAGCACTTAGCGGATGCCAGGTGTAAGATTAAAAGTGCAGGCCGAAGGATGTAACCCATAATGTTTGTGGTTGGTGCTCTGATATTTAGGGATGCAGTTGACAGGGTACATCATCATGTTTTTAAAGTATCTGGTGAATAGGTCCATGTGTCATAATGAGATCTAGTTTATGATTTAGTTTAGGCGTTCTTTGAATTTTTCGAGTCTAAAAAGTGGTAATGTCTTTTCGTATTTGAATGAACATTTCAACATGCATTGCTATTAAAAGCATTGAGTCGAAGGTTGAATTCTGTTATCTTAAAGTTATTATGAATAAATTGAAAATAACATAATTTAATATTTACTTCAATATATAGACCTGTTATAGCTACATTCAAATGCATTTTGCCCACTTCATCCCATTCACCCACACAAGGCATTACACCTCAACAAATCCTCGAGCTTAGACGACGACGTGATTACCGGTCTCCGTGAAGTGCGGATTTTCCTGAGAATCCCGGTTTACGATCCGCGTGCCACCCCGGGGGGGTGCCAACTATAGCTATAGCAGATTTACTGACCCGGTCGTAGACCGTCTGAAGTATATTAAGATTTGGACCTGATAAATCCTCATACTACTTATACGTCTGTTAGGCGCAGCTGCTTGTTTTCTCACCAATCAAGTGTCGAATTTGTTTCATACGATTCAGTTTTGAATCTCGGTTTTGATTCATTGATCAAAGAATTAATTTTTTCTCTTTGTGCTAAATTTTAATGTAGCTGCAGCAAAACTATCGCAGATCATGAAACTGACATTTGGTATGTTTTTGTAGAGCTCACTCCAAACTTTCAGCTATTTCCAACGATTTATTGAACACAATTGATCAAAAGTGTAATCCAATTGAAGCACTTGAAGCAATCTTGAAATTTTGATTGTACAAACAAACCACTGACTGTAGAACAAGCACTGCGCAACGATTTAATCTCGCGTTGGCTGCTGTCACAATATTATTCCTAGTCTAATGGAAAATTGGAGGCATCGCACAATCTTACTTGAGGAATTGGCAAACAACTCCATTTTGATCGAAAAACATAGATAAAATAGATTTTCGCCCTCGAGGTACTGTGAATACTGTGATAGACTCTAAGGTTATAAGAGAAAGAAAGGAGAAAAAATATTTTACTTTATCGGGGGACTGTTGGAGAAATAGGAACATACTTTATAAATTATTTTTTTTGCCTATTTTGACCCTCGTCCACACTAAAACATCTACATTTATTAATATATTTAGGTAAACATTCTGGAATGTCTATACTCTATAAATATATGATTATGAATTACTCGTACTAATAATTGAAACAAAGGATTGGTTCCAGAATTTTAAGTTTGTCACTCAACATTTGTACGTTATTGCCAACGTTATACGGGAAAAGGAGCAAAATACGAGCAATATTTCAATGTGAAAGTGTGGTTGCACGATTCGTCCGGGGTCAGATCACAAAATTTGCGGGTCGGCGAACATTGCTGCTGGGACGTTTACGATTTCCTTCTCACTGGAAGATGTGTGTTGTGTGTAAACGCCACTTAGAAGGAAGATTTATAGTCTGGCTACTGCGTGCTACTTCTGTAGGCATCATGCCGATGTTTTTGGTATTTGCGATTGTGAAGAAGGTTTTTTCGGATTCTCATTATTCTTTGAGGTAGTGGTATCATCGTAATTGTTTCATGCGATAATGATCTCTAATGCCTTTGTAACAATTATTATATTAGTATCGTCAGTTACAACCAATAACGAGAGGGACAGACACGCGTTACGGAATCTGGAGAAAAGACAGTTGTTGAGCTTCCAAAAACCGTATTATCAAGAACGATTGATCGAACCATTCCAGTGATACACGTCGCAAATAACGTTATTTGTCCCAGAATGATTGACCCACAACCGTGAAAATTGCCAGAATTGCCCCCCAAGAAAAACTAATAAGGTCCTACACGTTGACAGTTGACAAATTCGTTAATTCCACTGCTGGGGGAGACACCGTTCGTGAAAATCGTATACCGTGAAGGGTAATGTGTCTTTAGCGAATTTTGGTATTTGGGATGATTTTTCCCTAAACCTTGTAATTTGGTTTTGACTGCAGTATGTTGTAAGTAATTAGGAAAATTGAGACCCTAATAAATTGTCATAACGAGATCACACCTCTGTTATTATTTCACTTTTTGGGTTACAAAATGTACCGAAATTTAATATTTATTCGTTATACATACACAGATTTTAACGTATAATAATATTATATAGCATGTTTTTGACGTAAAAACAGAACATACTTCAAATAAAATATAATTTACTTCGGATTATTACTTACTACTTGAAAGTATTTATATTACACGAACTATCATATATTATTTGGGTTTTTTTATTGATAGAAATTGAGACTAATTTTCAAATTTCCAAGCTTGTTTAAAAACTTCTTTTTTAAATTACGCGCCATTTCAAAACATACTTTAAAAGCATTTGCCAAAATAACGAATCCGCCATTCCGTGTCAGCACTTAACACAAAATGGCGTCGCGTCATCGCTGTACTCCGGTCAAGGAATGCAGAAAGATTGCCGCGCCCGGCGGGATTGCTCGCAACTATCCCGGAATGTCCGAGTCACTTCACTTATTGCGATGTATTTGTGACCGTTATACGGGATGGAATTCGGGATTTTCGACTGCCCTGTCGCCCGGTGTCGATGCCGTCGCAGATAAAACTTAAGTGGAGCTTGCGGCTACGAAAATTGTACGGACAAAATTGTAGCTGAGACGTTTAGTTCTATGATGTGGTTTTAAAACGATAAAAGCTCAAAATGGAATTAAAATGTTGTAATTTTTTAAGGGGAAGGTTTTTGTTCCTCACGAAATGGTACAAGAAACTAAATACGTTGTAAGTTTTGTAATATTGTCAGAGAAATGTTACAAGATACTCCAGTGACTTAAAAGTTAACGAGCAATAGGTTACATGTGATGCGGAAAAATGAATTTCATAATATAAAGTAACAAATACAAATTATAGGTTTGGATAAAAAAAAGGTTATGTGCTCTCGGCAAAAAAATTGGCGATCCACCTTAAGTTCAAAATAATTCTCGCGTCATCAAGCTATAAGGTTAATTTTCCCTTGTAAAAAATGACTATTGACTACTATGACAGTCCCATAATTTTTTTTTGAAAAATCTTCTTTATTACATGCCTATTACTGATAATTTCTTTTATTAAATTTTCCCTTACGGGAAAGGTTACTTAACCCTTACAGTCATTTCTTCATTAATTTGTGGTATATGTCTGCATTGAAATTAATGTAAGTTTAATACATTTCAATGCGTCTCATAAATTGTATATATATTTTACTCGATTTAACCTCTTGAGATGATGTTTCTCTTGTGTGTGGTTTACTGACCACTGATTTGTTAATAGTATTCTTATTGAAGAATAGGATTGGCTTAATTAAAGCACAATAATAATAGCATTTCTCTTTTAAATAAAACGTTACCTACCACAAAATTCATATTCCTCTGAGCAAGTTTATGAGATAATTTTGTGATTGGTTTTGTCCGAGTTTGGATTAATACATGTCTTATCCATATGATATATTAAAGCTTAGAATGTCATGCACCCTTATGTGACCTATGTCGTAAGAATACTTCCCCAATAAGGCTTACGTCATTACTATGCATCTTTTGGTATGAACCTTATTGTGATTTTCGAAGACTAGCACAATAAATTAAAAGTGGATAACCACTTTTTTGGCACATTGTACATTTTGTGTAGCAACTTTTTTGAAAATTCTTAATTTTTGTTTTATTTGCTATAACAGTTATAAACCAATGATTTCATTTTAGTATGATGGTCTCGGGAACAACCTTTTCTACTACCAACCAGTTTTCTGACTTTTAATAGTAAAAAATATTTTACTATTAAGAGTCTGAAAACTGGGTATGGCCTTCAAATTACAACCGGTATCTGTGGCTCTAACGACCGCCATATAATCATCTTCTGGTATCTGAACTGGCGTCCAACTGGACTAAAATCAACACTTGGGTCTCAGAAGGCGGCGAGTGTTGGAATGCGAGAGTCACCTTCCTTATTGCGTGGAGACAATTGATGTTTGTCGTTTTGGCTTGGCGTTTAGTTTGGGGTACAATCTGGTACATATTAATAGTGTTAAATGATTTTGCTTGAACTTTTGCTACAAAAAGGCAGCTTCTCTCGTCTGTTATGTCTCGAAAAGTTCCGTTGTTTAACAGAAAAGCTGCTACGCTAGCCTAAGGGCGCTCGCACACGGCGACTTTTTGTAGCGATGCTGACGCGCGTTTCGCTACTAGCACGTGTTAGTCACATTTGGAACGCGCTACAGTAGCAATGCCAACGCATTATTAACGCGCGTCTGCATCGCTTTAAAAAGTCGCCGTGAGTGAGTGTCCTCAAGCCCACTTATACTTTCGCTGGACATCAGTAATAGTCACGGGTTTTTCATGATTTTAGTTTAATGGAGTTATAATTTTCTAAATAAAAAAACACTAATCGGAAAACAGTAGTCAACAACATAAATATGTATATATCCATGAAAAGTCGCATAACTCGCATTTTTGTTCATAATTAGCTTAGAACGTAATTTTTAACCATTACTCACTCTTCATTGAAATTGGAGGAATAGCAATAAATTTCAGAGAAGCTTAGTATAATTTGATGTTCATAACAGAGGATCAGTGGCCCAAAATATAATAGCAGAGAGCATCAAATCTAATACAGAAGTAGAGATGACAAATAAATTGCTCCTTCAATAGCAATAGACAATAATAGAGCAAGGGTTGGGTGATCATCGGGGGTTATAATGCGATACCAATATTAGGGACGCTTTACACCTAACGACTGGAAATCGGCTTTTGTGAGATCTTTGTTTTATTAGAAACTCTATTTCTTGAATTAAATGGGATTTCTCTTGATCATTATCTGAGACACAGCTAATGATAATAATAATAAGTAGGAACGGTTATTATTGAATTTTATTTATTCGCAATGTTGGTTTTGATTATTTTGAAATACTTTTTTTGTTATCGCGTATATTATTATTTATGGCAGACGATTATTGATGTAATGATTTAAATGAAGTGCGACTTCAAATCACTTATGATTTGCTAATATTCGGTAGTTACTAGTTGTTTTCAAATGCTAGCTAAACAGCTCATTTACTATTTTATAATTGTATTTACTTGAATTTTATCAATAAATAATACGGTATTGAATTCGATAAAATTCAATTGATAATTTTTTTTGATATTATTATTTTTCTCAAATTATACATAACCTCAGGCTGACATTTTATGTAGCAATTTCAAATAAATCATTAAAAAGAAATGTTGAATTTAGCTAATACAAAGTAAAACGTCATGTCGAATCGAAATCGTACCGTATGAAGAGTACTTTAATAAGTGGCTTATTGTGTAAGTTATAAATGTAACATGACAGCAGGGTGCGTGGTTCCACACAAGCCACTGAGTTTTGCATATATTGGGAGTTCTATTGTAAAACAATTACCATTTAAATCTGACACTAAGTATGATCTTGAATTACGCTATATTTAATTATATATATATTTATATTACATTCTAAATATAAAAAAGTATATTAGTAATCTTCATTTTTAAAAAGTATGACAGAAAAGACAATACTTAAAAAAATATCTTCGTACATTCACACCTATCAACTAGCCCCATTTTAAGCAACTAATGCTGCTTTTGTTACTGACACTAGATGACGGATAAATATATTTAATAAATAAATACATATAAATTTCCTGAATATATGTCGTCATCATCAGCCTATATCGTCCCACTGCTGGGGCAGGCCTTCCTCATGGAGAAACACATGAGGAGTATGGGCCGTAACACCACCACGCTGGCCCAATGCGCGTTGGTGGGTAGAAACGGTCACAAATGCGACCGGGACCAACGGCTTAACGTGCCTTCCGAAGCACGGAGGAGCTCAAGATCACAAAGTCTTGGTCACCCATCCACGGCCTGACCATGGCGAAGGTAGCTTTGTTTTAGATCGAAGCCAAAGCGCACTGACCACTACGCCACCGAGCTGCGAGCTGAATATATATAAATACATATAAACATCCAAGACTGGAGAACAAATGCCTGAAAATTTATCACCCAAACATTTGCCTCCACCAGGGATCGAACCCAGAACCACTCGAGATGGCGACACCTTGAGACCGGCATACAGACCACTCGGCCACGGAGGTCGTCAAGTGACAGATTTTAACTTAACTATTACATTTTAATTGACACTAGCTTTACTGGTCGACCATAAATTTTCTCGTCTGCACTTTTGTTTCCGACTATGCTGTCTATGCCTCTTGTTCTTAAAAATGATATATAATTCAAAAGAAACATTTGCTTTCCTCATGAAATAAAAATAAGTACCTAGGTAATTAATTTAAAATTATACTCACTCTAAGACGGCGACATTTCTATTTTTAAAATTTGACGATCGTTATAAAAGGTCACTGGCCGAAAATCTGCTTCTAGGCACGTGCGAAACGTACTCGATGAAATATATCTGTTTTAGGCATTTATTTTTTATAAGTATATTTTTGTGAGAAGGTTTAATATCTCACACACGCTCACACAAATGTATTATTTACACCGTTAATGTAATTGGAATTACTAAAAGCATTTTATAAAACAATAAGATATTTTTTTTTAAGGAAATATTGTTGAACCAAATTAGTAGATAAATCGTTGTATCGTAATCGTCGAAAATTGTATCGTAGAAATATCCAACAAAATTAAAGTGATATCTAGTGTCTTTTATACTTGCTTCCTGAACTGACTATACAAATTTTACTCTCGGACCTTCATTTATTACAAGCTCATTCATCTAAAGACTGAGCGAAATAAAAAAACCCTAAAAAGCAACTCAAGGTAA
Organism: Parapoynx stratiotata; assembly: GCA_910589355.1. Lineage (NCBI taxonomy): Eukaryota > Metazoa > Arthropoda > Insecta > Lepidoptera > Crambidae > Parapoynx > Parapoynx stratiotata. Next base: position 15,483,337 of record OU342461.1, read on the forward strand.
ATAGGGACTCAAAAATCTTTACTGCTAACTATTTTCTACATAACTTTTTACTTATGCTAACAATCTTTTCTCTAACGCCATTTGCGCGCCAGAAGTGAACATGATTTTGTGTTATTTTAACAAATGCACTTTAACATTTGTCGATGTTATTCTTGCTCTTCAATTGCACCGGTTCACAGTTGACCTGTGAGAGCACACTCTACCTTCATCATGCGAAATTGAGCACTGTAGCTATGTAGTATAAGGTCCACGATTCTGCTCGCTTTCAGCAGTGACGGTTTGTCATAACACTTTTGACAATTGGAACCATTGTTGCGTTGGCGAATCAAAATACTCGAAGAGCGCACGAACTGAGCACTGGCCAATCAAAATAGCATAATTGAATTATAAAACTCACAGCTTATTTTGAAAATGGAACGCATGTGGTTAATTTTATTTCAAAATGTGTTCCTATTTTGGTTAGCTAATTCCTTTGTATGGTACTTACAAAATTTAATCTAAAACAAAATATTTGTTATCCAATAGAAAAGTAAGGTTTTCGATACCTCCGATCAACCTATTCGACCGCCTGATTCCGGTGAGGCAGCTCATTCATCACTAAGGCGTCACCCTCGATCAGTGCTCAACGTTTGCACCCCGTATAAGAGCCGCCTGAAACCGAGCCTTCATTGTCCTCGGGCGCCTCTTCCACCTCTTAGGCAAGCGGAGTAAAATGTCCCTAAGAAATAAGGCGACAATTTACAAAACCTGCGTCCCACCCATCGAGACGTATGCTAGAGTAGCATTCGCTCATTTGTGAATACCCACATCGACAAACTTCAAGTCCTCCGAAATCGTTTCCGCGTATGGCAACCGGTTGCCCCTGGTACGTGCGGTATTCAGACCGTCATAGGGACTTCGAACGTCTCATCCATTCGTCAATTTATCCAAGACGTCTCCAGGCGTTTTTTTGACATTGCCCCCACCACCCCTACCCGCTCGTCGTAGGAGCCACCAATTACTCTCCCACTAGTGAGGATCGACCGAGACTCCGCAGGCCGAGGCACGTCCTCCTCGACCCTGAGGGCGACATTACAAACGCGAACAGTCGCGCTCCACACACAAGCACTAGACACACTTTTGTTATACACGCACTCGTAGAACAAGGGTGCAAAGTCACACTTCCGGCGCTTCGTGCGCTCCCTCGCAACTCCTCCACGACACGACACGCCTGAGCCGAGGTCCGAGCATTTAGAGGCACCCTCAGGACGTCTGCCGATCCCCGAATCCGGTTCGAGTGCCCTGGAGGCTCTCCCTCGAACCCTAGGGGGGATGCCTTCCAGAGAGAAACCCTCCAGTGGTGGTTCGCCACTACAGGCTTGAGGATCCACCAAAGTTCTCGCCTTCTTAAAAACAATCCAGTGGTAGCTGAATAGACGTCAGAGGCATCAGTCTAGGGCAATTCAAAATTTTTTTTATGCAAAATTGTTATTTTTTTTTGGCAGTTTACACATTAAAAATTTACTTCGATATTATTATTATCAGGTTGCATATTATCACTAGCAGTTGATATAAGAGCGTATGGGACTTAAATGCGTCAGTAAATTTTATAATCATTGAAAATATTTGATTACCCACACTAAAGTATAATCGCAAATCGGCGATGTAAAAAAACGAGCACTTCAATTATCGAATAATGCAGTAAAGGGCGTAAGGCTAGTCAGCTTACAATCACATTAATTGTTTAAATAATGACATCCAATTGCACTGCGCATGAGTGCGACACGTGTCTTCAGACTTGCCGACCAGATTTCCCTGACCCCTAACCCAGATCACAAAGCTAAAAAACGTAGGTTATACAATTTGGACGTTAAATTAGCCTTTAATGCTTGGATCGTTCTAAATTTAAATTGTATTGGTAACGAAAAAGGTTTCTGTGTACCAACTGCTTATTTAACCCCAGGACACCCTTCAAAAGATAAAAAATGAGTTTTTTACAAAGTGACAGCTTTCCCTTTGGTTTTTTACTGGGTATATCAAACTGTACAAAACTAAAAATCTGTCTAAAAATTTTAAAAGATTCCAAACCTTGATTCCTTAGAAATAGAGTGCAAAAAAAACAAAAAATTTTGATAGTTTTGTGTTTTGTGACACGCTGATGTGTTTACAAGGTCTACCAATGTAGTCATGACTGCATTAATCAATGTGTTAAATGGATGCAACGATCCCAGTAAAATTATAGTTAATAATAAACGGATGTGGCGATAAATACGTACTTGCAACAGAGTTTTATGAATAGCTTCTTATTCATGCAGCGGAAATCATGCACAAACCAAATTAAATGAGATAAGTTTAATTTAAATCAATTGAATATTATTATATTGTAATAGACTGATTTCATTGAAATTAAAAAAAGTCATGAAGGCGGGTCTATTTAATTCGTGCATCCAAAACAAAATAATTATTTAATTTTTATCTGTTTGTATGCTCGACTATATGCGACTATATTTTTCTATATTTTTTCTATATGCGACTGATATTTTTCTATGATTTCATTGCTCTTTTGTATTATATTATACAAATTCCACAGGTATGAAATCTTGTAAATTCTAGGTAGTAAGTATCTACTCCTCTTTCTTTCTCCTGTTTCACGACCCCAAATAGAACAGCTATCGACTTCATAATTCACTTTAATTAATAATTTATAGCCATCCAACTTCTCACAAGTAACCACCACCATCTTAAATAATTAAAAGATATTATTTAAATATAGATTGCTCTCAATCAATTTGTAAGGCTGAACGCAATCACCATCATTGTCTAATCACAATTATTATAATAGGGTACCGAAAACAAACAAGAAGCGTAACAGCTGTAGATAATATACAGGTCATTCCGGGCATCCCACCCATAAAATTTAAATGAATGCATAGTCCAGTTACAACCCTCTCATTTGAATAAAGAACTAATGATTAATATCGCGGAATCACCCGTCGAAATCTTCTGTCCTTAGGGATTTTAGGGTCGTTCGAAGCGTTTCGGTAATTTTGGGAACGCTCGGGCGCGGTCGGGTGAGCTCGGCAATTTCCGTGCCCCTCGGGGGCTCACTAGCTAATCGCGATAATGTGTTTATTGAATTACGTGGCGCGTGCGACGATGGCATGCCGACAACGCATCTCCGATTACACCATTAAGTGGTTTTGGTGATTCTTTTTTAATCAAAAAATATTTTACTATTAATCGAATGTGTTTTGATTTACAAGAGTGATATTTTAAATTTGAGTCTCATTATGAAACATTCATTATAAGGCCACAAACAAACTAGATGAAAATATTATTGTCATATATTATTGTCCACAAAAGTGGACTAAAATTGGATATCCTATCGATGATGGTCTTGCTATTACTGTGTTACATAAATATAGCTATTCCAAAAAATATGAAGTAAACGAAAAAGTTATAAACTGAAAGAAGTAAAAAACTATTGATAATATGAAGCTAAATTAAGTTTTCTTATATTATGAAAAGCTCAGTCAAAAACTTCGTGTTTTCCATTAATGAAAAGTGACATCTATAATCCTGACAAAACTTTACGCTATATCAAAGCATGACAGATTCCTACTAAGAGGACGCTGAGGAAGAAATAACAAATTGAATACTTTGAGTAAAACTAAGCAACTCGGGGCCAAAAGAAAACAATGCAGGTGTCGAATTACTGGCAACGAGCGAGGGCCAGAGGGCTGAGGACATTAATTTAATTATCCCCCTCTCTTGGGATCTACTAATATTATATGGGAGCGGAGTATGGCTACAAAAATTCAACTGTCATTTTTTCGCGTGAGAAAAAAATCTCGAAACTGATTTCTACATCCCTAGCGAGATCAGGTTACGTAGCCGTGAAAATATATAACATAAATCTGAAATCTTTGTTGCTTTCACACGTAATCTAGAGTTAACAAATAATCCGAAATCTGGTACCTACGTTATAAGTCTAACTTGTCAGTATTCAGGTTATTAAAGGATCTTTTTTTATTTAAAGGTATGGTTAATGATCTTGTAGATTTGGGTTCGATTGCCGGTGGAGCAGTGTCATAGATTAATTGTTTTTCTTTTCACTCATTTTTGTATAATTTTAAAATTTCGTATGTTATTGATACTTATAACAAAAGTGCGTAAGTGACTTACGTTGTACGTACTCAGATAGAGTTGTGTAAATTTCATTTGGCTATGCCAAAGCCATATTAAAATTAAGACGACAATAAAACAAATAATTTTATTTTTACTATAGGAAATGTGAACTGAGATAGTGTAAATACAAATCAATCCATACCGAATACATGCAGCCACAAAATGAAATCGATAAGAAATAACTTTGTAAGACATCAAGATAATGACAACTACATTGATCCTTGTGTGGACGAAAAATTGGTTACTTATATACAAGAATTATATAACATAGAAAAAGTGGCGAACGTAATCTTAATGCAGAATGATGAAGGAGAGCTGAGGATAACGTCAAACAAGCTTTGCGTGAGTGACAACACAACGAAGAAAAATCTGGAATTTTCCCTTGGGGCAGAAATTGTGTTGAAATATTTTTACCTATTCATATCATGTGTGCTATGATCTGGATAGCTTTAAGTTGATACGACTTTAAAAAGAAATTGAGAAATATTAAGATTTTTCGTAACTTCGTCGTAAAGGGTTTTAAATTACTCAAGACCAATTTTCACTATTTTAACAGACAGACTAAACAAGCCACGATTCAAAGGCATTTTTGTAAGTGCTTAGAATTAAAAGAAAACCTCACTAAAAATCGAAGTGGCTAAGACTCTCAGGGGTCCTTAATTAAACTCGAAGCACGTAGCACTCCTTGATTCAGTCCCCCCGGGCGGTGACACCCTGCCCCCTCTCTTGTGGACGCCCACCTTCCTTATGGACCGCTTAGATTTCCACCCCCCAGGTTGTGTGGACAGAATACTTGAAGTCTGGAATCTTGTAAGAATTGGTTTTGAGAGATTGGACAGTTTTATTACTGTTATTTTTGTTGGCCAAATTCTATTAAGGTTTTTGGTTTCTCGATTATCACCCAAATATCCGACAGCAAATATCAGTTTCATAACAATAAACTTAGATTCATAGATTTTTATTGAAGTATTATTACAAGTGATATATGTCAAACAATTAACACAGGATAAACAACCGAATCTTACAACAATTACAATTAAAATGTTAAAATTAAAATTTCTCGTAAAAAAGAAATCAAGGATTTTTTCTCGCAATGTCATTTGCATATTGCCAACATTCTAACTTGGAATAGCGCTTTTACAAATCCAATTATACAATAGCAAGTCGCTCTTAAGAACTTCCAAGATGTCTTCTGCTATTTTAAGTAAAAAAAGGTTTTATAAGGTAATCAGAGGGGTAAGAATTTAAATGCATTTGGCTCGGAAGAACTAATTATGAAGTGCTTTACAACTTTTAATTTCGTGGAAAAGTACCGGTTTCTAAAATTCACTTTTCAGAATATTAAAGAATTCGAGCTTAGCTCTTGAGAGGCTGTAATGGGGATTGTCTAATATTTTCGACATGCTGTTTTTATAGTTAAAATGGATAAAATAGATCAATTTGAGAAACTAATTTCAATATTTTCGTTATTTGTAAAGTAATAACTTTTATACGGAATTTTGAAAAAACGTGATCGTTTTATTACGATGACGTCACTGTTGGCGTAACATTGTGTAAGACCTTTGCTTCAAGGGAAAAAATAATGCCGTCAAACAAATGTCAACACTCATGTGTCACTTCACTCATTCTTTTATTTTTTTTACTGTAAAAATACCACAAGCGACGCGAATTAACAGTTTTCTTATTATTTCGTGAAAAAACTACTATGTCGTGAAATAATTTTGTCAAAGCGGATTCACGGAATCTGCCGAAAGTAGAGAATGTTATGATTTTGGAATATATGTTTACAAATAACCAACATAACCTTGCTGAAATAAGAGGAGCCAAAAACTTGAAGTGAACAGTACAGAATAGCTTCAGAGAAAGTTGTTAGCACATACATGAAAAATGAGGAAATAACGGATAAATTAGAACACATGTCATGTGTTAAATGATGACTTGTAATAAAAATGAGGGGTTATTTTGTGTTTCTGATCCTGTATTTGAAACCACCAAGAACATCCATATTGTTTGGGTGGATTACAATGAAGCGTACATATTATTGTTTATTTTTTAATTACTTGATAGTGTTAAAAAATAAACATCTTTTAAAATATTTTCTATCTAGAAAGAGAAAAAAGAAAGTGTGTTAATAAAAAAATTTTCACTCAATAACTTTTTATTTCTTCTTATAAATTGATTAGTCCACTTACTATCATGACTATTTCGTCCAAATATGGTACAAACTGATAGTTCACTATAGAGCGAGGTTTAAATAAAGGTTTAAATAAAGCATACTGTCTTACACGTCTAATAACTCTCTACATGAACATCCTAAATACGTTTTTGGTTTCTTAAATACTGTGTCTAACATAATTTTTCTAGATGGGAAGATACTCTTAGTTGATTCATAAAAAACATGTTATTAAAATAAGGAACAGATAATATCTGTTCCTTATTTTAATAATATGTTTTTTATTGTTTCCCAAAACCTTGTGAATATCACATATGGAATCTGTCAGGCGCAACGACGATTAGTTAGCAGTTTTCTACTTATATAGTTAGTGCTCTTATGCACCATTTTTATTTCATACTGTTGCAACATTCATCTGTAAAACAAACGTAAATGTTATTTATCAATAATATAGAGATATAAAAATGAAGATATTTTTATATCTCTATATTATTGATAAATAACATATTTAGCGAATATTAATTATACTGTTTCTTTAGCATTGTTTTTCTCAGTAAAATATACTTTACCTTTGTGGGCATGGTAGGACAGGTAGAAGTACTGGGCATTACTATTTCCTCACGTTTTCTTTTCAATGGTCTGCTACTGCTTGTAGGTTGTTCAAGTAACTTGTTCAATTCTGAACAGTCTTCGCTTGATCTTGAGCAATTTTACGAAGTAAAGCCAACGCTATGAGTTTGAGTTCTTGGTTCATTAACTTACATTGGTAATAATTACCTTACTGGTAGGAACACAGCACTTTCTATATTCCATAATTATTAAACGTTTGTTTATTAAAACAATGAGAACAAATCGTATTTACCTTACAATGTAAGGTTATAATTTTTTGTTTGTGACTTATGACACCTATGTTTGTTAATGTCATTTCTGTCATTGCTGTCATAGCAAATACATTACTGATATTCAGCCAACAGTGACGTCATTTGAAGGGCAAATGAAGGTTATTCATTTAAAGGCTAAAATATTAATAATCCATGATTATTTTCGCATTCTAACTAATAGGCTACGATCAGCAACCTTATTCCTCGAAATGGTTTTCACTTTATAACAATTTAAAAAAATGAGACAATCCCCATTGAAATAGATTAATGAAACACGTTAAACATTAGCGCAGAATATTGTTGGCTTTATAATTGATGCAAGCCAATTTTGTAAATGCTTTTAAAATTCTTCACCACAAGCCGCCGCGGATAAGTAACGCCAAAATAAAAAAGAAGAAGACCGTAACAGCCGCTGTGTAATTATTCCGAAAGCTAATGTGCCACTTGTTTATTCCCCAGCTAATTAAGACAAAGAAGGAGTTTTTAAAAATGCTCTAGTGGAGTGTTTGGTAAATCAAACATTCATGAAACAAAATGAAAAACTCAGGGCATCTTTTTTCTAATTATTTTTGTTTAAGTCTGTTTGGTGTTTCGAAGGGTACGACCATGAGACCGCTAAGTAATTCTTGTAACTGCATTTTACCGTTTTGGAGTAAATGAATAATTCAACAAGACCTTATATTAATTATCTCACAGTTGCCTAACTACCGCAACTACTAAGTTGAAAATTGCCGTACTAACAGCAGGTACTTCAAGTTCGAGGGATACAAAGTTTCTGGCTCAATTAGCGTCGAATTAAACAGGTTCGGCGAGGTGACAAATCGCGGGCCGCGGTCCTACGTCTTGACGTTGACTAATTGTCGGCCATTTAATTTCAGCAGCGGTAATTATAAATAAAATTTCGACGATAAATTGTTTGGGGCACATTAATCAAGAAGTTGAGACACTGATTAAAATACCGTTCGTGTAACTATTCGGGAAGTTGATATTGTTAATACACGTAGGGTTGGAGGGAGCAGGTGGTGCGCATTAAAGATGGTCTGAATTAACTATGAGGTTATGTTATGTGGCTTTGGTGTTTCATTTTGTCATGTCTAAGGCCTTGGTTAAGACTGAGAACTTAAGAAATTATGTCTCAAATAAGGCAGTTTAATATAAGAATACATTTTAGACCTACACCCATCATCGATCGCAAATTAAACCACTTGTAACGAGGCGCTATATTATATATCTATTTTTCTCTTCGATTCTGTTATTAATTTAAGAAACTTTTCATTGTTTTGGTCTCCAACTTTTCATTCTTATCAGGGTCTGCGGTTATCTCGATGCCTAACGTCTATTTTATAATATAATTTGTTAGCTGTACTAAAAGCTGAAAGTAATAATATATATACTGAATAATATATTATTACCAAGGCATTATTTTGTGCTTTTGATTTTTAAATAAACCATAAGTGACAAACAGTCCAATTATTCCAACATCGGCATCCCCTACGTTACAAACTTACGCGTATAACTACTTCTTGATTGCTATTTGAGGAGCAAGTATTATTTAGGTGTGTAATAATTTCAATACAAATTTAGAAAAAAAAAAAATTTGAAATCAGGAAAACAAAGCAACTCCAGCGAAAAAACGTAAACTGATGAGGAAAAATAAAAACATCTAAGCAAAGTAAAAACAGCCATGAAGAAAAGATAATGACATTTTTTTCTCAACTTAATAAGTACATCGTCTACGTATGCAACTACATAAAACAGAAGCATGTACCGATATCTAACCAGACCCTTCACTGTTCCCTTTCAACCCCTTACTAACACTTTCTTCTGTCCTTCTCGCACACACTGTCAATGCAATGAAAACGGCGAATCTATGCGTCTGAATCACAGACGAAGGAGCCCCCGCCCTTATCTTAAATGAACTGGGGAGATGCCAGGGTAGGTACTTGATGGCTATGGGAATCGACTGAAGTGTTTTTGCACTTCCTTTTTAAACTAATAATAATTTTTAATAACACTTAGTTCAAATAAATTACTTTCAGATTTCATACAATGAATTCTTTGCCATGGTTCGATTATGTGATGGCGTGGTCATAGTGTTGATAGTATTTAATTGTAATAAAAATATATTGATTGAATATGTTTCAAGATATGTTTTGTGATTATAGGACCCAGGTTCCAAACCTTGCCAGACATATACATTTCTTTATGATTTTTTTTAAATTTGATACAGATCTACTTAGGTATTAATAGCCAGCGTTGTAATATTTATACCTCTACATCCTTTTTTTTAAAGTATTTAAAACTTGCGTGTACGTTTGCTTACAGACACTTTGGCATAATACTTAATCTATTTTTATTGCTATAGCTTGGTATAGGTCTAGCCAGATCCTTAACTTATCTTATTTAAATTTTATAAAGCATTCCAATGCCCACTTTCAACTCAAGAAATATTTAATTGAATATCATTCACAAGTTTAACACAAGTTAATTAATTATCACTTAAATATCAGCCGACATCATTAATGGAACAAGGGTTCTGGCGCTGAATTATTTAGTTAACAACTCCCCGCTGTGATAAATTGTACAACAACTTTGTACCATCAACACCAATCTATTGGAATGAAGAAGGTTAGGTGGAACTGCTAAAATTAGAATTGGTCCTTGTGAAAACCTGTGTACGTAAACCTTTTTCATAAATGTTACCTATTTTTATTCGCCTTAGTACATCTCCATCTATATTTTGATTTCTATCTAAAAATACATCGAACATTACTCTAACTTTATCAACTTTGTCTTTATTTGTATATCCGGCTGTAATCCTAATACAATAAAAAAGTATGTACCTACTAAATGTAAAACAATGTTATTTTCAAAATAACTTAAATTATTTTAATACATGTATCTGATATATCAGCTTGTTTACAGATATATGAAGAATTCAAAGTCCACTTTAGTCCATAAATGACAACAGCTCATGAAATCATGATAGCACTTGTGGGTTAAGGAGAATACGGCCCGGAGAATCTTATCCGGCAAGTTAAGTGTTAGTGAGACAGCGCAATACAGACCGCAACATCTTATATTCATGAAGGGTTTTGTGATACAAAGGACTATATAACTGAGAGCAATGAGATAACAGCTCGTTTGATGACTTTAAGGATTGGAAAGTTAGAGAGAAGGAGCTATCAATGGTAAAATGCATAATTTTAATGGAATTGGTTGTTTTTGCTAAAATTTTAGATTATTGTTACACGTATCGGAAATCTTAAGGACCAGTATAAATGTATTTTTTTTCTTTTATATTCAATATGGTCAGTATTGTAAACCTCATCTCAGACATGTCGAGGTCAAACTATTATGATCTATATGTCAATCGCTCATGATTGACAAGAGATTAGACAATTTATTGCTGACAAGAATTGTAAGGTTACTAACATTCATCAAGATGTAAATTAATTGTGTGATTTCAGCTCCAATAAAGTTCATTGCAGCTTATTCGCGAACATGTTCGGTATTCTCAACGCCTTTGCGTATCTGTAACCCAATCGTCCGCTATAATGTAACCGCAAACGTCTCGGGCGCATCCTCGCCTTCCATTACCCGATTATTATAAAACAACTTCTCGTCTTAGGTGTTAATGCACATTAATTATGAGGGGAGCCTTAAGGAGCTCTGACAGAGTCCCCACTTTGGGTGAGCAAGTGGTTAGGGTCCTGAGTTATTGTTAGCTAATGTTTTGGATAAATTTGTTATGGCGATATTAATCGTGCCTGTATCTGGTGCTTAAAATAAAAAATTACAGGTGAACATGGATGTAATTTATCTTTAGACACAATTTAATCGAAATATACTGTATTAAGAGTTATCTACAACTTGTTCGCAATAGGATTTTTAGTTTGAATATTGGGGGACGTGACAACAATTTAGCTATTTATGGATTCTTTCGAATATTTGTTGATCATACATGATACGGAGTATCTGCATTATTAGTTCTTTCGATTATTCTGATACTACAGCCTAACTAAATAATAACAATCGAATGAGAATAGCATTAATCCTAATCCTAAATTCCAAAAAAAAATTAAACGTTTTGTTTGTAGCATATAAGTAATTTAAAGACTTACCAGTATGTATATAAGTGTGCTTCTTCATATCAGATTTTTGGTGGAACCTCTTCCCGCAGTATTGACAAGGGTATGGTCTGGTGTCGGAATGTATCAGCAGGTGGGTAGACAACGTGCTAGATCTCTTGAACGTCTTGCCGCACTGCTTGCACTCAAACACTTTCTCAACACTGTGCACGTTCCTGAAAAAGGTAGTACTATGAGAATTTTCACTGGAGACAGAAAAAGTATTGTCCCTGTCCCCAGTGATATGTTTTACATTATCGGCTCAAAAATATTGTCTTTATTTATTATTAATTAGCTTTAAAAAATCAAAGTGTTATCAATCAGAAACATTCATTTGAATGTTTAAATATAATTAACAGTTATGTTTTGTTAAATTCATGAAAGCACAATACTGGAAATAAAAAAGAATAGCTAACCTGTGCTGGTTCAAGCTGATTTCATGTCCAAACGTTTTACTGCACAACTCGCAAGCAAAAGGTCTTTTTCCATTATGGGATCGTCTAGCATGTACTTCTAATCCATGGGGTGTGCTGAACATCTTTTCACATTTGACGCAAGAGTAAACATCTCCTATAGGCAACGGCCTGGATAGCGGTCCTTGTGCACCAAATACTGCAGCTCGAAGCCGAAGAAACTCAGGTCCAGCAGCTTGAACAGCGTGAAGGTATAAATTGCTGTCAAATCCTCCCCATCCAGGCAATCCCAGATTTCGAGATTCTCTTAGGAACTCAGCAAATGGTATAGGATTATATAAGTACGGTCTTTGAGGCAGTACTCTTGGAGCATCAGGTCTAAGAAGAACACTCATAGAAAATGCTTCTGATCTTTTAGGTGGCGAGGAGTCTGGGAGTCTTCTTGGCGATGATGGAGGAGAATCCACTTCGAGTTCCGGAGAACTGGAGCGAACAGATCTTGGAGATTGGGCGGGTGATGGTGCCCAGCAAGGACTTTCGCAATGAGATCCGGGCGAAACATTTTCAGTTCTAGTGTCATTGTGATGAGTAGCTTCTTCGTCTTCATTAGTCTTATTCCCCACTAAGCGGTTGATACCAAATTTGATTTCATCTGCAACAAAAAGAAAGAGAAAAATACAACAATCTAAAAATTTATAGCTTCGGTCTAAACAAAAGAAATGTTTACTTTTATCTCGTGTTCTGCTCACACAAGTGTAACACTTCTATTGTTTGCCAAACTGCACAAAGGGCATTGAAACGCCCCGAGCTAGTGAAAAAGCGCAGGTGCCTCACTTGTCGCTAGCGACGAAATGAGCCGTATCATGTCGCAGCAGCAAATTGACTTTCATCTGTTTCAACCCTCGCCCAACCCCCGTAATTAACACGTCGGGTCGGACGAGCCCCAACCTTTTTTACAATTCGCTAATCCGCGGGCGCGACTAAACAAAACTACTTATTGTTCGGTTTATTTTTTCTTCGGTTGGTGCTATTATTACAATTCATTTCTACTTTTTTACATTTGTTATTAAGAAAAAATATTCTTTTAATGATTTTGAACATTGGAAATAAGAACAAAAAAATTTATGTTATTAGAAATACTATGGAACAAGCAGATTTATGACCCACTCTGACAATATTTCGATTACGACTGTCTATTGCACTTAGGATGTTTTTACGTATATTCCGAAGGAAAAGGCACAGTGATATTATGGTGGGTCAGAAATCTATTTCTTCCATAGTACATCAAGTTAGCCAAATTTTTTTGTTACTTATTTAGGTTTGATATTATTATGGATTATAGGTAAAATCGGTTAATACGGGTGTACACCTCTGCTATTATTATGTCTGCATTTCGTCCCAATGTGACAAATGTTTTCTGAAAATGAATTCGCTCTCCAATGATAAACTTCATACATCATCAAGTGACCATCAGCGAAGACTCACGCTGTCCAAAAACAAACATCCATCTCTGAACGAGACAAGTTGCTCTAATGAAGAGCGGCCCCTATATCTGAAACAGAGCAGCTGTTGGCATTTGGAGCGGAACCAATCGGCCCGCTTCGGACAAATTCGGCGCTGACTTCGGCCTCATCATTCGGCCCCTCGAACATTTCACGCCCGGGTCTGTTTTAACAATGGCCAGCAGTTAAGGGTTGCCTCTGCACTTGTTTGTTTGTTCCCTACGCGACACGGTTTTATTACCCCATAGTATTTATTACATATTAATGGTTATTTAGATTCATTGTTCCGCCCCGACAGTATGCTCGAATTTATGGCTTTGCAAAATATTGAATAGGGCCCTCTGAGGGTAATGGAGTGAAATGTAAAGAAAGAAACTATACATCATTGTGCTTTTGCGATATTAGACACCGCAATTATTTTATAGCTTTGATTTGCAGGGTCAAGTTTCAATTGAAAAACAACAGATCTTTATTTGTTTTAACTTCCCAGTAAAAACCATTGTGTCTGTTTTTTTTTGGTTTTAGAAAGATCTATTGATTGTGAACACCGGTGTTTGGGCTGATCCTCAAGGGGGTAATGAACGTCTGTATTTATGAATTGTCAGGATTAAAAAAATATACAACAGTAAGATTACAGTTAACCTACCCCTTCGGGGAAAGACACGTGATGGTATGTTGTTGTTGTTAAAGTTTTACCAGATGTGTGAGTGAATAGCAAGTTCCAAAATACAATATTCTTGAACGAAATATTTTTTTCTCTATGGCTACATTAAATTGTATAATAGTATATATCGCAAAATAAATTGTGCAAAGTCCGTAATAAATCATATTATGTAAGTAATAGGCTAGTTGACTCATATCAAAAGTAATGAAAATATAGTTTATTTCACATAGTATTTAGCACAAGGGTCCGAAATATACCAAGTTCAATAAATATAAGTAAGGGATTGCTGTAGAAATTCAGTTTTGTTTTGCTTTTTTTTCATGTTCGTGAAATTAGTGAAGTGACGCGGTCATTTAAACAATTACTACGTATGATCAAAATCTGTCAAACTCCAGTCGCAGACAATCAAACATGTCCGATGTCTGTCGGCTGTGTCACCCTGAATTCTTTACCAAAATCGTGACCTTACGACACAGATACTTTATAGATTATCATGGGTGAAGGCATATTTGACAGTTAAGCAAAAACGTAATTTAAAATTGATTGTGTTATAAGCCTCAAAAAAAATATAATTTTTAGTAATTAATCGTTTAGAGCCGATAAAAAAAGGGTCAACTAGCCTATTAGCATTACTTCTAAACAATAACATTAGACTTTAAAAAAGGCTTGCTTCGACTCTTGTAATATATCAGTACTAAGTTAATTAACACTAAGTTAAAATTATTGCACTAATTAAACTGAAAGAAATTGACTGGAACACAAAATTCACAATGATACGTGACAGTTCCAAACATAGTTATAGCTTCAACCCGCAAATTGGATTACAAGCCGTCAGTCTGTTGCATTTTTTCTTTCCAAACAGTGCATTAGGGTCATTACTGTCTGCCTATTGTAGGCTTAATGCAATTTTAATTATAAGAGGTGCGGCTTCTGCAATTTGCTCTCGCAATGCATTCAGATTGTTATTTTTCAGGCTTTTAACAAATTAAAAATACTCGCTCGAGGCAGCGTATTCGCAATTTACATACGTATTATGCAGCGTGATAGCGAAATCGTTTTCAGTCTCTATACGGATTATTATCAGAATTTGGTTAGCGGTGGTGAATAATGTTCCGGGCGGAAATGTTCGTAATTTGGATTCTATATGAGAACACATTGATCATATGTTAGATATTGTTGCAATTAATGCAATAAACCACTTTTCACATTAGTAATTTTCTTCCTACATGAGTATTTAAGCTTTTATTCAATAATTCCTTCTTGTTGTTGAATGTCACTTGCTTACTGAGCCCGGTGTTTGAAAAATTTGTCTGTGATTAAATGTATGTATACAAATAAATTCCTCCGAAATATGACCATGTGACCATTTGGAAAGAACGTCACAATCCAATAACTCTACAAGGATTAAACTTTCAAAATATGCAATATCATGCACCAATCATTAATCAGAATCGAGAATTCCACTGCCATGATATCGTCAAAGATTACAGGCTCGTTGCACTATGATCTGTATTACAATTCAATAAAGACGACATGGATTATCAGTCTCTGCTCTTCGTACTTCGCCGATTTTTTCTAATAAACTATTATGATGAACGAATTCATACGGGGAGCGTTAATAGTTACAGTTCTTTTAATTAAGTGCGCTACTGGGGTGTTTTTGACCAACTCTGAATTTTAGGGTTGACAAGAAACTTTAATATTGAAGATTTATTACTGTTCTAGAGGATTTCTGATTTTATGTTTTGATACTAATTGATTTTCATTTACTGAAAAGGCCTGTAAGTTTTTTGGTATTAACCGTTATAATATTGGGTCCTTACCTATGAAATTGGTGTTTTTTTTCTCTCTTAGTATTTTGTCTGTAACTATTAAGATTCAGAGTTTTCCTAAAAAATAATTACCTCGTCTAAAAACAGACTATATTTTTGAGCTCTTTTGATTTGTTTTGATAATTTGTTGTAAGTTTAATTGTGTTAAAATTGGACACGGAGACAACTCTTTTTAAGTGTCTCCCGAATACATAATGATAGATGCCAAATATTATTATCTTTGGATTTGTCGTTGTGAAGAAAACTGATAAAATGTTAGTATGGAAAATGCAGAATTCCCCAAAATCTCCATACAAAACACCAATTTCATAGGTAAGGACCTAATATATCCATTAATTAAGGGAGTTTGGAATTCATACCGCGTCTCTTCCTAGGGTCTTCTCTTGATAAGCTCCCGGTATTAAGCTAGGAGCGCACTAGAAGAGTGTATACATACAATTAAAATTTTAAAAATAATTTTTTGTTTCTAATACGTCAAATGTTTTAAAAATTTTGTAGGAAAATGATATTTGAATTTGAACTTTTGGCGCAGTCTCTTGCATTTTGTTTTACATCATCTACTGCAGAAAATAATGGCTAATGATATAATTTTGAAACTCATAATAAATCGATTTACAATCAGAGGCGTATTCTGGCACTGATAAACCAAAATAATCAAACATTTTTTAGTTCGAATGCCACAGCTAAGCCTATAATCTCGTCTTAAACGATGTTAATATGTACTAAAAGTAAAGCTGTTAATCCAATTCAATGATTTTTACAAAAACAGGTTTTATATCTTTGAACATAATGATTCATATTGCTTGCTATCTAAAAATCAGACCATATAACCTATCAGGGAACAATGTGTAAATCAAATGTTATCATTCATCGTTTATACCATTTATCAGACGTTAAATCGTGTAAGTCTTTATCGCGTGGAATTATCAAATTATTTTATTAAAGAAATTAATAATAATAGATGTGAACAACAATACAAGATTTATATCAACACTAGCTTACGCCCGCGACTTCGTCCGCGTGGAATAGGAAGAAATGCCCCGATTTTGAAACATTCTCTAAAGCTAGTCTTTCTTAATAAATGGACTATAAAATACAAAATATTTTTTCATATCACACTTACACAATTTGGAATATCATTAAAATAGATTTGATTTTAGATTTTAATAATAACTGAAGTCGTGGGCATTATTAAATAAATTTAATAATGCCTATGACTTCGTCCGCGGTTACTATAGTTTTTTAACTATCCCACGGGAACTCTTTAATTTTTCGGAATAAAAAGTATCTAAGATGTTGACTAGGGATATAAGGTATCACCATGCAAAATTTCATTGAAATCGGTCCAGCCATATCGGAGATTAGCCCGTACAAACAGACAGTTTCCCTCTTTTTACATCCGCCTGACTTGATTATATGCATTTTTTTCCTATGTACAGACATTCGACCTTTACAGTTTTATTGTAGGTATAGATAGCTTAATAACTGAGACTAAATATCATTTTAAACTGTCAAATCACTTTGACTAATTAGAAAATGGACTATAGATTTAAACCAAGAATTTTGTACTCTATATGGATGCCAAACTCCCATACAATAGCATGAGGCAATGTTCTGCGTCGATCAGTAGGTGTTCCCTCTCATTCTATCACTTTAATGAATGAGTTTCTCATTTCGTAGTAAAGCTTTCTATTACTACTAATGACGTCTGACACATACTCTCATTTATTATGTGACTTTTGACTCACCTGTGAAATGATAAGGACATCCAGGATATCACTCATTTACACAACATAAAACAACGCACGTCATCACCAGTTTTATAAATTTTTATTTAAAATATTGAATTACAAAAATTTGTAACAATTTTCTGTCTAGGTGTCAAAATGGCGTAAATATTACAGGTGAGACAGAAACTATGGATAGAAAGAGAGGAAGAGGATATCCCACGGATAGCCTTCATTCATAAATAGTGACAGAATGAGAGGGAACACCTACTGATCGAGACAGAACATTGCCTCATGCTATTTTATGGGAGTTTAGCATCCATATAGAGTACAAAATTCTTGATATTAACCATTTTCATTACGTGTTAAGTATGGATGTGGATGGGCCAGCAATAAATTAAAGGTAGACCAAAAAAGAATGCGTGAAGAATGACAATAGAATAAAAGAAGTGGATGTTAGGCTGACGAGTGACAGAGGGGAATAGAAGACGAAGATACTGTTAACTAAACGTAATGCCAATCCCCTCTTGTACTCCAAAAATATGTAACCACTTTTGCCAGTAAGTTACTCTTATTAAAAGGAAATAAAGTTTGTCACCTCTAAAATGTGTATAGATGTTTTTGTACTCGACATTCTGAATATCAGGCTGATACATATCGAGCAAAATGTCCACAGCCAAAATGTCCATATGCGTCCCACTACTGGGCACAGGCCTTCTTCATGGAGAAACACATGAGGAGTATGGGCCGTAACACCACCACACTGGCCCAATGCGGGTTGGTGGGTAAAATCGTTTGTAATAGCGACGTGCCTTCCGAAGTACCGAGAAGTCGAGATCACAAAGTTTTGGTCACCCATCCAAGGCCTGACCACGGCGATGATAGCTTTATTTTCGATATTGAAAGCCAAACCATACTAACCACTACGCACTGCTCTTCGGTGAAATCGTCGGCAAAATATCGGTGTATTATTTATTATCTGCGCCTACTCATGCAGGCACAAAAAGCCAATCGGGTCGAAAATACTCTGAGCCAATGACAGTAATGTACGCTTTGTTATTTTATTGGTCATATTAATGGAAGGTAACTTGCAGAATAATTGATCAGTCTGCGGATCCCACTCAAGCAAAGGATAATAATAATTGGACCAGTAACCCAACAGCGAAGTTCAAACTTTCCTTGCAGCATTACGTCTTTGGCTTCTGTGATAAAACTATTCATAGCTGCAACAGATTCAACGCTTGTGACACAATTGTCACAATAAAAACTTGTCTTTAGAATATCAGCTGTTTTCGACGTATATTGATTGAGATGATACTGTATAGTTACCATCAAAACGAATGGACTTGAAGTTACTCCAAAGACAACTCTTTTATGGCGATAAGTAATTAACCTCCTGTTAGGATCTTTTAAGTCTCTCCATAAAAACTTCAAATAGTTGCGGTCTTCTTCGTATAAAGATATTTGTAAAAACGCCTTTTTTACATCTGATACAATTCCAAAAGCGTGTTTTCTAAACTTGATAAGAAGCGGAGAAATCAGTTCAATCATATTGGTTCCTTTGTATAGGCAATCGTTGAGAGACAGACCAGCTTTATACGTAGGAGCAGACTGATCAAAAACAGGCCGAATTTTAGTGGTCAGGCTTGCTTCTCTTACGACAGCGT
This sequence comes from Parapoynx stratiotata, assembly GCA_910589355.1. NCBI lineage: Eukaryota > Metazoa > Arthropoda > Insecta > Lepidoptera > Crambidae > Parapoynx > Parapoynx stratiotata. Next base: position 15,502,493 of record OU342461.1, read on the forward strand.
GATGCGGAAGGTAGTGGCCACCGTAAAGATCAGCATCTTCCACAACTTCTATAATTAGACTTTCCAACCATTCTTCAAACTGTTTATCATCTTCTAAAATTTGTATATGAGTTAGTTTCGCTATTGTTGATTTCAGACGTTTCAGGGCTAAATTATAATTCGTGGGTAAGTCAACACACGTCTTTTTCCATGGTAACTACCGTCTAATATTTTTTTTAACTAAAGAGAACAGCAAATTACTCAAAAGTACCAGATGATAAGCAGTATTATAATGAGTCTATATGTGATGGAATTTAGTGCAATATAAAGAAACGCAGGTTTTTGCTGGCAAGTAAGATGCCTTTGCACGTCTGTTTTGGAGGTACTCATGTTGTAGGAGGAACTCGTACTGTAGGGAATTCCATGGCGTAGATGTCCGTTCAAAATACGTTTTCCTAATCCTCTTTGTTATCTACCTACCTACGTATTTTATGCTAAAATAAGTTGAAATATCATTTCGCTTTCGAATACAACGATAGATATAACCTTAATGTCAAGTGAAGGTCGACCTAAGTCGTAAAGTCGTCAATTATTTATCTGACGAATATAAATGGCTTAAGCACCAATCTGAAATGCGTGTGTTCAGTACAAGGTGAAAGTGTAGTGACAACTTATCACTAGATTTAGAATCTGCGTAGTTATTAAAATAATTAATTTACCTAAACAGATTGTACATAATTTGACGACCTCCGTGGTCGAGTGCTCTATACGCCGCCGGTTTCAAGGCGTCGCCATTTAGAGAGGTTCTGGGTTAGATCGATGGATTCGATCATAAATAAAGGCATTTGTTCTCCAGTCTTAGATGTTATATATAAGTTGTATATATTCTGGATATTAATGCGTTTATCTATTAAATATCCGTCATCAGTCGTCATTCTAGTATCCGTAACACAAGCAACATTAGTTGCTTAAAATGAGGTAGTTGAAATGTGTGAACGTCTAAAGATATTTATTTATTAGCTAATAATGGCTTTTAAATATAAAAGAATATAATTATTGTGAATTTCTCATTCTATAAATGTTAAGTTTACAAACTAAACTGAAAATGAAGAAAAATATAAATGGAAAAATAGATTATTAGCTTTTCTATTTTCTTCTATGGTTATGGATCAAACGGAACAGATTTTATTTTAAAATTGACCATAACTTTTCTCCGAGAAGTGAAATTTCTTAGGCCATCGAAGTGAAAACGTTTCCATGTTCAGAAACCCTAATTCGACGAATTCGAATTCCGTCAAGACTCCGTCGTTCCAGCGTATACGACCAATGAAATTTATGCATTTAATGGTGTCCGAACCCCTGTCTAACAGTAACACAAACAGTAACACGGAACTTAGTCGATTCCCTGAGAAGGAAATCAATCTAGGTAATAAAAAAATCAATATCGTGTGTTTTGTTAAAAATATCAATGCTAATCTTTACTATGGATTACTGAAATTACAGTTGTAATTCGAAGGTCCTCTACTGATAAGATTTTACGTTATGTTGGTATACACGTAAACCAATAGATATAAAGAATATGGATTTGTTGTGTGTATATTAACACAGCAATTTCTCAGACTGCCTAAAATACTCATACAAGAGCAGTAAAAGAATTGTTCTTAGACGTATCCCAGTTATCGAACCTGTGACATTAGATCACTCACAGACAGCTGAAATTAGACGGTTCATAGTTGCTTTTATTTTCAGTTCATCATCGATAAAATGCCGAAAATGAAATGTCTAAATTAACATTCATTGGAGTGATGAACGTCAATGTAGAAGAAAAATATTCATCATACTCAATTCATTGCAAAAATGAACTAATTTTGGTGAACCGTCTAAATTCAGCTTCAAAATACTAAGTAATTCCATTGTATCACTCACTTATCCTTGAAAGTTGGAACACAGCAATGCAAACACAATGGTTTGTGGGAGAAACTAGTAAGAAGGTTTTCATGTATTCAACCAGAGATTGCCGACGACGGAATTACAGAACCGATCTCAACCGGAACTCTGCTTGAACACAGAAAAGGATGGTATTATTAAGCTATCCCTTTCTAACAGCTGTGCTCTAGAAAAGATCTACGCTTCAGATTGGTTCTGTAATACCACTCTCAGGTCCCCCTGGTAGCTCTTGCTTTTTGGTTAAAACTAGCGAATATAAAGTGGGTAAACAATATATTGGGTCCTTACCTATGAGATTGGTATTTTTATTCTGTCTTAGCAATTTGTCCTTAACTATTAAGTTTCAGAACATTCTTATAAAAAAGTTGCCTCTTCTAAAAATAGACCAAATATTTGAGCTCGTATTATTTAATTTGATAATTTTTTGTAAGTTTAATTGTGTTAAAATTAGACACAAAGACAATTATTTTTAACTGCCTCCCGAATACATCATTTGATTTGCATTAACATAAAAACAATGAATAATTTTTATCAAGCGTGTTCACACACATATTGCTAAAGCTTGTCTAATGATACATGCCAAATATTATTTATTATCTCTGGATTTGTCGTTGTGAAGAAAACTGATAAAATGTTAGTATGTAAAATGCAGACATCCCCAAAATCTCCATACAAAACACTAATTTATAGGTAAGGACCTAATATTTACGAAATTCTTCTTCATGCCTTTTTCCCACTCTAGGTGGGGTCGGCACACGTCAGCACATGTCTTCTTCAACTTTCCTCTGTCACTCGTGAGTTCAGTTCACTTCTCACATCAGAATTCACACACAATCCACCGCTTTCTTGGTCTTCCTCTCATTTTAGGTCTATCCATTCATACTAAGTATTTTTCTACCTATGTTACATTTTCCCCTCCACTAACCTTGTGCCAAACTGGCACGGATTTTATAAAGAACCTTTGTTTTTGATAGATATTACTTTTCTATAGATGTTGTTTTTATAAGTCATTTGTCAGTTGGATTAAAGTGACAACCAAAACCAGTGCCTTTTTATTTCAGATAATTAGCAATTCTTAATAAACCTATTACTCCTATTATTTTCAGTCACTGGCGCCTAATGCTCAGGTTCACACACATTTGTCTTACCATACAATTATTGTAAACTTCAAATCAAATAAAACCCTTTTTTTTTCAGAACACAGAGTTTTGGTAAATGTACAAAATTTTTTTTATAAATACTTTCCATTTTGTTCAAATTGTTTTGCTCTTTTTTCTGTTTTTCTATTGTTTGAAGGTTTAGGTTTACATAACTGTCAATTCAACTTTAACTCCGATAAATTAAAAGCGCATTAAGATTTTTGGGTTTTTTGAACTAATCACGAAATTAAAGGGATTATAATTCCCAAATACGACTATTTAAATCTTAATCGCGAACGTCAGTCTGGCTTAAATATTTATCTATTGTTGTCTTTCAAAACTCAAAGTAATTTGTTATTTAAGTTTAATTAATAATACGTAAATCTATACATATAATAAAACTGTAGAGGTCTAATGTCTGTAGGTACAAAGAAAACAAATGCTTAAAATCAAGTCAGAGGGATGTAAAAAGAGGAAAAATACCAAAAATAAATTTATAGTAGATTAGTAGCCAAGGGCTGTAAGGCATCAATTGCAGCCCGAGATATTTAGGCGCACGAGCGCAGCGAGGGCGCTTATAGTTCGAGGGTGCAATTGATGCTTACACCCGAGCTAACTACTCTGCTTTACATCTCGATTGTGAGGTAAGTGGAAAAAAGGCATTACAAGAATAAATAAAATTATTTTCAAGAACTAAATTTAGCTTCGCCGTTCGATATTCAAAATTGATGAAAATAGCGAAGCGACCTCTTTTGTCACAAGAATAAATAAATTTATTTTCAAGAACTAAATTTAGCTTCGCCGTTCGATATTCAAAATTGATGAAAATAGCGAAGCGACCTCTTTTGTCATTGGGCTGAATGCATGATGTCTAGTGCCAGTAAGATGGTTAGATGTACGCGAACTTTTTGAAAGTTTTTTTTTTAATTACTTACCGCCCTAGGGCGTTTCTAGCTACATTATTAACCTAGGGCGGTAATTGATCACTTACAACCCGCATCTGGGGGTATTAAGGACCTACTTACCGAACATGAGAGATGTAAAATTATTTTGTTTCTCTGCTTGTTCGGGCTAATCTCTGAAATGGCTGGACCGATGTCAATGAAATATTTTATGGTGATACATTACATCCCTGGTCAATATCTTAGATACTTTTTATTTCGGAAAATTACCGGAAAATGGGAACCGTGGGATGTTTAAAAAACCCGGTAAGCGCGGAAGAAGTCGCGGGCATCAGCTAGTATTACATATTACACTTAAATATACGTTAAATAGTTCAGTCGAGGAGCTTCACGTTCGACCCGAGCAGCTTTATAGGCTGAGTTATTTCAAAGTTAGAAAGTTTACATACACCTACATACATAAAATCACGCCTGTAATACCCCCAGGGGTAGACAGAGTCCAAAGAGCACTGTGTTCCTTAAGACTACATTTAGCCATATAAAAATTGGGCTTGGTTAGATGAAAAATCGTGATAGAGTAGCAACAAGTGGCTAGCTCATCGCCTACACAAAAGAAAGAAGAAAGAAAGAAAGTTTAAGCAGTCATTATTTATTTTACATATCTCTATCACTCCTTATATTATGTTGGCTTTGTAATCAAACTTGTTACTGACTTTTTTATTAGGTATTATTTATTTTATAACAAGTGATTCATTTCAGAAATACATAACAACAGAATGTACATAATTATGAAAGGTGCAATAAAAAGATAAAATATATATAAAAAAGCAAGTAAATCCTGTGTGTTCTGCTTCTCGTCACGTTTGCTTAAATAGGAAATATTATCAATGACAAGAGTGATTTTGATGTGACAAATCTGGCTACATAGCGGCAACATCTGAGAGAGTTAGTGTATCGAGTTTGGGGATTAGGGTGGCCACGCCGTTTGCTTATGAACGAAATACATCACTGATAAAAAATATGCATTCATATTTGAATACAATCTTGAAATTTTTTTTAAAGTGTTTATATTACTTTCTAACAAAAATTTGTCATATCATATATATTATGGCATAAATATAAAAAAAATACTGTCCCATTTTGCTAATAAAGTATTTTTACCCTGTACTGAAATGAAAATTTTGCACTTTGATCTTAGACAAAAGGTCGAGAAAACCAATCGGAATGTGGGCGTTGCCTACCTCTGCCTCTGATGACGTAGGCGTGGTGAATAATACTTTTAAGAATTTTTTTGTTTTGATGGCAGTGATTCAAGTAATAGTAAAGTCAAGTCACTTAACTTACAGACGTGACACTAATGGTCACCCTACCCTATCTTGCCGCGCCTTGTCCCGATTTCTCTTCTCAATGTTTCCACGAATTATTTGCTGAAACAATAGCATGCTTCATGTTTGGGCCGTAAACAACTATAAGACGTTCTCCCCTAAAACTCCTCACACATTTCTAGTCTTTACGGCGCGCTGTTAAGAGCGAAATCACTTTGACAAATTTATAGGCAAATTGAAATTGTAAGTTTGTCAACATTGACGAAATATCACACGCGGTGCCTTTGAGATTAAACTCTCGTTTGATAATTCAACAATGTCTAGATTTGTGATGACGGATTAACGGTGTTTCTTTAAAGCCGTAACGGGGTAATTGAGAACGATTTCGCAATGACATGATTTATCTTAGTCCGTAGTTACAGAAATTCTATCATTTTTCGCACGTTACTGTATGGATGCTTAGAGTAGTTTCTTGCACAGTTATAATTATGAAACAGGAAATTGATTGACTATAACACCTCTCTTTAGAATCGACAATATTGAAAATATTTTAAATATGGATTAACAATTAATTACAATAGGAGTGCTTTTTATGTGATTTTTTTTCGAATGTCCGTTGCAATGGTTTGTCTCACTAATTGGCCGGAATAGTTGTGTTCTGGGCCATACATCATATAAAAAACTTCATACAGGTAAAACTTTTTTTTTGTTTGCTAATTTGATAACAGAGTATTCGTTATTTCAAGAATGAGGGTTTATTCTTTCACTCGTCTGTGGGCTGGAATTATATCTGGCTGTAGATCCAGAGAAAATAGAAAGAGACGATATAGATGAACGGCCCAGGATAAGAACAGTAATCAATCCAATTAACAATAGTTTTCCAGCAGTACTGCAAGCTATAAAAGCCCTAATCACTAACATTCGTAAATTATCATTTCGCGTTGTTTCTTCAACAGAAATGTAAAAGCCAATCCAGGGCTGAATAATTAAAGAATCGGTTTCTATTGTCGCACGGTCACGCGACACAAGGTGCTTTGGCCATACTTGGCCAAGGGTAAACAGGGACGTGAATAATAGGGTAAACACAAATGACGTGACAGTATGGTCTTGGCAAATATTGGAGTTGGGACTTGGCGTGCTGTGCTACCCTTTGATTGATCGAGCTTTTTGGCTAACGTTCTGGAAACTTAAACTTGCTTGCTTTAAGACTTTATTTGCATTGCTGTTTTATTACCATTATTAGCATTGTTGATATTTTATACCGCAGTTCCGTGTCTTAGAACTAAGACATACGCTTCTTGAGTAGAGTTAGAAAGGTACGCAAAGATTTAACCTACACTATCTTTGTTTTCTTCTAAGAGAATGAAAGAGAATCCAATGCGAATGAATAATATCCAATAAAAATTGAAAACGCAATGTGTGTTAGTCGTTAAGTCCGCCATGTGTACATTTTCTGTAATGCACAAAAGCTTAAATAAATAAATGTGCTTATTATTTCCAAAGCTCAGTAGTCTTTCTATATTTACCTTTTTGGTTATAAAATTTGCCTACTAAAGCAACGTAAAATTATGTACTGTTAAACTTAAAAATCCAATCTCAAAATTAATCTGGTTACGTGCACATCGTATAGATTAACATCTAACGTTTCAATAAAATATCAAATCGTTGTAATAATCTATACATTTCAAATATTACTGTCCACATACCCTTATCTTGTATAGTAATGTTTACATACAAGGGTACACACGTCCGAATCGGATTTACGACTATGAGACGGGGGCAGTGTACGGTCTGCAGAACTTGTGACTGCATTTTTATTACCGTATTTAAGTTAAAAATCATGAATACCTTATGAATAAAACTACACCGAAATGATATATATTTTTTACTTGTTTTGGGTTTTAACATAATAGCTTCTTTTATAGCCGTTATAGTTATCTTCAGAGTAAATTTAATTGTTTTGATCTCGAAGTGTTTTTCTAATTTCTTATCGTACATAGAAAACTAGTTTAAAATATTGTAAATAAATCAGAATCAAACTGGTCAAAGATTGATATGTCACTTCATACATTGTATCTATTGTTACTTAGATCAACCACTGATACGGTCTCATTAGAAAATTCTAATGTTACATAACCACCACATCGCTCTAACCGTATCAGTTATCGTTTATTATCAAAATTTGTGTTCGATACAAAAATTACAACTATCATAACACGGCCGCCCATAGATACCGTGTATCGTCGCCTTTGTCGACACCGCCGGCAAATCAAAGTCATAAAACAAGCGTAATTTCGCTGGCGATAAGTATGACGGCCCCGATAAGATATGTCAGCCCGAAATCTGAAGCCATGGGATTTAAGTATTCCGTGTTATTGGAATTTTCGTCGATGTTAACATATTGCATATTGTATCTATACGAGTTTTATGATTTCCGAGCGTCATGTTTATCATTATGTAAGTTTTGCTTAGTTTCAAGTGATTCTCAATTCATATTAACTGTTGAACAAAATATGTACTGATCTTCTTTTGTTCTTTTGATGGATGATTATGTCAGTTTATTAAATGCCCTCGTAGTTAATATTGACGACGAGTCGAATATATCTTTATGTATGCGGTTATCAGATAGGCTCGTATGAATTTGATGATTTATTACTAACACACATCGTAACATACATTTTTGTGTAACTCTTTATTTCTAAGTTCGCACATTTTCAAAGAGTCAAAGTATCCTTTAATCTAAAAAGTATATAGTAAAGCTTGTACGAAGTTCATACTCTATAATCAAGAATATAAGTTCTAAACAAGTTCAAAATTAATCGTATAGAATCTAAGTGCGTAATATAAGTGTCCTTCTCTATTATTTGTTTTATATATGTCTTTCATCTAACTATATTCTCATTCTATAATCAATCTCCCTCTCTATCTTGCCATTCTCACAAACTCAAAACGATTCATGTCTGATATATTTATGCCCTATGATTCGTTACCTCTAGCATAAGTGTCTTGGCTTTGACTCGGTGGTGGTGATATCCTTGGTTCTGTCCGATTTGCTGAAGCACTCCACAGGGACTGGCAGAGACCACTCCTCAAGGCTTCACTGGCTGCGATACCTGCAACAAATGGTAATTGTTGTTTATCAGTAAAGTTTTCCTTTTTTAATAAACTCAGAATTGTACACTATAGAGTCTGTTCTTGGGTATTTTTTGCTTATTTCATTTATCAATATAAATTAAATCAATTTATATTGATAATTTTAATTATTTTAAAATTCAATTTAAATTGGGCACATAATTGATTTGGTAATTAATATTATTAACAAAAAAACATGAAATTGAGTAGTTTCTGTGCCTCTAAAGATACTCTTCTTATTGTTAAAATGTTACAAAAGTTTTGTATAAAAGCGTTTTATGATGTTTATATGCTTTCTTTGGTGGCTTTGCAATGATTCTTTTTTGTTTCATAGATGTCAGCTGTTGGTTCAATGTTCCAGATGGATTTTTTATTATTTTCATTGTTAGAAAGTGTGCACAACATGTGACAAAATATTTAATTTTCTTCAAGCAGATTATCTTGGATTTTTTGTTGACAATTAGATTATAGGACTTCGCCTTTTAAAATTCTATTTTTCAAAATTGTAATAGAAATTAAATAAAATTTTGCACATTTATAAAAAAGAGTATTTGTTCAAAGAGGTTCGGGATCAATTTAGCAATTCAGAGCAGAGGTATTTATTTCATTCAGCATAGTTCAATACTAATTAACTGGTATGGCGTATAAACTGCTAAGTAAACTGTCAATTCGGGCACTATGCGTTAATAGGCCACTTCCTCATTCACGCCGCCATCGACTGACTCATCGCCAGCTGTCGTCTGTCTTTGATTTCATAAACAATTGATCTTTATCCCCGGGGAATAAGGCTCAAGTAATTTTTTAGGATTTGCATCAGTTTCTGTAATTAAAACAATGGCTTTTTTAATTATTAGCTTATTTACGTTACTACTTCCTCTTTATCGTCTTTTCATTGTTTTGTTAATGAAGACGATCATGTGTTCCTTCAGATAATAATTTTAAGCAAAAATAATTTTAAATATTAACTTACAAGCATGTAAGATAAACACAGGTTGAAGATGTAAATAAATTATAAACAAATATCGTCAGACATTCACACCTATCAACTAGCCCCATTTTAAGCAACTAATGATGTTTGTGTCTCAATGACGGATAAATACATTTAATAGATAAATAGACATAATTATTCAGAATATAAATAATACATATTTTAACATCTAAGACTGGAGAACAAATATGTATTCATCACACAAACATTTGCCTCCACCAGGGATCGAACCCAGAACCTGTTGGGATGGCGACGCCCTGACACCGGCGTATAGACCACTCAACCACGTAGGTCGTAAAGATAAAGCTTCTCATTGCCTCTTGCTTTAAAGCAAATTAAAATGGCTCTTGCGTCCTCGGTCCCTGCTGGGTCTTAATGATATGGCAGTTATATTATTGAATATTGATCAAATACTATCATTTATGTCAGCAGTTCCAAATCATATTAGAGACAAGCACAAAAAGACTCCGATGATGATTCGGGCACTGGAGCTTATTATTCAAAAAACTTCGAATCACCATGGTCCATGACACATTTTTGATTGTTGACAAAATTAATTGTACTTGTCAGTTTATTTTAAAAGTATCAGTTACAATAACATAAGTAATGTAACATGATTCACATTAAGGATTAAGAAGATCATACGCAATCAATCTTAATAAAAACGTTTAAATGTAAAACGCAAACAAGTCTTTATGGTGCATTACGTTGTGTCATTACTGCATCGACGATGTGAAGGACGATTTCATTTTATGGTTAGTTAACCAATTTGGTCGTAGATTTACTAAGCGCACACGCTAATCTGATTTTTCTGCATGTTCAAAGTGACCTTGAGCAGAAATTGAGTTTTATTTCGACGTGATAAGAATTCTCGTAGAGTTTTCCTTGATTATGAACCTCTTTAAAAAGTCGTATTTCTGGAAAACCAATTATTGCTTCGTTAGTTTAATTGTCAACTCCAACTGTAGCTTTTAATAAAAATGTAAAAAAATATATACTTACTACCTGTGTTTGAAGATGTAACGATTTTACATCTTGTCAAATCTGACGAATAATGAATCAAATATCTATCTAGTAGGCGATAACAATAAATATCCAATATTTATTTATTTACAAATCTATTGAGCACATTTGTAGAGTAGCAAAAGAATCACTATGATAGAGAATTTAGTTTAGTTTAGTTAGTTTTACAATAGTATTCTATTAATGAAACTTTTTTAAATAAAAACAAAACGCACCAGTACGAGTATGCCGGTGTAGTCTTCCAAGATATTTAGCGGCGCAGCCAGCAATTCGTCCAATTGAATGTTTGTCTTATAAATGAAGTGGTTCGTCTTGATTTGCTCGACATATTGCCCCCTCGTATTAGGACTTCGCAATCACTTTCGCCTCGCGTGAAGTGTCAGTAATACTTACTGCATGCCCTTATTCTTTGATTATTTTTTCAGTGCCCAAACATACAATGTTATTAATATGAGCTACTTTAAATTTCTTATCCCCAAATTGTTTTATTTAATTTTCATCCTCACCTTCATTTTCTACCGTATTATTTTCTTTTTTTACTGACTTTTATTGTAATAATTACCTTAACTTCAAGTTAAAAATTAGATGCATTTACAGTTATCATTTTGCGAGTTTTTTTGTCGATAAGTAACACGATTTGTCATGTTATCTATTAAAAATTTCAAGTGGATTACAAGATATGGGTGGGTAAAATGGAGCGATACACGTAGTCTTGTAATCTGTGTTCAAAAAACAAGATATTGCGTGTTAATCGGTGACATTAGCTTGTAATATTGTCCAATATTTTACAAGATACCATCGTTGTGATTGAATAAATATCTACTTGTATCACTTATGCATATTTTAGTATAAGAATAGGCACTTTATTTAACATTTTGAATATAATATAATTTGTTGGTATTATATAACACACTACTAAAGGTAGACCCTTGAAAGATAACATACAAGCAATGTTATCAACAAAGTCCGATTTTAGTGTGTCAATATAAAACCGTGATTTGACGTGTAAAATTACACAAATTTATATAAATGATCACATGCTTAGTTTTAAAGCAATTTTCTATAAATATAATTCAATTTCGCTCGGCTTGCTGTATTTAGTGGTATGTTATATAAGTCTAACGAGCTTGGTGGCGTAGTGTTTAGTAGGCTTTGACTATGGATATCGAAAACAAAGCTACCTTCGCCATATACAAGGCCTAACCCCTTGTATGGGTGAACTCTGTGATCTCGAACTTTCCTCCATGCTTGCTTCCGGAAGGCACATTAAGCCGTTGGTTCCAGTCTCTGTTGCAACCATTTCTAGCCATCAACCCGCATTGGGCCAAAGTGGTGGTGTTACGGCCTATTCTTTTTATGCGTTTCTCCATCAGGAAGATATGTGCCAAGCAGTGGGCGTTTATAGGCTGAGTATGAACATGTTATGTCTTGAATTTTAGTTTGAATTACAGAGTGGTTATTTTTTCTTTAGTGCCCTGTAACAGCAGTAGGCTTTCCCCCTATTTCGTAGGACCAACAAAATTACTGGAAAGGTATGGGTGTGTAATGCAATTACAGGTGTCAAAATATTTATTTTAGTATTTACAGCTCTAAGAGGGAAATAAAATCATCTTGAGCATCTTTTGAGCTAACTAAGCCCGGTTACTCAGGTACTTTGAAGGAAGTTTATCGGTTCGATAGCGCTATTGGATCGATAACTCTTAGAAATGTGTTTCTGAACACCGCAGTTTCTGTCACACACCGTATGAACTTACCTGGCGTGTATCTTATTCATAATTTTATTTATTCAACAACTATTGAGAACATAACTGACGTTTGAGAAACCGGACATAACTCGTATAACATGCCTAAATTTGATATATCTGGCTAAAGCCTGGTTTGAAATCACTATCTAGAATCGCAGTCTCTACTGTTTATGGTATCTAGATATTATCAACAATTCTTTTTCTTTATTTACATCAGCTGCCCTACTCTGTAACGTAATTTTGACAAATCAACGTTGATTTAATGCTACGTCAAATGTCTTGTCCTTTGATAATTTCAAAAAAGTCTTCGAAATGACAGAAATTGAATTTATATCCATTGAAATTTGGTTAGAGTAGCTTTCGTATAACACAGATTTTTGTGGCACACAAGTTTCAAAGTGTGTTGTGTAATGTAATAGAACACTGGCGATCTCGTAACAGGATAAGGACTATAAGAGCAAGGGCAATCAGTGTCAGAGGATGAGAGCGATTCGGTGGCGCCAGGATGGTGATCCCAATATTGGTGGAGATGTCGAGTCATGGGCGTTGTCTGACCAACGTCTGGGCTTAATTCTATTCTGAAAAGAGTTTGAAAAGGTGAAAAGAAGCTATTAAATTAACAAAATAAAGATTAATAAATCAATAATACATAAAAATTTTGCATATTACATTTTTAAGCATCATCAACTTTACGGGAAGGCTTAGCTTTGAAAAAAACCTAAAAGATAAAATTTATTTAGCAAAAATTTGTTATGCCGCTTAGTTTATTAGTATAAGTTAAGTTTACGTTAATTTTAAAAAATGCCGGTCTCACTCAATTTATTAGATAACCATGTTGGAGTATCCATTAATCTAAATGACTATGTGGTTAATGATTTTTGGGTCAGTGTGTTCACTCAATAATAATGATTTTTACCACGGTGCGCGTAGCACAAATAAAATTCAAACAATGTCAAAAAACTTCTTAAAAAATCTTTTTTAATTCTATACATTGTATACAATTTTATCTATACATTATTTAAATGTACTTAGAACTCTAATTTAATATTCTTTAAGTCGTCGATGTTATATATTTAACACTATTTGCATGAACCTCATTTAGTAATCAAAGACTAAACAGCTACAATTTCAATCTGTTGAAAGGAAGAGAGTGATTTGGTGGCGCCTGAGTGGCGAATGTCAAGAATAATGGAGCAGAGATCGGATAAGTGAGGGACGGAAGATACCTTATTTTTAGTATCGCTTGCCTCACATTGTGCCCGGTGCATGGCAACTGGTTTGCCACTTGTTACAAAGGGACCTAGCATGGCGATAAGTGGGTGTTTTACACCTCTGCATACCCCTTCGGAGAAAGGCGTGTTGATATATTGTTGTTTTACTAAAGTAAGGTGTGTATCATGGAAGGAAAAATAAAGTAATCTATGCAAAATAAATATTGTATAAGTATGCCAAGGTCCAAGTCGAAAAATTACAGAAAAAGTCATTGTATTCAATGAAAAATCCAAATGTCTTTAAATAACTTCATAATTATTTAAGACATTTGGATTTTGTATTGATTGGTGTTCTTAGTGATTCTATTTATTGATTTTCTTTTGAGCTTCTGCACTGAGCCGTGTGGTAGCTCATTAAAATAATACTACCAACCCATATCTTCCTTGGATCTCCTAAAAGGCGACTAATGGACTTGGAACTGCACAACATCCAATAGCTTATAGCAGCGACCGGCTCACCGTCTGTCACTTTCACATTTGGCTTCAACCCCCTTAAATGCCTGCTAGAATTACTTCTTCTTGTATAGCAATTAATTCGGATCATAGTGTACCTACATTGCTTGCCTGTTTAAGATATAAATAAATAAATAAATATCTTCAGACATTCACACCTATCAACTGGCCCATACTAGACAACAAATGCCTGTGTTATGGATACCAGATGACGGACAAATATATTAAATACATAAATACATATAAATGTTCAGAATATAATATACATATATAAACATCCAAGACTGGAGAACAAATGCCTGTTCACACAAACATTTGCCCCCACCGGGGATCGAACCCAGAACCTCTCGAGATGGCGACGCCTTGAGACCGGCGAACAGACCACTCGACCACGGAGGTCGTCATAGAGATATCATAAGATTGTCATAAGACATGTCATCTTACTTAGTAATTTCACCGAACCGGAACATAGTAATACAAGTACTGCTGGTTTGCGGCATGAAAATTTAGAAAAGAGGTAACACTGCAGTCAAGAAGGACGAAATTTAAAATCACGATTTTATACCTATGTAATAGGTGTAGAAGTTGAAACACAAAATCGGTACTTACATTAAGAAAAAAATCAGACCTACCACAAATAGTCAATTGGTAATAAACAAAAAACAATACTGGCATCATAAGCCGGCGCTTCACACAGGAAGTAATGACACAATTGGTATTGTCAACGGCAATTTAGCGATGAGCTCCGGACGAAGTTCAATGAATCTTGCGCCGGCGCCATACATCGACTTTCCACCGCTGCCGCTTGTGAGTCAGACCCTTTGAAATAGATCCAGGCTATTTATAGCATTGATTAATCCCGAATTCGTTTTCATTCGGTTTGTGGGAAACAATGTCAGTTGCGTCATTGTTTTTTTTATTTTTATATGCGATTTGTCTTCATTGTCGGATAGAACAATTACAATGAAGCTGTGTTAAGTGGATAAAGAACACACATACAAAATGTTGAGTAAGCAACGACTTCTGTGGCCGAGAGTTTGAGGATCCGAATTCCGAATGGAGTTAGGTTTTATAGATGGCGTCTGCTCTGAGGTCCTGGTTTTGTTTGATGAATACACTAATTTGCTCCCCTTGATTCCGGGACGTAAAAAGAATGTGCCAACTGCTTTTCTTGCCTAGCATGTCGTAAAAGGCGACTAAGGGCGTATTGGGTACTGGGTCTGTGATTGTGTAAGCGATGACCTAGCCACTTGTTACTACTTTTTCACGATTTTCCATCTGACCAAACCCAAATTTTGGATGGCTAAATGTGGTCTTAAGGAAGGAGTCCAACTCTGCCGACCCCTTCGGGGATTACAGGCGTGAATGTATGTATGTATGTATGTATGAGTATGTATGATTAGAGATGTTTATAAGTGTAGTTTTGACGACCTCCGTGGTCGAGTGGTCTGTACGCCGGTTTCAAGGCGTCGCCATCTCGAGAGGTTCTGGGTTCGATCCCCGGTGGGGGCAAATGTTTGTGTGTACAGGCATTTGTTCTCCAGTCTTGGATGTTTATATATGTATATTATATTATGAATATTTATATGTATTTATCTATTAAATATATTTGTCCGTCATCTGGTATCCATTACACAGGCATTAGTTGTCTAGTATGGGCCAGTTGATAGGTGTGAATGTCTGAAGATATTTATTTATTTATTTATTTTTTATTATTAAATCACCATGTACCCAGCACAATGCAAATCAAGCACTGGAATTTTCTATTGGATTGACCTTTATAAAAATACTATATAGCACAAGTGAAATCCAACGCTAGTTATTACATTCAAATTAAGGGGGCAAATCTACCCCACATCGGCTCCCGCACCCATCAATTCGAACAATTGATTGCATGAAGTAAACTCAATTATTATTGCGAGTTTCGTGCTGAACTTTATTGTTATAGCTTATTCTGAATGATTTTCGAATTCGGATGCGGTGGAATTATGAAAAAAGAGTTAAAGGCACTCTTGCTTCGTCATCAGCCTATATACGTCCCACTGCTGGGACAGGCCTTCCTCATGGAGAAACACATGAGGAGTGTAGGCCGTAACACCACCACGCTGGCCCAATGCGGGTTGGTGGGTAGAAACGGTCACAAATGCGACCGGGTCCAACGGCTTAACGTGCCTTCGGAAGGAAGTCATCAATCGGAACGAAGCACGGTATCATTACTTTGTTGTAACTCTTGCTTGAAAGAATCTTATTATGTACTAGCTGTTGCCCGCGACTTCTTCCGCGGTTTCTATGATATTTTACCTATCGAACGGGAACCCTTTAATTTTCCGGAATAAAAAATATCTAAGATGTTGACCAGGGATACTCGTATAAGGTAAGGTAAAAGCGATATTAGGTTATGATAATATGTTATATGTAAGTGCCAAGCTTGGCGATATATGATTCTTTTCAATCCGTTCAGCCATTTCGGAGATTAGTATACAGACAGAAAAACAAAAAAATGAAAAAAAATTTTTATGGTATTTTCCCTCTTTTTACATCCCCTGGCTTGGTATTAATCATATTTTTCTATAGACAGCCATTCGATCTCTATACTTTTATTATATTGGGTCCATACCTATGAAATTGGTGTTTTATTCTGCCTTAGCAATTTGTCCGTAACTATTAAGTTTTAGAACATTCTTATTAAATAATTGCCTCTTTTAAAAATAGACCATATATTTGAGCTCGTATTATTAAATTTGATAATTGTTTGTACGTTTAATTGTGTTTAAATTAGATACAAAGACAATCATTTTTAACTGCCTCCCGAATTGATTTGATTTGCATTAACATAAAAACGATGAATAATTTTTATCAAGCGTGTTCCCACTCATATTTCTAAAGCTTGTCTAATGATACATGCCAAATATTATTATCTCTGGATTTGTCGTTGTGAAGAAAACTGATAAAATGTTAGTATGTAAAATGCAGACATTCCGAAAATCTCCATACAAAACACCAATCTCATAGGAAAGGATCTAATATGTATAGATTATCAAAACACGCTTCTATAGGTCGAAAAGAAATTAATAATATTTATCTCAATTTTACCCATGGGTAGTGTAAAAATATAAACAAATCATCATGCCTCTATCCCAAAGAGGTAGGCAGAGGTGTCAACATACAAATTACACCCAATATCCTAAAGTCTGAATGTAACACGGGGTAAGCAGTTTTCATGTGCCGGGCATAGTGTGTGATACTATTTTTTATGTGCACAAGTACCTACGGGTGTAAATGCCCTTAGAGAGACAAGCACGATGATATGTTTTGATGTTTTCTCATAAAACTCATAAAACAAATCATAAAAAAAGGTTTTTAATCTCTAAACTAGCGCGACCCCGAATACCACCAACATAACGACGCTTATCAACTCGCAAAGAAGCCGCAGTACATCAATTAACTCCAGTTAAACAATAACGCATTTACCAATCAATGGTACCGGGCCTTTCATTCACTAGAATTATTATTAGCAATGTACCTACTGGAAATCGGTCGATAGGAGATGAATGGACAATGCGTGGAGAGGACGATCTATAAATACTTTTCAATGAATACATTAGCCGTTGCATTGGTGGCAATAATGAACTTTATGTTGAAGTGTTAATGTAATGGCAGAGTACAAGAAACATTTATTACTTAAGAATAAATGAGAATATAATAGGTAATCGCGTTATTGCAAGTTTTCAAACAAAGATCACAGTACAAATGTATAATATTGGATATTAAATATAATTCAAAAAACATTACTTGATGTTTGTACAATCTATGTAAGAAGTGGAAGGTATTTTCACATAACCGTTAAATGTATCTCACATAAACAAATTGCCTACTTTTCTGTTATACATACAATAAAGAACACCTATTATTCTTTTTTTCAATCTATCTTCTCCTTCATTGATATTAACTGGTCAGAGGTCAAAGGTAACTTTAAATATTTTTATTTGTCTGTAACATAAGTTACAACAGTAAACGGCAAAAAAATATGAAAAGAGACGACTCCACAGATTTCAGTGCCTAATCCCCGTGTCATCTTACCGAGCGCGCGGGTGGGCGTCACTATGCGCACAGTCGTCCACAGTGACGACAATCACAAGAGCTCAAATGGAAATCAATACGAGATCAGTTGCAATAATCATACGCAGCATGCATGTCAGGAAGCTATGAATGGGTATTTATGGGGCAAGACTAAGTAATAGATAGAATGCACTTCTTATAAATATCACTTTTTATTTTGGACTAGTTTTTTTTAAGTTTGTCTAGTGAAAGAGTTTGGACGAATTTGGACTCCAATCTGATACTGAACATTTGCGTTTGGGTGTTATAATAACCTCTCCTTTCTGTTTTGAAGATAGATCGAGAAACGCATCTGCCCTTTTCTCTTGTTTTGACAATTTGCCAATTTAATTGCTTCTTAAAGGTTTACTTAAGAGTTCCATGCTCTCACTGCAAGGCAACGATGGCGATACAATTTCGAAAAAATAAAGAAGCGAAGCATCTGATTATTTTGCGTGTACTTTGCAAACTTGTTAACTAGATTTTTTTGTATCGTTGTTAGTGACTAGCTAGTAAAAGAAGTCAGGATAGCGTAAACTGTTTAAAAATTCACCTTATTTACAGGACAGGAATCATTACTTTGTTGTAACGCAGTCATTGACTAGTACGGCAGGTTAAAAGAGTTTTGTATTGTACCTACCTACATTATAAGATACAGATTTTTTACTTGTATTTTGTAGTGTTGTGTATTTTACTTGTGTTGTGTAGTTACTTACTCTTGAAAAAATTTATGCACAATTATTTATTATTATTATTAAAGCGTCATGCAATTTGCGTCATGCAAATTAAGCATGCGAAGAATTCGCATAATTATTCTGACACAACAGCAAGATTCACAAATATGCCTAAAGTACAAACAGAGGAAACAGTGATCTCTTATCAACGGTGACAAGCAGTCTACCGAGTAATCGCTTATCAGGACAACAACAGTCCTTTATTAACACCATATAGAAGAACTGTTCAATTTTTATTTGCTCTGGACCCGCCGAGGTCAAGTGTCACGCTGTTTCCTGACTTGAGATTATTAGCGGAATAAATAAGCTGTATTTTTTGTTTCTCTAACAAAGTTGCGATTAATTAAAAAAAGTTTTCTTGGTAGCCGGACTAATAGAGGAAGTTGCTGATTATCGCTTTAAATATTAGAAATTTATTCATTTCTGTAAATTTTGAAAACTGTGTTAAGTAAGGGTCATTTTCATTTTCTTCTACCGTTTATCACACTTGCTTGCCACCAGTATCTCATAAAATATCTTCACATCTTGGTGGCAAATTTTTATTTTCTGTCAAATATATATGCTAACATTCGTAAGTATTTTACTATTGGTGATTGCTCTTTTGAGACCCTTTTACGCCGTACCTATAGTCTAATTTAATGTACCCATTTGTGCATTAGTCCCTTTGTGCTTTGCTTGCCAAGTCTATTATTCTAACCATGTCCATGTCCATGTCTTCCTATTCTATGTAATTCTATAACTTCCTGGGAATGGTCCAAATAATTCCTTCTGTACAAGCCGAGTCGCTTCCACGAGAGGAACTGTTGGGTGTACCGAGGAGGTTTAATGGGTATTCCTAGAGATCCATGTTCAAGCGCTGGGCAAGTCCTAACACTGTCTGCGCCTAACCAGTGATAGGTCAAACCTATAAGTGGCAATCGGGTGAACGGTTCTCTGATGCGAAGTTATCACTACCGCCCATGGAAATTTGCAATGCCAGAGGGGTCGTATATGCGTCAACGGCATTTAAAAATGCATCTTGAGTGACGTTACATAGTGGAGCGAATTATTTATTTTTGTGTCCGAAGTGCACGTGAGAAGATCTTCGGTGTTTAGTCCTTATGAGAAAGCAAACTATACAAGTGCGTATTTATCAACTTTACGGACGATCAGCGTGCCAGGCCGCTGCGCAATCCGCCATGCGCCATCGCTTAGGACGCAGACTAAGAAAGGACTTCCTACTCTCTTTTCCGAAGATTTAAAAAGCTTTCTTTACAAATATTCCTTTTAAGTAATAGTAGTATAAATCACAACCTAGTCTAGCGTGTGTCATCGCGTAATTCAGTAGACGAAGTTCCCACGGCGCGAACTCCTACGCACAGTTAGTCACACTCCGTCATAAGCTTTAATTGATCTAAAGATATGCCTAAATTAATTCGTAGATCGTCAGTGCAGGACTGTGTGAACGTTTTTTAGGTTACAATACGGCCTTGGGTGTAAATCAGTTTGTTTTAGTGTACTGTCATAATGAACTGACTCATTGGGTTATAAGGTTATAGGGGAGTCGAATGTCAATGTAAAGGTATTTGTCATAATAATTAAGTTATTGATTAGCTAATTGAATCAATTGTTTATTAAGCTTTAACAACCTATGTAGCCGAGCAAGATTCATGTCCACATTCAGAGTCTTACCAAATATAATTTCGTCCGAATCAAAAAATGTATCTATTGAAATCCGCGAAATGCCAATTGGATAATAATTCATTGATATAATTATCTCTAAAGAAACAACAACAAACTACCATTACAAATTACTAAGGATCCACTTGAAGCTTCCAATGTGTAAGTCTATGCGTATCTTAACCGGATTCATTTGAAATTCAATCTTTTGTACAAGGTAATATATTTCTGTTTCCATTGAGTTAACGTTTTCTATACCAACATAGCCATTAGACTTACAATCCAGTGTCAGTTGATTGGCGTGCGAACGGCAGATCGGGTTAAGAGGTGTTAATTATACGAGATTGAATGTTTTCTCAGGGCAGAATATTTCAATTGGAAGCAATTGTGAGTCTGCGCGTTTTTACGTTCGCTGTTTTGGAGTTAAGCGCTGAATTTAATAGCATATCGTTTCAATTCTATTATAGACCTACTTGCAGTTAATTGTTACTCTAGATTAAAACTCCATTTAGTCCTAAATCGAGATTTATACTTCCCAGTTCTATTTTTAACAAATTCGAGATTCAAATAATTTTTCTGGCAGGTGGCAATAGAAATAGCACCCACATTTCGCTTGACATGTTTAGGTCCCACATTTTAAGGGTGAACCTATTACCTGGCATAGTCACAGCATTCAAGCAAACTGTATTAACCAAATCTAATCGAACTCAGAGATATAAGTGAGGTTTGCGCAGGCACTAGTCGTTTTACCAATCTGCACTTGACACCATTCCACAAGGATGATGCTTAATTGCTTTTTACCTCTTTGCGCAAAAAAAGGTTAAAAAGGTGAACCAATTTAACCGAAATTTTGTACACAAATAGTCTAGAGCCTGAGAAAGGACATAGGCTACCATTTATCCCGATATTTCCATGGGAGCGGGTGCCATGTGGGTGAATGTTAAAAAATTAAGGCTGTGGAATGAACTCCCTGGTGAGGCTTTCCCAAGAGACTACAGCATGGAGTCCTTCAAAAAGGGCGTGAAAAGGTTTTTTAAGGGTCGGCAACGCGCTGGTGATGCCCTCGGTGTTGCAAGCGTCCATAGGCTACGGTGACCACTGCCCATCTGTGTGGGCCGTATGCTTGTTTGCCACCCTAGTAGTATAAAAAAAAAATTAAATAACGCCTCCCAGAAAAATGAAGGACAAATTTACGCCACTATGAACTTTGATTTTAATAATAGAGTAGGTGTAAATTTTCAATTCCTCCAAAATCCCCCGAATAGGGTCATAATCTAAAATCACATAAGGATTTTATTTAGCTTTAATTTTTTCGACCTTTTTGTTGGTTCGTTAAATAAAGTAACTCAATATGCAATATAATATGCTATGTGACTGTATAAATTGACGCGATAGCGTATGCATCTGACTTTAAACCTAATATTTGTGTGTTATCATTATCAAATGGGGATATACTTTTTTTGCTTTTAGAAAATGTTCTCACCAAATAAAAAAAGATTTAGCATAAGTGATACGGTCGCCTTCTCCCCACCCTTGTGTTTTAAACTTATATGTATTTCTTCATTTTTCTCTGTCACTTCAGCTCTCTCTCTTTCTTTGTCAGCTCAGTATATTTCTTCGTCAGCATCCAGTTCATTTATTTCCATAAAACAGCTTACACAATCAATATGTCGCTATTTTGTTATTTCTCTCATTCATGAACCAAAATTGGGCAAGAGAGGAAAAATTGGAACACTGTGATTCATGATTGAGCCTAACAGAAAAATTAATTGAATCGTTCATTCAATGTGTGACCGCGTATCGTCATATTAATAATATCATAAAATCAGTTCTGCAACTGATGCCCGTGGGACTAATTGTAAGGCAGCCCAAATTAAGGTCAAAGTCGAGTTGAATCTTTGTCATATTTCACACTCAATCTCTTTAGTTTAAGGAACGTTTAGTCAATATTTACGAGGGAGTGTGACACGGGTTTATCTTATAGCACTATAACATAATACATAAATCATTACGCCTCTTTCCCCGAAGGGAAAGGCAAAAGTGTAAACACCCACTTTTCGCCAGATATGTTAAGTACCCATGTAACAGGTGGAAAGCCTGTTGCCATGCACCGGGCATAATGTGAGGTAAACGATATTCGCAATAAACTATACATAAGATTTATTCAAACTCATTGGTACCGGCGGCGGTGGGATCGAGTCCTCCGACCCTTCGAACGAGTAGAGCCCGTCCGTCCCAACTCGACCACCGACTACCTATAGCTGCTCATTTCAGAAATTTTTAAATAAGTTTACTATAAATCTTTTAAAGGGTGAATTGAGTTGTCTGGATAGGTACCTCTATTTAAGCTTTTTCGCAAATCAAAAAACGCTGAGTACTGTGACTACATTTGTCTCTCGTCCTCAGCCTCCGACCGAGACCAACGGCTCAAGGTGCCTTCCGAAGCACGGAGGAGCTCGAGATCACAAAGTTTTGGTCACCCATCTACGGCCTGACCAGGTCGAAGGTAGCTTTGTTTTCGATCTTAAGCCAAAGCTTACTAAACACTATGCCACCGAGATCCTCATCATCACCTGCCTCTAATCTGAAAGAATGTCACACTATGAGATGGGCATTTTTTTCCAACAGACTAGCATTACCTGGAATTTCAGCAGAAATTAATTCCTATTGATAATTTATATCCTCAATCCCTTGGCCGCGAACACCGGTGTCCACAAAAAATTGATGTTTCAATTGTGTCTCGTTTAGTGCCCGTCGACTAGTTAACTCTTGCTTATACCTAACTAAACATTTGAAGCTTTTCCGAAAAGAAACTGAAAAATATTTAACACAAGTCAAAGTCCAAACAAAACGCAGATGTTCCAAATCACCTGACATCATATTTTAAAATCTTATCACCACATTCTCAAGTCGTGAATCTTCAATCCACTAAATCAAACTGCCGAACGGCAATCGGCACAAGTCGTCCAATCAATCTCATTGACTATGATTCACCCGAGGGCCGACACTCATTGGCAGAGCTGCGCCGGCGTTTGAAGTCCGCCGCCTATTTCGCAACGACTCCACAACAGGAAGATTCTAATGAGGTTAAGATTTTAAGCTTTAGGTCACGGGATTGACGAAGCGGGAATGTGCGCCTTCCTAATGTTAATACCATAATTGCTGGTCTTTTCCAAATTGTTGCAAACATAGTTTAAATTTTTTTATAAAGTTTATGAAATATATTTAAGTATGTACCAGGTTTGGTATTTTTTACCAACTATTATTGGACCAGCATGGTGATGTCACCGCTCATACTCCTCATGTATTTCTCCATGAGGAAAGCCTGTGTCCAGCAGTAAACGTATATAGGCTGAGGACGGACTAGTGGCGTCCCACAGTTTCACCTGCGCAGAACCCGCTTTCATGAGTATATCGGGATAAAAATTTGCCTATACCCCTTCACAGGCTCTAGACTATCTGTGTTTTAATTTTGGAAGAAAACAGCTTCTACGGAACTTCACTTCGCACTTTATAAGCATGGCGGTAAGATTTAAACAACCGCTAAATCCTCAGCCTGCTCTTAAAATTACCCCGACATTGTCCGACAATTTGTCGTTTTGCACGTTAGTCACAGCCCAACCGCAGCTCAAGGGGTACATTAATATTGAATTTGGGCATCAAATCGCCTTTATACCGGAGTAGGGATTTGGCAAATTTAGCACATGCCGCCACGTGTCGCCCATTACGCTAATGTAGGGACTGGAATCTTCAACACAGTACCGGTGACACCATATTTAACAAAACACTCTTATACACCATACCACCCCTATGCTGTACAGTTAAAGTCGAAATTAGATAAGCGTTTGTGGCTGTTTAGTGCCATCAACACAGTACCGGTATCATCATTTTTAACATAACACTCTTACAGACTATACCACCTCTATGTTAAACAGTTAAGGTCGAAATTAGATGGGTGTTAGTTGCTGTTTGTTGCGGGGTTTAATAATGAAGCGAATTTAATACTGAAGTGATTAGAGGACGGAGATAATGACAGCTTCTGATTCTTCAATGAGATAATGGGTTTTTGTAATGATTAATTAAGTTTTGAAAATATTAATTGAAGTGGAAGGCAAGTAGTTAAAGGATGGAGAGACAACATGGTGGATAAAATATCACACCTCCGAAATGACGGGCGGAGGTGCTAACACCCTCATTTCTCCTATATTCTTTTATTCTAGTATAATTTTTATGCATAAATTGGTTACTAGCTTTTGCCCGCGACTTCGTCCGCGTAGAATAGTTACTTTGAGATAGTGTTATGGTATGTAGCCTATAGCCTTCCTCAATAAATAGGCTATTCAAAACTGAATGATTTTTTTTAAATTCAGAACAGTACCCTCAATTGGTAGAATTGAAAATTTACTCCTACCCTATTATTAGAAGCAAAGTTCATAGTGGCGTGAATTTGTCCTTCATTTTTCTGGGAGGCGTTTGAGTTTTGTTCAAATGATCTAAATTGTACTGGACCTCTTGCGCGAGCCGTTTTTCCATCTCAGCTACAGCTCGCTTGTAACAGCGAATAATCACGAATGTAATAAAAGTCACACGCTTGATCGTGATTTGTTTTACGCTTTTTAAAGGACTGTACACGCACATGTAAGTGTCCAATGTGATTTTTAATAACAATATGATTTAATAAAGTCTCGCTGTGAGAAACGGATGCCGGATGCGCTCAAGGGCATGCGATTCTGTGCTGTTTGTCGCGAACCACCATGTGTTTCTCGCATTTGACTGTCCTTTTGTGTTCATTATGTAATATTATTGCGGATGTTGTAACGTTATGCGTTCAGTTCGCACATTAATTTTGTGAAAATCTTTTTTTAGAAGTTAGTGTTCGTTTGGTTCTTAATTTAATAATTAATAATAGTCCCTAACGTGCACAATCTCGCCTCCAAGCTCAGAAAATACACAGATCTAGCAATAGAGTTGAAAACACAATGGCACGAAGATAGAGTCAAAACTATCCAAATTATTATTTCTTCTACGGGTGTCATTCCAATAACCCTTCACAGTAGCTTAAACACCCTAAAAATTCACCCACTCACCTTCCTTCCTGTAAAAAGCCGCAATTTTAAACACGTTTAAACAGTCCGCAAATTCCTACCAATTGATTAGCTACAGTTTGAACCAATATTTTCGTTTTGACCACAAGTCTGCGAAATGAAAAACACCCCAGAAATGGGAGAAATATGTTAACATATAATTTCTCATAATAATAATAATAAAAATAATTATGCGTCTACTTTACGTCTAGTGTTGGTCCGGGACACAAAAAGAAAATACCAATTGCTTTTCTAGCCTAGCATGACGTAAAAGGCGACTAAGGGCGTATTGGGTACTGGGGCTAGCCACTAGTTACTACTCATTCCCGATTTTTCATCTGACTAAACCCAATTTTTGTATGGCTAAATGTGGTCTTAAGGAACACAGTGCTCCTCGGACTCTGTCTACCCCTACGGGGATTACAGGCGTGATTTTATGTATGTATGATGTAGTATTTCTACTTTATTTCTTTTTTCCCGCGGTCTCTTTCATCAATTTTTTTTTATAATCAGTTTTACGGCTCTGGCCGCAGGACCTTTTGAGCCACACGTTAACAGTAGAATACTTTTCTTCAGTAGTTTGCATTGAAATGCTAGTGTAATGCATTTCAATGCATCTTGGGAGAGTTTGGCGTCAAATGATCGATGGCAGATACTGTGGTGTTACTTGGATGAGGTGGATTACCACGTTAAAAAACTTATCACTTTTCACACCACTTGACGCTTATTTCGATATTCCTCCACATTGCACATCATCACAGACACTTATTACAGAAACCACACTGATTTTACGTAACAATATCCACTCCGAAACAATATTACAATTATCGAAGTAAAAATCACGTCCGCCATTAGCCAAATTCCGCCAAAAACTCCTTTCATCAATCCTCCGTTGTTCCTTATCACTAGTCACTTCCACCCTCATATCCAACTCTTTCATCGTCGTCCTCAGTATACGTCCCACTGCAGGTACAGGCCTTCCTCATGGAGAAACACACGAGCAGCAGCAGGTCCAATGAGGGTTGGTGGGTAGGGACAGTTGCATGCATGCAATGCAGTTCAAAGCACGGAGTAGTTCAAGATCACAAAGTTTTGGTCATCCATCCACGGACTGACCACTAACCACTATCATCACATATCACCAAGCTCCTCACAACACTTGATTAATTCTTTTATATTTAAATAAATTAATTCCGAAAAGTGATCACTCTTTTAATAAAGGCATACATGCATGCATGCATATAATCACGACTTTTATCCCCTAAGCGTTAGTCAGGCAGAACTACAGGCAAAACTAACTAGGCAAAAGCACCGCAAAAGCAGTCCACTGCCATAGTCCGCGCTTCACCAAGCAGCGACTGCATTCAGCGTGACAGGTGGTGAGACCGTCGCCACTATAAGCTATGATGTTGTGCAGTTCTACGTCCATTAGTCGCCTTTTACGACACCCAGAGGTAGATATGGAATATAAAAAAGGATCTAAACTTAAAAAAAACGCAAATAATTAAACAATAATTGACAAGACTAACCTTTGTGCTGTTTTAAAAAAGGCGCTTTATATAAATCCACATAGATTTGAGCTATATGTGATAACACTGTAGCTGTAATAAAACTGTACGTATTTATAGTTTTAGTTGATTTCGCACCTCGGCCCCTGATTTCCTTTGTCGAGATCTGCTGCCAATCCATCATTGCCGATGTAAATCTAATTTGCGCGCATTCGGCAGTGCGCACGCCCAGATAAATGAATTACTGAGGACATGTCACGCCAACATAATACGGTGAACGATTTATTTGTATTGCCTACACTGCATTTCTAAATGTTGGGTTTCCTCAAGAAATTCAGGTATCCTACTAAGCTGGAAATTATATTTCACTAGCGAACCGCCCGCCTTTGCACTGGTTATATTATGCATATATTATTATTATTATTATTTTACAAAACTTTATCTACACTCACAATGGCTTAGTATACTAAGGGTGAGTTTTTCAATAAATAAAATCTAGACCAATAGCGTCAATAGGAACGCCAAAACGTGTGACGTCAGCTTGAAAAATTGTTATTTGCGATGAAAATTCGAAGCAATATACGTCAGCTGTGCCGCCAGCCGCCATCTTCCTAATCCTAGTCTGTGATTATTTATTTAACTATAATAATATTTGAAAATTCGACTATTGGACGAGCTGTCATATCACAGTTCATCGTTTGCCATTGCTCTATATTTAAACCCACTGGTCAACCTGACCACGGATCAAAAAACCGACTCTAAGACACTGGAAGTTTTCTGTTTACATTATCGACTTCAGTTTTCCTTTTTTTTCTATTCATTTTTTATTATTCAATATGAATCAAGCTCTGTCAAAATCGCCGCGAGAATTTTAAAATTTTTGGTATTTGTCTATTCTTAAGTAGATCACTTTAGTGCACAGGAGGGAATTCTAAAAACTTTATTCCTAAACACGCATTACGTACGTTAACCATTTTATTAACTAATAACGAAAATCCCTTCTCATAAAATATAGGTATGAACGCCGAAGCGCAAGGAAAGAATATAGTTTGATTTAGTATACATAATACACATCGCAAACTTCTAAGAATAATCATTAATAAATAACCATCCTAAAATTGGTATTCTTTTACAATAGATACCATCCAAAAATCAATGTCTACGAACTGCGGCTAGCAATACAGAAATAATGGCAAACTTAATAATGGGCATGTTCGATCAGCCAAATCCGATTATGGCCGGGATCAGATGTCTCAGTTACGAACAGAAATATTATTAGCAATCCGGATTATAGTATCAACTGCGATATTAATTGTTGTCTGCTATCTGTAAGAGAGATTTGGTTTTGTTTTACCAATGTTAGACGAAAAGGAGGGAGATTATCAATTAATATTTTAAAAAGAGAATACATTTATTTTATTTATTTATTATTTTTGGTAAAATTATCCCGATAAAAGGACGGCAAAGGGAGCTAAGCCCATAACAACTATGTCTTTTGTAATTATGTCTTCAGTAATTTACATTGAAATGCTAGTGTAATGCATTTCAATGCATCTTGGGAGAGTTTAGCGTCGAACGATCAATGGTCGACACTGTGGTGTTACTTCGATGACGTGGATTACCACGATAAAGATCTCATCGTTTTTACACCACTTGACGATTATTTCAATGATCCTCCACATTGCTCATCATTACGCAACAAGATCCACTCCGAAACAATATTACAATCACTGAAATTAAAATCTCGTCTGCCATAGTTGAATGGCGTCAAAAACCGCATTTATTCTATCTAATTTTAGGTAATAGATTCACTTATAATTTTTGACTAAATATTTCAGTACTTTGAGAAGTTCTTTATAACTTTTTGAGCATAGGTCATAGGTTTTTTGTTCTGTTTGAGATGAATCCCAATATTATTAGATAGATATGCGTGACGTACTTTTCCATGTTTTTTTTTTCATCTACAAGCCTTACATAATAATATACTGTGTGGTCTGGTCACCGTCTGCCTATGGCGGCTATTTCTACGCACCAATTTTTCTGTTATCCCTGAAGGGGTGGGTATGTATGTTTCTTTCTTATAAAAACCAATGAGAATGTTCGCTACTATAACATTATCAGTAAGAAAATAGAGGATTATGATTATTTAGAGGTACATTTTGTATAAAATAATGTTTGTAAATTTTCTTTTATTTTTTATTTTTACCCTTCCCCATAGCCAAGCGTGAGTGAGAGCTGAATTGCTGTGATGATAAAACCACGTGGAGTATGATCATTTAGTGTCCTCAAACACAAGTTCAAAGAATTGTTGTACTCTATTTATTTATAATGTTTAGATATGAGCTTTGATTTTTTTGGATGAAGAAAATAATACATAAAAAACGTGAGGTTTATGTGATATATCTATAAATTTTATATATTCGAATATTTTGTTAACCGTTTATATAATACGTAAGGGTATTCCAAATATATTCGAATATATATATTCGGGGATATTCGATAAAATATTTTAAATTGGTCAGCTATTTATGGGCAGCAGATATTTCTTATTTGGCAGCAAAATAAGTAATTGGGCAGCAAATCAATTGTTTTCTCTGCTGCCAAATTGTACAATATATGTTTTGTTTAATGACACATACATTGTTTTTAAGGGTTATAAAAAATAACCCTAACCTTCTACAGAATACATTTCATTTTCCTTCATTTATCCTTTACCTAGATTTTATAAATTTGCGGTAACATGTATTATTGCTGCCCAAATATTTACTTTTGCAGCTTAACTAATTATTTAGCTGCCCAATTAGTTATTCTGTGACGAAATATATTATTTTGCTGTTCAAATAATTTATTTTCGCCCAAATAATTATATCGCTGACAAAATATTTGTTTGCTACCCAAAAGATTTTTCAGCTGACCTTTTTGTTGCTAACCAAGTAATTAAATGGCTGCCGAATGAATTACTTTCCTTTGTTTAATAGTAGTATGTCTTGTCGCAAAGAATAAAATTTAATTATTATATTATATTGTCTTTAAAAGTAAATTTAATTTCACAGTAAAAATCATAAAAGCAAAATTCTCCTACAACAAATACAACGGACGATTGTCATTTTACGAATTAACACTGTAAGCACTTGAGTGCAAGAGGGTTAGGGGTCGAAGGGACCGCGGCGGGACCGCGGTGGATTACTGATGGTGTTATTGTCCCAACAATGCCAGCCCTTTTAAGGTGGGTTAATTTAGGCACCTCTGTTTTTTGGGGAATTGTTCTTTGATCGTGGCTCAAGTTTTTTACCTCTTCATAAACTTTTTTTTCGTTGTGCTAAATAAATCTCAAATTAATACTGTTACAAAAAATATTCTGCATTCTTATTGCGGTACTAAATATAAGTGTACGTTATTATTGTGTTTTGATTATAGCTTTCTGAATGTTATAAAAAAAATATTGTGCGTTTTACTTGAGATAAATCAGCTAATAATAAGTTTCATTCACAAAACCATTTCCATGTAAATAACTTAGGGATTTTATTTTCAGTTATTGCAATAAAATCTGTTCATTTCTTTGTTTAATTTCTTAAAACATAAATTTCATTTATTATTTATTATAATTAATATTTGTAAAGATAATAAATAAATATATCTAGACAAAATTGTGTATTAAAAAAAAACACTTCCCATTTACAACAACCAGAAGCAAAAAATATACCTACCACACCTACATCCATTTTCTAAGTACTCGTAAACAATAGCCAGCGCCTAACCGACTCCCCAACTAGCATTGCAACAGATTATTTTTTATTTCCAATCAAAAGGCAGGGGCGTGAAAGAAAAAAGCCGGGACTCATCAGGGTCGCAATGAGAAATTGAAAAATTAATATTTCAGTTGCATTTCTCTTTGTACCGATACCTGCCTAAAAACCATATGCCAATGAGATACTGTAATCGACTGCTACGATAATTGCTACGTTCGCTACGGGTTTTCGTAGCGCAGTAATTTTCTGCTACGATGAAAATGTTGAGAACCATCCTTTTGTTTTTTTTCGAAGGACTATATAACATTTTGAGAATTTTGCATTTGGCGATAACGATACGTTATTTCTGACGGCTCAAAGAATATAATTATCCCAAGTGAATGATCTAAGACTATTTAAATCGCTACATTAGTCAATTTAGTAAATTAATATTAAGTTAATCTTTAATTCCAATATTGGGTGATGTGTAATTTATAGAATTGAGATATTTTTGTTCATCTTATTTAAAATATTGTTTTCTAGTTACATAAATTGGTACTTCCACTCTGCTTTAATTTATAATTATTAAATAAAGGCTTTGAAATTATTTACATGTTTATAATCTTGAGTATTTATATTTTATTATACCTTAAAGCTCGCCACATGCGATTATTTATATTACAAAACGTAATTATCACCATTAAGTAATAAATACCCTGCACCCGAGATAAAAACACATGTGAAATGCGATAGCAATAAAAATATAAATAAAATGATTTAAATATATACGAAACATTTCACTTAAATATATGAATTTTCGAATCTCGTCGGGCCGATGATTATGAAAATAATATGAATTATTAGCACAAAAAGGATTTTTCGTTCTCAGCCTATATACGCCCCACTGCTGGGCACAGAGGCCTTCCTCATAGAGAGACAGTTGAGGAGTATGGGCCGTAACACCACGCCTGGGCCGATTCGGGTTGGTGGGTAAATGAAATAAATTTAAAAGGAATTGAGTTTTAATAATGGCTAATTATCAAGCATATATAAATTGCAAAAAAAAAACAATACATATATATCTACTGTAATTTTTATGATTACTCCATCTAAAAAAAAATTTCAAGAGCTTTAGTTTTTTTGTTTTACAGTATTGAAAAACATAAGGATAATATCTCTAATAGGATTTTGACTACTATAAAATAAGTATAAAATAAATTAATCAACATAAGTGCTCAAGAAAAAACAACGCTTAAAGTATTGCATCGCGATTTAATATCTCATACTTTTTCTGATGTTGATAAAATATTCTTTATTAAATAAATGTTTCATGCAATATCTAAATTAAAGTTTATATTTTCTCATTACTTGATATTAATAGCCATTATATAAATTTCTTGATTTTGCTTTAGCTTACAAAAGTTTTAAATTCAGCATGAGGCCGATATTATTAAATTTATACATTTGGCATTGACTGTACCTGTAACATGAAATTAGCTTTCTTTGACATAACATTTTGTATCTTCAAGCACATAATTGTCAAGTACAACTTGAAAAAGTATTATATTATTTCAAAAGAAACCCTGAGGGCTAAACTACATTAACATTATATTTTTTTTACTTCAATAAGAAATTAAAATGAAATGTTTTTGATTGTTTTGAAATTTAAAACGTTTCACACAGTTTTTATTAATGATTTAGTTAAATGATTAAGATAAGGATCGAGATCTCATATTTCTGTGAAACTAAACATTATTTTAGGCAACAGTTTTAAAACATTCATAACTTTAATACCTATTTTTTCACAAACAATAAAACATTTTGTTGACATACCTTTTCGCGTGACAAGTCTGAAGGCGCTATTGGAGACAGGTGGAGGAGACGGGTCTCTCATACCGCCAGGTGACCCGTTACTACTCCTCACCATAGAAAAGTCCAAAGGCATAGGAGGCATTGCACTAATTTCCATTTTTAAAAAACAATCCTCATTACCACACGAAAAAAAAATTCGTTATTCCCGCGATTTCGAAAACGGAACGCCGCCAAGCGTGCGACCGACGCGAGAGGCGAGTATGTATTAAGGCTGGTACACACTCGACCCGCCGAGTTCGGCTTTCCGTTCACTAAAGCCGAAAATCTCTAGAATCTCCATACTGATTTCGACCTTATCGCAGCTGAGTTTTTCTGTGGGCGTGGTGCGATAGGCCCCGCCTCAGCCTGCCGCCATGTGCCGCGAGTGACAATCACTTTCTATAGGTAACACAATAATATGATTCGTGATGGATTTTATTGTGCCACCGATGCATTGTTCGCGGGAAATTTTTTCGCTAGACTTATTTTGAATTAATCGTATCTCTTTTCTGTACATTTCGTGTGCTGAGCACTTTATTTGTTTAGCGTTTGCTGGTTTGGAAATAAAAAAGGGACTTGGAGGTGGTTTTGAGTATTTTGTCTATGAATTCAAATTGGGTACTTTAAATGAATTTAAAACTTATTATTAATTATTCTTAAAAAGTCTGGTGATGTAAATTAAAATATATATTTTTTTAATATTTGTTATTAAATATTGCATTCTTATCTGTTATACTTACATGGGTATTTTTAGTTATTTAATTGCAAAAATATAAATAATTATTTCTAAGGTAAAAGTGAAATCGGGTACTCTTGAAGAGTCTTGAAGATCACTATTACCTTACAAAGAACTTTTTATATATTAATATTATATGAGCGAAGAACACGAGAGAGCTGTGCGCTCATTGTTGCAAGTGTGGGTACTCTATTATGAATTATAATACGGTTAATTATCACCAGGTATTGAACCGCCTCTCTGGTGTAGAGGTTCACACCACCGGGTGTTGATTGGGAGGTCCGGGTCCGATTCCCCATGGGGGCTGAAGATTTTCTGCTCGGTTTGGGTGGTGGTAGGGCTTCTAAGCCCGCCTGGCTAGCTACCACCGTCTTACCAAAGTTTTGTCGCCATAATAACAATATTATAAGCAATTGTTGTGTTCCGGCAATCAGAGGTAAGATAGCCAATTCCGCAGGCCTTATTGACACTTACCATTAGATGAGATGAAGGCCAAGAGCTTACCTGTCATATGTAAAAAAAAGTAACCCTGTTTCCCCATTTAAAATCTCTTTGGTAACCCTAAAATTCAATCGAGGGCCGAAATAGCCCAGTCATAAATGCAGAAATTCGTCACAAGATGATACAATTAACCCTCGAACGCGCGGACGAATTAAGCCACGGGCCCGTCACGTACCGACATTTAAAACAATGAACGGTTCAATTTTTCACCGGCTGGACCCCGGACGCCGGATACGGCACGCTAATCCGACTCTGACGTTGCGACGACCGTATTCTAAATATGATTTTTTTTAATGTACCTATTAAAAAATAATGTAATGAAATAATGTTGGCAATGCAGATATGTTTTTTAATATTATTGTTTTAAAATTCGAACTATTAAAGAAGTTCTTACGAGTATTGTAAGTGCGAAAGTGCGATAATATAACTTTATTGGTCACGATTTGGTTTTTTAAACATGGTTTAGCTAGAAGATATTTTAAAAGGGCACACAATCACTTTGAATAGGGTGCATTCTCTGACGTTCCATCGGCGTTATGGCCTTTCGAATTTTAATAGATAAGTTACTATGTGTACAATTTTGACATTTGTGACTAAGGGTATTGTATAATACACGTAAATTTTATTAGGTTGTAGAACATATTCATGTAAAGGGAGGATGGAACCCTTGCAGAGTTTCTTGCCTGTATCTTCTCTAGACAAGGCCTCCCGGTAGTGAACAGGCCGAAAAAAAGTAGTGGTATTGTCAATTTTAGGATAGTTGTAATTTATTTTGTTTTAACTTGTCAAAAGTGTATTTGATGATACCAATTTGAATTAATGACTTTGAGTTTGAGTTTGAGTTTACAGTAAAATAACCTCGGAGGAAACTCAATAAAACTTACAATA
Organism: Parapoynx stratiotata; assembly: GCA_910589355.1. NCBI lineage: Eukaryota > Metazoa > Arthropoda > Insecta > Lepidoptera > Crambidae > Parapoynx > Parapoynx stratiotata. Next base: position 15,537,184 of record OU342461.1, read on the forward strand.
TTTTTTCCAGTAACATTGATGCCAAGGTTTAAAAAAATAATGGATTTTATTATATGACGAATATAACCAGCATATTGCGTCAAGTGTAATGGAATGAATGAAGGAGAACATTGTGTTGCGCACACGCCAGTTATCGTGTAGCTTTCAAATTTTAACACTGTATTGCTACTACTAGTTTTTCAGAGTCGCTTTCAATTTAAAAACATCTATCATTTCTTTTTATATATTAAAATAATGAACCTTAAGAAAACAAGCAAAATTTTACTAATTTTATAATTTTTCGAGCTATTGAGTTTTGTAGCAGATACTTTAAATTTGACGCCTAGCAATATCGGTGAAATCTGTTTTTAATTACATACATGACACCTATCAGATATACATATACTAAAGACCTGTTATCATTTATTTGATTATATAAATATTATTATGGCTATAGGTAATATTAAAATAAAAATATGGAAATAAAAGTCCCCAGAATAAGAAGCCAAGCTTGCTTTGCGAAAACTAATTACACCGCGGGCCTCGCAATGATAAAGCAAAGCCGTCGTATGGGATATTTTTATTCGGGACAAAATGAAATTCCCGTGCTCCAACCACCAAGAGAGTTTATACTCTACTCCCACACTAATAAGACTGTTATTGCTGTAGCAGAAAACTGTACAGAAAGAGTCGGAAAATTTTTAGTAGGTACTCCGCATAAAAATAATCCAAGCATAATCTCGTCAGGGAGATCCCATTATTTTGATTATCACCCTCTATTGTAAATGCACGGTACCAGCGAAACAAAGAATCGGAGGCCAGCTGAAGCCGTAATTCCGGTTCGGAATCGAGAAATTTCTTTTGATTTTCCGGATTTCGTCGTAAAATACGGCGGGTCTGGAATTTATTAAGCGTTAAAGGCGAGCTGATTGTATAGGTACTGATTTTCCTGGAAAATCTTTACGTGTTAAAAATTTGTGAGCAACTCTTCCATTGTTATTTAAAGGGTTAAATTATGGGGTATTTTATGACTATATACTTAATTGTTATCGACTTAAAAGCTAATTTTGAATGTGTCTTAAAGACTAATAGTGTGTGATATTAAATTATTAATTAAAATCACTTGAGCAATATATTAATATGTTAAAGATAATAGACGATTGTGTGAAGACTAAGAACTATTAAAATGAGTGCTTAGCTGATGTGACAAGTGGGAATGAAAGACCAAGATCATTGTAACTACTTCCCCAGTTATCGTGTGATAAGGGCTTTATGGAAATTAAATTCCATAAAATAACAACAAAAATTAGACTGTCAATTGACTTACTCTACTTAAAATATTCACATTTTACGATTTACCCCAAAAACATTAACCGTAATATTATTCAGTGCCATTCATAACTTTAGTGCCCATATAAAATAATGGTCCAAAATATAGAAGGTAAGGGCGGCTAAAATCTTTCTTCAGTTTTGATGCCTTTTAAAATTCACCAGATAGGTCTCGTTTGCACACAAATGACCACTCAAGCCCAGTGTCAGAAACATGGGGCAATTTTGTTCCGCTGCTATAAATGCGAGAAGTTTAATATCACGTTGAATATCAAGTGTTCAAAGTGTATTCCAGCTAGACACCGTGTTGGATTGTGTTTAATAGGCCTTTGTCCGTCTGTATGTTTTTATTTATTTAAAGTACCTAAGTTATCTTTGTGTAGCCTTCAAGCATATGGTTATTTTGATTATGATTATTTTGTGTTAAAATGGATGTGATATAGAATGAAGGCGAGGGAGTTTTTTCAGCTGTTTCTTCTGACGACGTTGTAGTGCAAAAATCACAATTTAGTAATTGTTTTTTTTTTATTTCGAGTATATTTCCATACTTTGCATATGCGGTGAATGTAAGGTAGACAAATTGATAAAAAACCAGAAAACGAATAGACTTTCAAAACATTTAGAAATAATAAATGATAATATACAATGTGTATGGAGTATGAAGTGTTCATAGTTCTATACACCTATATGTTTTTATGCAGCACCACTCCCCAAATATTGAAACTGCTCAACAGTAAATAGAGTAAAACAGAGACAGAACCATGAGTTTCTGAATTTTGGCACTCCCACACTTGACATATACCTATATATACATATACACTTACTTATAATACATGTATAGATATTTAATACGTTACATAACAACTATGATATTTCAATATGTATATTGGTTACTTATTATTTATTTATATTTTTTTTGTATGGCTAAATGTGATCTTAAGGAACACAGTGCTCCTTGGACTCTGCCTACCCCTTCGGGGATTTCAGGCGTGATTGTGTATACGTATGTATGTATTTATTTATATAAGAAAATTAATTTTTTTGTACCTAATAATAACAATACATATTAATTTAATAATCATAATTAATAGGATTTCTATATATTAATTGTTAATATTGATAACTCATGTTCACATTTATATTACACTTTCAATTATTAATAATAAACCAGTAAAATGGAAAGTTTATCAACAACATAAAATGTCATTGAATTAGAACAAGGTTCAATAGTTCATGGGTACCTACTTAATTGTCTGATCTTCAGATCATAAACAGAATGAATTGTTATGAGCTGTTTTAGTCCACGATCATTTGATTGGAGGCATTACTCTGTACCCATGAGACTGCATCTTGGTATAGGAGTAAGGATAAGTCTGAGGACATGGTCTGTGCTAATACTGATTGCCAAAATAAGCTCATATACTCTACCAGAAAGGCGTTAAACCAACGAAGAGACACTATACATTGAAGCTTACGATTGTTATTGTCTGAATTAGGTCAGATTGGTGTGATTGGACGGGAGGTCTATTGGATAAAATCCAGTAGGTGCGACTGCGCAGGCTTGACTCACAACCAAGTCGCTCTTGTTGAATCCATCTTTCTTTTGGCCAATATAGATCTTAGGCTAAAGTGTTGGAATTAGGCGAACTTAATACTGTGTTCATTGTAAAAATCGCAAAACTCGAAAACGGTCATCGATGTAAGTCGAAGCGTTCATTGAAGCAAAAAATTATAAAACTTCTGAATTTGTTTTAAGATAGCTAAAATGAACACGTGAATGTAGTCAAAACGACGTTATGTGAAACATATTGACGACCTCCGTGGTCGAGTAGTCTGTATGCCGGTCTCAAGGCGTCGCCATCTCGAGAGGTTCTGGGTTCGATCCCCGGTGGGGGCTAATGTTTGGGTAATGAATTCAGGCATTTGTTCTCCAGTCTTGGTTGTTTATATATATTTATATATATTAAGGATATTGATATGTATTTATCTATTAAATATATTTATGCGTCATCTAGTGTCTGTAACTATTAGAAGTAAAATATTAGTCTGTCTATGGTAAGCGAGCGTTTGCTTTATGACTCACATGAATATTATTGAACGAGCTTTAATTTTCCTATTATTATAATATAATGAATTAAACAATAAAGTAATTATTATTACTTTACAACAAGTAGACCAGAAGACCAGCCTTAGTTCAGAATAATGATTAGCACCGTACCATAACTGTCCCTATCTAGAGTTCAGTATAAAAACAGTTAAAGCCCCGACCCGGCCAGTGTTCCGTACACCACTTTAATTATACGGAGTTAATTAATACAAAACATTAAGGAGGGGCCAGGAAACTGGCGAGTCTGGAGCTTTCAGCGGAGTTTCCTGAAAAATTATAATTTACAAAAAAGATTCTAATAAACGAGTATACATTGTATTTTCAATTCGGGCATCGTGAGAGAAGAAATATTCAAGGATCGTAGCAAGTGGAAAGGTGTAATTTCTGCCTACCATACATACATAAAGTCACGGAAAAAGCGTGACTTTATGTATATATGGTAATAAACAATAATGTTTTGTTTTTTTACAGTTAAACCAATCATCAAGGATACCTCATAACGGGTAAGTATTGATAAGAAATCTACTATTATATATTAGGTTGGGGAAAAAGTCTTTTCGCATTATAGTATGTATAAACTTGTAATAAAATCTCTTTGGCTATACTATTTGTATCTGGCTGGTTTTGGTATCATTGAAAGTTTAAATTTTAAAGAACATAATTCCAAATTCAAATTAGGAAAATGTGTGATTTTCATTTGTTTTTTGTACCGCCAAGATGAGTGAATCTAATCAAGAAATTCGATACATTTTAAAATTTTACTACAAAAAAGGTAAAAATGCAACGCAAGCCGCGAAAAAAATTTGCGATGTTTATGGACCTAGTGCAGTGTCTGTGAGAGTAGCACAAATTTGGTTTAAGCGTTTTCAATCCGGAAATTTTGATGTCAAAGATGCACGTCGCTCTGGTCGCCCTATTACAGATAAAATGGATGCCATTTTTGAAAAAGTGGAGCAAGATCGGCATGTCAGTAGTTACGACGTAGCTGAAGAACTGGGAATTTACCACAAAACAGTTTTGGCGCATTTGAAAAAAACTGGGTACACAAAAAAGCTCGACATTTGGGTACCTCACGAGCTCACTGAAAGAAACCTAATGAACCGTGTACTCATTTGTGATTCTTTATTACGACGTAATGAAACCGAACCATTTTTGAAGAAGCTGATAACTGGTGATGAAAAGTGGATCACGTACGACAAGAACGTGCGAAAAAGGTCGTGGTCAAAGGCCGGTCAGGCTTCACAGACTGTGCAAAACCCGGGTTAACTCGCAACAAGGTGATGCTGTGTGTGTGGTGGGATTGGAAGGGCATTATTCATTATGAGCTGTTACCACCAGGCAGGACCATCGATTCTGAACTCTACTGCGAACAACTGATGAGATTAAAGCAAGAAGTTGAGAGAAAGCGGCCGGAATTAATCAACAGAAGGGGTGTGGTTTTTCATCATGATAACACTAGACCTCACACATCTTTAGCCACTCAGCAAAAATTAAGAGAGTTTGGCTGGGAGGTGTTAATGCATCCGCCGTATAGTCCTGACCTTGCACCTTCAGATTTCCACTTGTTTCGGTCTCTTCAGAATTCTTGAGGCAGTGTCAGGTTAACATCACGAAAGGACTGCCAAAACCACTTCTCGCGGTATTTTGACCAGAAGTCCCAAAATTTCTATAGCAATGGGATCATGTCCCTACCTACAAGATGGCAAAAAGTTATCGAACAAAATGGTACCTACATACTTTAGTTAAATGTAAATAAACTATATTAAAAAATGTTTTTAATTTTCTTAAAAAATGCGAAGAAACTTTTTCCCCAACCTATTATGTTAGTACAGATTTTTTTTTTTAATTCATCTAACAAGCAACTGCAAGGGCAGTTGGGAATGAAAAAATATTTGTTGAATTGAAATACAAGTAGCCACCTATACTATCATAAAATTATTGCTTATTGTATGTATGTCGTAAAAGTTCTCTACTCGTCGAAGTGACTTTACTAGTATCTTACGTCTATTACCTAATGGCTATAAAAGCTCGTTGAAGTATGTATAAATAAATCATACGTTTTGCTTTCTAAATAAAACACCGGTAGTCCCGATAGCTATATCGGCCTTATACATCCTACACGATCCAAATAAACTAAAAATGTTGTATTTCCTGGCCCCACTAACCCGAAAGCTTAACTACAAGCAGGTAGTTCGCATCAAAAATCATTTGGCCTTTCGCTTACGAAAGGCGTTTTACAGAATTACCCGTTCTTAATGTTTACTTTTAATTCACTGCCAAATTTTATTTCTACCCATTTGCGTTTGAAGCGTTCGCGCTTTGAAGTTTGTGAAAACAGCTCAATGTAAGCTTTGGGCATGGGCGCCAAAGGAATTTGAAATCTTTATAAAATGTAAAGAGGGTGTTGAATTGAATTTATTCACGTATTCTAATGTTAATAAGTACTCGTAATTGAAAGCTTTAAAGCGACAGTGATAAGTGTGAAATTTCATAAGCAGTTGGATTTTCTTTGGCAATTGTTTTTTTTAATTCTCATCACCTTATTGTAATTACATTATGAACATCGTTGTTTCCTCACAGGCGTGGTTGTGGTCAGACGCACTGAAATCGTTTTTAAAAAAAACTTTCAGTAGATATAAAATTGGTTGTGCACTACAATATCATATTTTTTTATTGCTTAACGTTACAGTCCTGCGGATCCTCTTGCCGCTTGTCTTCATCTGACTATGGGCCAAAATAGTAAAAAAACTGCGCTGAAGTGGGAGCGTGTTGAGATTAAAATAATTTTACTAAGTGTATGTATTTCTTATTTAACAACAAATATTTTTATCTATCTATACGCGGACCAAATCTTTAATAAAACGAGCAAAGCTTAAGCAAGTAAGCAAGCTGTAATTAAAAAACAATTTTACTAAAAGGACACAAGGCTCAATTTCATTGTGCAGAACCTGAATACACCCAAAGAGTTAACCCTCCAACCGCCGCGGTATTTACTGTGGGAAATTAAAATAAATACTAAGACCGGTAGCAATTTGCATCTAGATGTGACATTTGAGCGGGGCGTTTCATCTTTTTGCCGCGCCGGCTAAACGGTTCGCCGGATCGCCACTAATTTGTTTCAAGCGGACGGTAAAATTAGTATGCTTATTTTTGAGGCAATTTCAGTTGGGTTCAAATTTTGCATACGACTTCGTTGCGATATTTCTTTATTCCTTTTTTTTTACATATGACAGGTACGCTCTTGGTCTTCATCTCACCTGATAGTAAGTGACGATAAGGACGAAGGTGGAAGCGAGCTTCACCTGTAATCCTCAAGAACTGAGGAACTGGCTATCTTATCTCTGATTGCCGGAACACAACACTGCTTATAACATTGTTATTATGACGACAAATTAAGGTAGGACGGTGGTAGCTAGACAGGCGGGCTTGGAAGCCCTACCAATAACCAAACCGAGCAGAAAAACTTCTACCCCCATGGGGAATCGAACCCTGATCTCCCGATCAATACCCCTAGACTAGAGAGGTGGTTGAAAACTTTAATTAAATCTAGGGTAGCTTGTGAGGTAGACAAGTATTATTTTACATTTTAATGATTATTGCATTATGTTATTTTAAAAATAAAATAAATATGTTCTTGACAAAATGGAGATTTAATGTGCTCGGTGGCATAGTGATTGTGCTTTGGTTTCTCCACGGAATAGATAAAGAAGGTTTCTCTCTCTTTCCTTGGTTGGACCTTGGATGGGTGATCAAAACGTTGTTATCTTGAATTCTTACTCAAAAGGGACGATAAGTCATACACCGGTTGTTGTTGCAACTTCTCAATTTGAATTATTTTCTATTTCCTCTTTTTTAATTAACCAGATCCAAACACATGTCAAAGAGAACAGGAAATCTAATATTGATTATCTAAGAATAATAAATATTACAAAGTAGTGAGACTTATATTAAATTCGCAGCATGTTCGTCACATGTGATGGCGAATGGCAGTAATAAATATCTAGATGGGCTGGAAGTCTAGTGTTTCATAAGGGTGAATGACCTGACCAGATGACAAGCCAGGCTGACTTCCCGTGACTTTTACACTACTTGTAAGTACAATGATTTATAAGTACTGTAACAGCGCATGTCATATTTTTAAAAAAGTACAAAAGTAAAAAAAAAAAAAAAGTATGCGTATGAGTTTATAGAGGAGTCATATGATAATTTTCCAAGAGAGAGTCCGACATAGTCTATGAAAAAACATGCGTAAGGCATTTTCCGATCATAAAAAAGGTTAAGTCGTGTCGGCATCGCGTCGGAGGCGAAAATCGTGTCGCTCTTGAAAATAGGAATATAAGTATTGTGTCTCCATGTCTCCGAGTCTCTGAGTGAAATGAAAATGGTGTCTGAATGAAAATTGCCTGAAGTGAAAGATTGGTTATAAATCGGGTCGGACGCGAAAATCGTGTCGGAAGCGCAAGTTAGGTTGAAAATTCTGAAGGAAGTGAATATCGCGTCGGACGTTACAATTGTGTCGGTATCGTATCGGACTTGAAAATATGAATACGAGTTTGGGTCATCATCATCATTAGCCTGCGCTTTTCCAAATTTGATTTGGGGTCGGCGCAACGAGTCTTTCTCCTCCACTCTCCCCTATCACACGCCATATCAACATTCGCTCCCATTCTAGCCATGTCCTCATTCACACAATCCATCCATCTCTTCCTTGGTCTTGCTCTCATCGCGTATATTTATAGCTTACTAATTTTAAGAGAATTATAATATGTACTTATGTAATAAATTAATAAATTAACATCAGAAGGGAAGTAGGTGATCTATGACTGACAGATCAGACAGAGGGAGAAGAAATAATTATTTCCACTAAGTCCATGCTTTCGTTAAAGTAATAATACTGCAACATTGTTACACTAGTAAGATTCGCGCCCGTCTGTCTGTCCGTCCACATGTTAGCTAATGATGCGCGACCGCGACAAATGTCTCACACTTGACACTACGCTGTACCTAATGCAGACATAGCAAACTAATAGAATAGACATAATTAAATTATAAAAATCACCTAATATAACGTATGAAAGGAATGATTGCTGATATGACAGGAGATAATAAAAAAGGTAACATGCTGCGCGGACACTTAATTTTTGGCTTTTTTTGTGCAGATTTGGCATCTAAGGTAAAGGGAGTAGGTATGCCAGTTGCTAATTTAGTCTCCTCTTGCACTGGGCGCAGTTTACAACTAACTATAAGTTTTAAAACCAATAAAATATTAAAGCAAGTAACCAGTTCCGAATTTTAAGAATGAGGGTTCTATGTCTATAGAGCAGTGAAATCAATGCTAGCCGATGGACTAACAGCTCCAATGTCTACCTGCACTCTGGAGGCTATTACCTTGCCCCCTTTAAAAAGATCACCAAACTGTCGTATGTTGAAATCTCATGGCGATAAATTCTTCTATTTTGTCATGTGTTGTGGTCATGCCAGAGGAGAATAACTTAAGACTATATCTCGGCTCTGAAAGAAGAGAAATCTATTTATGCCTCGTCGTAAGTTTCTGAGCTCTCTGGCAACGTATTATGTTATTAATAAAAAGAAGCCATGAATGAACGTTACAATAAACATAAGCCATACTTCCAGTACTCATTGCGTGCCATTAACATTAAGAAATATAATAATTCTAATTGAAAAAACTTGTCTGGTTATTTAATAGATTTTGGTGGTAAAATAATGAGTGATTTTTGCTTCTATCCACCGTTTCTCGTTCTATCTATCAGCCAATTGTCGTCCACTGCTGGAAATAGGCCTCCCTCAATGATCGCCACACCTCGCGGTCCTGCGCCGCTTGCATCCAGCGACTACCTGCGACCTTCGTCAGATCGTGGGTCCACGATCGGTTTGGGTCTCGTTATTATGAAACAATACCACACATACCTAAAATCAAGCCTTCTTCTCGATACCCCATCGGCTAAAAAGCATGGCATTTCGTTTAAGGCAGAGATAAGGTGACTGCCACTTGCTTTATTCCAAACAAATCTTTCGTTTCCTCTACTCTCATTTCTGACATTATACATGCCCTTCGAGCTTCGGTTCCAGATGAGTTACGGATCAACTAAATGGGAAAATTCCCTTCAAAGCGCACTATTTCCTTTAAAAACCCGATCAATAAGTGACTGCATCGATAGCTCGGCAGGAGGAGTCGTCCTCAGCCTGTATACGTCTCACTGCTGGGCACAGGCCTTCTTCATGAAGAAACACAAGAGGAGTTTGGGCCGTAACATCACCTCTCTGGCCCAATGCTGGTTGGTGGGTAGAAATGGTTGAAGCAGCAACCGGGATGAACGGCTTAACATGCCTTCAGAAGCACGGAGGAGTTCGAGATCACAAATTTTTGGTCACCCATCCAAGGCCTGACCATGGCGAAGGAAGCTTTGTTTTCTATATCGAAAACCAAACCGATCTCTTCCGAGCTCCTCCTCCGAGATGAATTAAATTATTGTCCTCCAATCACTAAATGGGTACATACCAATATTAATAGATATGCAGCAAAGATAATACTACTGCATGTGAAGGGCAACCACTAGTTCTAGTCCTCAGCGAAATGATAAGGTCGAAAACAAAGGTCAAAAGGTGGTTTCAGTCAGTAGCTCGTAGCATTTGTAGCAGTTGTAGTAACATTTTTTCCTGCGTAATGCTGAATTGGGTCTCCCATTCCATGCAGTTGTGGGGCTTTTTTTTAATGACTAAGCTTAAGTTCTTTTGTTTCAACCTTAGTTTCACAATTTTATGGAAATAAATATATTTTTCTTTTTCTTTCTTTCTCTCTTTCATTTCTATGCAGAGGAGTCCCACAATTTCCTATTGCATTTCCTCATCACACTTCAGCGGGTGCGTAAATACGTTTACTTATAAATGAGCGTGCTATTAGCATGCCGCCTTCGATCAATGTGTTTCACATGTTTTCCTCTTTTTACCATTTTAAATGGGTAAGAGGGCCGAACGAAGAAGAGAAGGCGGCAGAAGTGGTCTTTCTTTTCTCTTTCGTCGCTCGTCAAGACAACACCCCCTTGTTTTCCCTTGATCGTGACTTAGAAATATTAGGTTGGGGAAAAGTCTTTTCGCATTATAGTATGTATAAACTTGTAATAAAATCTCTTTGGCTATACTATTTGTATCTGGCTGGTTTTGGTATCATTGAAAGTTTAAATTTTAAAGAACATAATTCCAAATTCAAATTAGGAAAATGTGTGATTTTCATTTGTTTTTCGTACCGCCAAGATGAGTGAATCTAATCAAGAAATTCGATACATTTTAAAATTTTACTACAAAAAAGGTAAAAATGCAACGCAAGCCGCGAAAAAAATTTGCGATGTTTATGGACCTAGTGCAGTGTCTGTGAGAGTAGCACAAATTTGGTTTAAGCGTTTTCAATCCGGAAATTTTGATGTCAAAGATGCACGTCGCTCTGGTCGCCCTATTACAGATAAAATGGATGCCATTTTTGAAAAAGTGGAGCAAGATCGGCATGTCAGTAGTTACGACGTAGCTGAAGAACTGGGAATTGACCACAAAACAGTTTTGGCGCATTTGAAAAAAAACTGGGTACACAAAAAAGCTCGACATTTGGGTACCTCACGAGCTCACTAAAAGAAACCTAATGAACCGTGTACTCATTTGTGATTCTTTATTACGACGTAATGAAACCGAACCATTTTTGAAGAAGCTGATAACTGGTGATGAAAAGTGGATCACGTACGACAAGAACGTGCGAAAAAGGTCGTGGTCAAAGGCCGGTCAGGCTTCACAGACTGTGGCGAAACCCGGGTTAACTCGCAACAAGGTGATGCTGTGTGTGTGGTGGGATTGGAAGGGCATTATTCATTATGAGCTGTTACCACCAGGCAGGACCATCGATTCTGAACTCTACTGCGAACAACTGATGAGATTAAAGCAAGAAGTTGAGAGAAAGCGGCCGGAATTAATCAACAGAAGGGGTGTGGTTTTTCATCATGATAACGCTAGACCTCACACATCTTTAGCCACTCAGCAAAAATTAAGAGAGTTTGGCTGGGAGGTGTTAATGCATCCGCCGTATAGTCCTGACCTTGCACCTTCAGATTTCCACCTGTTTCGGTCTCTTCAGAATTCTTTAGGCAGTATCAGTTTAACATCACGAGAGGACTGCCAAAACCACTTATCGCGGTATTTTGACCAGAAGTCCCAAAAATTCTATAGCAATGGGATCATGTCCCTAACTACAAGATAGCAAAAAGTTATCAAGCAAAATTGCACCTACATACTTTAGTTACATGTAAATAAACTATATTAAAAAATGTTTTGAATTTTCTTAAAAAATGCGAAGTATCTTGTTCCCCAACCTATTATAAACTGTCACAATATAATTCATGTAGGTACCATACAATATTTGCCAGTCAGTGTCAAGAAAAAGTAGATAATTGGTATAATTTCTAACATAAAGTAAATATTTTCAGACTACTGCAAAAATTCAGACGAACAGTTTGCATTTGCACCACGCTTAATTATGAACTTTAATGAATGAAATCATATCAATTTATGTATGAGACAACCCGGCACCATGTGTTCATGCACAATGATTGGCTTCCGGTCATGTGGTGGTTATTTTTATTGTGATATGTCATATCCGAAGCACAATGATTTGTGGTTGCAAATATGGGAACGGCGTGGTGCTTGCGTGGCGTATGAAGGCGTCTATTATCAAGACATTCTCTATTTTTATCTTTCTGACTTCTGCACAGATCGTTTACACAATTAGCGCAAATATAACAATTTGTACTGAAACCAAGCGTGTCAACTATTTATCGTCTACGTCACGGGGGTAATTTTAAAACGGGAGATCGAAACTGATTGAAAGATACACACAACGAGGCATTTTTTTAGTTTGCAGCTATTCGGAGTTGCGCTGACCAGTTAGCAGCGGCCAACCCCGACTTTTTGTCCGGGTTTTTGGACACGCCCAGTACATGCATTTGCGTCGTCTATGTTAATGTCTATCTGTGTACTTCTGTCTAGTGAAAATGTTTCGTTTGAATCCAAATACAAATATAGGTTCAAATACCTTCCAAAGATTCGTGAAATCTTACTACCCAGTAAAGTGGAGGTGCTTTTGGCCGCTTTTTATTGTTGCCCTAGCTTCCTTCTCATCTACTTATTTCATCAGGTAGTGTTGAGTCATTTGCTGAGCTTTGTATTAAAATGAATATCGGTTTCCTGAAAAATTTGTAGAGCAAAAACAAAAAGCAGCTTTCGTCATAGGCTGCCCTTGGCGAATGTTGCTCTGTATTTTGAATGGGTGACTGAATCTGCTCGGTGGCTAGTACGCTAGTAGTAGTAGTAGTAGTTAGTACGCTTTGGTTTTCGATACCGAATCTAAAGCTATCTTCGTCATGGTCAGACCTTGATGAGTGACCAAAAGTTTGTGATCTTGAGTCCTCCGTGCTTCTTCATTATTATCCTGCCCTTTTCCCAATTTTCCAAATTTTTTCGGCGCAACGAGTCTTTCTCCTCCACTCTCCCCTATCACACGCCATATCAACATTCACTCCCAATCTAGCCATGTCCTCATTCACACAATCTATCCATCTCTTCTCTTCTCTCCTCCGTGCTTCTTAAGGCACGTTAAACGTCGGTCCCATTTTTTCCCACCACTCCGCATTGGTCCAGCGTGGTGGGTGTTACGGCCCTGAGTTCCTCCGTGTTATAGTGCGTTGATCACAAAAATCCACAATAAGCCAGCGTGCTCTGGTTATGGCACGGAACGCAAAAACAACTGCGTATGTGTCATACTTTCGAGAGTGACTTTGGCGGGTTTAGTGAGTACCTTTATGGAAATGTAATTTTTGTGTTCTTGTTCGTTTGTTAATTTGTTTCAGAATGATGATAAATGATATCTGTGGGGTAACAAAATACTGGATTCTAAATTATACTTCGCTTGCAAAGGCAGCGAAGTAGGCAATTGCAGGCCGCGTATGAGTTTGAAGGCCGAGCCGCAGGCGAGGACTTCAATGTTACGAGACAGGCAATTGCCATTTCGGCTGAGGCATATATTATAGTGCTTTTCTTTAAAAAATGCAAGGAAAAAAAAGGCCTTTTAAATTTAATATTATTAAAAAAAATAACAACGAATTCCTCTTTACCGCCTTTCTTTTACAGTTTGTGCCGAAGGTAAACGCATCTGTGGCTATACAGCCACGAGACCGCTATGTCTACGATAGATGAAAGAGTTCTAAATTCAAACAGCACACCGTTTCATACAACATTGCCGGCTCGCTCTTCGTTCCAAATTCAAAAAACGCGCCGGGAAGTGATTTTGGTTTTTCAGTCTACGTAAATTTATTTGATACTTCGCGTGTTCTTTATTCAAAAATAATGACATTATGTTCGCGCATGTTTAAGAAAAATATAACTACATACGTTTCTTCCTTTTTCACTATATTATGTTGTTATACGATATATACATATAATTATGTACTAGAAACGACGCGACATCAATCGAGTTTTAAAAGTTCGAAAACGGTCACATTATTTTCTAAAAGGTTCCTAGATCTTTTCATAACCGTTACAAACAAACGCGAATTGTTAAGGAAGTCTTCAAGAATTTATAAAACGTTCAGCGGCAAATTATACACATAAAGAGAGGTGTAATGGCGCCGCGCGACGGAGTTTTGACAATAAAGATGGCGGTTATTGTGTGGTTCCCGAACGCCGCTTTAGGGGTCCTCAGCGAGATAAATTGAGTCTTTAAGAACTTTTTGCTAGCAAAATTTACAGGTTAATTGTGGTGGACCCTTCTTTACAAAAAAATAATTCTCTAAGGGTCGTTTTGACATAAGAAATTAAAACTTTTTAGATGCGGTCTTGTAACAAATCCGCAACCACGCGTCAGGTGACCAATGAACAAATTGCATTATGAAGCTCTTCTTGTTTTACAAACTTAAGTACTTATTTGTTTATTTATTATTAATTTATACCTCAAAACACTCACAATACACACACGTATTAAGTTTGCTGTCATCTACTATTTATTTTCTTAAATTTTTTGGCCTAGGATATCCACAGACTAGACAGTGGAACCATTCTAACTACTAAGAGCTAGATGGTCAAAAAATTCACTATCGAATTAATATTTTATCTTTTTCCGATGTTCGGAACCATTCATTTTAAAGGAGACTCGGACTTTACGAACATTTTTCTTTATTCATATCTTCACGTCATAACATCATCATCATGTTAAATACATCGACTGTGAACGTACCATAACATCATCTATGTAATCGTAAAGTAATGTGGCTTTGCATAAAGTTATTTATTTCCAAATATAAATTATTCATTAAAAATTCGGAGGTTTATCAAGTAACTTAATTTTTCTAGGTATTTACTAACGAAGATTTTTCCTATTAAATGTGGATAGAAAAGCGGCAGGACTGGCCACTATAACTTGAAATATTTTTTATTCTTACCTACAACAGAATGGTTATTACGGAGGTCGATCTAGACACGATCTTTGACACACGAACTCGAGACCACAAAGTTTTGGCTAAGTCTTAAGGCGGAAACTAATAAACCAATACCGAACCAGCCAGTTCCATCCCCTTTACCCTAAAATAAAAATAGGTCTTTACCTATGAAATTGCCGTTTTGTATGGAGATTGGGGATGTCTGCATTTTCCATACTAACATATTTTCAATTTTCTCCTCAACGACAAATCCAGAGATAATAATTTTTGGCATGTATCATAAGACAAGCTTTAGCAATATGTGTGATATCACTAATCATAAAAATTATTTATCGTTTTTAAGTGAATGCAAATCAAATGATGTATTCGGAAGGCACTTAAAAAGAGTTGTCTTCGTTCCTAATTTTAACACAATTAAACTTATCTACAAAAAATTATCAAAACAAATCAAAAGAGCTCAAAAATATGGTCTATTTTTAGAGGAGGTAATTATTTTATGAGAATATTCTGAAACTTAATAGTTACAGACAAAATACTAAGAGAGAAAAAACGGCAATTTCATAGGTAAAGACCTATTATTATGTTATCAACATCCCTATCATTGTCCACTGCTGTACCAAGTTTATTGTTAACAACTGAAATAAAGTAAATGAGATACAAAATTAATTTATATCAATATTTTCTCAAGACAAAATTGTCAATAAAAGAATATTCAGTATACTCTGTAAATAGTTCACAATCCATCTCGACCCGCTTATTCAGACCGACTAAATCGTATGAAGGTAAATCCTTCCGATTTCCACTTGCATACATCAAAGTGACGACAAAGGAACCCTAAAAACATAATGAGACGGCAGGCGGCGCAAGTGCTCCCGTTCGCAGGGTCCCGTAGCAATTTCGGGGCTCTCATAAATATGTATAGGGCTTCTTTTCCTTTACTTATCAATTACGTGGTCGCTTAAGCGACACGGTATCCACGGGAAATTTGCGGCAGTGCAAGGGTTAACTTCTATAGTAAGAGAAATTTCGTTTAAGAAAATTCCAACGAAGTAGACCTACTAGTTTTGTGTTTGTTCTATTTTGAAATGATAAAATATTTTATTTCATAAAATTAAGATTTTAAAATTTTCTTTAACATATATTAACGTGTTTTTCAACATTAATATTTAGAAAAATACATTGATGTGGATATGCAGGCCATGCATATTAAGTGTTAGATTGTTACATCTTTTCTGTAATATTCTTTCTTTAAAATTTAAACTTTGAAACCATGAGTTTTAAAATGTTTGAAGTTTGAAATCCTAACTACTGTAAACAAAGAAAAATACAATATCAATAAAATTATTCAAGTAATCTGAATGTCCTTTGACGGCGCCCGGGGCGGACAGCTTACAAGTACTAATTTCCATGATTATTCAGCAAAGCCCCAAAAACAGGTATTATCCAAAACCGTCATTGCGTAACCCTTAAACGCCGCGGGCTCATTCGACCCCATGAGGGGAGAATTTTATTGCAAAAAATACTCGGCAATTTTACGCCGTATCCAAAGACCCGATGTCCCCGAGGTAGTTTCGATTCCCGATTACGTGTAGGGTTAAACTTCATTGATATTACCGATAGCAGCCTCTGGTGACCCATACAGTTTTTTCTCGTTCCTAATTTGTACGGTCCATGTGGTAAGGGTTAGATAGTATCAATTTTATATTGATGGTCGTTTAATTCAATTTGTACATTACTGTATTGGTTCAAGTTTTGTCCTTTTTAATGTTATTATAATTGAGTTTGGCTTATACCAGTACATCTGTTGGAGTTGAATTGAGAGTTTTTTAATTATTAGACGTAAAAACATTCTCATAAATAAAAATTTCTGCACGGAATTTCACAGTTTTAATGCTACATACTAACATATAATCTAGGATTCGGTTTAAATATATTCATTCAGGCTATTCGGTATTTGATTATACCTAAATTCCTTGCACACAAAGTTACATCTAGTGCACAATACACATTTTAAAAGTATTAAGGTAAACCAATCCTTTAATAATTAATAGTTGACATATTATAAATAGGAGGAGCTCGGTGGCGTAGTGGTCTGTGCGCTTTGGCTTCGATCGAAAACAAAGCTACCATCGCCATGGTCAGGCCGTGAATGGGTGACCAATACTTTGTGATCTCAAGCTCCTCCGTGCTTCGGAAGGCACGTTAAGCCGTTGGTCCCGGTCGCATTTGTGACCGTTTCTACCCACCAACCCGCATTGGGCCAGCGTGGTGGTGTTACGACCCATACTCCTCGTGTGATTCTCCATGAGGAAGGCCTGTCCCAGCAGTGGAACGTATCTAGGCTGATGACGAATATTATAAATAAAACAAAATAAACATTAAATCAATACTTATATTTAAGAAAAGGCGGATTTCAATGATTTTTGATTATGTTGAATCATGTTGTTGTTGTAGGCGATAAGCTAGCCACTTGTTACTACTCTTTCACGATTTTTCATCTAACCAAACCCAATTTTTGTATGGCTAAATGTGGTCTTAAGGAACACATTGTTCCTTGGACTCTGCCTACCCCTACGGGGATTGCAGGCGTGATTGTATGTATATATCATCGCACCGAATAGTAGAAAATGAAACTTGTTTTTATAAAATATATTAGTCTAGACAAATATAGCGAAATAAGAGTGTCGAAAAAGAAAATCACTAGTACAGTTTTGAGAAACCGTTATTTAATGATATGAAATAGTAGGAAAGTAAGGAAAAGTAGGTCACTAGATTTTGTCGTTTAAAAATTATTTTTCTTTTTTATGAGACCTAGTTGAAATTTAATTTAAAAATTATTGATTGTCATTTTTAAATAAGAATATTTGAGCTTCTTTGATTGTACTTAATTTTACGAAAAACATTAAAACAAACATGGTAGTTAAGGGTTAATCAAAAACACCTTTCGCCCATATTGCTTTGACAGAAAAATATTTATCAGCAACTTTCAAAGAGCAGTAAAAAATCCAATCACCCGCATTCCTAAAAAGAGCAATCTTCAAATAAAATCGTAAACGGAATCAAACTCAACCGTTTTAGCAATTTACGGTAAATTTAGTGGCGAGGGCCTTTTTTACCAATTGTGAGTTGACGGCAGATCCGAGCTGATAAACTGTTGTGGGACCCGCATGTGCGCGCACGCAACTGAACAAAGAATAACCTTACATCGCAGAGTTGTAATTTTCCTGATTTCATTTTCTTTACAGATTTTGAACCTAACTCACTTTACCTCTTTATAGTATTTGTATAGATGATTAATGTTTAAGACAGCCTTTTTTTTCATTTCATTGTAAATATTGTATTTTCAAGCTTGCTCTTTAAAAGAAGACATTAAAATTACATTATATTAAATTTTTGAAAATTATATTATCATCTGCAATTATTATTCATTGTGTAACACCAAATAAACGTTTTGTTTCTTTCTTTCAATTAATTTTTTTGCAATTGTCTGGAATTTCGTCGTCCATATCTTTTTTAATTTCGCTCTTAGTTATAAGATTCAATGCATATTTTTTTTAAATAGCCTGTATATTGTAATCCTGTTGATTTTTTTAACCAAAAAAGATATAGTAACGATCTTACAAATAATCTTTACAATGTACTTACAAGAAACCTAAACAGTAAACATATTTATTTTATACATCGCAACAGTTACTGCTATTTCTATATATAAACCATTTCAATGTAAAGAGAAAGATTCTATATAATTAAAAACTTCATGCTATGTAACTTTTGGAGGACGGTAGAATATATAAGATTAAAGTTATTTGAGTAAAGCAAATTCTACGCTAGTGAATAAACAAACAAAAAAAAGGTGCGATATATTTCCACTGCAGCACCTTATAGAAGACTTACTTATTGCATGTTTATTCAAATGTACCTAAGATTTTGGTGTTAATGTGTGACTTTTTTTATGGATGCATAATAAAGGCTAACCCCCACTTTTTTGGCTACATTCAGCGTTTTCTCTATGTAAAGCAACGATTTTATATGGCATGCTTAGGCGTGTGAACAGACCCGGAAAGCTGATCAACCGCCTCTCTGGTCTTGTGGTTAAGACCACCGGGTGTAGATCGGGAGGTTCGGGGTTCGATTCCCCTTGGGGGAAGCTTCTAAGGCCGCCTGGCCAGTTAGATAGCTAGATAGCCAGTTTCTCAGTTGTTGAGGATTACAGGTAAAGCTCGCTTCCAACTTCGGCCTTATCGTCACTAACCATTAGGTGAGATGAAGAACAAGAGCTTACATGTCATATTAAAAAAAACAATCTCTTTACAAAATTGGCGTTTTCTATTGACAAATAATAATAATAATAATATCCTCAGACATTCACACCTATCAACTAGCCCCATTTTAAGCAATTAATGCTGCTTGTGTTACGGACTAGATGGCGGATAAATATATTTAATAGATAAAATACATATAAATAACCTGAATATATAGAAATATATATAAACATCCAAGACTGGAGAACAAATGCCTGAAAATGCTGAATGGTGCTGAACAAGAACTGAATAAGTGTGAGAGGTTCGTAAACAGATCGTCACGTCTGTCCCCACGTTTACTCTTTGAACACAGGATGCGGTGATCAGTGGTTCGTAATTAATAAATCGTTAATGTTGAGTAGATCACGATTGTTTTCATGGTGGTGTGACTTCGAGTCATGATTGAGGAGTGTTTGAATGACGACGTCACGATGGTACCATGTTAATCTTGTTACACGTGTAAGATATTTTTTTGTTGTTTTTATTTAAAATGATAATACATTAGATTAGTCCTCAGCCTATACTGTCCACTCGGAAGAGGAGCTCGGTGGCGTAGTGGTCTGTGCGCTTTGGCTTCGATCGAAAACAAAGCTACCTTCGCCATGGTCAGGCCGTGGATGGGTGACCAAGACTTTGTGATCTCGAGCTCCTCCGTGCTTCGGAAGGCACGTTAAGCCAATGGTCCCGGTCGCATTTGTGACCGTTTCTACCCACCAACCCGCATTGGGCCAGCGTGGTGGTGTTACGGCCCATACTCCTCATGTGTTTCTCCATGAGGAAGGCCTGTCCCAGCAGTGGGACGTATATAGGCTGATGACTATACGGTCCACTGCTGGGCACAGGCCCTCCTCATGGAGAAAGACATAAGGAGTATGAGTTGGTTGGTGGTTAGAAACGGTTGTAAAGTAACCGGGACCAATGGCTTAACGTGCCTTCCGAAACACATTGGAGTTCGAGATCACAAAGTTTTGGTCACCCATCCAAGGCCTGGAAAAGGTAAAAGTAGCTTTACACTACTATCAGTACACCACTAGGTATACTACCTATACATATTAGGTCCTTACCTATGAAATTGGTGTTTTGTATGGAGATTTTGGGGAATTCTGCATTTTCCGTACTAAATTTTTTTCAGTTTTCTTCACAACGACAAATCCAACGATTATATTTGGCATCTATCATTAGACAAGCTTAAGTAATATGTGTAATATCACATTTCATAAAAATTATTTTTCGTTTTTAAGTGAATGCAAATAAAATTATGTATTCGGGAGGCACTTAAAAAGAGTTGTCTCCGTGTCCAATTTTAACACAATTAAACTTACAACAAATTATCAAAACAAATCAAAAGAGCTCAAAAATATAGTCTATTTTTAGCCGAGGTAATTATTTTTTAGGAATACTCTGAATCTTAATAGTTACAGACAACATACTAAGAGAGAAAAAAAAACACCAATTTCATAGGTAAGGACCCAATATAATACTTACATACTTCCGTGGTGCTACCGGCCAATACTTCTCATGTGCATCTCCGTATAGAAAAGATTCCCCGAGAGAAAAAGTCCCCGGAGACAAAAATGCTCATTGCTTCTCGCTTCTTTGTTCACGCGGAAGCGAGAGGCAATGACTAATTTTGTCTCTGGGGACTTTTTCTCTCCGGCCCGTGTTAGACCTGTGTCTGAGATGAGATGAAATAGTTTGGATGATTAGTAAATTATATTCATTCATTAATATTTACATATTGGGTCCTTACCTATGAAATTGGTGTTTTGTTCTGTCTTAGCAATTTGTCCGTAACTATTAAGTTTCAGAACATTCTTAAAAAATAATTGCCTCTTCTAAAAATAAAACATATATTTGAGCTCGTATTATTTAATTTGATAATTTTTTGTAAGTTTAATTGTGTTAAAATAAGACACAAAGACAATTATTTTTAATTGCCTCCCGAATACATCATTTGATTTGCATTAACATAAAAACGATGAATAATTTTTATCAAGCGAGTTCACACACATATTGCTAAAGCTTGTCTAATGATACATGCCAAATATTATTATCTCTGGATTTGTCGTTGTGAAGAAAACTGATAAAATGTTAGTATGTAAAATGCAGACATCCCCAAAATCTCCATACAAAACACCAATTTCATAGGTAAGGACCTAATATATACAATAATACGAACATATTTATTTAGTAATAATAACATATTAAATTTACTGTAGACAAATAAGATATTATGTAAGCTTCTAAATTGTGTATATTATTAAAGTTTATGGGTAATATACAAACATACACACATAATCACGCCTTTAATCCCCGAAGGGGTAGGCAGAGTCCAAGGAGCACTGTGTTCCTTAAGACCACATTTAGCCACATTTTATAATAAATAAATGCTAAGTAGACGACTACTTTAAGACGGTAATCCCTCATATTGGGTCCTTACCTATGAAATTGGTGTTTTTATTCTGTCTTAGCAATTTGTCCGTAACTATTAAGTTTCAGAACATTCTTATAAAATAATTGCCTCTTCTAAAAATAGACCATATATTTGAGCTCGTATTATTTAATTTGATAATTTTTTGTAAGTTTAATTGTGTTAAAATTAGACACAAAGACAATTATTTTTAACTGCCTCCCGAATACATCATTTGATTTACATTAACATAAAAACGATGAATAATTTTTATCAAGCGTGTTCACACACATATTGCTAAAGCTTGTCTAATGATACATGCCAAATATTATTATCTCTGGATTTGTCGTTGTGAAGAACACTGATAAAATGTTAGTATGTAAAATGCAGACATCCCCAAAATCTCCATACAAAGCACCAATTTCATAGGTAAGGACCTAATATTTCACCTCATTATTTACTTTTATATGCTTGATAATAAGTTTCTCAAGAGAGGGAAAGTAGTCTTTACGTTACCTCCAATGGAGTTTTGTTCCTAATGTAAGGTCGCCGAGGCTCATTAACAGTAAATTTTACATGGATTATTCAAGGCTTTCAGCGCGGGTAGTGTCCATGTTGTGACAAGCATTTAAATAGTATAGTAATCACTTACCTGACAGACTGGTCGTTTTCTTCATTTCTTCCCTTGTCTTTCAAAAAAATACGTAACAAATTAAAACCTGCTCAATGCTAGAAAATATTATCTATAATTCAAATTTGAGAATATGTGTGTTCTGGTGTGTGCATTGCTACAATTTTATAAGTACTTGTGAGTGTGTTAATGTGTGCGTGTGTGTGTTTGTGATTAAAAAACTGATGCAGACATTCTGATTGTCCCGTCACGTTGTTAAGCAATCTGACGTTTCATAATTAACGTTTTAATCAGTTAAGTGATAATAATGACATGCGGGCCAGGAAAACAATGTTTGTTCTTTGTTCGTGAACCCTTTTGTTTTAAAGTAATGTAGTTTAATCAAAAAATACTTCGTGATTAATAAGTTTTAATGTTTAGGATTGATTTATTGATAAAAAGCGTTAGTAGAATGTGAAAAACGACTCTTGCCAGTTCACCCGTTCAAAGACCACACAAGTGATTTCAGATAAAAAACCACTTATTATAAGGTATAATGTAGGTATAAATTAAATTTGGATTGTCAGGATTTCAACAAAGAATCTACATATAAAAAGGTTTATTTTTTAAAACAAACACTATTAACGCTCTATGATGAATGATTTGTTAGAATGTACTAGAATTTGTTAGAATGTGCTAGAATTTGTTAGAATGCATTAGAATTCACATATTATTTAGGTGTAGGTACAAAGTGGAGTATACTTTTCGGAAATAATTGTGTTTTGATCCCGGGTGGCTTGAATCCTTACCTTCATTCAGAATTCTTTATGTCTAATTTAGAATTTTTTTACGCGCAGGAGCCAATATACCGCCTTTGGTATAAGACACTGCTTTATCCCCTTAAATTATAGCCTTTTTTATGTAAACAGGGGGCAATCGGGCAGACGGCTTACCTGATGATAAGTGATTTCTGCCCATAGACATCTACAACACCGGAGAAGTCGCAGATGCGTTGCCGACCCTTAAGGAGATACGCTCTCTTAGCCTACTATTAGTATTAAAATTTAATCTCTCTTTAAGCCCCTCTGTCTAACCTGACTACATGTTCATTCGCGCCTTTGAATATAACATGTAGTATTTAATAATACCGTCAAATAGATCTCTACAATACTGTACATAGCCTACTGGTTGACTAGTAATAGTAGATTAGTAGCCAAGGGCTGTAAGGCATCAATTGCAGCCCGAGATATTTAGGCGCACGAGCGCAGCGAGGGCGCTTATAGTTCGAGGGTGCAATTGATGCTTACACCCGAGCTAACTACTCTGCTTTACATCTCGATTGTGAGGTAAGTGGAAAAAAATGCATTACAAGAATAAATAAATTTATTTTCAAGAACTAAATTTAGCTTCGCCGTTCGATATTCAAAATTGATGAAAATAGCGAAGCGACCTCTTTTGTCACAAGAATAAATAAATTTATTTTCAAGAACTAAATTTAGCTTCGCCGTTCGATATTCAAAATTGATGAAAATAGCGAAGCGACCTCTTTTGTCATTGGGCTGAATGCATGATGTCTAGTGCCAGTAAGATGGTTAGATGTACGCGAACTTTTTGAAAGAGTTTTTTTTTAATAACTTACCGCCCTAGGGCGTTTCTAGCTACATTATTAACCTAGGGCGGTAATTGATCACTTACAACCCGCATCTGGGGGTATTAAGGACCTACTTACCGAACATGAGAGATGTAAAGAACAATACTAGCCGCGAAGTGCGCCATTACTTTTAATCTGTCAGTAACAAACTCATTCTTAAAACGCGTTTTAATTGGCGACCTTACAATTGAAAGAGTCCTAGAATGAATACCAATTTAGTTTGCGGAAGCAGAGAGCGAGTCACCAAAGGGCGGCGTAGTCTTGAGATCAACTAATTACATATTATTCTGACTGATTAAAGCTCAGCTTGGGTCTAATGAGTGACTCAGGCTGCCATCGGATAGGACGTTTATAGGACACGATCCGATTTTAGATTGCTTAATGTTTTTTTTTTATTCTGTGACTTGAGTTAGACATGTTCATATAATTGTGTTTTTAGTTTCGACATAATGTATTGACATGATGTATTGCTGCAATAATAACAAATAAAAAATAAAATAAACTAAATATCGTGTATATACCTATTATATTTATGTTTCACCGGAAAAGTTCAGCACACGCATTTTTCATACTTGACATCATATCAGTAGCTAATGTAATGTAATCAGGAAATCTGTAAAAAATAAAATATTTTTACAAGTTTCCTATATCTACCGTTTTTAGTCAGCCAACGAACTGAGGCTACGGTCCGAAGCTGTTAGCAGAGGTATAAACTCCCACGTTTCACCTGCTGCAGGCTTAGCATGGGCCGGAGAGAAAAAGTCCCCGGAGACAAAATAACTCATTGCCTCTCACTTCCGCGCGAACGAAGAAGCGAGAGGCAATGAGCATTTTTGTCTTCGGGGACTTTTTCTCTCCGGCCCGTGCTAGGCCTTCTGCTGATTTATGTTTATGTCCCTATGTAACAGGGGAATATTGCCATTACCAGGCACAGTATGTCAAACTGGCGACATTCATAATAATCTGAAGATTTAGTATTCTTCAAATACTTCATTTTATTCAAATACTAGGTGCGCGTCAATTTGACGGGCACTCGCCCCCAATTTGAAATTTATCACGCTAAAATTTTGACTTACATACGCATTATTTATTCCTGAACAATAAATTCGTATATAAGTTTGACGTCAAATTGATGATTACAATAAAGCGGCGAGCCCTTGCAGAAATAGTGCTGCAGTTTTCCCTAAACGGCAAACGCTGTCTTAAAAGAAATAAAGTTTAAAATTAGTAATCTCAATAAAAACTTCAAATGTAAAGCCCCCATCGATCCATAGTAAACGTTCTCACAGGGCCTCTCTCATCTTTCTCAATCAACGACCCATCAGGGGACCACGATTTTTATTGTTTTCCTACCAATTGACACGAGTTTTTTTTAATTTCTTACAAAAAAGACCATAACACGTTAATTAATTTTACAACCTCTTTATTAAAGCTAAGTGCCAGTTTTAGAAAAGTACATTATTTTTATTTTTAATATGCGTTTTTATAGGGTTTAGATTGAGTTTTGTGGTGTTCTATTTTAGATTTAATGTTTATTATATTTATTACTAAGTGTATTACGATAAGGGTTGGTGTTAATAACGCTTCGTAATCGTGATAAAGAGTAAAATTTCGTGTCTGAATTGGACTTTTATAGAGTTTTCACTTTCACTAAAAATCCAACCAACCCTCTAGAAGCCGTGATTCGACAGACACTCATCAGTTTTTCAGTTTATAATATGTGTGTAAGTGGTTATTAGTGGTGAGTACGCTTTGGCTTTCGATTGTAAACAATGCTACCTTCGCCATGGTCAGACCGTGGATGGGTGACCAAAACTTCAGAAGGCACGTTAACCCGATGGCCCCGGTCGCTATTGCGACTGTTTTTACCCACCAACCCGCATTGGTCCAGCGTGGTGGTATTACGGCCCATACTCCTCATGTGTTTCTTCATGAGAAAGGCCTGTGCCCAGCAGTGGGACGTATATAGGCTGAGGACAAAGAAATGTGTTAAATGAACTCAAATACATTGAAGAAAATCAAAATCTCATTTACCATTGCTCTTTGTTCCAACAAAAAAAATCCTCCCTCTAAATTCCTTGTCTAATTATTTTAATTATCTATTCATTTTTGAGGTAAATCCGTGTTTTCACACGCGACAGCATGGCACAGTGTAAGGAATATTTAATTCGTAACATACATTTATATATGTGTATGCATACGTGTCAAAATGTGAGGCTATGACTTTGTATTCAATCGCACGCACCCCATAGTTTGACGAACTTAGGTGTCAAAAACTGAGTGAGTTCGTCATTTATAGGTAATAGGGCCGATTGCACAGTCACAAACTAGACTAAATTAAACTAAATTGTGTATCTATCCTTCTCCAACTTTAAGGCGAAGAGAAGGATAAATATACAGTTTAGATAAGTCTAGTTTGTGGCAACGGAATCGGCTCTATAGAGCAATTTGGGAATTGTTGATTAAGTACATATCCTATGAAATAGGGTGGAATTTGAATTTTGTGAATAAGATGGATGGAAAAATTTGGATTCCTAACTTGTTAGAACAAAAAAAGTGGATTTTTTTTTGTATTTCCGCTGGTTCCGACAGTCTGTGTATTGCTTAAATTATGTTTTATGTGTGACAAATATATGCCTTTCTTTCTTTATTTCTAAACTGAGGCGAATTACTCTACCCCATTATACTATGACAATAAATAATTAACATAATCTGTTGTAGTATTGGATTAGATTAGAGCGACGAGTGGCCTGTAGTGATATGAGGGTTAATTAACTAATGGTATGTCATTTTAAATAAAATAAGGTTTAAGCGTGATTATTTTTGAATTCCGTGGCTGCGATTCTAGTAAAATAAAAATGTTATTGATATAGAACTTTATATACCAGTTTGGGAAATGAAAACGTTATTGGAAGCAGGTAGTCGTTTTGAATTTGAAGACTCATGATTATTCTTGGGTCTTCGAATCAAATCAAATCAAATCAAAAATAATTTTATTTCATAGGCTAAACATAGCACTTAAAATAGAATAGAGAGTGAAATTGAGTGAACAGGCATATGTTCTTCCTCCTAGTTCTTATCTTAGCTCGTCCCATCGGGCGAAATAGGGGTCAAACGTTTGCCAGTAATACTAATACAATTATAAGCTGAGCCGACTGTTGCGATGCCGAGTGACTGGAACGCGGTTTGAAGGTATTACCAATTTTGAGGCCTTAGGTTCGAGGCCTTGATAAGGTTACGTTCTGTGTTTTGGCGGATTTCTCTCCACTATTTAAATACATCAATTAATTGACAAGTGAATCTTTGCGTTAACTCTTTAGCATGTGACTAACTTCATTATTCGTAGTTACAATCGCTTTTAAATAGCCACTGCATTTTAAAACGACCACCAAATTGACTAAGCATGCAGTCCAATATTGCATTAGCACACGATCGAGCTCAAACAGAGAACTGTGTCCAAATAAGGGTGAAATTACCCTCATTTTTACAATATGATATATGGCTGGTAATAACAGCCGAGCTGTAGTTGGAAATCAGACGTGAATGTTTGTGAATGTGTTTATTTCTGTTTTGAAATTGCCATTCGAGCTGCTCGGTGGTAGACTCGTGAATTTGAGTTGAAACTATGTGTTCTCGAATCTACATTCGATGTTATAGCAATATTTTTCTTAACTAATAATAGTTTGTGACAGTGACTAGAGTACATGTTACTAGTAAGAATTGCACCTTATCTAACTTCTTCAGAGATAACGGTGTACGCTAGCTACCTAAAACATAGAGGGAAACGAACTTAGTTATATATAGATTATATATGGAGTTCTCTTTTTGCTAAAAGTGTATTCTGCGACCAACCAATACAACTTATGTAATAAGCCACATAACACCCACACCTACTTAGATATTCTAGTGTGATTAATTTATTTTGTACATTTCATCTTATTCTATTTGTTTTTTTTTTACTTTCATTACACCGTCGTTCTAGCTATTCTCACTTAGCTTACAGTTGACTGCTAGAGAATGCCTTAAAACATTAAGTCCGCCATTGTACTTACATTTGCGCAAAAATAAATAAATAACAGCAAAAAATGTTAAAAGGGACAATCAATCTCTTAACAACTTTTATTGCGAGCGAGTAACAATAGTAGAACCCATATTAGAGTTATGGTAAAGTGTTTGTTTGAGCTTACATTTTTCAAGTTACCGTCCAGTTACGTACCGGTTAATAATAAAATAACGATTATGATTGTTTTGCGTCGCACGCGCCTGTCTAATGGCCGCTATTCCATGTTAGGGAAATATTGACACAAAAAACTTAAATCGGTATTATTAGGGTTAATTGTACCCTTTTATTTTTGTTGTGTATAGTTAAAATCTAGACCAATTGCGTCAATGGAAACGTAAGAATTGCACCTTATATATGACGTCAGCTTGACAGATTGTTAAATTTGCGATAAAAATTCAACGCAATATACATCAGCTGTGCCGCCAGCCGCCATTTTACTAATCCCAGCAACGTGTTTTGGGTTAATTGTCTATCATAAATATGATAATATAGCTTTAGTTAAATTTGAAAATTCGATTATTGGATAAGGTGTCATATCACAACATCATAGGTTTTTACGATTGGTCCTTATTTTAACCTACTGGTCAACGTGGCCACGGATCAAAAAATTGACCTTGAGCAAGGAACCAGAGGTAACCTACCTACTGTCTAGGAAGTTAGTAGTTGATCAGTAGTTTTTTTACAAAGTTACAATAATATTATCTAAAAAAAACTTTACATCATAAAAGAAAGGGCGAGATAGATAGATATCTTGTTTTAATATATTACTGTTTAGCTTTATTAAATTAGAAATTATGCCTTCTAAAAAACTCTACTGATCAACCGTATACTTGTTCGACTGTGTCTACTAATAGTAAAACATGCAAAAGCATAAAAGTGAGCAAAAGCATAAAAGTGAGGTTACTTAAAATAAATAAATAAATAAATGTTAATAAATGTTAAGATTATCCGATTAGTAGTATAAGTTTAAGATATCCAGAATATACGGAAAGAAAGAAAGAAAGAAATAAACTTTATTAAGAACCATGATACATTGAATATAATAATAGATTCGACATGTTGTATACATCACGATACTTAATAGGTATCCACTCAGCATAGTCGATGCATCTGAATAATGCTCCGACGCTGGTCTTCCGTAGATGCCAAGAAAAAAAAAAAAATGACTACATGAATAAATTAGCGCTTCCTCGCCAACAACCTATTGTCCAGGTTGGAGAGACTTTAATTTTATGTAATGTGATGTATATTTTGGATAAATAAATAAATAAATAATAATAAATAATAATTGTACTATTTCTCCGTTGACATTTGGCTACAACAAAACAATGACGCGATAATCACAACAACAATCCAACGTCAAAATTGTAGTCCGACCCCACCCTTTACGCCCATAGAGTCCTTAATAACTCCAATGTCTCTATTAACCCCCCAAATTTTGTTTACTAATAGTATAATGACCTATCGTATAATAGATTGGAAGATTTCCATACTCGATAGCGACCTCCGTTTATCATTTTAATACTGGAAAGTGCCTCCGGGGTATCTCAATGACGTCATTAGGCAGTACGTTTGTTTATAAATACCACGCAACGTTTTCACCCCACGATGATCGAGCATCATTCAAAATCGAACTTATTGTAACTCGCACAAGAACTCTTCCATTACAGATTGGAGTTACGCAACCGCTAAAATAAGCTTGTTGCGTTGAAAATATAAAAAAGGGGACATCAAAAGTTTGACAGACGTGTCGTATTATTAAATTGTGGTAAAATAGCCTAGTAGGAGCAATGATTAGTTACTTTATAACATTGTTAGGTTAAAATGACAGGGCAACGATGACATGAAATGTGTTGTTATAATTTTATTTTGTGCGCGACTGGGTGTGGTGCCATAAAGATTGTTTTTGTGTGTTTAATCACGTGTCGTTGACGCCAGCTGAGTGAGGTTAATGGGAAAATTATTGCTAGTTTAAAAAAAAACTTAGGAATGGGGTAAACTGGACGTGCATTTTTTTACAACGCAAGAGATAAGCTTACTTTCACGGTTCTATATCCGTCTTACTGGTAGGCAGGCTTTCTATTTAGAAACACGTAAAAGTGACACCGTGACACGGTGACTAAGGCCCGTATTACAGAACCAAACTCAAGCGTAGATCTCTGCTTGAGCGCAGTTAAAAAGGGATGGCGCTGTGTGGGATCAATAGCGCCATCCCTCTCTAACAGTGCTCAAGCAGACATCTACGCTTGAGTTTAGTTCCGTAATACGGGCCTAAAAGCTGGTTTCTGGGTACGCACGTCTGTCTGCAAGAGCAACCAGAACCGAGGACAACTTTGATTACAAAGTTTTGGTCACCCATCCTAGGGACAAATGGGGAAGTTACTTTGTTTTTATTGCGACCTCAGCCTATATACGTCCCACTACTGGGCACAGGCCTTCCTCATGGAGAAACACATGAGGAGTATGGGCCGTAACACCACTACGCTGGCCCGATGCGGGTTAGTGGGTATAAACGTGCCTTCCGAAGCACGGAAGAGCTTGAGATCAAAAAGTTTTGGTCACCCATCCACGGCCTGACCATGGCGAAGGTAGCTTTGTTTTCAATAGAAAGCCAAAGCGCACTAACCACTACGCCACCGAGCTCCTCAGTTGTTTTTATTAACAAGCTCCTAACTACCATTATTTTTGTACATATATTAGGTCCTTACCTATGAAATTGGTGTTTTGTATGGAGATTTTGGGGATGTCTGCATTTTCCATACTAACATTTTTTCAGTTTTCTTCACAACGACAAATCCAAAGATAATAATATTTGGCGTGTATCATAAGACAACCTTAAGCGATATGTGTGATATCAAACTTCATAAAAATTATTTATCGTTTTTAAGTGAATGCAAATCAAATGATGTATTCGGGAGGCACTTAAAAAGAGCTGTCTCCGTGACCAATTTTAACACAATTAAACTTACAACAATTTATCAAAATAAATCAAAAGAGCTCAAAAATATATTCTATTTTAAGAGACGGTAATTATTTTTTAAGAATACTCTGAAACTTGATAGATACAGACAAAATACTAAGAGAGAGAAAAAACACCAATTTCATAGGTAAGGATCCAATATTTTAATAAGCCGCTACCACACGACTCAATCAATATGATTATAATTGAAATAAATAAAAGAGTTTTACAAGTATCCCTCCTCTTCACCAACAGTTGAACCTCCTTCCGTTCAAAGACTACGCGGCTGATCGTTCATCTTTACACTATGGGTATATTTTGTCTAAATATATTTCTGATTTCAAGAAAAGACAAAGTAAGTATTTTCTAGTAAATTGGACTTAACTGGCCACACATTGTATTATTGCTTCATATTCTGCTGCTGCGCATGGAAACGTACGGGTACTCAATGGTGACGCACTCGCTACTAAATAAAGTTAATATTGTTCATCCACCCATCCTGTTGAGGTCCACTGCTGGTCATAGGCCTCCCCCTGTGACGGGAGGAAGCCGGGGATAAACGAAAGGCGCTGGATCGTCACTTATATGTGTATATTTTATATAGAAAACTAAGGCACTCTGGAACAAGGTAATTTTAAAAGGTAAATACAAAAACACGGAACACAAATAATTAACAGATAAGTATAAAAATAGGGCTACTTACAATAGTGCCTTCATAATTATCTGGGCATAAAACCATTATAATTTATAATCTTATATTCATAATCATATGATATCTTAATCATCATTATTCATAATAAACATTATTTATGGTAATTTGGATAGAACGTTGGAAACCAAAACAATGAGGAGACAGCACAGACAGACAGCGAATCAAAAACAGAAACAAAGAGAAAATGGCCAGGAAAGAGCGCAGTACAGTAAAGAGTCGCTAATATAGGTATAACGCCTCGTTACACCCCTATAATCTCCACAATGGTCCTGCGCCGCCCGCAAAGAAGGAAAGAGAAGGTTGCTGGAAGTCGCTGGGACTTCCAGCAGCCTTCGCCAGATCGTCGGTCCACCTCGTTGGGGGCCTACCCACGTTGCACCAGAACGTGATCGCCTCTCGAGGACCCCAACGGCCGTAGTTCTACGAGCAATGTGCCCTGCCCACTGCCAGAGTTAAATACGTTAATAAACGTACATTACGTACGTTATACGTAATGAATGACGTCATAATAACAATAATTAATGTGCAAATTATGGGGCAAGAATTATCATAAAACAAATTGAGGGCAAAACATACAACGTGATTGTTAGAGATGTTAGGGGTACGCCCGCAACTATAATTTTATTTCGTATTTTTTTCCATTTTGTTCGCATAATATATTTAGTTTTTAATATAGCACAGGCTACATCTGAAATTGAATAGGTGAGTAAATGTAGGAAACTAGAGAAAAACACTGCTCCCGAAGGATGGATACGGTGAGAACTGACTTTATTGAAAGATAGAAAATAAAAAAGGTATATTAACAGTAAGGAGGTAGTATCAAAAGGTGTGAGGCTCGGTTCTGCACAATTGTCATTATTAATATAACCTGTAATGTGTTTTTGTATGTGAAAAATATGATGAGGTCCAAAATACAGCGAAATTCACTTAAAATTATTAAAATAGACTTTTATTGAAACACAGTACATGCCGTTACAAACGCTTGCAGAGAAGAGAGAGATACAGATTAAAAATATCTATGTCAATAGGCTTTAGCACAGATAAAACAGAATAAAAATAATAGATTATTTAAAGTATTCACCATACACCCGCCCCATTGAAATTACATATTTCAATCGTTAAGATTTAAATAATAAAAAAAAAGAACTAAGAATATGCTTTTGACATATAAAATATCTAAACTATACCAGAAAGTAGAATTAAACAATATATTTATATGTATAGTATAATTAAAGTGTTCTACACATCATTTAGAAAGTGAAAAATGTTATGGACGTCTTATATATCTATATATTACTTATTAACAATATGAAACTTAGGTAATGAACATACCAAATGAAACCACACTATATTTTGGTGACACTAAACATTAGAAATAAATTCTAAATACCATTTTCAACAATAATTGAATGTTGCAATAGGAACAAGCAATTAAAACAAAACTTATGTTTTAGTATTCTTAAATATTTGAAAATTATGTACCTAAGTCAAGTTACAATTGAATTATTTTGTTCAAGTGGTAACGGAACAATTTTGGTAATAGGTCTAGAATATAAACCTGTTTTAGTTTTTACAATAACAGCTCTTATATGATTATCTTTACCTTTATATAATTCAACTACACGACCTAATGGCCAAGACATTGGTGGCTGATTATCATCTTTTAATAATACAATGGAATTTAATATCACATCAGGATTTTTTTTATACCATTTGTACCTCATCTGTAATGTATTCAAATAGTCAGCCTTCCATCGCTTCCAGAAGGTTTGTCGAATTTTACATAACTGTTGATATATATCCAACCTGTTATCAGGAAATTTTGTGAAATCACCTTCTGGGAATGATGTTAGGCTGCTTCCTATTAAAAAATGAGCTGGTGTGAGACACTGCTCTTCACCATCCAAGTCTCTTAGAGGAGTCAATGGTCGACTATTCACAATAGCTTCAATTTGTGTTAAGAGGGTATACAAGTGTTCATAAGAGAGTACAGTATTACCTAATACTCTTTTTAAATGATTTTTTATTAGTTTTACACAGCTTTCCCATATTCCCCCCCAATGAGCTGAATGAGGAATTATAAAACGCCATTCAATGTTTTCTGAAGCTACAAAATCAGAAATTAATTCGAAATCGTTTTTAAACATTTTATACAACTCATGAAGCTCATTTTTAGCCCCATGAAATGTAGTACCATTATCACTCAATATTTTAGCACATTTACCTCTTCTAGAAATGAACCTACGCATTGCATTTAGAAATTCCTTAGTAGTGAGATTTGAAACAAGTTCTATATGAATTGCTTTAGTGCTTAGACACACAAAAAGACATATATAACCTTTAGTAATGATAGGTTTCCTCATGCGGGCTACCTTGACTGACAGTGGACCAGCAAAGTCTATACCTGTGAAAAGAAAAGGTCGAGAGGGTGTTACGCGACATTTTGGCAAATTAGCCATTATTTGTGAAGCAACTTCAGACTTAAACCTGTAACATCGCAAGCACTTGTGTATTAAATGACGCACGGAGTTTCGTCCATTCAGCGGCCATACAAATCTCCGCAAGCTGGATAATGTTGTCTGCGTACCTGCATGCAATAGTCTCTCATGCTCATACCGAATCAATAAGTTAGTGACATGACATCGAGCTGGCAATAGCAAAGGAAATTTTTGCTCAACCGGGATATCTGCATATAGCAAGCGGCCGCCCACGCGCAACATTTTCTCGCCATCTAGAAATATGTTCAGGTATTTTAAAGACTTAGAACCACAACCAAGCTTTGAGGAAACAAAACCATCAATATCCCTTTGAAAATGTACATGCTGCACACATCTAATTATAAAAATGAATGAATTTTTAAGCTCTATACTAGTTAAAAAACCTGTAAGTTTAGATTGATTCATTTTAATATTGTTAGTGAACCTCAACATAAAGGCCACAACTCTCACCAATTTATTCCAATTAGAATAATTTTCAAATAAATCATAAAATTCGTTTTTATTATTTTTATGTGTGAGTAGTGATACATTTGGCTTATCATAAGTTTCAGTGCCTATTGAGTCACTAGGGATCACTTGGGCTGAGTGACGCCATGGTGAGTCAGGCTGTGAAAGCCAGTGGGGCGCCGAGAAACATATCTTGCAGTTGGGAAGCTCCTGTGGTTCCAAACCACGTGAAGAAACATCTGCAGGATTCTCTGAAGATTTTACATGAAACCAATTGTCTTTTAGAGACAAGCTTTGAATTTGAGCAACCCTATTTGACACAAAAACGTCTCGCTTAGCAGGATCATTTTTAATCCAACAAATTGTGATCATGGAGTCAGTCCAATAGAATAAGTTCTCAGAGGGAATACTTAAAATTTTGGAAACAGTGCTCATAAGCTTGGTAAGCAAAAGTGCAGCGCAAAGCTCTAACCTGGGCAGAGTAACATGCTTGAGAGGAGCAACTCGTGTCTTCGCACAGACTAAGTGGACTGTAGTTTTATCAGGATGACTGCAGCGAATATACAAGACACAGCCATATGCCTTCGTGGAGCTGTCTGCGAAGCCATGAAGCTCAACCAACTCTGCATTCGGACTAAGCATAAGACGAGGCACTGAAATAACATTCAAGCATTCAAGATTGGCACAAAATAATTTCCATTTATTCAGAACAGCATCAGATACTTTAGAATCCCAACCAATATTTTCCTTCCAAATATCTTGCATTATTAATTTTGCATAAACTGTTACTGGAGCAATAAAACCTAAGGGATCATATACTTTTGCAATATCTGACAAAATGCTTCGTTTGGTATAATTAGTTGAAGTTGCATATTTAGGGACATGGACTTGAAATTTGTCTGAAGATGGTTCCCATTTTAATCCCAATGTTTTGATAGAAGAGCCTTCTTTATTGTTAAAAGAGAACTGACATTTCTCATGTTTTTCACGAGGAATGTGTGACATTAATTCACAGTTATTAGAATACCACTTATGTAATTCAAATTTGCCTTTACTCAGTAATAATTGCAATTCATTCATAGTATTTAATGCAGAAGAAAGGTCATTTTCACCATGCAAAATGTCATCAACAAAAGTACTGTTAAGTATAGCCTTAGAGGCAGAAGGAAAACTCTCACCTTCATCCTCCACCAATTTTACTAAAGTCCTAGTAGCAAGATAACTGGCAGATGCTGTCCCATATGTAACAGTATTCAACTGAAGACACTTTACATCCTGAGATGGATCATCTCTCCATAAAATACGCTGAAGTGTCTGATACTGAGGTTTCACTCTAATTTGCCTGTACATTTTAGTTATATCAGATACAAATACATAAATATAGGTACGAAACCTAAGAAGTATAGTAAACATATCAGGTTGCACAACAGGACCCACAAGAAGTATGTCATTTAAACTCAAACCAGATGAAGTAGGTTGTGAACCATTGAAAACAATCCTAAGCTTAGTAGTAGAGGAGCTTTCCTTCACTACAGCATGGTGAGGCATATAATATTCTATATCATCATCTTTGTGAGGATTTATATCAATATAATGTGCATGGCCCAACGTAATAAAATCATGTATAAATGCTTTATATTCCTTAAAAAAAATAGGGTTTGTCTGGAATTTCCTTTCCAATGACATAAGACAACGAAAAGCAATATTATAAGAATTACCCAACTTAGGCAGAAGCTCTTCATGAACTGGCAGATCTACATAATATCGTCCATCCTTATCCCTGGATACAGAATCTAGGTACACCTGCTCGCATCTTTTTTCCTGAAATGACAAAATATTATCATTAGGCATCTCTTCTAATTGCCAAAATCTTTTAATATCATTATGAAGGATAGACAAATAACAAGGATTCTTTACACTTGTAACATGTCGACCTGTCACAGACATTTCACCACAAAATATCCATCCAAAAGCAGTGTTTAATAATGTAGGCATATTGGGGCCTAATTCCAGTTTTCCTTCTCTAAGACATTTGGCAAAACACGAAACACCAAGTATCATATCAATCTCCTTAGAGATATTGAAATTAGGGTCAGCTAAATGCAAATGCATAAGAGAGGGCAGTACTTCTTTGGAAACACTTACCAATGGTAAAGGATCAGTAATAAATTCTAATACACCAAATTCTGAACAAAACTTAAAATCAGAACAGTTAGAATGTACAGATAAAGCAACCATTTGCTTTATTTTACATGTATGACCACCCAACCCCACCACAGATTGATTTGCAACTTCAAAATCAACACATTTTAATTTATTAGCAAAGGCAGAGCTAATGTAATTTTTTTGGCTACCTATGTCCAAGAGCACCGTGCAGTCATATTGATTACCTTCACTGTCACATACATATGTTAAGGCAGTTGGCAGAAGGGATACCTGACAAACAGAGGCATTATATTTATGTGTAATTATTGAAGATGTCATTACAATATTTGTGGGGGAATTGATTTGGGGCTCATTATTAGGGGGGCTGCTGGCACTAGTCATATGGCATGCCTGTGAATCAAGGTGCAATATAGTATGATGTTTTTGTAAACATTTTTTACAAACAGTATCTCTTGTACAACTATAAGTATTATGTTTATTTGATAAACATACAAAACATAGCTTAGCATTAATTACAAATGTTTGTCTATCAGCCGATGACAATTTCAAAAACTTAAAACATTTTAAAATGGAATGATTTTTGTTACAATATAAACAACAAATTGACTTACCATGATTTTTGCTGTCCACACCAACATTAGCATGAGCAGTGTTCTTTACAACAGACATATATTTGGTATTAGTCAATGTTTCTTCACGGCAAAGCATATCCAATGCTTGACAGCGCTGCTGAATAAAATTTAGGAATTGTTGCAAACTAGGGAAATCACTGGAATTTCTTTGCAATTCAAAATCACGCAAGGAACTATAATCTATTTTTGTAGACAAAATATGTATTAGAATAATGTCTTCTAGCTTTGAAATATTAAGTGATAATAGTGAATTATAATATTGCATAAAATCATTCATTAATTTCCTTAAAGTATAACTTTTACCATTAACTTTATCCAAAGACAAGATATGTTGTAAATGATAATTAGCTATAAGCACCTTGTTGTCATACCGTGACGTTATAACAGACCATGCCTTCTCGTAGTTTTCGTTAGTACACTCCAAAGTCGTGACCAAAGAAGCGGCTTCACCCACTAAACACGACTTCAAATAGTAGAACTTCTGTACGGGACTAAGATCTTCATTACCGTGCACCATAGTTACATACAAATCCTTGAACGATAGCCAATCTCCATAACTTCCACTGAACTTAGGTAGCGATATTTTAGGAAGATTCGGTTTAAACTGTTGCTCCTGCGTCGTCGACTCACACGCCGGCGACATGGAGCGTCGTTGCATTATTTCTTCACGCCGCTTACGTATTTCAATCAGAAGTTTCTGGCACTTGCATTCAATTTTCGATCCTTCAGTGCTTTCGGCTGAATCCATTGTTTCCAAGTTGAGATTCACGTCCTCCAATCTCGTGAAAAGACTATTTAGTCGTTCAGCAGCAACATCTAGGGATGCGATGGCTTACACGGTGGTAATATCCCCCAGCTCGTTCTCCACAAGTGTTATACGGCCTTTAATGTATCTTCTTGTGTTTACAAGCCTCAACTTTTCTTGTGCAAGTTCGCCATTATTGGCGTCATCGAACCTTTCGCCGCTATGCGCCATTTTTCGAACGCGCGTCACGTAGGCCACGCCACGTCACTATGCTATACGGCCGACAGGCAAATTTTGTTAACACACGCAACAAATGCACTGAAATTTCTTCGTTACTCCGTCGAAGGACCATGAAAAATATGATGAGGTCCAAAATACAGCGAAATTCACTTAAAATTATTAAAATAGACTTTTATTGAAACACAGTACATGCCGTTACAAACGCTTGCAGAGAAGAGAGAGATACAGATTAAAAATATCTATGTCAATAGGCTTTAGCACAGATAAAACAGAATAAAAATAATAGATTATTTAAAGTATTCACCAGTATGGCTAAATGAGGTCTTAAGGAACATAGTGCTCCTTGGACTCTGCCTACCCCTTTGGGGATTACTGGCGTGGTTTTATGTATGTATGTATGTAATATTTTAATAGTGATTACTAAATTAAACATCATATCATGGGCATTCATTCCAAAGTCTTAACTCCTTGAGGGCCAAATAGCTCGATGGTATGAATGGTACAAATAGCATGGTACAAATAGAATGGTACAAATAGCTCATCACTTTAGTACTGTGTCATATTTTCAATGTAAGACATTTTCCTAGACACATCATGTCACTTGCTTCAACATTTCATTCGACAAAGTACTTAAATGGTCATAAATTTAATGCCGAATAGAATATAATAGCCGCGTCGTCGTACATAATAATCACTCGTATTTTCCATCTCATACAGAACGTAATTCAATTTCGGGGCAAAACGCTTATTGTTACACCAACTCTGCTCTGTCTCATTTCGAGTCTAGTTAACCGAGCTTCGAAACATAATTCAGTTAATTTGAACTTTTAGGAAAACAGCTACTTCTACGGTGATGTGCATTTTTCATTATATACTGCTAGGTTCCTACAGAGTGTAGGTCATTGCTGTTCAGTTAGTTGCCTATTCCTAGGCAACTAAGTATACAGCTGCTCATTTATCTCATTTTGACATAATAACATGATAAATAATTTTAAAATGCAACATGAAAGAAAATGATCGGCAATTGTACAATTAATAATTAATTATTCTTACATATAGAAAAATAATTGGAACAATGCATAAAATAATAAATAATGTCAAATATTGGTGGTATAATAGAATTCATCGAATTGACACACTTAATAAAATTTAAATTAGAATTAAAATTAGAAATGTCCTCATAACAATAAAAGATGATTACTTAGTGTAAAGTCAAAAAGAAAAAAATAATAATTTAAATATTTTTTTATAAATAATTCAAAATAAGTATTTGCAGTAATAAGTTTGGGAAGACATGTGACATTGTGATATATTTCTTTTAAATGTAGGTAAAGGTAAGTTCTTAGTTTCATCTCACCTGATGGTAAGTGACGATAAGGCCGAAGGTGGAAGCGAGCTTCACCTGTATTCCTCTATAACTGGAGCTGGCTAGGTATCTTGCCTCTGATTACCGGAACACAACAATGCTTATAAATTGCTGTTATTTCCTAATATTCCACCTATTGTCGATCAACGAGATATGAACGCTATCTAAATTATAAGGGCCACTTGCAGGAAATTTGAAACCAATTTTAAATCTGGATTTTGTCAAATTTTGACATGAGCCATAGTTAAATTGTCAAAAAATGACAAAATCGAGTTTTAAATCTCGGTTTAAATATCCTGCAATTGGGCCTAAATAGGTAAATATATGTATTTAATGTAAATCGCGAATAATTTGCGAATCCTTTACTTTACACTAAGTTCAGTGCTGGCAATTAGTCGCTAGTGTCCCTACAACCTAAGAACCCAATATATCAGGCAAAGTGTAAAATTTATTTAAGATATAATTAAAAACAGTTAAATATAAGCGAATTAAATTCCCTAATATCATAAATAAACTCGGAATCTGAGTAGAAAGGCGTTAATACATACCCGATACACAGTTTTATTTCAATTTCAATGCTATTCCAGTATATTCTTTTTCTTATCTTATTCTCCTTTTTTAGTTCTAATAAAAAACATTTACTTCGTGTTATCAGACCCTTTCCACTCAGACACACTCCAATCGTAGGCTGGGATAAAATTAAATCGTAAATGACGATGGAACCAAAGGACTTGCAACGTGTTAAAACAAAAAGACTTTCAGGGTTGACCATTATTTCAATTATTTTATTTGTTTTATTCGTAATTCATAATGTTTAATCGAATGTAGATGAAAATATAAATATAAATGAAGAATACTTGAGCTATACCTACTTAAATTAAAAGTTTTTCAACATATCCAAATTTTTTGCCTCTATGAGTAGCCAAATGAGACATTTTTGTTTGATAAGGACAATTTTTTTTTCTATTTACTACTGTTATTTACATACATACATACAATCCCGCCTGTAATCCCCGAAGGGGTCGGCAGAGTCCAAGGAGCACTGCGTTCCTTAAGACCACATTTAGCCATACAAAAATTGGGTTTGGTCAGATGGAAAATCGTGAAAAAGTAGTAACAAGTGGCTAGCTCATCGCCTACTCAACCACAGACCTTTTACGACATGCTAGGAAAGAAAAGCAGTTGGCACATTCTTTTTGCGTCCCGGATCAACACTACTGCTATTTATGTAATGATAACCGTTTTATTCAATATTTGTTATGTTAGTATGTTTTAGTTAGTATGCTTAAGTTCGCTCAGAACTTAAGATGAAAGAAAGACAAAAGAATTGGACTGACTGAGCGGTATGAAAGGAGAAGAAAATAAAACTATGCCGTTCTAATGAGAACAGAGGAGAGTGGTAAAGCAGAACATGTTCTGCCGAATCTGAGAGAAAGGCACGGAGAACAAAAATAGAGTAGAATAGACCATACATGTTCTGCACGGAGATGGAGTCATTCGGAGAGCAAGGATATGAGAGATAACATAGATTTGCAGACATATTCTAAGAGAGCATAAATTCTGTACTGAAATTCGAAAGCGTCAGCCCTACAGGCACCAACATTACAGAATTGGGCCTCAGGTGTACCGAGAGCGATATATCGTGATTTTTCTAATCAATAGATCAGGCTGAAGTGATCTTATTGGAAAAAGCAATTTCTTACAAGCCTTACTGTCAGCAGGTGCGCTGTGACATCCTCAGTGATAGGCACTAAACGGAATTGTATACCGGATCAATCTAGTAAGTAGGTAAATCGGGTTTGTCCATAAATAAGGACGGAGTTTGATAAATAATCTAGGAATGGAATGAGATAGAAATAGAGGAGCTAAGTCATAACAAGATCAATAACAGATTATTACATAGCTTACAAAAGCACTATTTTTTATGTTGGTCCTCTGCCTATACGTCTCACTGCTGGGTACAGGTCTTAGAAACAAACAAGCGAGAAGTATAGGCCGTTATACACTGGTCCGTACCGCACTTCCAAAGCACAAAGGCGATCAAGATCAAAAAAAATTTAATTACTCATTCACGGCCTGACAATGGCGAAGGTAGCTTTGTTTTGGATATGAAAAGTCAAATAATATTTTCTTTTAATCATATTACTGATTAAATTAATATTTCTTTCGTCGTTTCCAATTCTTATTGGGTTGCTCAGACTTATGACAGAATTTGATTTTCTTTTACCTTCTATACGTTATTAACTTTAGTAATGTAATTCATTGTGGGTGTTATTTAAACGGTTAGCAAATATTCGAATTTTGGTCAGCAAAAAAATACAATTTATCAGCTAAAATAACTAATTGGTCAGCAACTTATGGGCAGCAGATATTTCTAATTTATCAGCAAATATGTTTGCTGTCCAACGGAATTTTCGGCTGACCTGTTTGTTGCTGACCAAAAATAATTAAATAGCTGCCCAATTATTTACTTCCCATTTATTATCATTATTAACTCACTCCCTTCACACAATCTAACTTACTTTTCCTATGTCATGCACGAATCAATGCATATTGAAGTTTAAATACTGGAGTATTTTAGTGGGTGAGCTAAAGAAGCTTGAAGAAAATTCCCATATAGCCCTGTTTTTCGTTATTACTTTGTTTTTCTGCAGCAGTTGCCCTCGCCAAATTTACTAATTACTAAACGCCATTTATCCAGTACATTCAATTGGATATTTAGATGCGTTAGTGCAATAGTTCAGTATTAGCTGATCTCAGACTTGTGGAGGGTCATGTCCTCAGCCTATATACATCCCACTGCTGGGCACAGACCTTCCTCATGGAGAAACACATGAGGAGTAAATAAATAAATAAATAAATATCTTCAGACATTCATACCTCAACTGGCCCATACTAGACAACAAATGCCTGTGTTATGGATACCAGATGACGGACAAATATATTTAATAGATAAATACATATAAATATTCAGAATATAATATATATAAACATCCAAGACCGAAGAACAAATGCCTGTTCACACAAACATTTGCCCCCACCGGGGATCGAACCCAGAACCTCTCGAGATGGCGACGCCTTGAAACCGGTGTACAGACCAATCGACCACGGAGGTTGCCTATGGTTGGAGTATGGGCCATAATACCACCACGCTGGCCCAATGCGGCCAGCGTGGTGGTAGAACCAGTCGCAATAGTTACCGGGACCATCGGCTTCACGTGCCTTCCGAAGCATGGAGGAGCTTGAGATCACAAAGTTTTGGTCACCCATCCACAGCCTGACGGCCTGACCGTGGCGAAGGTAGCTTTGTTTTCAATCGAAAGCCAAAGCATACCACTACGCCACCGAGCTCTTATGGAGGGTATGGAAACTTAAAAATATTTGGCATAGATTTGAATTACTTCTGGAATACGTATTCGCTCCGTCCTACAATATGGGTTTCTTCATGAGTAATTATGAGAGACGTAAAAAAGCAGACGTAAAAAAGGCAGGCAGCAGCAAAAAAGCAAGCTAACCTAACCAGGTGGGGGTGGCTAGTGTACTGTTCTCTGTAGCTCTCTCTGCAAATGGACTTTTTTGCTGCTTATTGATTACATCTGAAGTAATGAGGATTTCAATGAAGCACCGGTTTCAGTTCGTTAGTATTGGCGCTAATCATTGTCAGTTTGTCGTCGCATCCTGATATCCCTAATGAGTTGACTTCCCGGGGATTTGTTATGATCAGGCTAATTGCTCGCTTCCCGGTTGAGGTTCGTTCCTTCCTCATTAGTGCGCGCGCGCATGTGACGTCACTAAAAACAAATGACATGACTATGCCAGTTTGTGTCACAATTCTCGTGATACGGCATCCTAAAGCGTGCAAAATTTGAACTTGTCCTTGGAAAAGAACTTCTAATTATATTTACACTGCAATTTTAAAAGTGTAATATTGTGAGAAGAAAA
The DNA here is from genome assembly GCA_910589355.1 of Parapoynx stratiotata. NCBI lineage: Eukaryota > Metazoa > Arthropoda > Insecta > Lepidoptera > Crambidae > Parapoynx > Parapoynx stratiotata. The sequence continues at coordinate 15,580,830 of OU342461.1, forward strand.
TAAAATCAAATGATGTGGCACAATAACATACATTAGTGAAGCCCGCCCAGCAGTGGATAATTGTGCAGTAATAATAATGATGATAAAAATTATAATTATTAGATAAGTTACTTACAAATAAGTTTTGGGCAAGGAGTCCGTATTGTGTCCGATGAATCAAAAATAGATAAAAAAAAACATTCTACGATTCAAAATTGTATGAAAACTGATTATGCTATTTAATTTTAAGCTGATGTTATTTTATATTTCATTTATTACGCTTAATTTTAATGTAAATAACAGGGGAAGACAACGATGATGAGCAATTTATCAGCAAAACTGCGAAGTTGAATATTTCCCTGCAAACTGTTCGTATTCCGCCGCGGAAGGCAGATTGACTGGCTAATACATAAAGATGGCGTTCAAAGGATACCGAAATTGAATATGGCTCATGACCGATAAGCTGGCGTACTAAGTCATAAGCGTTTCATTAATTTTATTTAGAACAACATTTCAATATAGTAAACAAAGCAAACCTGAGTCTCTGTTTTCGTTCCATTAGCCGTGTGGTAGCGGCTCATTTTAAGAATACCAACCCATCTCTTCCCTTGGGTGTCGTAAAAGGCGACTAAATGATTTTGAACTGCACAACATCCAATAGCTTATAGCGGCGACAGGCTCACCACCTGCCACGCTGAGTGCAGTCACTGCTTGGTGAAGCGCGGACTGTGGCAGTGGGCTGTGCCTAGTCGCTGACTAACCCTTAGGGGATAATAGTCGTGATTATATGTATGTATGTAATATTTAGTTTGCATGTTCCACCTTAGACCACATCGTCGCATCCTATTCCTATCAAGCGACCTTGTGGTCCAACGCACTGTCAGAACACATATTAATATTATCATCACGCCTCTATCCCCGAAGGGATACACAGAGGTGTTAAAAACCAAATATCACCAGAAAAAAAAATGAATAAATAACTCTGCAATAGTTAGATCATTATGTTAAAGACCTCCTAGCTACCATAGTTTTAAACTTGCTTTGTTTCCAAATAGGTGTCATAATTACGTTCTTGTCAGTTTAAATTTACGTCGGTTAGAGAGTTAAAGTAGTAAGTTTATTTTTCTTTTACTCGTACATTTTTATTAATTGCAGGCCATCATACTTTTCAATGTGGATAAACAAATTGGAAAATTTGATCTTTGTCACGTTTTGCTTGATCTGTATTGCTTATTTTATTCATGTACAATGACTATAACTGTATTTTTGCCCACCACATAACGATTAAGATGAATGACTAAAATGAAGAATTACGTATTTTTGAAGTCGCCTAAAACTCGCTTGTTTCTCATGCCTTATGCCATTTAAAGATGCTAAAGGCTTTACGAAACTTAAATTCAAAATCTTTGAGATTCAAATCGGCAGAAACCCGTTTAGGCCAAGCCTGTGGGATTTCAAAGGAGTTCAACATCTTTTACCATATCTATTATTTGAAGCATGCTGTATTTATAATATTTGCTTCTATTTGCTCGTTTCTTTACAGGCACATGTTGATATTATTCTTGTAAACATAGTTTGTCAACAATATAGTCTATCAGTTAGGTACTGCAGGTTTATTTTTATAAGAAGCACAACAATTGATTCAGGTACAACAATACAAAATATTTGATATCTTAAAAATTTTATAAATGATTACAATAACTACGCATTATGTTTTGTTTAGATCACTTTCATCAAGTTTTTAGTTTCATCAGTTTCTGTGGTTGTTTGAGTAATTCATTTGTTAACCAATATCAATCTTCTTCTTTATAATTTATCCTAAATAATTAAAACCAATCAAAAACTATTAAAAACTTAATTTATATATCCTTATTAGTGTTACTAATGAGGTTTTATATATATTATAATTAAGTTGATGATAATAAATACTACAATATATCTATATGCAAAATATTTCTTTGTTTCACGAGAAATTGAGAATTTCTTTCAATTTTGAATTTTCACTACCACTCGGATATTTCTTGCAACACATTACAATTGAATACGTTCCTGCTATTAGCGTATATCAAGAGAGCTGTACTTGCTAAGCCTCCCATGCCATGAAAAAGAAACACAAAAAAATTAAAATCATAATACATCACACGCCTCTCGTGTGTTGTAAAGCGCGGTGCACACAGTAAACATTTCATAAAAATAAACACTTAGGTAATGGAAATCGTACGCAGAGCTCCCGGCTCGGAATAATGTGAAAAAGTAAACCGGGCGTGGAACGACCCCCACGGGACCCTGAATCGGTTATTTGCCCGTGGATTGTTTTGAATATGGCACAGTGTTGATTGTGTCCATGTACCAGTAGATGTGGCAATAGTTTTGGTGGGTTACGAGGACGGTTTTTGCAGTAAGCTTGGAATTGCCGCAATATTCTTTAGAATGTGGGTTTTGAAAAGTCTATTGGGATGTTGTGAGATGGTAGATGTAGAGGATTATATCTAATTAAAAATATAGAATTATGTAGATTTTTTCAAAGAAATTTGTATTCAAGTATTCAGTTCTTACGAGTAGGTACTAAATAGAACGTACTTTGAAATAAAAAAATTATGACCAAACAGTGACTTTTATTTTGAGATTTTTTATTTCAGTTACAGAATTTAATTATATTTTCTTCGTACAACTTCGCTCTACCTAATACCTAAGAATGGTGTTAACTAAATACGTTACCTTTATTAAATCTTCTTTTTTTATAGAAGGATTCTTTACAATCGATCTATGAGCTTTTATGTAATTTTATTTGTGAAATTTTAACACTACTCAATATTGATTCCATTTTGATGCAATGTATTTACAAAAATATAAATACTGTATAATAATATTTTTTAGATTTATTATACAAATCATATCCATTTTTTCCATATCCAAAGAACACGCAATCGGCGAGCACGGGTACCGGTGTGTCATATTTAATTCATAGACAACTACGCACTAACGGTCGCGTGCGTGTACCCCTAGCTTTACTTTAAACCAGTAACTTTTATAGTCTTTGAATTTGGAATTCACTTGACGAAAAAGCTAAGGTATCATAGACAGGATATTCGTCAGTGTATTCTCTAAGGTATACATAATATTCTTTCTCTTAATTTTTATGCGGAAAGCAGCGCATGAGTGGTGGTTCAATGTTCTGTAACTAGTACAATAATATATAGGCAACCGCTTACTATCAGACGAAACGTACTCTTTTTGCCTCTCTTGGCGAATAAAAAACTAACATAAGGTATGCTAGTTTTTTATATGTGCTAGGGTACATCATACTTCCTTCGTGGTGTGTGGGAAGGCATTCTGCACCCTCAGCGAAAAGGGAAGATCTATATATTAATCTACTACGTACTTTTCGATGATCAACCATTTCTCGGTTACTTGATGACGTAGCGCGCTATGACGTGACCGCTCCATCTATTTCGTGTTTTTATATTTATAGGTATGTCCTGTTCCTAACTGCTGACGGGAATAGTTTATGTAATCCTTGAAAGGATTGTATTTGCTTATGTTCTTCTACGACTCTATCACAGACAAGCAAATACACTGTATTCAATAGGTATACCGTCTATTCTGGATATAGAAATAAAAGGGAGTACTGAGTCGTCTATAAAGTACGTAAGATTTATATAAGGATTGGATTATTTTTCGTTCACCTTCGGGATGGTGCGACCAAGTGAAAGACTCGTCTTCCTCCAAACTCGACACAGCTTAAGAGATGCGCTGGTCTGAAGCCGCATCAGACCAGCCGAAGGCAGATCAGCCGCTCCAGATGCAACTCTCCTGCTGAATACATCCACAATCCTCAGATGTGAAGGATTTTTTTACAGACAAGCAAGCATTTGGCCTTCATCTCACCGGATGGTAAGTGATGATAAGTCCGAGGGTGGAAGCTAGTTCGATCTGTATTCGTCAACAACTGAGAAACTGGCTATCTTACCTCTTAATGTCGGAACACAATGTTTGAGTGATTAAATTGCTTGCTTATTAGCCAGTGATTAAATTCCCCGCCTACAACAAAACCATAGGTATTCAATCTTATTCTTCATTCAAACAATATCTACCCCAAATTGAATCGGAACGTGATAATAAATAACTTTAATTTCATGCATTACTCCCCGTAGGCACAGCGTTCGGATTACTCGCCGTATTCGTATAATATTTACATAAAAAATTCTTCTCCCAAACATTTATCCTTACGATTTGCGAAGATTAAACCTTATTAACATAGCCGGAAAGCTTATGAATTTCTATACGTTGACCTGTCATTGAGTCGACTGCCTGTAATGGCGGTACACGATTCAATGAATAAATGTTAGATTTTCAAAATTTTTACAGGTAATTAAGTTAAAATTTAAATTGCGCTGAATCACGTGTATGAAATGGACAAAAACTAAATAAAATGATAAACGAAAAAATAAACCACACACAAATTTAAAGACACAGAAACAGAATGGAATTAAAATGATATAAATAAGAAATGATGTAAATAAAACTTCTAAGCCTCTGCCTTGAGTCTTCTTTTTCCCATTTTTATTTGTGGTCGGCGCAACATCCAACAACAGTCTTCCACTCTCTCTCTCCCTTCTTTGCCATTTCGCCACTCACTTCTTTCCTCAATATTTCAACATTCATACAGTTCATCCATCTTTTTCTTTCGTCTTCCTTTGCCAACACACCAACTTTCATGCCCATTACTTTCCTGGTAACATGTTCTCTCTAAATAATAAATGGTTCGTTTTCCTCTAAATTTTTCAGAAATCGGGGCTGCTTTCAGACTTTTTATAATTCCTCTATCCGTCCTATCGTTTCTGGCTACATATCTTCTCAAACTACGCATTTCAGCGACATGCAATCTTTGTTTAACCGCTCCCTCTCCATTTCAGTAAATGCACAATTATTTTCCCTAAAAGTCAAGAGATTCAAGTATTTAAGATTTTCCGACCATTCTTAAAAACCGCATCAATCAAAAGTACGCCAAAAAACCGGTACACAACCGGAGCGGACGAAGCTACGGTTAGTCCAATTTTCCTTATTGTTTTAATTAACCCCGCACTAACCTGGGCCATTTTTGCAGTCCCGCATCGCTCGTGCAGATTGATTAAAAGTCTATGGCCCATGCTTTAGGACGCAGGTCCAATGTACCACGATATTAAGTTTAATAAAATATATATTGAATCAAATCACATAGATTTTCAGTTTGACGTTGCTTTGACGAATCTCTAGCGATACTTTGTCAAATGCATTTTGTGAAGACAGGGGGCCCATGGACAAAATACAGTTACCATAAAAAGATGTAACGTAATAAATTGTTATGTAAAACGAAAAGTCAATGTAAAGGCAAAATAAGAGAACACTCATTTTCGGATAGTACTTACGTGAATAGTTGTAGTGAATAAAACTGTAATTTACAAAATCCAAGCAAATTTCACTAAGCAGATCAACTATTTCAGAAGCGTCGCTTAACAAATTCGTTGTATAAAAATATTCCTACACAGATGGTATGATAAAAAACTATATCTTATTTTTATGAACGATTTATCGATGAAATTGTCAAATACGTTATAAGTCTAGAGTAATTCTAGTGTTTTGCATTGTATGAATTGACATCTCGTAGCAACACATAAACGCGTGGCAAAACCCTTCCAGCCGCTAGTTTTACAAACAGTTCCATTAGATGGTTATGTAGACCGTAAAGTATCGTAAGTCGTTTATAAGTGGACACGCACCCAACCCATGTACAGCTGAAGCAACCTCTAATTTATGGTTGAGGTGGGCGCTCGGCCCGCTAGTTACAGCAGCTGCTAATCAGACAGACATGGGCAGTAATGTCTACTTTATCTAGGCTACCCAGGTAGACATGTTTGAGGTCTGCATCGAATACTTTTTTATACTTCGAATCTTAAACAACCAGGTCTTACTCTTATAGAGACTGCTGTCTTAAGCGAGCGCGCGTTACAATCGCACAGTCAGTCAATGAATATGGCGTCTAAATCAAGAGGTTATCTGGGTCAAATTCTAACACTAACTCTGAAAATATTATATATGATAGATGTCATAACCACATTTATCACTGCACTGCTAGCCATTATTACTTATAATCACATCACTTTATAGATGTTTTCATTGCGGGTTTTAGAAGAACGGCGTGTTTAAAAGAACCAAGTATGTGCGAGTAATGTGTCTGCTGTTTTAACTGGCCGTGGTCTCCACTAATTATAAGTTAAGTCGATAGATTGATTGGCATCGTGCGATTTAAGTATTGTAATAATTTAAACATAAATTAGGTATTTTCAAGAGAAGAAGAGTTTGCATAGGTACTCTAATTCAGCCCACATTGAAGCTTTATGAGATTAAGCCAAAATGCAGTCAAAAATCTTTTAATATTAGGTCCTTACCTATGAAATTGGTGTTTTGTATAGAGATTTTGGGGATGTCTGCATTTTACATACTAACATTTTATCAGTTTTCTTCACAACGACAAATCCAGAGATAATAATATTTGGCATGTATCATTAGACAAGCTTTAGCAATATGTGTGTGAACACGCTTGATAAAAATTATTCATCGTTTTTATGTTAATGCAAATCAAATGATGTATTCGGGAGGCAGTTAAAAATAATTGTCTTTGTTAGACACAAACACAATTAAACATACAAAAAATTATCAAATTAAATAATACGAGCTCAAATATATGGTCTATTTTTAGAAGAGGCAAATTGCTAAGACAGAATAAAAACACCAATTTCATAGGTAAGGACCCAATATTCACTCATAATTGATAGGAAAAACTTGCCGAGATCTGAAAATGAATACATCACTGCGATAGTTAAGAAGCAAAATTGGCTTCATATTACAAGAATGTTGGTGTGGCGGAGTTTTCTATGCCTGGGTTCTATTTATACTAGAGGGTATAGTTATTTTGTTCTGTAGAGTATCTGCTATATGTGTGTTTTAACTTTAAAGGTATATAGGAGATTATCAATAGCGACATAGTAACACGTAATTCTCATCTGACAATATGTAGGTAGGTAAGTTCAATCGGGTATGAAGTTCTACTGTGTGAGTCGATACAAACGTGACCGGAGCCCAAAGGACCCCGGGAGGATGCGCCTCCATCCCCACCATCCTCATCCTTACGCCACCTTTTAATTCTACTGTTCAACTACGGAATTATCGTCTCACATAATAGGTTATAATATGGAACAAACTCACCGGGATTCTGTTAACAGCCAGATCAGACTACTCGCCTGATCTGTCTCGTTTTATGGTTCTCGCTCCACCGGTCTTTTCTTCTCCTTACCGATTATCTTGCTCCCTAGCTAAGTATTATAAAACTTTTCGTTTCCCTCCCAAACTTTTATCAGACCCCGTTCTCTTGTTCTCTATTCTATCTAACTTTTTTCTTAGTGTTGCCATTTACATAATTCAAATATTTCTACCAAGGTTGCTATTGCATAATCACGCTCGCTACTATTAATTTATTCTTACCAGAGTTATTAAATGAAATGGAAATTAACGAAATTAAACATACCTATTTATTTTGGAATATAATTAATATCAAGTTAAATCGCGGAATTCCGCGACACTCCCGCCGGGCAACAAAGTCACAGAAGAGCGACCAAGTTACGTGTCCACTCGGCAATTTTCTCTCTCGCCCTAACAGCAGCGATCCTCCTGGTGCGATCTATCTCGGGCTTAACTGCTGTGTCCGGTTGAGGTCTACTATCAAGGACATTTGATTTATCTACGCTTTCCGTTACATTATGTTCCTCCTGTTCATAATTCTGAGCAGGAGCTTCTTCAGTTTCTATTATCTCAACACGAGGGTTGTTTACTCCAATTTCAACCTTTTGTAATTCTGGTCTATGCTCGTCTATCAAATCATCTGTAGATTCGTTTCCAACTTCTGCTTCTTCCTCTATAAGATTTCTAACAGGAATATACACATTAAATGAATCGTTCTCAACCGGCACCGATTTATCATCATCTTCAATTTCTAGTGGATACAAATGTGCAATAGAGCGCACAAAGCTACTTTCACCAATCTTCACCTTTGCTACCCTGCATTGACCATCAGCTCCTGTAATCAATTCTGTAATTTTACCAATTTTCCAGTTACTTCTGTTCTTTGACTCACCCTTAACCTGTACTATATCTCCAATACATGGTGTCTTAAAAGATTTTACTCTAGGTTGTTTGTGAGAATGGTTATATCTTTCTCTTAAACTCAATAGGTATTGGTTCACAAACATGCTTTTAAATTCTTCAAGAATAATTTGTCCTTTTCTCCAACCTTCAACTAAATCTTTTTTTGTTGTAGTCCAATTTTGAGAGAGATCCTTTTCAGACATTTCTGTAACTATACATTTCCCAAGTGTTAAGAAATCGCATGGTCTTAATACGGTTTCAAGCTCTGAACCTATATTTGTCAATGGTCTAGTATTTATAACCGCTTCAATTTCTTTAGCCACAGTAATCAACTGACCGTCCCTGAGCATATGCTTATCTAATGTCCTTTTAAGGCAGTTCTTCACAAGTCCAACCAATCTTTCATAAAAACCACCATGCCATGGTGCTAATTGAGGAATAAACTTCCATTTGATTTGGTTCTGTATGCAGAAAGAATCAGATAATACTTCAGATGTCAATTTAAATTGTGTACCGTTATCTGAAACAATAACCTGTGGTACTCCTCTACAGGATATAAATCTTCTTAGTGCAAGTAAACATTCCTCAGCTGTAAGGTCTTGAACAACTTCTAAATGAACAGCTCTTACTGCTAAACATGTAAATAAGCATATCCAGCGTTTAGCTCTGTCCACTCCTGTGTTTACAAAAATTGGTCCAAGGTAGTCCACTCCTGTAAATGTGAATGCTGCGCTGTAGTTCACTCTTTCTGGTGGCAATGATGGAGGATTAGGTAGTTGGTACGGACCACTAATATGTTTCTGACATTGTATACACTTAGTGATAATTTTCTTAACTTGAGCTCGACCTTGCGGAATCCAATACTTTTGTCTTATTAAACTAAGTGTATGTGTTGTACCCACATGGTAGTTCTTTTCATGAGTTACCATAATCAAATCATTTGTAAATTTGCAGTCTTTTGGGATCAGTATGGGATGCTTCATGTCATATGTCCAACAGGTGTTTGACATTCGTCCTTTGCATCTAAGTATGCCATCAATATCTAAAAATAGTCCTAAGTTCCTCTTAAGGTGAGTTTCTTTTCCTTTCACTTCTTCTGGAAAGTGCATTTTCTGTAATATTTTTATCTCGCCTAAGTGTTCTTGTGTCCTGTGACCATCTTTCTCTTCTTGTACAACCACACTGTGTTTCTTATGTTTTTCTTTCTCATGATGATCCATAGCAATCGTTTGATCAGGATAATTATTATCCTGACCCTCCTCTGCAACAAAAAATGATTTGTGGTAGTCCAAAGACCTTGACTTTGGCCATTTCGCTTCATTGCTTAATAAAAATTCTGGTCCATTGTACCACAGCTTTTTCTTTTTAAGCCATAATTCAGGTCTGGTGGCTAAGTCAGCAGGATTTTCATTTGTGTTAATATAATTAGATTGTATCTCTTTGTGCTGTTTAATTTCATCGATTCTTCTTGTTACAAATGGTGGTAACAACTTGTTTGATCTCATCCAGCTTAAAACAATAAGACTGTCTGTCCATAAATATTGATTTTCGATTTCTATTGCCATACTTTTTTTAACATAATTTAACAGTCTACATCCAATAAGACATCCAAGCAGTTCTAGTTTAGGTATCTTTAAAGCATCCTTTTCTTCTAGTGGTGTCACCCTAGACTTTGCCATTACAAATGCTGTTTTTATTTCCTTTACACTACTGACTCTCAGATATACAACGGCAGCATAAGCATTCTTCGAAGCATCTGTGAAACAATGTAATTCCAATTTATTTCCTTCTTCTAAACCAAAATATCGAGGTACTTCTACTGCTTTAATTAATTTCAGGTTTTCTGTTATTTCTTCCCATGTATGGGTTAAATCATCTGGTATGATTTCGTCCCATTTTAATTTTCTCTTACAAAGTTCTTGAAATAAAATTTTGGCTGATAAAATCAGTGGAGCAACAAATCCGCATGGATCATAAATCCGAGCCAGTGTTCTTAAGACTTCTTTTCTTGTCTTTGGATTTTCTTTTAGTGTGTTTTCAACATACTTAAGATGTAGCATATCATTTTTCAGACTCCATAATAAGCCAAGGACTTTTACTTCATTTTTCTCTTTTGATTGTTTATAATTGGGGATAGATTGTAAGAATTCCTTACTATTGGATGTCCATTCTCTAATGTTCATTGACAATTCTTCAAATACATTATTTGTCCGGTTATACAGTTCAATGGCTTTGTCTATTGTGTATGCACCAGTCACCAAATTATCTACATAACATCTATCAGCAATATCTTTTAATAATGAAGTGTCTTTCTGTGACATATGGTGTCTGATAGATGCAGTTAGTAAAAATGGACTTGATATTATACCAAATGGTGAATTGAAAGTGAAATTCTGGTGAATCTTAAATGTATAATGTTATCATCTGTTGGTTCTTTTTTAATATCTCTTAGCCACAGAAATCTAGTAACTTCCCTGTCTTCCTTTTGAAGGCCAACTTGAAGAAATGCTTTTTCAACATCTGCAGTTATACCAGTTCTGTGTAGTCTAAATTTGATGAGAAGTGCAGTTAAATCTTCAAGCATTGATGGTCCTTTGTATAGACACTCGTTCAAACTCTTTTCCTCTTTTGTTTTTGAAGATGCATCATATACTAGCCTTCCTCGTTTTCCTTCTTGCTTAACCATATGATGAGGTAAGTAATGTATTGGTGGTGAACTTTGCTGGTAAAGATTTGCAGGTTTATCTACTATTTCAATAATGTTTGCCTTTAATTGTTCTTGCAATATTAAGTCATACTCATAAATCATATTGATGTCAAGTCTTTTCAAGAGTCCTTTAAGTCGACCAAACGCCAGTCCATAATTTGTTGGAAGTTCTGGTGGATACTGTACCCAAGGCCACTTAACTTGGTACCTTCCATCTTCTAACTTTACTGTTTTATTGAAATGTTCAACTGCTTCCTCTTCTCTAGATGCTTTTGGAGAATCTGTAATTCCAATTCCTTCTAATGACCACAGAAACTTTACATCAACACTGCGAAGTGGAAGATCAGGTTCAGTAAAGTATGGACAGGCATGACATTGACAAAAGGTAACAACTGACAATGCATTTTCTTCTTTATTTGTTTCTATAAAACCAGAAGGCATCCATCCAAAATCTGTGTTAATCAAATAAAGATTGTTTTCTAATTGAATTTTTTCCTCTCTTATGAATGAGAAGTAATAATCATTCCCGATCAATAAATCAATATCATTTGTACTACAATCATCAGCTAAAATATCAATATAATCATGTGATATGACATCTGGTGCTGACAGCTCGTTTGTAATAAATGGAACAATATTTACTCTAATTTCTTTCTTTATTCCTCTTTTTGTAAAAATCTTAATTTGTGAAGCTGGGCTTTTAATTTCTTTAGGTATGTCTAAACCAAAAGTATAAATCAATAACAGATCTTCTGTTTCAATTTTCAAATTTAAAATATTAGCTAGTTTGGCAGTGATGTAGCTTCGTTGACTACCACTGTCTAGCAACACCCGGCATTGTTTTGTTTCTCCTCCATTTGCTTGCACCTTTGTTGTTGCTGTCTGTAAAAAGGATTTACTACTTATATTAAAATTGTAGGTTTTCTCATTCCGCTTTGATTGAATAGGTAAATTAAATTTCCTACCACTCTTCTTCATACATAATGCACTATTATGCATTTCTTTGCAGTGGTAACATCTGATATTCTCTGAGCAGTTGCTTCTCAAATGACCTTCCTTAAAACATAGAAAGCATCTTTTCCCTAATTTCATCCGTCTTTCTTTTACACCTTTAACAACTCTACACTGATCATTGTAATGAGCTCCTTCACAGAAAACGCAACTCTTTCTTCTTCTCTTTTCTTCAGTGTTTATAGTTGGTTCAGACATTTGTTTATGCTTTAGAGAATGAATACCAGTATTTGTCCTATTGTTCTTTGTCTTCTGGTAAGGTTGTTCAAATCTGCCCACCCAGGGTTTCTTGTTACCAATCTGTACATGGAGAGCTTCAGTAGAAGTGCTAGGTTTAGTATCACTTTGTAAGTCCATCGTGTAAGAACACTCCATTGCTTTAATAATTCTTTCTATACCATCCAACATGTCCTTAGGTGTTGAATCCGACCCTTTGAGTACATTCAACTCGTACAATACCTTTTCTGGGAACTTCCCCATCAGGAGGACTCTTATGTGATTTCCTTCAGTGTTTTCACCCAAAGAATTTAGTATCCTTAGGTGACGCTGGATGCAATTTAATGTTGTTCTGCAGTCTGCTGCTGTATTGGTAGCTCTATATATTTTATTTAGTGCTTCATAATGGGCATCTATTACCTTGTTTTTACTACCAAAGTTATGATGAAGCATTTGTAAAGCAATTTGGTAATTTTCATTTGTGGTAGATAACCCTTTGATTATACCCAACGCTTGTCCTTCTAGGCAATTGTACAAATAAGCCAGCTTTTCTACATCCTTAAGTTCCCTTGAATTTATAGCAGAATCAAAACGATCCCAAAATTCCGAAAATTCAGTTATTTGACCATTAAATTTTGGCAAATCTAGTAAAGGTAATTTTAATGAAGTTGGTTGGCCCTCGTGGTTCTTGTTTTTATGTATTGTCATTTCTGTGTTAACATTAATGAGAACTTCTTCAGCCCTGCTCTGCATGTCTATGCATGCAGTAATTAAATCACTGTTTAAATTTTTTACTTTTATGTAATTACTAAAATCTGTTTTTAAATTTTCTAGATTTAAATTCAATGCAATCTGTAATCTCACTATATCATTCAAGATGATTTCTTGATCAGCAAATAAAGTTTTACTCTTATCTTCTAGAGTAGATAACTTTTTCAAATGCATTTGCAAACGCGATTCAAGTATATGCTCCATTTTTGTATCAACTGAAAAGAACAATCATCGTTTTAATATTAAATAGTCAGTCATCACCAACTTGAAGAAGTTTTATGTGCAACCAAGTATTGCCTAGAGCTCTGCTCAACTCAACCCCTTGCGGGATAGCGAGCGTGACTATACGTATGCATATAAGTATCATAAACTTTTCTCTTAAATTGCATTGTTAGTTTACTCAAAGTAAATAGAATAAATTTATTCACCTTCAATAATGATGGTTACAACTGATTTCTTGTTATAACTTTATACAACAAAGTAACATACCAAAGTATATACCACGTCGACCACTTGTGGTATTGATGGATAAATCCAAGATCTTCTCTTCTTTCTCACTTTATTTACTAGAAAACTTTAATTTTCACACGAACAAACTCAACTTAAGTATGTGCAAGAAAATAAACGTTTCTGTGAAAATTTTCTTTCATTATGTTGGCACTTTGTAGCGAAGAAGCGCCAATCGGAATACGAAGCGAGCGTAATTAGCAAACCCTTGGAAAATAAACCGTAACGCTATTAAAATAAGGATGTTACTCCTTACCGGAATAGAAATGAACGTTATTTTTACTTTCCTGCGACGGTAAAGCAAAGGACAAAGCCCATACAGCCAATTCTTGAGTTATTTTTTTAAAAATATACTTTTTCTAACTTTATGTATTATACTTTACACTATTTCTTTACAACATATAAAAGTGGAAAATGCGAACGACAACGAACGAAAATACAAAAATACTCGTTTGGATACATGGGAAAAAATTTATGAATTAAAATTACTATGTTTACGCCATTAAGTTTCTCCATATACCTTATTCTTTTTGTGGAATGATCATATTGTAATGCTTTTCTTTAAAAAAATTCGCAATTGAGCTTTACACACGCAAACGCTTGCCCATGCATTTTTTCTATTTCAAAACTCAACGCAAAGGTACGCATATATTCTGCACTACGCAACGAGCAACCGCTTCTCCTTCTTGCCAGCAGCCAGAATAGGTAGCTTCTTTCTACAACAGTTTTCTATTACGTTCTTTCTTGTTTCCCAAACATTCAACGAACGTCAAACAATTCTTTCTAGAACGAAGTCAAACAATCCCTTCTAGTGGGAGTTCTTTCTTTGTAATCAATGATGTTCATTCTTCTAAAACACCATTCTTTCATTACACAATTCTTGCCCTACAGACACAGATGGGTCTACACTGAATAACCCCATGCAAGCAACAACCGCTTTCTCGGTGCAACAGGGTGTGCAACAAATAAGTGCATGCCCTCTTTTGATCCACCCGTCCTCCTCAACAAGAAGGCACGGGCGTCCGTATCGTGGACCCACTGCCCCAGCGCACATGGGTGTTCCGCGCAACAAGTAGGTCTAGAACTGCAGTGATACGTGGTCCACAACACGAGTTCCAGTGTACCAATTGCCTGAGAGTTACACAACAAACTCTCCGACGAGTTCGTTATGGCCAACTGGTGTGGTGGTACGGTTCCACTGTTCTACTCTCAGTGTCGCCGCGGGGAATAAATCCAGTGCCCCAGCCCACGGGGTGCGCCCAACCACGTGAACCTTTACTGTGCCTCTTTCTATATTCTAGTTGTAGAAAAAATCTAACTTGTCGTTGTTTGGCAACAAAATAATTTGATACGCAAATTCTACGCACGCACGTTATTTTTTATCCTATTAAAACAATCGGTATCATTTCTGGCAGAATAACGCGTACTCTCTTTGCCTTTTCTTTTCTTTGACGCAAGTGCACAGATTAGTGAATCAAATTTCACCATATGAAATTCTATGTTATCTATGTACGCTATTTGTAAATCCAACTTATTTTACGTTACGCTATGCGTGATTTTATTTCTAGTTACGCAAACAAATACGCTAATTATACAAACAAATGAATGTTCTGATATACGCATTACGCAATCTACGCATTGCTCACAACACACAGAATTCACCTCATAATGGATGTTTATACGAGAGATTCGAGAGACCTCCCGACAAAAAAGCAAAATGCGTTCTTGTACACATATTAAAATATATATGGCAACCGTTAAACATACAATTCCTATTATTCAATTATCATGAAGACCAGTTTTCTTTTCCAACAGCACCTCCACCAAATTTTGTGGCGGAGTTTTCTATGCCTGGGTTCTATTTATACTAGAGGGTATAGTTATTTTGTTCTGTAGAGTATCTGCTATATGTGTGTTTTAACTTTAAAGGTATATAGGAGATTATCAATAGCGACATAGTAACACGTAATTCTCATCTGACAATATGTAGGTAGGTAAGTTCAATCGGGTATGAAGTTCTACTGTGTGAGTCGATACAAACGTGACCGGAGCCCAAAGGACCCCGGGAGGATGCGCCTCCATCCCCACCATCCTCATCCTTACGCCACCTTTTAATTCTACTGTTCAACTACGGAATTATCGTCTCACATAATAGGTTATAATATGGAACAAACTCACCGGGATTCTGTTAACAGCCAGATCAGACTACTCGCCTGATCTGTCTCGTTTTATGGTTCTCGCTCCACCGGTCTTTTCTTCTCCTTACCGATTATCTTGCTCCCTAGCTAAGTATTATAAAACTTTTCGTTTCCCTCCCAAACTTTTATCAGACCCCGTTCTCTTGTTCTCTATTCTATCTAACTTTTTTCTTAGTGTTGCCATTTACATAATTCAAATATTTCTACCAAGGTTGCTATTGCATAATCACGCTCGCTACTATTAATTTATTCTTACCAGAGTTATTAAATGAAATGGAAATTAACGAAATTAAACATACCTATTTATTTTGGAATATAATTAATATCAAGTTAAATCGCGGAATTCCGCGACAAATGTTGGTGATGAAATGAATTCAATTTAAGAAGGTAACATAAAAATAACATATCAGCACGCCTCTTTTCCCGAAGGGGTAGGCAGAGGTGTTAAACACCCACATTTCGCCAGGTATGTTGGGACCCCATGTAACAGATGGCGAGCCTTTTCAAGCGATATTATTCAAACTCAGTGATACAGGCGGTCGGATCGAACCTGCGTTTCCCTAAGCCCCTCGAACGAGTAGTACCCCGTCCGTCCAAACTCGGCTACTGCTGTCTTTATGTATGTAGGTATTAGGTCGATACATTATACCTATTACCTATACAAACTATTTTTGATATAAATATTACGATACTTTATTATAATCGCGCTCCCAAACTCATCAACTTACTGCTTCTTTTTATTTTTCCTCTGCCAAAACAGGTCTGCTCTCCCTCTTCGCAACTAGGATTGACCGTGACAAATAATACTCTGAGAAAACCAACGTTAATTCCGCACCGTTACACTTCCTAGTTTTCGTCTATGTGGAGCTATGAAATTTTGGAAGCTACAGAAATGTTAACGCCTTCGGGGCTTTATAGGTACTTATAAACAATATGGGAAAATCACATTTTAAGAACCTGACATAAAAAATGTAGAAAGCACGCATTTCGGGAAAATCGTGTTTGATTTTAGGGAGTGTACTCCGAAAAGTAAAATCCGAAACACGCGATAGCGTCCGTTCTTCGTCATTTCGGCTGCACCGACCCGAAATTAAGAATATGGCAGGGCCATTGCCCTGCCATATTCTAGTGCAACTATTTTCTAGTGCAACTATTTTGCCTCATAATATCAGGGAATATTGTCTATTCCAGCATCGCTAAGTGTCACACACACGCCTACCGCCCCGCTAGTAATAGAAAAGATTCCTCCTATAAAAAGGGCCGAAATTTCATAGCCCTACAAACACAGCCTGACACACCGTTCATATCTCATTTGTCATGCTCATGCGTCGTCCGCGTCACTAGCTCGTTTACTTGACGCACCACAGACGACTATACGCACATGATGGCCAATCGTGTTTCTAGACAGATAAGACCCAATTACTTACATTGTTTCATTTCATAAGGAAAACCACAGAAGAAGTACCTCGGTATTTTTTTACTAAGCTGAAAACTTACCAGTAATTACAACAAAATTAAGTACAACGAATATTTTGAAACATGACAAACAAAATGCTATTACTCATTATTGCTATAGTTGTAAATCAGGCGACCAATAGACTTGGATCTGCACAACATCCAATAGCTTATAGCGGCGACGGGCTCACCACCTGTCAAGCTGAGTGCAGTCGCTGCTTGGTGAAGCGCGGACTATGGCAATGGACTGCTTTTGCGGTGCTTTTGCCTACTCTCTGACTAACTCTTAAGGGATAATAGTCGTGATTATATCTATGTATGTTGTAAATAAGCAGACTCGGGGGTGGTGGTAATAGTGGCTACAGTCGATTTAAAGCCAATTTTACGTATAGGTATTTACAACTATTTTCAGTAAAAAATGCATTTTTTTGCATCTCCTGTAGACGATTATGTACGTATGATAGCTGTGACTTATATCATAATAATAGCAATAAGGAGACCTTCAAGCTCTGCCCACCCCATCGGGTAAAAGTTCTCCCTTTAAAGAGACGGCTAAGGGAACTAAGCCCATAAAAGCCATGTCTTTCGTATTATCCTCTATAGTGGCACGATTTTGTTTCCCATCATTATCTTCAGCCTACTCCTGTAGCTGGACATAGGCCTCCCCTAATGCACGCCACTGCTCGCGATTTTCGGCCGTTCTCATCCAGCCCACTCCAGCCAACCGACGAATATTGTCATCCCATCTGGCCGCAGAGCGTCCTACACTACGTTTATCGAGACACGGTCTCCACTCTAGAACTTTACAGCCCCAGTGCGGCCGTCATTCTACGGCTAATATGACCAGCCCACTGCCACTTCAGTTTGCTAATCCGATGAGCTATGCCGGTGACTAGTTCTCTGTCGGATAACATCATTCCTGATTTGGTTTCTATTAAGATTCAATTAGTTCCAGTTAATTAATGCTAGCTACTTTTAAGTAAGTAATTAATATTTAATTTTTACATATTAAATTAGCAGTAAAAACATTTTTTATGTTTCCTTCTTATAAAACCATCGAAAAAACCTTACCGTAGTATGTACCGCGAGCTACTATAGCATACTAGCGCCATCTGTTGCTAGTACATGTAACTTGTATCGTACTGCCTGTAATTCGTAATTTTGTTATATAGTTTCACTATCATTTAAAATGTGTAAAGTAAAGAAAAAATGAACAAAAAAATACAAAATATATTGAAATTCCATCATTTTCATTGAGTTACAGTACCTACCTATTAAATGTTATGTTGCATTACTGAACGAACGATGTGATGACAATTTGACAGTTCCGAAATTGCAGAATTGACAGCTGATTGTTTTGTTCGGCGCATAACCTCAAAATTTTGCGCTATTTTTAACATCGGATTTGTGAAAGAACCAGTGAAACTTTATACTATGTTTTAAAAACTCACTCTAGTGCCGTGTGTGCATGTTCTTCATCTTGTAACATTATAGTATTTGTAGTTCTTAAGTTACCGCGTGTCTTAGTTTACTTAGTGTTTTGATTATTGTAGTATTTTATTGTCCTAGTAGTTTAAAATTTATTATAAAAAGCAATAAATTTAGTACTTATCCAGTGTGTGTTGTTTACAAATTTTGTAGTTAACATTCAAAAATAATTTTATTACCAAAAATTCTAGAAAATGGCTAGTGATGGTTTCAAAGTAAAATCAAACTTAGATTTGGAAGGGAATGCACCTAAAAAAATTAAATTATCTGATGATGCAGATAATGTCAATTTGTCCAAAAGGACAGTGGGTACTATGTGTGGTGCATGGAGACCTGAGGAGACAGATGGTGGACTAATATTTGTGTTCAAGACTCGAGAAGCCTGCTTGAGTCCAGATCCAACCAACGAGTGTGACTATCCGGAGAACATTGAGGACTTCTGGGAGGCGAGCTTCAATAGCAACAATGATATACAGGTATGTATAAAAATTCACTTTGTACACTACATTTTGCAATAAATAAGTTTTTATTTAATTTCATCTGATAATTTCTTATCTTTAGATAATTGGATAAGACATATTTTGGTTTTGATAAGCCAATTGCTGTACTCTATATGATATAAATTATAATGTAACTTAATTCAAAAATTTATGCAAACTTATTGTAAATTTTTGTAGGAATAATAATGTTATATTTTTTCAAATGACAAAACATTTATTACTTACCAGCGCCCTCTGTCGCGACATGCTAAAAGTAGAACATCAATGGCATACACTGTTTTACCTCGCGCCTTCTTTATAGTACACACATTTTGTACAAGATGGCGCTATTGGCACTATTAAATATTAGTTACTTATTTATAAAAGTTTTGAAACGTCTGCAATTATTTTTGTTGTCTAAAATTTGAAATTATTACACTACATAAAAACAAAAGACTTGAAAATTATTAAAAAAATATATTTATGTAGTATTTATGTTGTGTGTAGTTTTTATTAACTCGCTTTCTTTTCTCTTTGTTTGTCCGGTTGGATTTTTATAACTCAATTTTGAGACACTTCCGGACTAGCCATCGGGCTGAAACTTTGGGTTTAGAACCCGGTGAAAAGGCACATTGTAACTACTTTTATCTTTCTATGAATACTTTCCGGTTGAATTTTCAACAACTTTCAGGTTTTGTATGAAAAGGTGGCACCAATAAATAGGTGGCGGTGTGATAGATCGCCATCTATTGATAAGTGTTAAACCACCAATGAATAGATGGCGCTGTGCGTAGTTAAAAAAAAAACAATAATATTAGATTAAAAATCTAAAAATCCCACGTCTTTTAAAAGAGCAAAATAATAATAAAAAAAGCGGGGCCGAATGAGGGGTCACTTGTAACTTACACTTGCGATTTATGCATGCCATGTATTCCATCGTCGAGTCGTGTGGTAGCGGCTCATTAAAAGAATACTACCAACCCATCTCATCTCATCATCATGGACTAAGAACTGCACAACCACCCAATAGCTTATAGCGGCGACGGGCTCACCACCTGTCACGCTGAGCACATATTGTGCAGTCACTGCTTGGTGAAGCGCGGACTATGGCAGTGGACTGTTTTTTGCGGTGCCCTTGCCTAGACTCTGACTAAACCTTAAAGGATAATAGTCGTGATTATAGGTATGTATGTATGTATTCTATTAAAATCTCTACCCTTACATAACAGGTTAATACAATTGTGTTGTTCACAAGATTCATTTTTTCTCAATGTAATGCATGCACGATACGTTTATCTTCAATTAATCAACGGAATCTTAATTTTATTTTATTAATGTAATATTTTAGACCACTTGCATTTGTAATGAAAAATTTGGTAAACTGCCGAATATATAACACAGATATTTATTTATTTTTTCTTCTAAAACTTCAATGACGTTGTAGTTTATGTTGTAGTTTATAAAAAAAAGAAAAACAATGTAAAGGGGGGATAGAAACTTGCTGAGTTTCTTGCCCGTTCTTCTCAGAACAAGGCCTCCGTAGTTGTGAACGGATGGCGTAGTTTATCGCTTTCACGAAAATTTGTAAAATGCTTTTGACGTTCATAAGCATGTGCAAAGACGCATCTAAATTGAATAAACGATATTGAATTTTGATTTTTTTTGAATCGTAAGTGTGTTTTGAGCGACTCCTCATTCGGCTCTGCATGTTTGTTTATTATTATTTTGCTCTTTTTAAAAACGGAATTTTTGTTATTAGCTTCGAGAAAAATTAAGACTAATAGACTGCATGAAATTTTTTGTAGAATGGTTCTCGTACTATGTGGGTAGATGTCGCTTTACACGGAACTTGAGCTTTCATTCAGAAGAGGATATTTCGATTTGAAAACATAATGACCATGACATCAAGTATGAAAAAAAAAAATCTACTAAGTACTAACGCGAATACTGTATTGTTCTCGTTAGGTCCAATTGCGCGTTCGAGAGTTAGCACCTAACCCTGGGGCAAATATATGGGCAAACCCTGGGTTAGGCGCTAACTCTCGATCGTGCAATTGGGCCTTAGTGTCTTACAAATTAATATACTTACTTTCAACTGCAGACCAGCCAACTGTCAGAAAGAAACGAAGTATGGTATCTCTATACCTGTTAAGTACTTGTAGTGATTAAGTATGTGGTGTGTAGATAAGAAATATGTCTTTCCGAATCGAACTGAGAATATGGGAGTTGATTTGCGACCGTTCTTTTTGGTGTTAACTTTAGATTTATCAGAATAGGTATGTAGGTACTACTTTCATGCAGTTGTCGCCTCTGAAATCTCCCTAGGAATGTTTAAGTGACTTCACCCATTTTGTTGTATTGTTTGGAATTTGGTTTCTATTTAACATGATTGCTTTAGTTTTACCGCTCGAAGGCGGTATCTGTTTTTTTGTGAGTGGATGACGTACAGACCTACTTTACTAATTTCTGATATTATTGCATCATTTTGATACTCAACTTGGTGTGTAGGTGGGTATAATGTAACTGAATTACAAAAGGGATCTTTCCTTTTTGTGTTTGTACAGTCGAGTTCAAAAATATGTATGCAAGTTTGACAGTAAATGGCACTTATTGGTAGGGAATAAAGACTATCACCTGTCAAAACTGCATACATATTTTTGAACTCGACTGTACATTGTTCCAGTTTTTTGGAAAGTCAGAGAGATAACCTAAGTGTTAACTATAACACCATAGTTGATATTGGTCGTGGTATGTCACAAGAGATACAATTTATTTATTTATTTAAGCTGTAATGTCCATTACAAAAAAATGTACACATGGCGGACTTAACGACTAATATCGCTAACAGTCAACCATCAGGCAAAGCAGAGATCTGGTAACGGCTTAATAAAATTATTATATGTACAATCTGAATAATTGAATTATTCGATAGTTTGCCAACATGCTGAATAAAAATAATCAATTTACAAAGTTATCGTAATCAGATCAAAAATAATAGGTGCTAAAAAGTAATTAAAAGTGAATTGCTTTCTTTTGTTATCGTTCCTTCAATAAGTTTATAATTAAATGATGTAAATTGTCATGACATGTACCTACATGATGTCATATTTTTAAATATGTTCAAAAAATATATTTTGAATTGAACATGCATGAACCTATATAAAAATAAGCCTTAAAGTACAAAAGATCCCAAAGGGTCGAAGTGTTCAGTAAGATCTCAGACCCATCAAAAGATAAGAAAAATCTAGACAACATAAAGAAGTTGGTTTTTTAGACTTTTGTTTTTCCAAATTCACAGGATAAATTACTAAAACTTTATGGTTACAGTGGGATGTATTATATAAAAATTTCTTCCTACATATCTATTACCTATATACAATGAAACTCTACAGGTCGAATTGTACATAGAAAAAGAAATGCTTAAAATCAAGTCAGGGAGAAGTAAAGAAAAGGAAAATACAAAAAAAAAACATTTTGTTTCTCTGTCTGTTCGTCTGTTTGTACGGGCTAATCTCCAAAATGGCATGACCGATATCAATGGAATTTTACAATACCTTATACCCGCGGTCAACATCTTAGATACTTTTTATTCCGGAAAATTAATGGGTTCCCTTGGGATGGTTGAACAGCTAGTATTCGTATAAAACAGTAACTCAAAAGCTTTGAAAATAATATAGTTTTCTTTTTAAGGAAGCAAATTGCTCATCCAAGTCATCTGGGCGTAGCATCCTTCACACCTCTCGCTGGCCTCTTGTCTGACGAGGCACCACTCAAGCCTTTCTCCCATCCTTTACAAATTGCTCGTTTTCCCGGAGCTCTCATCTCGATCACCTTTGCAAAACATGTTCGTTATAACCTCGATTGTTTATATTTACATACCCATACCTACAAGATCAGGAATGAATATATTAGAGGAAGTTTGAAAGTAGCGCCAGTGACAGAAAAGATTAGGAGCAATAGGTTAGCGTGATATGGACATGTGATGAGAGGGGATAAATGTCACATTACAAGAAGGATGCTGAGCATGGATGTAGACGGACCTAGAGTGAGAGGAAGATCAAAGAAGCGATGGATTGAATGCGTGAAGAATGATATGAGGATAAAAGAAGTGGATGCTGAGCTGACGAGTGACAGAGGAGAATGGAAGAAGACATGTTGTGCCGACCCCACCTAGAGTGGGAAAAGGGCAAGAAGAAGAAGACATATTATCACGACTGTTATCCCTTAAGGGTTAGACAGAGACTAGGCAAAAGCACCGCAAAAGCAGTCCCCTGCCTTAGGGCTGGTATTTCAATCTTGACTTATCTTGGATTAATCTAGGATTGAAAATAAGTTTGACTTAAATATATTTCAAAACAGGTTGAAAGTAAAGTGGTACTTAAAGTCTACCTTCAAAAGTGACACTTACGTCAAATCTAGCACTTAAGTTAAGTAGTAAGATAAGTCAACATTGAAATACCGGCCCATAGTTCACCAAGCAGCACATGTGCTCTGCGTGACAGGTGATGAGCCCGTCGCCGCTATAAGCTTGTGGATGTTTGTGCAGTTGTAACTCCATTAGTGACCTTTTACGACACCCAGCGGAAGAAATGGGTTTATATTTGATACACACTAATTCCTTCTCGATCAGGCAGGTAAAATGTCTTTAGTTATTTCAAAACATTGAAAACGGTTATTAGCTTAACCTTGAAACTGTAATAATACAGCAACATTATACATCTAATCAATTTCTTGAAGAGGTAGAAAAAGTATTTGACACCACATTTCATTCTATATAATTTTTAATTCTCCATGTAACTGGGAGGCAGCCTGTTGCCATGAACCGGCATAGTATGTGGTAAGGGATATTAATAATAAACTGTCGTCATCATCACCATCTCAGCTTGTTATCGTCTACTGTAGGGTCTACGGTCTGAGCCTCCTCTCTGTTGTGCCAATTCTTCCGGTCCTGTGCAAACTGTCCCCAGGTCTTTCCTTCGACTTGACCGATATCGTCGATCCATCGCATAGAAGGTTGACGTTATGGTACTAACTTGGGTGCTTGGGACCTTTTTTGCTGTCGAGGAGGAATCTATTTACAAATTGTACTTACCGCTGCCCGGGCATTCACCCTCTTACCTACTTTTGCCACTAACCAGCGGTGCTTACACCATTCACCACTACACCATACACTGTGGTCTTGGTAGGAGTTCCAGATAGATACACTTCTGTTACTCAAGGTAAATGCAGGCAGGTGTGTACCATTCTACTCTTCAGGGACTCGAATCCAAGATAGAACCATCTTCATTTAAAGGAATACTAGGTAGATATTATATAGTTAACAGGTAATTAATTATCATTTTACAACTTATTAATTATTTCTAGTGAATTTTTATAATGTACATATTTGGCCGTTACATAAAGTCTAGTATTGATTGGACCCAGTTGCTGTGTAATTGTGACCCAGTAAACTATTGAGATATTATTAAGTTATTTATCTCATATTCACAATAATCTATTGTACTTTGTATAAAATATTTATGTTTAATTCTGGACAAAATCAATGAGTAAAAATAGTAAATTCAGCGTTTATTTATTTCAGAAACACAACAAAGAGCGAATGTAATTTGAACTCATTCTATTTTTAGCATGATCTGAACTCCTTTATAAATCTGAATCTATATTGCAATAGGTAATATACTTATATAAGTAACTATAGAAATTAGTAAATATTTGTTTATAAATATAATATTGTAGTAAGTAAATATGGTATGGAAAATACAAATAGATAGTCTAGAGCTCTTGAAAGTTCCTTTTAATTAATTTACGAGTATATTAAATGTTATGCTTAACATTACTGCTCTTCCCAGTCCATCAACCTTCTCGTGGAATATAATATGCGGTGTTAAATTTTAAACCAAGACAGTGTACAATGATTATAGAATTAAGTTTCCCAACTTCCAACATTTCACTCTTACATCTAATAATATAGATAGATATATAGACCAAAAGGAAGATGGATTCCACAAGAGCGTCTGGGTTGTGGGTCAAGCCTGCGCTGTCGCAACTACTGGATTTTATCCAATAGACCTCCCGTCCAATCACACCAATCTAACCTAGTTCAGACATTAACAATCATTAGCTTCAATGTCTCGCCAGGAATCCTCACTAGATATGATCACCTCTAAGGCCTTGGAGAATGTATAGTGTTAATTTGTGGCTGCCGTAGCGGTAGGTTAGATGAGCTTATCTTGGCAATCAGTACTAGTAAGTAAGCAGCACTGATCATGTCCTCAGACTTATCCTAACTCCAATGCCAAGATGCACTCTCATGGGTACAGACAGTACAGAGTAATGCCTCCAATCAAATGTTCATGGACTGAAACAGCTCACAACAATTCATTCAGTTTATGATTAAGTTCTCATGAACTATTTAACCTCGTTTTAACTCAATTACATTTTTTTGTCGTTATTTTCTTTTAACTGGTTTAATTGATAATTGAGAGTTAAATATAAATGAGAACGTGAGCTATCAATACGAATATTATGTAAAGAAATCTTATGAATTAGTATGATTGTTAAATATGTATTATTATTATTAGGTTGGTAGATATATAGTATATATAGTTGGTAGGTATATATGTTAAATACTGGGCATTATTCATGCTTGTTTGCTATATTGATCAAAAATTCAAATTTTTTTTCTATAAAAGTTAGTCTAATGCTCACGTCTAAAAGTCAAAAACTTGGTCACATTGTAGCACAAAGTAATTTTAAAGAATTTACCCGAGTTTAGGGTACGGAATGTTAATAATTTGTAACATCATTTCGTTAGGGAACTCTTCCCAAGAATCCACCTTTGTCACAACGTTTTAGTTGGTTCGAGAGTTTTAAATAAGGTTAGCGCTTAAAGTGACATTCTTGGGGTGTTATTAAATTGATTCGAGAAGGGCCCGTAAACGATGCTTTACTTGGGAACAAGTTTTCGTGATTGCAAATATGAATTCCGTTGTAGTGAATAGAAAAGTAACAAAAAAGATATGCGACGTAATATTCTAAAAGTATTCGATGTCTAAGAGTCAGTTTTTGAACCGTAGCCAGTTTGACCAGTAGGTTAAAATATGCACCAATGAGGTCGTGATATGACAGCTTATCCAATAGCTGAATTTTCAAAGTAACTAGAGCATAAAGTTGATATTCATTAAATTAGTATTTCATCACTACTACATACTAAAACTACATTACATTATGTTGTATCTTTAGTTTGTATGATTTTTTAACCACACGATCAAGATTCCTTAAAAATATTGTATATTTCCTTGTTTCATGGAAATGGAATTGAGTGAGCCTTGTCGAGGAGTGTTCTCGGAGAATCGTCGCTTTGGGCAAAATTGTAAAAATCTATGTGCTCATCGACACTAACCAGGATTTCTTGACACGCCTTCTTTTAATACTTGAAAGAAAAGTACAAAAATATATTCTCACGAAATATTTACAATAAAGAATATTGCGAAGGCATCAAGCAGGCATCAGCAACAAGGCAATTATTGAAGGGGAATAATATAACGAGCGAAAAATAAACTTAGCGACTGATGATGACATACTGTATTAATAACTTGAGCGGTATGAATTTGAGTAAGCGAAAAAAATTTTTTTTTTTACCTACGACAGGTAAGCTCTTGACCTTCATCTCACCTGATGGTAAGTGACGATAAGGCCGAAGGTGGAAGCGAGCTTCACCTGTAATCCTCAACAACTGAGGAACTGGCTATCTTACCTCTGCATTGCCAGAACGCAACAATGCTTAAAACATTTTTATTATGGCGACAAATTTAGGTAAGACGGCGGTAGCTAGCCAGGCGGGCTTAGAAGCCCTAACACCAACCAAACCGAGCAGAAAAACTTCTGACCCCATGGGGAATCGAACCCGGACCTCCCGATCAACACCCGGAGGTGTGAACCACTAGACTAGAGAGGCGGTTAAAACTAACGCCAAATATTGATTATTAAATAAATCCAGAATTAACTTACAAAATGTGGGTTGTGAATATTCCATTTCAGATATTAAAATTCTATCTGTGCACCTACATTACTAAGTGAGCGACTAGAAATACAAAGAGGGCAACTTCAATGAATAAATTTGTATACCTACCGTTCTTAAGAAATGTAAAATATTAGGTTAGGTTATTTTTTAATACCCTTTTAAAACAATATTTGTGTCAATAACCACTTTGTCTAATATTTTTGAATTCGAAACACTTCTTTTAAAACAAAATGCCGCTCAGTATAAAAAACTACATTTGCCAAATATTGATATGATTCTGTTCTGTTGATTTCTTGTCTTTCGCAGTCAGTCGCTTATATAGTAATATAGTATTAGTATTATATAACCTTCTTTAAATATTTTTGACACTTCTGACTTTAATTAACAGTTACTTGCTTAAATACTACCCATTAAAAAAGGCATATTTTTAAGGCACTAATTTGAGTGACTTACACCCAGTTGCAGAAACGAACTTTAAAATTTAATGTCGGCATTATCCCTAATGCTCCATTAAATTTATTTATTGAAGTGTCAAAAGAACACCTAAGCGTAGTTTTTACGTTGCACAAAACGACATTAGCACCCTATCAATGCTAAAGAGAAATTAGCTAGAACTATTTTGTGTTCCAATTTTAAATTTAATGAACTTTAAAGTTTTAATGTCTCATTACTAAATGTCGTCTTTAAAAAATCTTTGTGCAACTGAGCGTTATTGAGGTTATATTAATAACGATCCCACGAGGAAGCCTCTTCTTAAATGTTGATTTCACTTATCTTCAGCGTTGCTTTACGTCTCGTTTCGTATTATAAACTGTTGTTTCCAGATAATGATCTATCTTGGCTCGGTGGCTAAGAACTCGGTGGTGAAGTGATTCGTACGCTTTGGCTTTCGATATCGAAAACAAAGCTTCTTTTGCCATCGTCAGTCTTGAGATGGTTAACCAAATCCTTGTGATTTCGAGCACCTCTGTGCTTCGGAAGGCACGCTAAGCCGTTGGTTGCCGTCGCTTATTTATTTATTAAACAAACATTGGTTTACAAAATAAATACAGAAGTCCCACAAAACTTTTGCAACCGGTTCTGCCGGTTCGGAGATCCGCATTTGGTGCAGCGCAGACGACAGATTATACGTGACAGGCTTTTTAGTCTGTTAAAATAGGACATATGAACTATATGCAATACCGCACATGACGTGTAAAAAGTCCGCCGCACAAAAAATCCTTTGAAATCTGACAGACTACGCCGCACCGCCTCTATAACTATTAGGTCCTTACCTATGAAATTGGTGTTTTGTGTGGAGATTTTGGGGATGTCTGCATTTTACATTTACAACGACAAATCCAGAGATAATAATATTTGGCATGTATCATTAGACAAGCTTTAGTAATATGTGTAATATCACACTTCATAAAAATTATTTATCGTTTTTAAGTGAATGCAAATAAAATGATGTATTCGGGAGGCACTTAAAAAGAGTTGTCTCCGTGTCCAATTTTAACACAATTAAACTTACAACAAATTATCAAAACAAATCAAAAGAGCTCAAAATATAGTCTATTTTTAGACGAGTTAATTATTTTTCAGGAATACTCTGAATCTTAATAGTTACGGACAAAATACTAAGAGTGAAAAAAAACACCAATTTCATAGGTAAGAACCCAATATATGCAGTAAGGCATACGACGTGCGAAAAATCCGGGAAGGATCTTTTGCGCGCTATACGGAGTTTTTGTATGCCGCAGATTCGAACGCACAAAAAGTATGTCGTCTGCGTCGCACCTTTGGCTAGCATGGTGGTGTTACGGCCCGTACCCCTCTTGTGTTTCTCCATGTAGAAAGGCCTGTTCCCAATAGTGGGACGTATATAGGCTGATAATGTCATAAGATCTAAACTTATTATTTTCATAATTTAAGTTAGCCTCACTGCCCAGTTCGCACTAAGAAATTCAGACTTCGTCTCTCATCATCCATTAGTAGAGTTCCCTGCTTGGACGGGTGTTCCCCACCATTAAATGCGGCGTTCAAAAACACTGGGCCCTAAGACCGATAAGGCATGGGTAGTGGATATGGGTTTTATAGCAGCCACCCTTGGTGCTAACTCAAGACTTTCCTACGGATATGTTTGTTCTTCCTTTCCTATTAATTTCGACTTTTATAAAAATTTTGGCCTTGTAGATGGCTGACATATCAATTTACTATCTTTATCACTCCTTATCAGAAAAGATATCTGGTTGTCGATGCAAGTCTTATTTCTAAGAAACAAATATGACTTGTTTATTGCCTCTACCACTGCACCTCTGTAGCTCTACCAATGAATGCTAAATAAATGTTTTTATATTGTTTAACACAATTGACAAATCACTTGGGGATTGTCAGACGCTGTATAGGCTACCTAGTTTTCATGTCTATAAGTCTGACGCGAAAAACAATTCCATGGATTTCAAGCCAAAAGCGGAGCATAACGTAACCCAGGTCACATTCTGTCACGTTCTTATCGGGTACTACAAAGGTCTGCAGATAGGCATATCCTATGCCTGCTTCGCGTGCACGGGGATGTCATATGTCCTAAATGTCTGCCTTCTTTTCTTCAAATTTCTGTGTGTGTCTGTCTTTCTTCTCCGAATTTATGTATATCGCTTCATTTATTTTATTGTTGCGCATTTGCGCAACCACAGGAAAATAAGTGCAATAAAAGCGTGCGTATATCTAGGAACCAGATTAATTCTACTGTTCCTTAGTCGATATTTTGTCTTCAAAATAAATGGAATAAATTATGTTACTGAAAATTGTAACGCCGCAAATTACTGCGCTATATGTGACTAGATTCCTTTGAGTATGGCAAGACGAATAACAATAAATTTAAGCCGAAAATTGTCATGAAGTTAAATGTCGACCAATTTGCTTATAATTTCCTCTCAATTAGACCTTTTTAGCTGTAGAAAGTTTGCTTTGCGGAATTTCAATTATTTATGGTAATAAAAGTTGTGATATTTATGATTGTCAAAGATATTAAAACCCACGGCTTTTGTAGTGATTTTTAATGTCGGTTATTTGCATTAAATATTTATTGTAGCTAAACTATCGTGATGTTGTACCATCAATGTGATATTTGGGAAGGTTCCAGGTATCATGTTGGTACGAGTGTTGGTTAATGTTGGTTTGTTTAGTTATGGATGAACTGCCCAGTGGCGGAGGGTTGGCTGTAGGTTTTCTGTGTTCCACAGGAAATTCTTAGTAGAAACCGACAGGAGTATTCCTATTAAAATCTGTAATATCCAACATTATATTGCTTTAGTTGTATTATGCCGTCGCAGATGGCTTGGACTGCCTAAGTTTTCCGTTATCTGGTCGTCGGAGGAAATTGAATATTGCCAGCACTGGAATACAATTTCATGTATAATTTAGAGTTATTTATAATTTTCCTTGTAATTCAATATCGTAGGACGCGGACGTTGGTTCCACAAGCTGTGAAGTGTTTTTGATTCGATTTTACAACTTTCCTTTGTTTGCCTATTTAATATATATTCTTATAGAGTTGTTGTTATTACAGGTCTTACGTCCTTTGTTTTTGGAGCCATTTAGTACTTTCGATTTTCATGATGATTCATCTGTTTCTGTGTACCTTTCATTTAATCGTTCTCAGCAACTGCTGCAACTGCTGCTGCTTCATTAAAGTGCTCCTTAGTCGAGGGCATTCACGTATACCACGTGTAATAATATTACAATATTGCACTACACGCGAATGCTCCTGTTGGGTATTGAACAGAAACTCGCCACGTTGGTCAGCGCAGCTTGGCAAATGACAAAGCTGGTCTTTCGTTTAAACATACTGTACTATTATTAGTGCACCTTCAAATTATTACCTGTAACGCGTTTTTTTTAAAACAATCACGCTTTTTGTCCCTCAAAGGCAGGGTCTCGCAGATGTTCTAGCTGACACGTTACTTGCTTCAATATACCTACCCTTTATTGCAAATTTTGTGGCTAGAAAATTTGGGAATTATCTCTTCCACAACCAGTACCGACATTAAGAGATAATATTAATTAAAATTGTCCTTTGTTTTATTAGTTATTACCCCGAAATCGAGTGATAATATTTGTGATATTAATTTATGATTACGTAGGTAACAAAACATCAAATTTTGCCTACATATTCATTCTAATATACTTTTTCATAGGTCCACATTCCAATATTAAATTATCTCATATCACTGAGATAATTTAATATTAAACCTTGTGTAGGTATCATAATGTAGGTATATTAACTGTAGATATATAAACGTAACGGGTACTGAAAGCGATGCCGATGTTCAGTAAAGGTCTACTTGACGGTCTTGAAGTATTTAAACTTCACAACAAATAATTTGGCATTAATTTGAAATTTTGCACCTAATTTCTTATTTCATGCATATCTGATCAGTAGCTTAAATTTAATTTCAGTGTCTCTGCAATTGTAAACTTGTAAAGTGTCCATCATTAATGAGCCACAAAATATTGCATTAGTAATATGTTAAACCCGTTTTATTGTTCTATCTTTTTATGCTTAACAACGCAAGATAATATAAGCGATGTTCAAGCCTTTTAATAAGTTACATATTAATAAGAGAATTTGATACTTATAGGTACTTATTTTTTATTCGACTACATAACAAAACCAGTTAAGTACTGAGAAACAAGTGACATCAAGCTACAACGTGCCTTGCAAAATTAAAAATAATGAAGTACCTTTTATTATTTTACTGGATAAATAATTCTGATATTTGTATAAAAAGTCCGGCAGAACGCCCCAATAAATATGCGATGAACCGTCTATCGGGACGATCAATCTACGCCAATACGAAGTGCAAACTGTTTATCATAATCGTTCTTGATCAAGCATTCGGTCTTCACGTCATTGATTATTATTCAGTTTTATAGACACATTTTGGATATTAAATTAATGCCGACTTGGAACTCTCACCTTTCACTCCCTTGGGAGAATCGTATCTCTTCTTCTGGCATTACTTTGTTCTCTTATAATATTTAATACATATAGGCAATCTATCGTTGTTTTGGTCTTCCTCTCATTTTAATTTAATTTTTTTATTGTTATTGTGTTTGTCCCCAGGATAACCTGTAGTAATACTACAGAAACTCAATCTTCCCAAATAACCTTTTTCTCACAATAAAGAAATTGCTGAATATTTTCATTGATGGCTACTTTTATTTTTACTTCTCTCGTATTCGCAATAAAAAGCACAGTGTTTTCCTCGGGTGAAAGACTTGCAAGCGAAGTGTCAATCTGTGATTGTTCCTGACAAGCATGGCCAACTAAAATCACGTTAATGTCAATGTCATTAGTTTAAATTCATTCTTGATTTGTAGCTATTATTGAAATTGTATTTGCGAAAAATATTAAAATTGTCTGTCTACTGCGTAGCAAAATTTGAATCAAAACCTTCACAATTTTTCTTCATCATATGGTAATTAAATAATTTGTTAAGACAATAATATTCATGTATACCGACTGTTGTAATAATTTCAATTCGTCATTATCAAAATATCATAATAATACATACTCAATTAAAACTAACAATTTTAAGCGTTGTCATAATTTATGCCTTTATTTCGAAGTTTTAATTTTATCAAAATTATAAAGTTAAATCCAAATCTTAAACAGTAAATCTTATTCACTAAAATTTAACTCTTAGGGCCTGTTTCACAATCCATAAGTTCTGATTAAGCTACTTAGAACTATAACTGCAAAGTAAGCACCCATTTTGCGTTTCATAATCACCACAATATCTGTTAAACGTACAGCACGCTGTTGGAGGGATATAAATAAGAAGTAAATTATTGGTCAAATAACTAATTATGACTTTTCTAATTTTGACTAATTAAGAAACTAAGTTCTGTTCTTTATAAACGTTAAGTCACACATACAACACTGGAATATCAGGATTTGACTTTTTTTTACTAGACCCTCAATATTTTTGTAAGTGTAAATCGCGTCTCTGGAGTTTGCTTTTTCCTATTCGATCGGGCTTCATTTGTAATTGATTCTTTCTTGAACGCTATATTTTTGGTAGTCTGCACAATCATCTCTAGAATATCCAAACTGGCGTGGTATTCTTGAATGATTTCGCAGAGTTCTTGAATCAGCCAAGAACCGTCGTCAGGCCCTTTCCATGATGTATAATCTGTAAATAATTTCCTTTCAACAACATTATTAACCAGATAGTTATTCAGTACTGATTCTGAAATACACAAAGTAGGTGAAGACACATCTATCAAAGCAGGCTCAAAATTACTGTGTATATAATATACCAACTGTATTCTGTGCGCCTTTGGTTTTTTAGAAAACATTTGTTATCTATAAGAGTAGCAGCTGCATGCTGTTCCGTATCTTACTCATAAATAGACAGCTTGCTTGTTTATTAAATATATTGCATAAAACAAATTATTTAATGCACAACGAATGTTAGTGTTTCGCAAATTATGATTGACTCGAACTCTGCATTGAAATTTCTAAGTTTTTCTAATCTCAAGTTGCTATGCAGTTTTTTTTAAGTTTCTGCAAAAGAATTTTAACATTTCATTGTGGTTGTTCGTAATACTGTCCAATTTCAGTTTACGTCTATAAATTTAGAATATGCCTATTTTGTTCGCTACGATGCGAGTTGCATTGAGTAAATTATTCGGGCAGACTGTTCCACAGACGGAAAGAATGCCATGTACCTACTAAAGATGCTACTATTTGCCTAGAAGAATTGAAGAAACAAATACATAATTTTGTTTTCCAAGTTGTTCTTCGATCATCAGAGGTGTGTCACCAATCCGTTTTTATATGATTGAAGTGTTACTATAACCGGATTAAAGGGATATAAATCAAAAGATCCCAAAGATTTCCCAAAGGGAAAAGATTTCCCAAAAGATCTTACAATAAACAATAAATTTTAATTGCCTACTACGTACATATCTATATTTTGATCATAGTACCATAATTCTGTGATAACAAATATCTATTTGCAAATCGTACATTAAAATGTATGGTAGTTGTAAGATAAAGATGATCTTACCTTCTACAGAAGACTGCATAATAAGAAAGTTTATATGTGTTAACATTGAATATGACGGAGAGGATACTTCTCCGTCATATTCAATAAGTCTTCCATCATCAAACGATTTGCCGCGGCAAGCCTGGGAAATAAAATTTTGATTGATTGATTATAAAAATGAAATTGTTTGGTTCATGAGTCATAAATAAGTCATATACCTTTCATTATGCATTGTATTTATTATCCTTTTAAAAGCTAAAAGCTGCATGGTTGTGGGCTACATACCTGGATAATAATTAGCTTAGGTACCGTCTCAAGACTTATATGTCCATTTTCCAACTTCGTTATAATTTCGTTTAACCGGTAAGTTCTGTCATAAGCATGTAATTGTCCACCTACTCCACCATGAGTCAAAATCACGATGATTAAACATGATGTGTGGGTGTGATCTTTTTGTGACACTGCGAAAATAATGTTGATATATAAGTTTGTCATGATTGTTTTAAAGAAGGTTTATTTTAAATATTTCTTCTTGCTCTTTTTCCAGTCTAGGCGGGGTCGGCACAACATGTGTTGTCCTTCCATTCTGCTCTGTCTCTCGTCAGCTCAGCTATGATCTTCTTGTCTTCTTTGTTCTTCCTCTCACTCTCACTCTAGATCCGTCCACATCCATACTCAGCATCCTTCTTGTGATGTGACATTCATCCCTCATCATTACATGCCCACACCACGTTTACCCGTTGCTCCTAATCGTTTCTGTCACTGGCGCTACTTTTAAACTTCCTATGGCTTTAGAAAAAATGAATAAATATTTCTCTACCAGCAAGCAAACACAGTACTCGTATAAAAATAGTACATTGTATACCAAGACAGCAAAGTAGTGTTTTTACGACGAGGGCGCTAGTTTGAAGCACGTGCGAAGCGAAGGATTCTAAAGTAGAATTGTTGTTGTACCTACATTATCCCCTTTTTACGAGAAAATAAATTAAACAGAGTCACTCGTTTCGTTTATTTTACTGATTTCATAAATTTCACTAATTTCACTAGTTCCTCAAGTTTAACTAGTTCGACTAGGTTCACTAGTTTCACTAGGTTCACTAGTTTCACTCGTTTCATCCATTTCACTTATTTCATAGATATTGCACGTTCTGTCGTTATTGCATACATACCAGCCAGTTATTCTACTTCTATGAATGATACATGTTCTAAATTCAAATCCCATTTCTGGCGCTAAAAAGTTGTTAACAGAAAAGAGCTAAGTACTTTGCTCCCACCCATTGACAAAAAAAACGACTATTTCCGAATAGAAGTGATGAAATATATATTAGGTCCTTACCTATGAAATTGGTGTTTTGTATGGAGATTTTGGGGAATTCTGCATTTTCCATACAAATTTTTTTTAGTTTTCTTTACAACGACAAATCCGAAGAATAATATTTGGGATCTATTATTAGACAAGCTTTAGTAATATGTGTAATATCACACTTCATAAAAATTATTTATCGTTTTTAAGTGAATGCAAAAAAAATGATGTATTCGGGAGGCACTTAAAAAGAGTTGTCTCCGTGTCCAATTTTTACACAATTAAACATACAACAAATTGTCAAAACAAATCAAAAGAGCTCAAAAATATAGTCTATTCTTAGACGAGGTTATTATTTTTTAGGAATACTCTAAATCTTAATAGTTACAGACAAAATACCAAGAGAGAAAAAAAACACCAATTTTATAGGTAAGGACCCAATATTATAATGCACATAAAAATAACTCAGGATGTAAATATACAAAAAAAAAATTACAAAAAAAAAAAAAAACGAAGCGGGTGCTTGGATCTGGCCTTAGATCATTATATAAACCATCCGGGTCGCCTTCTGGAGTGTGAATGGGCCACAATAACGTTTTCGACTGAAATTTGGTTGTGGTAAATACGTTCTTACGCGTATTGAGCGCGATCTAGTCCCAGGTCCAAGCGCCCGCTTTCTGTTTTGTTTTTTTTGGTACATATTTTGTAATCTTTGACTTATTTTTTTTCACGCGTCAGATCGATGGGATTTTTTCACAAATTGTTTGTAATAGTGTTTCCAACATTCATGCCAATTTTCAGCTTTTTGCGAATTAAAGTAACCGTACCCCTATTTTTTAAGCTAATTAGAATTTTATGTGTGTTTATGCTTACCTTGATTAATTATCTCCATGATCTCACTATACGGTAAGTCGTTATACGGGATCACATCAAACCCAAGATCTCCAAATATTGTCTGAATTTTTTTAACGTCCTTGTGGGTACCAATACGAGTTTTAGGCTTTTTATTACTGGAATAACAAGTATTAATTAATTTATAGGAAATATATTAATTCAGATTATTGTTTTATACTGCACGCATTATTTTCAAAGAAAAAAATACAACGGACTCTTACGTTTTTGGGGAATAAAATGTAAAGTCAGGTAATTATTGAATATTTAACGCTTTATATAGTTGATAGGTGTGAATGTCTGAGGATATTATTATTATATACTTACTGGTATTTATAATGGTTGAAAACAATAACGGTCTTAACACCGGTCATGTCATAATGTGGTAGAATACGATCTCTGTCTTCATCATTGCGATCCAAACTGAAAATTTGAACATTGTTATAGCATGATAAAAACTACATACTATAATAAAATACTTCAGAATCGTGATAAAATCAATTCAGAGTTGTGCCGCCGATTACACATGTCTGAAAAAATAAATAAATGGAGCCTTCCATAAGGCCACAACACTGGCCACATCGCACATAAATGCGATGCGATGCTGTAACGCAAAAATTTCATCAGATACGACATCGTACGTATCGGAAATTTTCACGGTGCGTTCTGCGGCGTCGTAGCTTTTTACGATACGATGCCGCAACGCAGTTTTGTGACCTGGTCCATGGGACAAACCGATTACAAGCGCTGGGTTCGCAAGTGTGACGGAACCATACAATATCTAATAACATTAGTTTCCCTGAAAATTTAAAAATAGGGGAATTCTCTATCACATTTGATAATGTTGAACTCAAAGAAAGAACCCGCCTACTTCAAAATTGAATGATGAAATCTTGGACTACGATTTATGAGTTGATTGAGTTGAACTACATAGGTATTATATTATATTAAATGATGGAAATGCATTAAAAGTGAGTATTATACGACCCTTCATAGTGTTTTATATCTTAAATTGTATTAATTTATAACACGAAGGTCTTTGTATACGGCCAAATCTACCTTAACATGCGCATTTCGGCCACATGCAATGTATTTCAATCCATCTTTTTCATAGCCCAGCTTTTCGCTCCAAACAGTTATGACGTCTTGAACATGCACTTTTCTTTTAAATTTACGAAAATAAAAATTTTATATGTGTACTATTATATTATTATGTATGTCTTTCATAAAATAGGTAACAGTTTATCAATATAATAAGTTCGACCGTAGTATCCGTTTTATGTACATACATATAATCACGCCTGTAATCCCCAAAGGGGTACGCAGAGTCCAAGGAGTACTATGTTCCTTAAGACCACACTTAGCCATACAAAAATAGGGTTGGTCAGATGAAAAATCGCAAAAGAGTAGTAACAAGTGGCTAGCTTATCGCCTACACGATCACAGATCACGATCACCAACACGGGACATTTATAATGTACCTGTACCTGTACGTTACAATGTACCTATTTTAAATGATATTAGTTTTTTTAAATCCTCCTTGACGATATATTTGCGCACGCATTTTGTCAATGTGATTTCAAACGACATAAGATTACATAAAAATAATTATAATCGTCATTTGTAAGCGCTAAGGTTAGATAAGATTTAATTTAATTTACGATATAATGTACGAGTATATTCTTTTCGAATACGCCGTCGTCTCCTAACGTTATTGTTAGGAGACAACAAAAAAAATTAGCCAAGTCGATCCAGCCGTTTATGCGTGATAGCGTGACCATAGGAAATAGCGTATACAAGGTGGTTTAAAACTCCTCCTTAAGTCGAAAAGGGTTAGTAAGGTATAGCCCTTATACATAGCTCATTGTCAATATATGAGGACCGGTAGCTTTATATTTTGAATTGTCGAAAATTTAATAATTATTAATAAAACATTAAATTGTCGACATTAAAGCGCAGCTGTATTCAAAGTTCATTGCCTTTACCAGGGAGAAATTACCTTGAAAATTTTCAGCACTGTTCCTACTACTGGTAGCTTTTAATCCTGGTAGGTAGTTGGTACTTACATTCTAGCAAATTCGTATTTACCTAGAAATAATAATCTTCAGTTCTAGTGTTTATTTTTTAAAGTTGTGAAATCAATCAAAGATAACATTTTATTGGCCTTGAGACGAAAATAGGTTAGAAACTCTAATTGCTTACCTTCCCTTGGGATTGCACAATGGATGAAATGGTACTAAAATGCATTAGTGCAGCACTCGGTATACATCTATATCTATGTAGATTGTAGTCCTACTTTGTCCAGTATAGGCAGGCAATGGGCGTATGTTAATGTCTTTTAGGTCTGCTGGAGCACCTAAAGCCTTCTTCGGACTACGCTAGTATTGTAGTCGAGTGGCAAGTAATTTAGTAGCTAAAAAACTCGCCACTGCCCAAAAATCGCTCGCAATAAACTTCTTTACTAAACTACTGGACAATTTTTTTTGGCTACTAAATTACGCGCCACTCGACTAAACTCCTTACTAGGCAACTCGACAATTTTGGAGTTCAGACACGTTTAGTTACTAAATTACTCGCCACTCGTCTAAAATACTAGCCTAGTCCCAACAAGGCTTTAAGTGCTCCAGCAGACCTAAAAGACATTAGCATACGTCCATTGACTGCCTATACTGGACAAAGTAGGACTACAATCTACATAGATATAGATGTATACATTATATATCTATACATCTTTGTCTGAAAGTGTTTATGTTCTAGTTGGTCTTGCTATGAGGTCAGGATCTGATGATGGGATCCTGGAGAAATCGAAGGCATCCCCATATGTAATATATCATTCTTAGCAATAAATTAAAAATGACTACAATACATATGAGACCAACCACGATAGGTCTTTTTTGTAGTTATCAATGTTGACAAGCCTAGCGTGATCGCTGAGCGAAGGTATTAAAAGAGATTGCCATCAGTACTTATCTGTTTTATGCTAACACTGTATTTCGGGATTAGATACAATCAATTTCGGAACTAGTTACAATCAATGAGCTGGTCAAGATTATTGTCCCTTTTTTTAAAGTGCAATCGTCTTTCATTTGTAGCCTCTCAGAGGTCAGACAACCAGAAACAATAGTAACATCTATCAATAGTATTCGAACTCTGGTGTTCGCGACGACCCTCAAGCAGTAAAGTCCCTAATTTACTGCAGCCAAAATATTAGGACCTAACAGACAAAATTGTGCATACAGCAAATAATATGATAGAAATGTCTTACCTTGAATATAATGGTCGTAGGTTGAAATTGGTAACGTCTGGTTCTGATCCTTCCAT
This sequence comes from Parapoynx stratiotata, assembly GCA_910589355.1. NCBI lineage: Eukaryota > Metazoa > Arthropoda > Insecta > Lepidoptera > Crambidae > Parapoynx > Parapoynx stratiotata. The sequence continues at coordinate 15,620,397 of OU342461.1, forward strand.
TTTGTTGTATTTTCACTCAGTTCACTAAACACAATGTCTACAGACACTGCGAACAGACCGCCCACGCCGACTACAGAACAAAAATGTTCGCTGCTTTTGATTGGTTTTTAGTGACATATGTGAGCTCATTTTTTTTTAATTCTCCCATGTAGGGAAGGTAAAGGCTATGGAGCCCATACAGCCAAGTCTTCAGTATTTTAATTTCTTCAGTATTTGCATTGAAGTGCAAGTGTAATGCATTTCAACGCATCTTGGGAGAGTTTGGTGTCAAACAATCGATGGCAGGCGCTGTGATGTTACTTTGATGAAGTGGATTACCACGACAAACATATCATCGTTTTCCACTCCGAAACAATATTACAATCACTGTAATAAAAATCACGTCTGCCATAGTTGAATGCCGCCAAATACTCTCATTTTTTTTTATTGAGTGTCATAATAATCACGCAAAGGAATACTTGATACTGTGCCGGTGTTACCTGGGGCATGGTTTATTTATACTTGATATTCAAGTCTTTTTTACACAAAGCAAGGTATAAATGAAATAAATCACGTATGTAAATTATTTATTAAAACATTTATATTTGATTTGAATTTATCTAATGGTTTTTTTGCATCATAGGAAATTCTTTTCTTTTTTGTAGCCGGAAAACATAAGTGCCCCTTTAAAATTAAGCTTATTACATATAATGCACAGTTAAAAATAGCAAATCATACAGTTGCAGCAAAGAAATACCTACTCGAGGTTTATGTTCTTATGTTCAGTACTCAATGAAGTCAAATGCATACTTGAAAAAATTATATATTTTTTAAGATTATTTATTATGATTATTTGTTAAGGTAAGGGCTTAGTTTCTAATAAGCGTTTGTTTCAGTTTCTACTGTACCAAAACATCTCACTACACCTTTGGATGGGTATTACAGTCGATTTTTCTCCGAATTATGTTCCCTTACTTATCCAGTCATAAATATTTGTTATATCAGTATCGAGGCTTCGTAGGCATCTATTACATGTAACTAGGCTATTTAACACTTAAAATATTTTTCGAATTGGAACAATAGCCTTAAATTGGTGGAATTGAAAATTTACTCCTACTGTATTATGAGAAGCAAAGTTCATCCTTAATTTTCTGGGAGGCGTTATTAATTTTTTTACATTCGTCCGGATGGCACCCGTTCCAATGGGAATATCGGGATAAAAGGTATTCTATGTCTTTCAAATTTTTTTTAACATTCGTCCGGATGGCACCCTTTCCAATGGGAATATCGGGATAAAAGGTATCCTGTGTCTTTCTCAGGCTTCTAGACTATCTGTGTATCAAATTGTCATTAAATTGATTCAGTAGTTTTGACGTGAAGGCGAGAGAGACAAGAGTTACTTTCGCATTTATAACATTAGTATGGATCCTGAAAATGCGATGAGTCTATCGGGTCTAACAATCTACGCCTAAATGAAGTGTCAAGTAGTGCAAACAATTTATCATAATCGTTCTTGCATTCAGTCTTCACTTCATTGAATAATAGACATTTGATATTCAATTTATATCGACTTGGACCTCTCACCTAAGCGGAATCGGCACCACATATTTTTATACTTTTCCATTATTATCTGTCACTTCGTCGCCTAAGCATTCCTTTCCATTCTTATCATATTTTATGCATACAATCTATTGCTTCTTTGGTCTTTCTGAACATTCTTCTTGTGTCGTTAGTAACATTGAAGACACCTAGTTATTAATGATTACACGACTTCGAATGATGAGTCGGCCATTTAAAATATAATAGCGCAAATCACAAAGTAGTAATTATTCTGGCCATGCCATTCTTTGGTCTATTCAACTTGACGATACAATTGTTTGTTTTTAAATTACCTACAACACTCAGCCAAACACAAATCGCTCTATTAAGCTGAGTGTGCTCTGACATTTTTTTTGTTTCCAGTGATTCGAAATGAATGAAATGTTGTCCTGTGATGACGAAACGGTACAAAGCCGACGTGCCTTCAATGAACGTGTTTTATAACGCTCAAGGTCACTCAAAGAATCCATGCGGATTTTTGTTTTGTAAGCTTTGTATTTTTGTGTTGCAAGTTGCCACAAGGGGGCTTCCAGATAGAGGCGTTATGATATTTATGTATGTATACTGTTTTGACAATACTCTGTTACAACTACAACCACATGAGTAAAAGTAACAACCGTTTAAAGAACTGCATCGATCGAGTGATGTGAGTGAGTGAGTGATTGAGCACAGCATGTTAAGATCCTTATGCTCTTGTCGTTGTGACAGACATCATTAATTGAATGAATATATTAAGAATACGGGCCTGTCGCAAACATAAAAGCTTGTGAAAGATACAAGCTTTTAAAATAAAATGTACTTATTGATAACTTGGGGTCGGTTTTGGGGGTTAGTGGCGGCTGGCGGCACAGCTGACGTACTTATATTGCTTTGAATTTTCATCTCAAAAACAGTTTGACAAGTACACGTCACACATTTTGACGCTATTGGTTTAGAATTTAACTATTGTAGTTACTATGACTAGTAAGTTAATGAAACTTTTACATCCTAATTTATAAACGTTTAACCATATTGTTTAACCATAGTTAATCTGTTGCTTAAAACCTAAATAGCGATTATGAATAGGATCAACTACTTATGCATTAGAGCTAATCAATTTCACTTTGACAGTCCATTTGGTAGAAATTGCGACAAAAAATCACAGCTGTTTATCGTGTCCCATTTTGTTATTTAGCAGAGTTTTCCTGAGGTTAATTACACAGATGTGTCACATTTTAAACATAGTTTAGCGCTAAATAGTGTTTTTTGCATTCATATTTGCTTATACATTGCTTAAAACTGTAATAGCGTTTATGAATACGGAGGTTAGTAACAGCCATGACTCACAGGTACAAACGTTCGTATTCATCACACAACCGGGACTTTAAAAAGAACACCAGAGCTTATTAAAAATAATGGAAAGCAGCGGTATTATAATACTAATAGTATGAATCAGGGAAAATACCCAGTAAGTAATTCCCCTTGCTTTTTGGTAGGTATAGTCGGTAACGAAAGTAATAATATTTTAAAATGGGTTTTATTTAAAATATTTGTTTCTTGTTTATTTTAACCTTAAGCATGACGAAGGAAAAAAACAAGTGCATTTCGAAATCGTTAGTTTTAATTCAGTCTTGGTTTGTGGGTAATATTGATGTAGTACTTGCGAAAAATATTTACCAACTAGGTACTTTCATCATTTGTTTTCACTGAATAATATAATAAAAATTTTCTATTTGTCGACAATATCATTGTTGAATAAAATATATTTTATTTAATAATTGTAATATTTGTAAACAGTCATTATTAAATTATCATAATAGTAAAAATTCTATTAAAACTGACAATATCTGAATATTCTTAAGCGTTGACATAATTTATACTTTTTTTTATTTTTTTTATTATCTTGATAGATATCATAAAAAACAATGCAAAAACCAAATAGTAAATAATGATTTGACATTATTATTTACTGTTGGGTACAATAAGAAACTTTGTTCACATCGCGATTAACTTATTACTAAATATGAAACAACGTAATAACACCACTGATTACAAAAAAATTTTGGCGATATAAACGATGAGTCGAATATAGAATACAGGAATGCATTGTCCACTTTTTACAAGCTTTTATTCAACTTGCAATGTATGTTTGTGTTAATAAACATTGTAAGTTGAATCTTAATTTTGTTAAAGCTTCAATAACTTTATAAGTGTAAATCGCGTCTCTGGAGTTTGTTTTTTCCCGTCGGTTTTGGCTTTTTTTGTATGTGATATTCTCTTGAACGCTACATTTCTGGTAGTCAATACAATCATCTGTAGAATATCCAAACTGTCGTGGTAGTTTTGAATGATTTCGCAAAGTTCTTGAATCAGCCAGGAACCGTCTTCATCTCTCCAAGCTATGTGATCTGTAAAGAATTTCAGAAACTAACATTCTTAACTAAAAAGGATACAGTGAAGAATGAATATATTAAGGGAAGTCTGAAAGTTGCCCCGATTGCTGATAAACTGAGAGGAAAAGGGCTTCGCTGGACATGTGATGAATGGACTGGACATGAGATGAATGGACTGGACATGGAATGATTCCTGGTGACATGATCATTAACTCATTATGATATAATATATAGTGTATAGTGACATAGTATATAGTGAATGATCATGTCACTAGGAAAGTAATGGATTTGAAAGTGGATTAGTGTGTAGGGAGGGGAAGACCAAAGAAAAGATGGATTGTGTAAATTACGATATAGAAGATACCAATCCTGGTTTTGTATATACTACTTTTTCAATTTCTTCAATTAATCAACGGAATCTTAATTTTATTTTATTAATGTAATATTTTAGACTACTTGCATTTGTAATGAAAACTGTGGTAAACTGCAGAATATATTACACAGATATTTATTTATTTTTTCTTCTAAAACTTCAATGACGTTGTAGTTTATGTCATTTTGAAAAAAAAGAAAAACAATGTAAAAAGAGGATAGAAACTTGCTGAGTTTCTTGCCCGTTCTTCTCAGAACAAGGCCTCCTGGTAGTTTTGTGAACGGATGGCGTAGTTTATCGCTTTCACGAAAATTTGTAAAATGTTTATGACGTTCATAAGCATGTGCTAAGACGCATCTAAATTGAATAAAGGATATTGAATTTGAATTTTGAATAAGATGAGGAAGGGAGTGAGTGTTACTTTGCGAGTTATAGGAGAGATTGGAAGAAGAAGACATGATGCGCCCACCACAAATAACAAAATTGGGAACAGGACAGGGCAAAGAAGAACATTCATAACCAGTTATCAATTTTATCCTAGTTGTTCGTAAATTATTAAGACATTAGTCTTATTTCAGTTTGCATCTATAAGCAAGAATAATAAATGAAGGAATATAAAATATTGATTGCCAAATTATCGTTTATATTAACAGGCCCTGGTAAGTCAGTAAGTCCTACTCCTAATATAAGATTGTATTGCATATTTTTTGCAAAACTTGTTGTACAAATCAACCAATTTAACGTGTGGTATTTGAAAGAGATAGATGATATTACCTTCTACAGAAGACTGCATTATAAGGAAGTTTATGTGTTTTGGTACTAACATTGTATTGTTAGTAGCTGGCTGACCGTCGTATTCAATACGTCTTCCAGCATCTAGCAAACCGCCGCGGCAAGCCTGGCAAATTAAATTGTGATCATGTAAATTAACGACAATAATGTTTTAGGTCACTCCCTTTGTAGTAGTTATTAGATTCTCATCTAAATCAGGTAAACATATTGGGATACAGAATTATCACATAATATATTATAATCAAATGTTTTATGCTTTGTTGTGTTCCGGCAATCAAAGGTAAGATATTCCAGTGCCAGTTCCTCGGTTGTTGAGAATTACAGGTGAAGCTCGCTTCCACCTTCGGCCTTATCGTCACTTACCATTAAGTGAGATGAAGCTCAAGAGCTGATCTGTCGTACGTAAAAAAAAAAACCTTACGCCTCGGTCTCCGACGGGATAGGCGGTAGTGTGTTTTCAAATCAAATCAAAGTGCGCGAGCGGCTAGTGAAGTGCTCGCCATAACTTTATTTATTAATCTCGTATCGGCTCAGCAGAACATACCTGTATAAATATTAGTTTAGGTACTTTCACTAGACTTTCATGTCCATTTTCCAGCTTCAATGTAACATCTTGTAATTGGTAAGGCCTGTCAGCAGCATACAATTCACCGCCTTTTTCACCATGCGTCAAAATCACGATGATCAAACAAGATGTGTAGGTGTGATCTTGTAGCGATACTGCCAAAAATAATAAGTGTAATAAAGTGACTAGCATAGCAATAGCAGATAAAGTGACGTTTTAAAATGAATAATAAAATATATTCTGTGTCAAATCATGTATTACCTTCACGCATTCTATCCATGATATCTGCATATTTGCAGTCAGTGTACGTGATTACTTTAAATCCAAGTTCTCCAAAGGTATCTTTGATTTTTGTAACGTCCTTATGAGTGCCGGTACGGCTGTTGGGTTTATCATTCCTGGAATAACAGTTAATTTTGTTAAAGTTAGCAAGGTGATTCAGTCGTCAACAAGGTGACAACAAAATCGTGTAAAAAGTTTTTCATATCTTTAGTTTTCGGTGTAATTATCATCATTAGCCTGCCCTTTTCCCAATTTCTTTTGGGGTCGGCGCAACGAGTCTTTTTCCACAACTCTCCTCTATCACACGCCATATCAACATTCAATCTCATTCTAGCCATGTCCTCATTCACACAATCTATTCATCTCTTCTTCGGTCTTCCTATCCCTGCATTACCATCCACTCTCATATTCATAACTTTTCTCGTTACATGCTCATTCTCCCTTCTCATAATATGTCCATACCACGATAGCCGCTTCTCTCTCAACTTCTCTATTACTGAAGCAATGTTCAGACATCCCCTGATATACTAATTCCTCACTCTTTATCTTTTTCATAGCCCAACATTCCAATCCAAACATAAAAAGTCTTATGATTGTTTTATATTTGTGTAATCCGAATTATATATATTTCAGTTTATATTATCTTTTTTTCGAGCACAGAGTAGAGAAAGGGTTCGAGATTGTGGACGAATAAGACATGTCGTACCAAATAAAATTGGCGAACCCAAATAAAATTGGGTACAATACAGGACAGGAAAAAAAATACAATTACGCTGACGTTTTTTTCTTAATAAATGCTGAAGTAACATTATTATTATTGACAAATCAACAACGTGCATACTTACTTGAAGTATATCGTCTTTTGGTATTCATAGTGGTTGAATATAACAACAATCTTGTCACCAGTCATGTCGTAATATAAATCTGCAGGTTTGAATTTTGGTGCGTTTTTGTGTGGAACACGGTCCTTGCGTTCATCATTGCCTGCCGCACTGAAAATGTCAAAATTATTAAAGCAATAAGAATATGAAAAATAAATTTGTTACAAAAATCCAACCGGACAAAGAGACAAACAAGTGACTTAATAAAAACGGGGTAAAAAAGCTCTTGCACTGTCTGCATGGCAACAGGCTCCCCCTCTGCTACATGGGGACTTATCATATCAGGCGAAATGTGCATGTTAACACCTCTGCCTACCCCTTCAGGGACAGAGGCGTGATGATATGTCAGCAACGCTATTTGCCATTTATGTAGGCAATTTTTTGCGCGCATGAATATGATGACTACTTTTCTTGGTGTGTGTGTTTTCCATGGTAATAAATAATATGGTGGTATTAGCCAGCGACCCAACAATTCTAAATTTTACAATTGGATACTAATTAAATTTAAAAAAATATTTCGTAGAAGCAGTAATAGATCGTCATTGTGATGTTCAGTAGCATACAAGGACCTTATGTTTCTGATGTCAATTCCAGAAGAGTTGCTATAAGACATAAATATAACAATAAATAGTCTTTATTTATTGTGCTTTATTTATGAAGTTGTAGAGAACACAATAACAATCATCAAAGCTTTAAAGATAATGATAATAAATTGTGATACATATAATTAATATACCAGCACCTATAGTAAGTGGGGAAAGCCGGCCCGCGGCAAATATAGTCGTTAGTATACCACTACGCCACCGAGCTCCTTAACACAATATCGAGTGCGGGCTTTCGAAAAACAAAGCTTCCTTCGCCATGGTCAGGCCGTGGATGGGTGACAAAAACTTTGTGATCTCGAGCTCCTCCGTGCTTCGGAAGCCACGTTAAGCCATTGGTCCTGGTCGCTGTTGCGACTGTTTCTACCTACCAACTCGCATTGGGCCAGCGTGGTGGTGTTAAGGCCTATACTCCATGTGTTTCTCCATGAGGAAGGCCTGTCCCAGCAGTGGGACGTATATAGCCTAAGGGCAAGATATAGTTACTCCACCTTGGGCTACAGGCCTACTGACTTGAAAAACTTAATCACAGTTAGTTTGCACTCATTATTGTTTGCCTTACAATGTGTATGGTGCATAGCAACAAGCATGGCCTGTGTTATGATTTATCACTATATGTGGTTTAACACATATCAGGAAAATTCTGGTATTTCACAACGCCTCTGTCTTCCCCTTCATAGGAAAAGGCGTGGTTTTATGATTCCTGATCTACCTCTAAATCGTTAAGCTTGTCTGGGTTCAGTTACAGGCTTCGTCACCAGACTGTATTGGCTTCACTGTTGGGCACAGGCCTTCCTTCATGGAGGACGATACATGAGAAGCACAGGCCCTAACACTATCACCCTGGCACAATGCAGATACGTGGGTAGATGGATGAAGCGACCAACGGCTTTACTCACGAGGATCATAGTTTTAGTCACCCAAGAACATGTCCATGCCATGTTGCCTTTATCCAAGAACAGGCAAAAGTACTTGTCAGGTTTAGGCCCACTTGCAGATAATTAAAATCGATATAGAAAACTCGATTTAATATTTTTTTTACATTATGCCATAGTAAAAATGTAAAAAATTTACTGAATCTAGTTTTAACTCTCGAATTCCTTATGCAAGACGCCCTTAGTGTTTAAATAAGGATTCCTAGTGGTTTATTGCGAATGAAAACATTAATGGTTTGATATAAAATGGCGACTCAAGTATATCGAAATTGCGAATGCGTATAATTGAAATAAACATTACATTATTCGAGCATAAAATGGGTTGGGAACATAATTATAGGATCAGTAAGAGCGTACTACTTCATATAATCGAAACATGCAGAGACGATTAGGTAACAAAATCCAAGATCCCCAAGATGGGGTAACCTGTCGCATTCTTAGATATATCCGAATATTACCTTTATTTCAATGTCGAAAGTCACAGCGGCAAAGATCTCTTCAATAATGTTAATGGTAATGCATTGAACCCGTTTTAAAATTCATCGACCACTATTATTATTAAAAACATAAAACGCATTAATCAACAACACGACGGACAAATTTTGTAAAAAATCCATAAGAGAATGCCTATGAATAAAAATCCATATTCCTCTAGAAATATGTAAAGCGCGAAATGTTTCACAATTTTGTCAGATTAGTAACATATGCTGTTGATAAAGATAAAGATCAGTGTTATTAAACAAAATTTTGCGGTAAGTACGAGGTTATACGGAATCACACTTGTAACAAAATAAATCATTTCGGTATTTTTATCAATGAAGATAAGCGAGTTATAGTATAGAGATAGTGCAAACACTTGGCCCAATTGCGCATTCGAGAGTTAGCACCTAACCCTTGGGCAAATATATGGGCAAACCCTGGGTTAGGCGCTAACTCTCGATCGTGCAATTAGGCCTTATAGGTTAGTTATTGTCTTATTAAATTTATGACCACAACATCATCAAATCTATTTTTATCGTGTAGTCGTCTATGGGTCTTTCATTTCTCAAGGGCACGGCAGCCAAAATATCAAGTGAACAGTTTTACTCAACTATCTATTAGATTCTAACCGCCGCCGGCACCGCGCGATCATTGACATTGACAGTGACATAACAGACAAAAATTGTGACAACAGCTTGTTGCAGTAATGGTTGCTTGCCCGCATACAACGACCGATTGCCACCACCATACCAAGAATAGAATATTGTTAAGATCGAAATGACATACCTTGAATTTGAAGGTCGGAAGTTGAAAAAATTTACGTCTGCTTCTGATTCGGCCATTTTGACAAAACTTTTTCACGTGTAGACGCTGCGGCACGGGCGCACCGACTGGTGGGATTCTCCAACCGAACGGACGGCACAGCGGCGACCACAGATAATTATTACGCAAACAAGTTACGAATTTCGATAGCAATAATTGTTGGCCGCGTTTTCCCTATAGCCAGTTTGTTGACGACTAGAAGACGATTTCTTATTATTGTTTTTAAGTAACAATAAATGGGAAATAACAATAAATATCATTTATTTTATTGCTTTGGTATGCATAGAATATATTTATATATTGGGTCCTTACCTATGAAATTGGTGTTTTTTTATCTCTTAGTATTTTGTATGTTACTATTAAGATTCAGAGTATTCCTAAAAAATAATTACCTCGTCTAAAAATAGACTATATTTTTGAGCTCCTTTGATTTGTTTTGATAATTTGTTGTAAGTTTAATTGTGTTAAAATTGGACACGGAGACAACTCTTTTTAAGTGCCTCCCGAATACATCATTTTATTTGCACTCACTTAAAAACGATAAATAATTTTTATGAAGTGTGATATTAGACATATTACTAAAGCTTGTCTAATGACAGATGCTGAATATTATTATCTTTGAATTTGTCGTTGTGAAGAAAACTGAAAAAAATTTAGTATGGAAAATGCAGAATTCCCCAAAATCTCCATACAAAACACCAATTTCATAGGTAAGGACCTAATATTTAGACACCACAAGTTTTGTGACTCCAAAAATCCTTATACGAGTTATCGCATACATTCTGCGTATGTGACTGTACTTAGCTGTACCATCCATCAGATTGGCCTGGCTGTGTGCTTTATTCCTTTATTTAGTGTATTGGATGCAGTTTGTGTTTTTTAATTAGTGTACTTGCCTTACAGTTGAATAGAAAGTATACAGGATGTATACGTTAAGTATTTAAAATAGCTAAATTTTGTTAAAGGAAGAACAATTTTATTTATAAAAAGAAACAACTGCAGTCTCAATTTTCTCTAATAAGTTTTCCCAAACCGGGAATCAAATATGGAAAAAATAAATGTGCGCGATTTTATACCACAAAGGCCCAATTGCACGATCGAGAGTTAGCGCCTAACCCAGGGTTTGCCCATATATTTGTCCCAGGGTTAGGTGTTAACTCTCAAACGCACAAGAGGGCCTTATGGATTAAGCCATTCTTCTTTTTTCCACTCTATTCTTCTCCCATTCTTCTTCTTTATCTTTTCCCATTCTCCACTGGATTTAGTCTATTATTATTATTCTAACTAATGAAATAAGTCATTGTTGAATATAAAATTTCTTTATGAAACATTAGGTCTTAAATATGTAATGAAACCTAACATTAATTTTATTTTATTCCAAACTGGAAAGGTTTAGGTAAACCTTTTAAAAAAATAGACAATGCAGTTAGTTACCTTTATTTAAAAAAACATAAAGTTACCCTTCAATTAAATTAAGCCATTTTAATTATTTATGGTACTTCCCCTCTAGGGCCCATTTAAAGTCCTTTTATAGTAAAAAAGCCCTTTTATAGTAAAAAAAAACCCTAAAATTAATTAGATTGACATATTTCCTCATGGTCCCTCTTCACATATATAGATCCTATATCTGTGGTGGAAGGTTATTTGTCTACATTTGCCTTATTTCGTATATCTTCGTGCAACGACAAAGTGGCAACAAATCGAATATCCCTCCACATTTGAACGTTCGCCGAATGTGAAGAGTTCCATCACATTCTTAGGCCCGTATTACAGAACCAAACACAAGCGTAGATCTCTGCTTGAGCGCAGTTAAAAAGGGATGGCGCTGTGTGGGATCAATAGTGCCATCCCTCTCTAACAGTGCTCAAGCAGAGATCTACGCTTGAGTTTAGTTCCGTAATACGAGCCTTAGTATTTGAAATGAAAGTCATACTTAAGAGATTGAATACATACATAATTTGACTAACGTAACTAACCTCCATACAAACGTAAGGTCAGTTTACTCCTTTCAGAGCGTGTATCTGGTTTATTTACCTTATTTCCCTAGCGGTACAGGTTCAGGCAACGCGCGTCCTGCTATGTTTTCATTGACATCAAAGTTTAATCATGCTAAGTTCGAAAGTAGCTGTTATTGCTTGCTTGAAGTCGCATTTTGTAAAATTTAACAACCTTGTTTTTCTATTTTAGTGGCTTTGTAATTTTACTCTCCACGAAGTTTATTTGCAAGAAAGGCATTATGAAGGAAGAGACTGGGATCCCCGACCTACGTGATTTTAGCAAAGCGGCTCATTAAACGAATACAAGCAATCTCTCTCTTCCCTTGGGTTTTGTAAAAGGCGACTAATGGACTTACAACTGCACAACCATCCAATTGCTTATAGCGGCGACGGGCTCACCACCTGTCGCGCTGGGCACATGTGCAGATAGTGCTTGGTAACGCCCGGACTATGGCATTGGAGTGCTTTCTCGGTGCCTTTGCCTAGTCTCCGACTAACTCTTAGGGGATAATAGTCGTGATTATATGTATGTATATATATGAAATTTTGAAAATTATTAGTATAATGTCTTGTTAAGAGGTTGAACTGAACTAGCTTGAAAGTGGGGCCGTTTCTCAGGTAGCCGGGCTACCTCGGGCTACTGTAGCCTGAAGTAAAGGTACCAAAAATCGAGCAAAACTTCGTCAGTAGCAAAGCTGATTTTCACATTGCCATGATAGATACCGTCTAAAACTGAATTTCATTGCTGTTCAAAAGTTATAGCTAATCAAGTTTCTTAAAATAACAGCTTGAAACCTATTTCAATAAAAATAAAAATAACAAGATAATGTTTACCAAAAAGACAATTGACTTTAGTTCTTTGTTTCTTTCTAAAAGCGATAAATTTTGATAACGACTGTATTATGCGCAAAATTATTCGTGGAATGCTATCACTTTCAGTTATCAAATTTGGATTATGTGAAGATAATTAAATAATTAATTATAAAATTAATTTTTTACTTACCCAAATTATTACCTACCTACCTACCTATTGCTAAATCTATCAAGCAAAGAGAGGAGACCGTTAGTTTTTGCCCAAACCATGTACAGTTAACTCCATAAATATGTAACCACTTTTGACAGTAAATAACTCTTCTTCTTCTTCTTCTTGCCCTTTTCCCACTCTAGGTGGGGTCGGCACAACATGTCTTCTTCTTCCATTCTCCTCTGTCACTCGTCAGCTCAGCATCCACTTCTTTTATCCTCATATCATTCTTCACGCATTCAATCCATCGCTTCTTTGGTCTTCCTCTAACTCTAGGTCCGTCCACATCCATGCTCAGCATCCTTCTTGTAATATGACATTCATCCCTCCTCATCACATGTCCATACCACGCTAACCTATTGCTCCTAATCTTTTCTGTCACTGGCGCTACTTTCAAACTTCCTCTAATATATTCATTCCTGATCTTGTCCATTCTACAGTAAATAACTCTTATTAGAAGGAAATAAAGATTGTCTCCTCTAAACCGTGAATACATATCTTTGTATTCTATTGTACCTACTTACTTATTAACAGCAACACTTAGGTTTAACTGCCAAAGTCACGTTACTATTTAAGAGAGGGAGAAATAAATGGATGACTTCAACTTAGATGTAATTTTTATCGTAAATGTGTGCACCATGTGCTACCGACTATTTTGACATAAACACTTTGTTTTCGATATGAAGTTGTCATTAGGGAACTAATATTGTCTCTTTCTTTTTTCGTCTCTTGCAGCTCGAATGAGCAAATTACTTTTGTACTATCGAAACAATAGATTTCTGACCCATAAGGTCATTTTGCCGCATTTCATTTTAAGTTATATTCACCTGTATACAGGTATCCTTGGAAACGTATGTAAAAACGTCGTAAGTGCAATAGACAGTTGTAATCAAAACATTATTGTCATAGTGCTAAAGTGTTATATTATTGTAAATCTGCTTGTTCGATAGTATCTACTGAGGCCCAACGTGAGTAAAAAAACTAACACCCATGCAATGACTCAGTCAGTACTATGTCCCCACTTGGTAATTAATCATAAGCGTGTATACCATCGATATTCGTCACCAGTCCAAATACGTCCTAATGCTGGGAACACGAGGATACGGGGCGCAACACCACTGTGCTGGTCTAATGCACATTGGTGAGTTGAAACGGTTGCAATTGGATCCGGGGTCAACGGCATAACGTGCCTTCCGAGGCACGGATAACTTCAGATGACAAAGTTGTGATCACTCATTCAAGGAATGACCACCGCTAAAGTAGCATTGTTTTCAATATTGGAAGCAAAAGGTGCGTGAGAAGCCCATTGGCACAGTGCTTCGTACGAACCACTGTGCCAACGGGCTTCTCACTGAGTCATAAGTGTAAATGTACCAAATAGTCCAACAAATTGACAATTAATTTTAAATAATATAATTGTAGCCCTTGTAATTTCTATATCACCATTTTTAACCTTTTCTGTCCGTTTTTATTTAGATAACCTTATTTTCATGTACTCTATGTCAACATTTTTCACCTTTTCTATTCGTTTTTATTTAAATGAATTCGTACTCGTATTATTTATGATCTTGATATAACTTATCACTGATAAGTAGGTACCTAATATCAATAAAAATCCAAATATTCGAAAACCATTTAGTGAAATGTCTTGTTGTTGTGAGAAGATATTATTATCACAATACAGTCTTTTCCATGAACCAACAACACTTAACACAAGTAGTCCTGCAGGAATTTTAATTATGTGTACATTCCAACGGAAAATAGCGCCTATGGCGATTTCTCATTGTGCCCGCCCATCAAGAACCTTTCCACTTAATTTAATGTAGTCCGCGTGCATTTTTCAAAAGAACCGTTTTGTTATCTTGGTGTGACTTATACATATGTTTCATCGTGTGTAGTAGACAAATAACTTTTGGTCACATTCAGAAGTCTTTTTAGGCCTCGTCGCCAGCAAAGTGCCAAAGAGTGTTTGTCTATATTGTATTGGGTTGGTCTCGCAGTGTTTCGCCACAACAAAAACTATCGTGGAAACTACAATATAAAGAAAGCTATATGAATTATGTTCCATTTTTTATGAAAGATTTGTTCGTTTTCGAATTTCACACATAGTCGACATTTACAATCTGAGATAATAAATAAAATCTAATCCAATAGTGAGTGCCCCCGTTCTCTTCATATAAGATTACGTCTGATTTTTATACCTTTTATGTATATATTTTTTAAATGATTAAATGATCATCTGAAATCCCAAGGGCCTCATTTATTTAGCATCGTGCACATCCTATTGTCAAGGTTACACAGACTGATGATATTTTGAAAATATATTTATCTTGTCGAAGTGCTTGCGTGTGGATGCGATAGGGCTGCTTATAATAATCTCTAATACTGTTGAATTCATTGACGATACACAGATTATGCTAGTGAGAGTAGAGTCGGAACAAAAATAAAAAAGTTGACTGAAAAATTAAAAAGTACGTACACCGTCAAATCTTTCCATTGGTTTTCAATCAACTTTGAAATGCGATAATTTACCACAGAAGCACTACTTGATTTATTTCTGTCTTTTATAAGCTAGAGTCGATTTTGAAGCAATCGCTTTTGAAAGTATGGAGCAACGAACGTAACGCCGCGCAATCCACAGTGAGCAATGACGCTTGCGAGGGTCACTGCGACATGAGTTGCTGTGTACAGAACTACAGATCGACTATTACAAATATAGCAAAATCTGTGTAAAGACTTTGGATTGTGAATAAATTATAAATCATTTAATACAAATAAAACCATTAGTTTGTCATATATAAAGTTACATTTAACCTGTTCAACATAGCAAAACACTACAGCTTTATTGCCAGTATTTTGTAAGTCGCTAGTGCTCCTACAAAACAAAATTTTAATGGGAGTTGTTGCTATGAACGTTCTTACAGATACTCAAAATCTTTCTTCCAGGAAAAGTCATTAACTCTTGATAAATATAACAACCTGTTATAATTTCAGATTGTTTTCTAAACAAGAAAGCATTATATTAAAGCCTATTTTATAAAATAAAAAGACAGATATTTTCAAATTGTTCTTTTTGGCCCAGAGCTTTCGTTTAACCATAAGTCGCGTTGAAATAACGGCTGCAGGTTTTTAAGTAACTTAAATCAAACGAATACTTCAAATAGCTCAAATTATGCGGCTTGTGTTTCGAATTGGCTACTAGATACATTTATACATATATTCACGACTATTATCGTCTAAGAGTTAGTCAGAGACTAGGAAAAAGCACCACAAAAGCAGTCCACTGCCATAGTCCGCGGTTCACCAAGCAGTGGCTGCACTTAGCGAGACAGGTGGTGAGCCCGTCGCCGCTGTAAGTTATTTTATGGTTGTGCAATTTTAAGTCCATTAGTCGCCTTTTACGACACCCAAGGGAAGAGATGAGTTGGTAGTATTCTCTTAATGAGCCGCTACCCCTCGGCGATACTAGATAGTTTAATTCAATGTACATTTCTTTCATAACATTTCCATTCTTATGTCGACTACATACCCACTGGAATTGAGTAAAAATTAAAAAGTAACGTCGGAAGTAAGTGCTCTGTGATCGGATCATTCCGTGGAGTGCTTTCAGTAATAATCAGCTTGCAAACTTGCGTCTTGATGTGCGCATGGAGCGACGACGAGCGACAAAAGTGCACTGTGACGTTTAAAATGGTCCAGAACATTTTGCTCAGAAACATTATTGGGAAGTGGACAACGTAATGATATTGCTTCTAAAAGTATTTAAAGAACGTTAAAAAAGGATTGAACTTCAAAACAATAAAATAACGTAGTGAATTAGATATTTGTTTTTTAGAAAAATGAAAAATCAAATTCAAATAACAAAATTATGACTATCTAAGCACACAGAGATGTCAGCCAAAAGTAGACAATTGATCATTTTGTGCCCTTTTTAAGCCTTGACGGAAAAATACAGGTGTTATAAGTATGAAGTGTGTTTATGTATGTGTGTCTGTCAGTCGGTCTGCGGCATCATAGCTACAGGAATAAAAAATCTAATGCTTACAAATATACCCGTGTTCGGTATCAAATGAAAGGTCATAACTTGTACGCCATGAAAAAAATAATTAAAAATTAAAAAACCCCTGACCCAAAAATAACAAAAAAATAAAAACAAAAAAAATAACCTATAAAAAGTAATCGTGGTCTCGTCGGGGGACCGCCCATATCTAACAAGTACTGTGGCAACCTCTTTGCTACACGCGCCTAGACTTGGGGATGGAAAAAATAATAATTAGAATTAAAATATTGGGTCCTTACCTATGAAATTGGTGTTTTTATTCTGTCTTAGCAATTTGTCCGAAACTATTAAGTTTCAGAACATTCTTATAAAATAATTGCCTCTTTTAAAAATAGACCATATATTTGAGCTCGTATTATTTAATTTGATAATTTTTTGTAAGTTTAATTGTGTTAAAATTAGACACAAGGACAATTATTTTTAACTGCCTCCCGAAAACACCATTTGATTTGCATTAACATAAAAACGATGAATAATTTTTATCAAGCGTGTTCACACACATATTGCTAAAGCTTGTCTAATGATACATGCAAAATATTATTATTTCTGGATCTGTCGTTGTGAAGAAAACTGATAAAATGTTAGTATGGAAAATGCAGACATCCCCAAAATCTCCATACAAAACACCAATTACATAGGTAAGGACCTAATATTTGGAAGAATAAAATAGAGAGCTTAGGATAAAACAGCGCATGTCAGGCAGGGCCTACGAGTAATAGTATTTTTATATTCCGTTTGCTGTAATACACGCGTTGAGTATACGAGTTTAATTGAGTAGAAACATCCTAGAAGCACTCTCCTGCACGATCCCGACAGTACTTAGGTCTTAGAGGATCCCCGACGAGACCACGATAAATTTTTATATTTTTTTTTATTTTTGTCAGGGGTTTTTAAAATTTTTATTTTTTTGATGACATTGTTTTTGCATCAATCTTCTGTCAATGGAAATTTTCGGTCAATCTTCTGTCAAAAAGACGATATAAGGAGCAACATCATAGATGTTCTTGAAAAGAGAAATATTAGGTTGGGGAAAAAGTCTTTTCGCATTATAGTATGTATAAACTTGTAATAAAATCTCTTTGGCTATACTATTTGTATCTGGCTGGTTTTGGTATCATTGAAAGTTTAAATTTTAAAGAACATAATTCCAACTTCAAATTAGGAAAATGTGTGATTTTCATTTGTTTTTCGTACCGCCAAGATGAGTGAATCTAATGAAGAAATTCGATACATTTTAATATTTTACTACAAAAAAGGTAAAAATGCAACGCAAGCCGCGAAAAAAAATTGCGATGTTTATGGACCTAGTGCAGTGTCTGTGAGAGTAGCACAAATTTGGTTTAAGCGTTTTCAATCCGGAAATTTTGATGTCAAAGATGCACGTCGCTCTGGTCGCCCTATTACAGATAAAATGGATGCCATTTTTGAAAAAGTGGAGCAAGATCGGCATGTCAGTAGTTACGACGTAGCTGAAGAACTGAGAATTGACCACAAAATAGTTTTGGCGCATTTGAAAAAAACTGGGTACACAAAAAAGCTCGACATTTGGGTACCTCACGAGCTCACTGAAAGAAACCTAATGAACCGTGTACTCATTTGTGATTCTTCATTACGACGTAATGAAACCGAACCATTTTTGAAGAAGCTGATAACTGGTGATGAAAAGTGGATCACGTACGACAAGAACGTGCGAAAAAGGTCGTGGTCAAAGGCCGGTCAGGCTTCACATACTGTGGCGAAACCCGGGTTAACTCGCAACAAGGTGATGCTGTGTGTGTGGTGGGATTGGAAGGGCATTATTCATTATGAGCTGTTACCACTAGGCAGGACCATCGATTCTGAACTCTACTGCGAACAACTGATGAGATTAAAGCAAGAAGTTGAGAGAAAGCGGCCGGAATTAATCAACAGAAAGGGTGTGGTTTTTCATCATGATAACGCTAGACCTCACACATCTTTAGCCACTCAGCAAAAATTAAGAGAGTTTGGCTGGGAGGTGTTAATGCATCCGCCGTATAGTCCTGACCTTGCACCTTCAGATTTCCACCTGTTTCGGTCTCTTCAGAATCCTTTAGGCAGTGTCAGGTTAACATCACGAGAGGACTGCCAAAACCACTTGTCGCGGTATTTTGACCAGAAGTCCCAAAATTTCTATAGCAATGGGATCATGTCCCTACCTACAGGATGGCAAAAAGTTATCGAACAAAATGGTACCTACATACTTTAGTTAAATGTAAATAAACTATATTAAAAAATGTTTTGAATTTTCTTAAAAAATACGAAGAAACTTTTTCCCCAACCTATTATATGCAATTGTCATAATGAATCATACATATGCTTCTATTTCTCAAGAGACTAAAACGTTATTTAAAACATATATTATACTAACATATAAGCATTGTCATTCGTACGATTGATTTAAAAATATTCTTACCAAACTTTTTCATTTTCAGGTAAATCTTTGTAAAGAGAAATAGAACCCAGCAGAAGATAATTTGAATCGGTAATGAATGACTTTATTTGTTTGTATTATTGCTACTTTATTATTTACTTTATTTATTTGTATTATTATTTACGATTTATTGAAATATCTTGTTGAAAGTTACAAATGTTGTATGAATCTGGATTCCACTGCCACTCAACATCAAGATGGGTGGAGTGTCTATATTCTTTAAAACGACCCTATTTTATATATCTCTAGCTAATATGTCGTTGAATACGTAAAAATCTATTTTATTATATACTCCATGGTCGAGTGGTCTGTACGTCGTCGGTCTCAGGGTGTCGCTGTCTCGAGAGGTTCTGGGTTTGATCCCCGGTGAACACAAACTGCAGAATATTTCTTAAAATAAGTACATCTTTTCTTTTCCTTTTTAAACTTTAACGACGACGTTGTAGTTTGTGACATTTTGTAAATGATGCTAATGTAAAGGGAGGGTAGAAACTTGCTGAGTTTCTTGCCCGTTCTTCTCAAAACAAGGCATCCTGGTAGTTTTTGTGAACGGACGGCGTAGTTTCGAAATATCGAAAAACTGCGACGCATCTAAACAGAATAAACGCTTCTGAATTTTAATTTTTTTATGGACACATGTTTTTGTGATGAATACAAGCATTTGTTCACCAGTCTATTATGTTTATTAACTTATTTAACTTATTTCACTGTTAGATAGCCCATTTATCGAGGAAGGCTATAATATAGGCTGTAATTTATTTTTGAGAATAATTGGGATTCTTACTGAAACTCCAATAATAAACCCAGGGTTTAAAAAATTCCCAAAAATTTTCTTTTCATCGCGTGCGCTGTTTTTATCATTGTTGATAGAATAAAATGATGTACTACGAGTTCGTAGAACACAATATCACATGTTATAATAGCTAGACATATGCTGTCACGATATTTTTTTGTATATAATAATATGTTCTACAAAGTCCTAGATCCTACATCATTTTATTCTATCATCACTTTAAACAGTTGACTGGATGGATGGATTTTTGAAATTAATTAGAAGGGAAAGAATTACAATGTTAATTGAATTTTCCATGAGTGTTTTTATGGAGTTTTAGGAGCTAGTTATTAAATGGACTGACTCTGACATACTTTCAAATAATTAAAATAAAGATAGTTCAAACAAATTGAAATTGGTATTTGTCGTTCATTTAATATTTTCAGTACATTGTTTTCACTGGTCTCGCTGTATTTGAATATAGGGTTAATTACGGAGTTTGCATTACCGACTAGTTTTACTGCCTTTAAAATAATTTTACTGTGTATTAGTGAAGAATTATTTCAATGGCCACTGTTTGTGGTGCATAGTTAAATATTATGTGAGTTGCTACCAATTTTATGGGTCATGTAGTTTCCTAGTATAAAATTGCTTTAAAAAGCTATGAATAGAATCTGGGGTAGCAAGGTATTACCTAGTTACCTGAAACTTAACCCGTGAAATAATTTCCAATTTGATTTTCTATATTTTTTGTATCAGTAAAATGGGATTCAGGCCCACGTGATGTCAAGTGTGAAGCTTTTGGCTGAAACTATTAACTATAATAAAAAGGTTATTTTATTTTAAAATTTTATGATAAAGTAATTTCATACTGCGCTGAAGATGTAAATTACTAGCTTTTGCCCGCGACTTCGTCTGCGTAGTATAGTTACTTTGAGATAGTGTGATGGTATGTAGCCTATAGCCTTCCTCAATAACACTGAAAGATTTTTTCAAATTGGAACAATAGCCTCAATTGGTGCAATTGAAATTTTACTCCTACTCTATTATTAGAAGGAAAGTTCATAGTGGCGTAAATTTGTCCTTCATTTCTCTGAGAGCAACTTTAAAATTTTAAACCCGTTTCCTTGGAAATATAAGAATAAAAGGCTTTAGACTACCTGTGTACCAAATTTCGGTTAAATTGGTTCAGTACTTTTGACGTGAGAGCGAGACAGAGTTACTTTCGAATTTATAATATTAGTATGGATTACATTAGATGTGTCAAGGAAATTTTTTTTTTCTATGTCGATAGAGAGCGTTGGTGTCTTGATATAAAGTGGTTGTAAGCATATCAAAAAGTATCGAAACTAACACAGAAAATGGAAGAAAATTGCTTTGGCTTCAACATGTTCCTGTAGGTACCTTTATTACGAAAACAAAACACGGCTCCAAGAAAATTATCAGTGGTGTTCGAATTTCGAAAATCCCCGGTCTCGTTCGAGGAACACTATTTAGGTATTTTATCGCAGTCACACGGGCACTAAACTCACGGGTACGCGACACATTCACCAGTTTACGGCGATTTTACTGCTAACTGAAACTCGGCCTTCTTGTTGCTTTTGAATTGTGTTCCAAATTCAAATTTCAAATTGGAGGTGGATCCAATAAGCTCAAGACAAATGGCTGTTGTTTGTGCGATGCGATGTGCAGTCAGACTAAACATTGTTTTACTTGATTTTTTTATATGAGGTCCTTACCTATGAAATTGGTGTTTTGTATGGAGATTTTGGGGAATTCTGCATTTTCCATACTTATTTTTTTTCAGTTTTCTTCACAACGACAAATCCAAAGATAATAATATTTAGCATCTATCATTAGACAAGCTTTAGTAATATGTGTAATATCACACTTCATAAAAATTATTTTTAAGTGAATGCAAATAAAATGATGTATTCGGGAGGCACTTAAAAAGAGTTGTCTCCGTGTCCAATTTTAACACAATTAAACTTACAACAAATTATCAAAACAAATCAAAAGGTAATTATTTTTTAGGAATACTCTGAATCTTAATAGTTATAGAATTTAGAACGTATAGATCACTTGACAGCTCGAAAATACGTTAACAATTTTGAATTGTGAATGTGTGCGTTTACTAGCTACGAAGCGATATTTTTTACAAAAAATATCGATAATTGCAGTTACATCAAAATTTTAAATAGTGTTTTTAATTATCTCTTTTTAATTTTGAGTACCATTTTTTATTGAAGTTCTCACGAACTATAATGATAGTGAAATTTTCATGAGCTCCTAATGTAACAAAAATTTTATCAATGAGATAGGTTTTACCAAAAATAAATTAGATTTTAAAGTTCAGATTTTAAATCGTAATGAAATAAAAATAAGAAAAACATTTATCGATTGTAAAAATTCTAGATAAATATCGATAATTATGTCTATACATTTTAGTCAAGCACTAACGTTTAAGTTCGTTTGTAAAAATTCTAGATAAATCTCGATAATAATGTCGATACATTTTAATCAAGCACTAACGTTTAAGTAAATTGTAAATTATTCCTCAAAATTTTGTAAACTACAAATAAAAAACCTTTTATCTACACAAAATATTAAATTATATTGCATTATATTACATGATTGACGTAGTTTTATAGTAACATCATAGAAAAGTCTAATTGCAAACAATAATAAACGTTTTATTGCTGTTACAATTTTGTACGTATTTACCTGTGAAAACTGCAATTTTCTAGTTTAATGTTGTGGTGAGCACCACAGTCAACTACAGTACAAGTAACCATTTTTCGTATAATAGCTTAATCTAAAAATATTTTACGATTTTAATGTAATATCAAGATCTCTGAAGATATAATTTTGCGCGTGCTGAATTTTGTAAAACTGGCAATGAAATATGGTTATAAGTGTAAGTCAATCGCTTTCCCTTTCATGCTTGTTAAATCTCTGTAAGCGATCCCTTGGTCTCTATTTGCTTTGGCCGTCTATTTAAAGGTCTATGATTAAAGTAGTGAAGTTCTTAGGCCATCACGAATGTTTGATATTTTCCATATACTTACATCATTAACAAGAAGAATTAGTTCACCATGATAACTAACAGGAAAGTATTTTTCGCAAATAAAAGAAAAACAAATCCTAAACTCGATTCATTTTAATTTCATTATTTTTAGTTAGATAACGTTCCAATGTCGATGGAACGTTTGGCGTATTTTTGGAAGGTAACGTTTTATATAAGATTTCTTCTAAAATTATTATGTTAATCACTTGGGGAAACTTTGAAAAGTGATTATAATATTCACAGGGCTCGCCCAGGTGTTTCTGATGACCGCAACTAGAGATATAAATCTTCCTTCCCTCGAATCTGGGACCGCTATAATGTACGATCCGATAAGGGGAATAAAAATTTCGTATTTTTCCAACATTTTTTGGCCCTAATATGGTTCCTTGAGGGATTCCAAAGGACGTGTTTTCTATATCGTCACTAAGGGTGCTACCAATTCGTACGCATTGAGTGCGTTGCTCTAATTCAACTGCATGCCTCTTATGCCTAAGTTTTCAAGTTTGCGCAAAAGGACTGGGACAGAAATTGTATCAGAAGCTTTTGCAAGGTCTACGAATATTTCGAGAGCGTACTTAACAAGCATAATAATTAAACAGCAAATGCACCTAATAGGATGCTTACATTCGAAGAAGTTCCTGGTCGATCAGTAGAGTTTTTTTCAGAAAGTAGTTAAAACAAAAGGAATGAAGGTAAACAAATAAAACTTGGAAAATGTAATTGATTACATGTTTGTAAGTTTGTCAAAATGCGAAAACGCGTTTTGTATCTCTAATGTTAAAGCATAAAAAAATTGTGGCACAACTTTGGCTCATGGATAATTCATGAATTTTTTTAAGTTCGTATTAACAAACTAAAAGTTGCCCTCTGCGGGACTCAAACCCAGGACCTGTTGATTTAAGAGCCAGCTCCACTAACCACTCACCCAAGCGGGCTATCAAATAAACGTAGTGTTTTTTATTACTTTAAACGTTGTTTAACTGTGTTCTATTTGCTCAGTTTAACTGCTCCCTAGATCTACTTAACTGCAGTTTTATTCAGGACGTAGTTAACGTTCTCGTTCACATTTTGTCCCGTTTAACCGATTAACTTGGTGCACGGTAAATTATTTGTTTATATCCCGGTAAGCTTCGCAGAAAGTTGCATGGAACATCACACGGAGACAACATGAAATTCCAATAGAAATTGGAGTCATTATTCTTGTAAGACAGGACGAAAGGACTGTCTGTCATTTGTTTCAAGTATTATGAACACCTTAGGACACTTAAGATAAATTACTCGTTAGCTATCGTAAATAACCGAGTGTGTAGTGTCGTGAGACAGTCCAATTTATTTGTACAACATTTGTCCATCAGCCAGTGATATTGCTACTTGTAAAGTGTACAGTCAACTTCATAAAGATGTGGTGTGAATAGGTAGTCAAATATATATTTAGAGCATAGGTGCAATTATATCTTTTCATTTAAAGTTATCAAAATATTTTACACAACCTATCAGTCATATATATTTCTTTATATCATAAGTCTCCCATTACATATACCCGATTACAGTAATCTTTTATATGCACGCCTTCACCGTCCATTGGTATCTAAGCGGACAGTGTTCATAAATATGTTCACATTCAATAGATTTTTCAATTTTTTATGTCAAAATATCTATGTGTATGTCTTGACGTGTTTACAGTTGCTG
Organism: Parapoynx stratiotata; assembly: GCA_910589355.1. Classification (NCBI taxonomy): domain Eukaryota; kingdom Metazoa; phylum Arthropoda; class Insecta; order Lepidoptera; family Crambidae; genus Parapoynx; species Parapoynx stratiotata. Next base: position 15,645,140 of record OU342461.1, read on the forward strand.
GCGTTCTTCTAAAATCAAGAACAACGGCAACGTAAGCAACGTTGCTTTTGTTCTTGTTTTATGTAAGTATCACCATATGTATATGCTTGTAACGACAAGCATATACGAATGGTGATACTTACTTATAACACAGTTCCAGCTGTTATGTTGTGTAGTACAACAGTTGGAACTATGTGCTAATTGGAGAACACTAATCCGACGCCCGGTGTATTTGTAATGCGGCTGGACTAATACGTTAGGTCAATTGTTATCTATTATTGTAGGTAATGCAGTCGCCAGTGAACTATATTGTCAATGTAAATTGAATTTTATTATGTAGTATCTAAGCAGCTTATTGAATTTCTCATTAATCGATTTGTACTCAGGAGTACGTAGGTTTCAGTTTAAGAATTTATAAACTGAATCATTTATCATCTCATCACATGAGGAGTATACTTCTGAATATTTCTTACACTAATATTATTTATTATAACCCTGGCCTAAGGTTAGTTCTGTAAGGCTAGCATATTTGGATCTAGACTAACGGATAGAAGAATTCATTTTTATAAGAAACTTCACCTCCAGAATATTCTTAGTTTTATTTGACCGACTTTTGTCAAAAATGTTTCTGTAATGTATGATGATAAGAAATCAACTACCCCTTGTAAGTTACTTGTATCGGGTCTACTAGACCGTTGGCTTCTTGCCAAGCCTGGCGCTCCAATAGCTTGAAACACAATCTGTTTTTGATTACAGACAGGCTGCTTAAGTTGTCATATCGCTTGCTAGGTAAGCGGGTGAGGGAAGATCGCAGTGCATTTGTTAGATACCTACACGTTGTTATTCTGTAATGTAATTTTTAGATAAATTGTTTTTTTTATTGAATGAGCCAAAGCCACCTACATAGCCTACCGGATAAGCAAACTGAAGTGGCAGTGGGCTGGTCACATTAGCCGTAGAACTGACGACTGTTGGGGTCGTTAAGTCTCGAATGGAGACCGCGACTCGATAAACGTAGTGTGGGACGCCTTGTGACAAGGTGGGATCACGATATTCGGAGGCTTGCTGGAGTGGGCTGAAGAACAGCCGAAAATCGAGAACGGTGGCGTGTATTAGATGAGGCCTATGTCCAGCAGTGGACAGGAGTGGGCTATTGACGATGATAATGATTGAATGAGCATAACATTATTCAGAAATGCTTTGAAAGTGGCTATGGAGGTGGAGGTGTGAGGAAAATGTAAAGATTGTATGAATGAGAGCATGGCTTGGAAGGGATTGAAAGTCAATCCCTTATCAAGTGGAGTCAATTTTATGTGCAAAGATAAGAGATGATGGAAGAGAAAAACACTGCCGGATGAGTTATAGGCACGTCAATCTATCAAAATTGTTGATTTTAGTTAATAAGACTTCCGACTGTGGGCAAATAACATTTAAAAATAGGTGACGAAATGTAATCGTGCTGTTGATTGAACGTTAACTAGAAAACAAACCTCTAAATTAATCTCATACAACTGTGAAAGTGGTTTTTCGCATCTATTGACTTCATAGTTTTTAAATTAAATATCCCACACACAGTGCCACCAGATAAAGGTTAAATTACAAAGAAATTAAAAACAATAGCAAACACTCATGGAACTTTTCAATATCCAGTGACTCACCAGAGCTTAATTCCCTTCGCGAATTGTACAAGCAGCTTGATAAGATTCCGAACGTTAAAGTCAACGGCTTAACTGCAGTTGATCTGACAATGGAATTTGAAACTTCAGTCAAAGAGACAGATCTTAATGTGGAATGGACAATGACTGGTGATGCTAAAGCTGAGGGTCGTCCATATAGCGTGTTACACGCAAGCCTTGCATAGACGGATAGCTACATCGTTGTGAATGTCGGCCAGTATCGATTTCGATACTGATATTGAACCTAATTATGGAATTTTTGACTTGCTGCAAGCTTTTGATAGAAGATAAAGCAATTTTGAAACAAAAGAAATAAAAATTTCAAAGCGTAATAAGCCTGGCTGTACGTGTCCACTTTAATACTACTAAGTTTAAATGTTAACTTGGTGTTGTATCTGACACGATCTTCAGTAGAGACAAGGGACGGCAATTAAAGGTCAGTTACGCGCTTCAGGAACGCGTTTAGTGAATTTTTATTTCGTGCATTATGGTGTAGATACATTGAAATTTTTTGCTAATGTAAATAATATATATCTTGTTACATCTTTGTTTCTTCCAATGTATAGTTAACTAGCGATCCAATTAATTAGTCAGCAGCAAAACTACCCTCTATCCTAGATTTATATCTAGCATTTGCATACAGATTGAAAAGTTGGCTATCAAGAGCGCTCACGATTCAGACTAGCGTAATTAACATTTTGTTTGTGAAGAACTACACAACTGTGATTGTTCCAGTTCATTCAGCAATGTCTTGACCTTCATTCAATTTACTTGAAGTTCATTCATTCAAGTTATACGAATTTTAGAAAGAGGTGTGTGACGTGGTGGATGCCGGCGGCTTAATAAAAGATCCTCTTTGTCGTCACTATTTCTTTGTATATTTATTAATATAAAACTAAGGCACACTGAAACAATATATTAAAGGTAAATAACACAAAGCGCTGAACATGAAAACTTTGAGATAATTATAAAAGGTAACTTTGTCAAGGCACTATTGTAAGTAGCCTTTACTTACAATTGTGCCTTGACAAAGTTATTTAAGGTTCTTTCGAAATTTATTGTACGATACTCTACAAATTCCTTTAGGTTAATTATAAAAATTTATAAATGATATATTTTTCGTATTTTAGTATTAATTAGTAATAAAAATTGGAGACCAAAACAATAACAAAACCGACAGATGGTTAGTTTGAAAAAAAATTACACAAAGAGGAAATGGACAGAGAAGAGCGCAATAACAGCAAAGAGTCGCTAATACTGATATAGCGCCTCGTTACAGGTGTGTCGAAAAAAAAATGGCGCTATTTGATGTTGACATTTGTAATTGTTCGTGTCAGTCCCAAAGCCTCCAAAACTAGGGGGCATGACTAGCTCGCTATTTTAATTTATAACAAAACACCAAAACGATTATACAATTTCTTCATAATATTGAACTCATAACCATAACCCATCCTACACTTGAATACTTATGCCACAAAAAGATAAATATAAAGATACAAGCTTTTGCGACTTCATCCGCGTAGAATAGTTACTTTGAGATAGTGTGATGGTAGCCTATAGCCTTCCTCAATAAATAGGCTATTTAACACTGAATGATTATTTCAAATTGGAACAGTAGTATCAATTGGTCGAATTGAAAATTTACTCCTACTCTATTATTACAAGCAAAGTTCATAGTGGAGTAAATTTGTCATTATTTTTTCTGGCAGGCGTTTTTGGGTCTTTTTTTCGTATTAAATTTTTTTTACATTCGCCCGCACGCACCCGTTCCCATGGGAATATCGGGATAAAAGGTGGCTTAAGTCCTTTCTTTGGCTGACTATCTGTGTACCAAATTTCGGTTAAATTGGTTCACTAGTTTTGACGTGAAAGCGAAACAGAGAGACAGAGTTACTTTCGTATTTATAATATTTGTATGGATTGTGTTTTATAATGATTTTTCTCATTTTGTTTTTACCGAAAAGCTCCTCGGTTTCTGAGAATTGGTTAAAAACATGAAAATGAATAGCGGACCACAAACAAAGTTTGAAATTCGGGATCATGTTCAAACCTATATCCATCATGGCTTCTCTAATAATTAAATTATGTAGTTAGGGACTTGTTACACTTTTGCACATGTTTCATGTTGACATTGGCGTGGGCATATGTCGCTAATGATTGGACGAATTCATCTATGCTGTTTCATTTTAAAATTCATCGCTCTTCAAGTTTTACAAGGAACATAATTATTGTTATATTGTTTATAATATAGGTAATAGGCATTTATATGCCGTTCGAACGTTGTTGGAATTTCAGTCTGAATTATGGATATTTTTTTCAAAGATATAGATACAAAATGTTAATAAATAGTGATTTGGTATCTATATCCATAACTTCTTACACCCTCATTTATAGGTCTAAAAAAGGTGTATATGTTACCTCAAAAGCTACTGTAAATCCTAAGATTTTCCAGTAAAACATAAGATTTACCATTTCTTAATGGTAAATGACCAAAAAGGTTTGCGATTCGAACTTTCACCACTTAAATATCTATCAGATTAATACATTGTAGCAAAATATAGATAATATATTATATTATACTATTATCTATAATTTGCTACAAGTTTGAATAATACCCATTAAGAATTACTCATTGTTTTATTCCTAAAACGAACATCTACCAGCTGACTGCGGTAAAACCTAGCTCAAACTGAATTCGAATGGTAAAAGCCCGAAAACGACGTCCCATGTTCAGAAATACTTTCACTTACCAACGCCTTTAATTCTAAGACTTACTGTTAAATCTCAAGATTTACCGATGTTCGAGCTTATACAGTAACGTATACAATGTGCAGTCAGTCAGGTTTTTAAAACTTCATTATAATATGTTTAGATGTGGAAATGAGTAATGATTATTTAGTACAGCTATATAGAATTTCTGTCCGCAGAATATCTTGACCGAAAAAGTCTTTTCCGGTCTCGAGAACAGCTTCAATTACTATTCAACGCAGCAACAAGAGCACTCGACACATTAAGAGTCTATTGCAGATGCCCCGTCAAACTGTTACCTCATTCAAGTATCTTCTGTTAACTACAATGAATTATCGGGTTACGGATTGGAATGATATAAGGACTATCGGTAAAATGTCGTTGCTAGAAAAAGAAAAAGAACCCTAATTAAGGAATTTGGTATTAGTATTCTTAGTATTCTTAAATTGAAACAAAACTCCAAATTCCTACCATCCGTTTTCATTTACCTTTATATCTAGGTAAATAATTTACTTTTTTCGATGTTAAACCTATGTGTACCGTATCTTCTACTAAATAAGTCAGATTTCTTTCAAGCTAAAGCAGCTAGCCGACAAAAAGCAAAAAAGGTAAACAAATTTAAAAGAAGACTTAAACAGTGCTTTACTAGATAATTAATTTTCTTCTGAATAAACCGTTGGTACAGGTCTGTTCGTAGTGTTATTTAGAGCTTCTCAACCTTAAGATAATTTTGCTATGAAATAAATAATGAAAGCTCAGTATAAATAGCGAAAAAGCTTAGCAATGGTTTTTAAAATGCACGGTTTTTACTTATTCAAATCGGCTACGGAGCGTCTTGTAAGGATTTGAAGCCTGTAATACCCCCCACAGCTGGGCACATGCTTTCCTTATGGAGAAACACATGGGACGTACGGACCGTAACACCACCACGCTGGCCAAATGCGGATTGGTGGGTAGAAACGGTTGCAAATAGCGTCCGTACTACCAGCTTAACGTGCCTTCCCCATCACGAAGGATTAGGATTGGAGATCATAATGTTTTGGTCACGCATCTAAAGCCTGACCATGACGAAGGTAGCATTGTTTTCGATATCGAAAGCGAAAGCGTTATAAACCATTACGCCACCAAGCTCCTAAAAAAAGCTCCTATTGTAAGGATAAACATGTATGTAATGTCTGGCGTTCGAAATACAGAAATACAATAAAACTCCACACTAATTTACAATAAAATTTATAATTTGATCTTTGTAATCATAAACATAACTCGTTTAAATGCTTCAAGGTTCAAAATATTGGGTCCTTACCTATGAAATTGGTGTTTTTTTCTCTCTTAGTATTTTGTCTGTAACTAACTAATTAAGATTCAGAGTATTCCTAAAAAATAGTTACCTCGTCTAAAAATAGACTATATTTTTAAGGTCTTTTGATTTTTTTTGATAATTTGTTGTAAGTTTAATTGTGTTAAAATTGGACACGGAGACAACTCTTTTCAAGTGCCTCCCGAATACATCATTTTATTTGCATTCACTTAAAAACGATAAATAATTTTTATGAAGTGTGATATTACACATATTACTAAAGCTTGTCTAATGATAGATGCCAAATATTATTATCTTTAGATTTGTCGTTGTGAAGAAAACAAAAAATTTTAGTATGGAAAATGCAGAATTCCCCAAAATCTCCATACAAAACACCAATTTCATAGGTAAGGACCTAATAGTTACTTGCATAAAACTTTTCTAAACTGCAACAATGTTGATTATTTAAAAACAAATGTAGGTTCCTCGTTTATTGCACCACTAGCGTCGTCGGGGAGTTATGGTCGTATAATAGCGATTTATAGAGCGGCCATTACAGTGGCACGTGTATTATATATTACCTCGTATTAAAGAGTAGCAAGAGGGCAAATAAATAAGTGGCGACCTTTCGCTGACATACCAGAATACCAGTGTACGGGTACCAGGGTACGGTTTTCTTTATGTTCTCACTGAAAAATATTTGCCCTGCTTCCTGTATTTAGTTTTTCTGTAACGTTTTTGCGTTTATTTCTGTAAATGTGTTGACCTCAGTCCACAATGAACGCTTGTAGTCACTGGCTCTTGGAGCTATTAACGAGTTTCTTTCATTCTTGCAGCATTCTTAACCTTATTTTTCAGCGACCATCGCTGATCATTTACGCCAGAAATGGTTCTAAATAGTGACAATGCCTGTGTCATCTTTTTGTCTGTTTTGTAGTTGAATTTATTTGTATAGACGAAATTTTTCTTGAGGTACTAATTTGTGTCTGTTTAATATAATAATAATATAATAAGGTTGATATAGTTATTCAGTGTTTTGTCTTTGTCAGACATTCAGAAAACAGTAGTTGTCAGAAAGTGACAAAACACTGAATAACTATTTCAACCTTATACCTCGTTTATTAGTAAGGGTGTAAGTAAACAGACACAAATTAGTACCTCAAGAGAAATTTCATCTATACAAATAAATTCAACTACAAAACAGACAAAAAGACATTAACCCAAAATCGAAAATAATGAAAAACTAACAAGTATGAATAAAAGAAAACAATGAAATAAAAATAGAAAAAATTGAAAAGCACATAATAATTTTGATATCATAAAAAAGTAATACATATAGTCGTATACAGAAAAATAATTATCTGAGTCTGTATTTACGTAGTTTTTAAAATAACTAGCAGCAGCTTGAAGAAGGTATAGAGAACAGCGAGTTATGAGAATGTTTCACAACACGCAAGATGTTTGTCCCTTCAATAGGATTTTTACTATGAAAATAGTATTTTCGTAATAAAAACTTGTAAAGCAGACAGACTCGTGGCAAGCCGCTCTTGGCCGAGACTGGATTTGGTTTAAACCAAGGACGATCCATGGGGATTTACAACAAAATTATATTTGCCAGTGCAGTAAACTTTTCCGATTTTATCAAATACTAGCGGCTTCCCGCGGTACTCGTTCCTATGAAAATATTGGGATTTAAATTAGCCTGTGTCCTTTCTCAGGCTCTAAACTATGTGTGTACCAAATTTCGATTAAATCGGTTCAGTAGTTATAACGTGAAAGCGAGACCGACAGATAGACAGACATAGTTACTCTCGCATTTACAATATTACTATAGATAAAAAAAAAAACGTAAAATAATTCTATGGGATCGGAACCCGGCAGTGCATGTACCGGTTATTAATGTAAAATGTGGTGATTGTTGAATACCTTAAAAAGTTAAACCTTAAACTGTGTGTCAGCATAATTTAATTCAACATTTAATGCAAAACTACGTTTTGAGACTTGGCTTAATTTGTTGGATGCATTCGTGTAACATACCGTGTGCGCCTGGCAGATAATGGTCACGCATCGCTGGCTAGAGAGGTGTTAGGACGATCTTGTCTTTTCTAGATATGGTTCTCTTCTAACCCCCGACGCAAAAAGAGGGGTGTTATAAGTTTGAAGGTGTGTGTGTGTCGGTCGGATCACCGTGTCAGGATAAATCGATTCGAGTCTGTTTTTTTCTTGTTTTTATTCCCGTAATGATTATAATTTTTTTTAATATGATAGGTAAGCTCTTGGCCTTCATCTCACCTGATGGTAAATGACGATAAGGCCGAAGGTGGAAGCGAGCTTCACCTGTTATCCTCAACAACTGAGGAACTGGCTATCTTACCTCTGATTGCCGGAACACAACAATGCTTATAACAATGTCATTATGGCGACAAATTTAGGTAAGACGGTGGTAGCTAGCCAGGTGGGCTTAGAAGCCCTACCACCAACCAAACCGAGCAGAAAAACCCCTGCCTCCGTGGGAAATCAAACCCCGGACCTCCCGATCATCACCCGGTGGTGTCAACCACTAGACCAGAGAGGCGGTTAATATTCGAATATTCTTTAGTTTTGAATTATTTGAGTTGGGTATGGGAGAAGAGACATGAAAACAGAATAAATGTAGTAGAAATGAGAGCTTTGAGGAGAATGGCTGGGGTAAAACTGAGTGACAGGTTGTATAATGAGGTGATTAGAAAGAGATGTGGTTTGTAAGAGGATATAGTGATGAGAATTGAGAAAGGGATGCTTAAATGGTTTGGTCATGTGGAACGTAAAAGTAGACTGACCAAAAGGATTTATGAATCTGAAGTGAACGAGGAAGACCTAGGCGACCATTTCTCGACCATATCGAAAACGTTTCGAAGAAAGGTCAGGTCACAAGTACTCTAAATTTCCGAGCATGTATTAAGTCTGTATTGAATGTAGATGAAGCGAAAGAAATATGTAAGGACCGTAGCAACTGGAAAACAGTTATTCTCTGTAATAAAAATAAAAAAAAGACGTGTGGCACTCGGGGACTGCTGCGGTAAAGCTATTGCATAGCATTTTGTATCAACTTATGCAATTATAATTTTATTTATTTATTTAATTCATGCAGTATTTCTTTTTCTTTGATATTAATTCAAGTTACACTTTTTGAGCGTGGTGACTTTTGAGCGTGGTGACCGATAAGAAAACAAATTATATAAACTGTTGGTAGTTTGCATATACATTATTTCGTTCGGATCACTTATAAGTAAATTAAATCATAAAATAATTATCTAAAATAAATGTTAATAAACTAATTAATAAAATAACAAAACTCATAATAAACAATGTGTAATAGTTAGCTTATAAATAAAACCAAAGTGGCGTCTTTGTTAAAATTAGTTCTTTGTTGTATCACTAGATGGCGCCACCTATCCTTTAAAACACACTATTGTTTACTCTCATAGACTTATATGGTCAAACCGATGTTAATTAAAATTTGTATTCGCCTTGGACACGGTGTTTCATTTTGGTAACCACCTTGGGTTCAAATAGTTCAAATAGTTATTAGAAAGTAATTTCGGAATTTGCTTTACATGGTTTCCTTTTGACATGGTTAGGTAAGAAAAATATTATCATTATTGCGACAAACAATAAAAACACATCGGACCGACCCTTAATAGAATTGGGAACATAGCAAGACAATGATAAATTGCGATAAGAAATCCATTTCGCACCCTGACGCGTGAAATCCGTTTACGTTGTATGTTACATTAGCTTTTGTCCGCGACTTCGTCCGCTTAGAAAAGTTACTTTGGGATAGCGTGATGTTATTTAGCTTGTAGCGCGCCTGTAGCATCCAGCCACTACCTGCGACATTTGCCAGATCGTCGGTCCATCTCGTTGGGGGCCTTACGTTCCGCCTCCCAGTCGGGTCGCCATTCGAGATCCAGCTTTATACTATTGGGTCCTTACCTAGGAAATTTCTCTGTTTTTTTTTCTCTAATTTTTATGAAGTGTGATATTACACATATTACTAAAGCTTGTCTAATGATAGATGCCAAATATTATTATCTTTGGATTTGTCGTTGTGAAGAAAACTGAAAAAATTTTAGTATGGAAAATGCAGAATTCCCCAAAATCTCCATACAAAACACCAATTTCATAGGTAACCTAATATTAGGTCCTTAAATTATGTTTTCGGGAGGCACTTAAAAAGAGTTGTCTGCGTGTGCAATTTTAACACAATTAAACTTACAACAAATCATCAAAACAAATCAAAAGAGCTCAAAAATATAGTCTATTTTTAATCGAGGTAATTATTTTTTAGGAATACTCTGAATCTTAATAGTTACGGACAAAATACTAAGAGAGAAAAAAAATGGCAATTTCATAGGTAAAGACCTAATATTAATATAGACAAAACATCTATTGTTTGCGGTGCCCGCCAAAGGGGTTCAACGTAAATACCCTTTTAATTGTCATGGTTTATGTAGTTTCTTCAAAAAAAGCTCAGAAAATGACTCAATATCATTTGATAGTCAGCAGTCAACGAGTGAAGGACAGCAGAATAAAAAGTTTGCCGTACCCATCCCGCTGGCCGTAAGATGCCTTTTCCCACATCTTTTGAAGGAACCCATGCTGTTTTCGGAGGGAACACGTCATGCAGTGGATTCTAGAGAACCAGAAGTAAGATTCATCCTTGATAATCCGTTCGTAAAAGTCCGTCGAATAAGTCCTATATTTCGGCATTACTACATTGCAATTGAAGAGAAACGATAAAAGTTATTCATAAAAGATCATAAGATTTGAAAACTCCTAGTATTAACATAACTAAACATGTATGAACATGGTTAGTGATATTTGACACATTGGAAACGCGGACTATGGCAGTGAACTGCTTTTGCGGTACTTTTGCCTAGTTTCTGACTAATCCTTAGGGGATAATGGTCGTGATTATATGTATGTATATGACGCTTATTAATTACAGACGGAGTACCATCCGAAACCCTGAGAAAGTCCACATCTTAAAACTTATGATCAAGGCTCAACCATCAAAACAATTAGCATAGTCATGAGCTTATGCATTACTTTATACTTCTGACACATAATTGACGACCTCCGTGGTCGAGTGGTCTGTACGCCGGTCTCAAGGCGTCGCCATCTCGAGAGGTTCTGGGTTCGATCTCGGGGTTCGATTTGGGTGATGAATTTTCCGGCATTTGTACTCCAGTCTTGGATGTTGATATATTTGTATTTATATTCAGGAAATTTATATGCATTTATCTATTTAATATATTAATTTGTATATATCTAGTGTCCGCAACACAAGCAGCATTAGTTGCTTAAAATGGGGCTAGTTGATAGATAGGTGTGAATGTTTGAATATATTTATTTATTATTATTATTTATTTATTTACGTAACGTCCGAGATCAACGGCCTTACGTGCCAAGCGAAGCACGAAGGACCTCCAGTTTGACCACGGCAAATAGCTTTGTTTCTTGCTTTCAATGTTGAAAGTTGTGACGGGGTGAAGCTGGGGATAGTAAAAATACAGTTTGGTCGTCACTTAGGTATTGTATATTGAGGAATTAAGGCACAAAATAGTGCCTTAAAGAGACGTATAGACTTTGTTATTTATCAGAAACTGATCTTGTGGGTTGTTGTAACTTTTAGTTTAAGCTTATTAAAATTGATCATCACTTTATAAATATATTACAATAATTGATAGCAGTGAGTCAACCGCTCTACGCGCTGACTCTGGTAAGAATGAACTTCGAGAACAAAACAAATAAAAGGAGACAGACAGCAAATTTAAAAACGGAAACCAAGAGAAAAATGGCCAAAGAAGAGCGCAATGACAGCAACGAGTCGCTAATATAGCTATGGCGCCTCGTCACAAAGTCTATTACGAATCACCATACCACAGAGCCCCATAAACTCTATTATTTTCATGTAGGTAATATAATTAGAAGCTTTTCCAGTATACCCAAATGTTTCAGCTCATTGGTACACTGTCACGCCCTATTTACAGAGTCCCGTGGCTGGTGGTAATTAAAACGCTTATGCGTCAAATTACGTGTTATTTCAGCTACGTTCTACAGCCTCGCCGGTTTATTAAGGGAGGTATGGCGTTTTTGAATTTAATCCTGTTTTTCCATGTAATATTACAAAAAGATTTTTTCTTTTCAAGTTGCGTATAAAGTTACAGATCACAGCCTTTGTTTTGTTTGAGCTGTTATTTGAAATGCCGCTAATATTTATGGCTCATACTTTGATACCGAGGATTTAATATGTTATAGTAATTGTGTAGTGCATAAAGAAAAAAAATTATGGTACAAGTAAATAAAATCTTTTGCTGTAGGCAGCAAAATCAAAATCAAAAATAAATTTATTCCATTGCCCAAGTCTGGCACTTTAAATCGTCAACATTTTAAGAAAGAAATAAAGAAAAATATTGATTGACCTGAAACAAATAAGAGCTACATTTTCTTAAAACTAAACATCAATAATGGTCAATTAGGAGCCGAGACAAGATACACACACATACACATAAGTATGTAGCATTACTTGTTCATAAATTTGCGAAAGCACATGGCTAAAACAAGAACACTTCCAACACTACGCTCGACCCCTTGTGAGACAAATCCTATTTTAATTTCCAAGAACAAAATTTTGCTTCCCGAAACCAAAAGTTGGTCTCGAAGTACCCACAACTCTTTCAATTGCAAATCGTCCTCATGAATATACAAGCCTGCCGTCCGTGTTCGCTCGCGTGCTCCACCGCCGTCCGTCACCGAACTTAACTATTCAGGGTTTATCTGGAGACGTATTGGGATTTCGTAGATCTTTTGGCTGTGTTAAATTTATAGAGACGCGCGATGGGGTTTTGCGGAAGGAACGTTCTGTTTAAGAAAAGTTTCACACCAATTTTTTGTGAGGGGCGTGCTACGATGGGAATAACATTATATAACACATATCACCACGCCTCTTTTCCCCGAAGCAGTAGGCAGAGGTGTTAAACACTCACATTTTGCTAGACATGTTAGGTCCCCAGGTGGCGAGCCTGTTGCCATGCACCGAGCACAGTGTGATGGGAAGAGATGGGACGAAGGGAATAGCACGTCGTAATACATGAAAAGCAGAACTGTAACCTTTTCCTGCATTTATTTTAATTTTTTTTTAACCAGTTGGCTAACAAACTAAATGCATATGATACCTACTTGTGCCTACCTGTAAGAATTTTATTCGTTACTAGTACAGCGACACTAATAAATATTTGATTGAACCAAGTCTCATCTGATAGAAATAGCAGCAGAAATCTCTTGTTAAAATGAACACAAAACACACTTGATTCTCTACGGGTTTTCGAAATTAAACTTCACTCGTTCGAAGAGGTCTGAGCTGGTAGCTAACTTCTAGAACTGAAGAATTTAACTTAGCAAGATTAATAGTGAGCTGACGAATTCAATGATATGTGCGGATTACCAAGAATTATCTACCTAGTTGTTAAGAATTATCTACCCAATAAGTCATAATACTTTTGCGGTGCTTTTGCCTATTCTCTGACTAACCTTTAGGGGATAATTATCGTGATTATATGTATTTAAATAATTTTCATTATTTTAGGAAAATCAATTCTAGTCACTAAATTTAAACAATAATTTAAGCTTAACCCCTTAATAACTAGTCGACGGGAAAAAAACGAGACACAAAGGAACATCTATTGTCTGCGAATTCCGGTGTTCGCAGTGCCTGCTCGGGTTAAAATATAATTAATGATTCCTACATGAAAATTCTTGAAATCTGAAATTACAAGTAGCCCATTCTTTTAGTTACCTATATACTTTGAAATAGTTATATAGAGTATATTATGTAAATCTATGCATTATTGTGTCGCCTGAGGAGGAAGTCTTTCTGCTGCCATTTCGGCAAAAAGCTTTGATTAATAGACAACGTTTTTAATCATATTACCGAATCTTTCCATATATGTGGCGTATTTCGAATTCTAAGGACCGCTAGTAACGAAAATGTGTAATGAAAAATCATCAGTCATATTTGTATTGTGCCTCAAATAATTTTTTATGGTTTGTGGTGTGGTTTTTCGACGGCAACAGACACGCTTGAATTTAAGCTTCCATATTATTATGTTCCCTTTATATGTCAAAAACTATGTTGTGAAATTCTAATTTGCAACTGCTGTAAATATTTAAGGATTTAGGCCCTCTTGAAGGAAAATTAAATCTACATTGAAACCTTTGCCATACTAAAAATGACAAAAATCGAGTTTAAAACTTTTTTACATTTCCTGCAAGTGAGCTTAGAACATTGCAACTTTCATTGTCGCCCGCGGTATTTCCGGACCAGTATAAAATGAAAACCTTCAAGAAAAGAGCGTATTCCCACTAAAAAGGCCGGCAACGCACTTGTGACCCCAGTGGTGTTGCGAGTGTCCATGAGCGGCGGTAGTTGCTTAACACCAGGTGACCCGTCAGCTCGCTTGCCCCCTATCCAATAAAAAAACACTTTTATCCATTATCCTGTTCTCAAAAATCCGCAGTGTTCTGTTACCCTAAGTCGCAAAATATTTGCTGTTATGATAATATTTCTTGACGGCATACATTTGCCCTAAAATGTAAGATCGTTTAAAATGTAGGTAAAATTGAATTTACAAAAATTTTAAAGCATTAATTTTATCATATGAACTATTTAAAGTAATAATTTAAAGAGATGTAGGTATTTAAATTGTGGTACAGTATGTAACGAGGCGCTATATGTGGGTAAAACTGAAAACTTTTAGAAAATAAAAAACGGCTCAATGTTGAAAGTTGCCAATACTTTTATTGTTTTTCGAAGTAATCTCCGTTCCTCTCTACACATCGTCGCATTCGATGGAACCACTGAGAAAAGCAGTGGGTCCATTCTTCCTTAGGGGTATATTCTATGCCGCTCCCCTCCGGCGCAGACGGGCGGGCGCCCTAAGTGCCTCCTTCCACTTGCCTCGCGAACGGCCGCGTGCGTTGGATGGCTTCCCACGCATGCATTTCATCAGCTGCCCCGTCTGGAGGTTTCTCGAATATACCCGGGAATCCCCTGACACGCTCTGGCCGTGGGTAGCACGACCCGAGAGAGCAAGAGAGAAAATAAAAGAATTGGGTAGATTATACACAATTTATTTGTCACAGGGGGGTAAGTTCACAGTTTCTCGCTCGGTAGTTCTCAAGGGAAGCAAAGGGACTTAGCTTAAAGGAGCTAAGGGGCGAAGCAGCAGGAACCGGTCACGCCGACTACAGGCGTGGTTGGCGTGGGTTCAGCTTCGGCGGGTAGAAGGCCGACGCTCAGGCACGGAGCAGCAGGGTAGGCGGCTGCCCGTGGATAGGATCCCTGAAATGGTAATTTTTAAGATATGAACAGGTGTTCCATACAGTCGACCGTCTAAGGGTAGGGTGTGGAAGCAAGCCGCTACAATTAAAATGCTTCTAAAATCAAAGGAGTTAAAAAATCAAGGTGTGATAAAGTAACCATAAAATATGTTAGATTTAAGGGTCAACAAGTGGTCACTTCATCCTATTAAAAGATCAGTTAATTTTTAGTTTAGAATAGTATTTATTTTTTTAGAAAGCTAATCCAAAGTAAACTACCCACCGGTCTTATAAAAAATAATAGTTCACACATTAAAGACAAAAGAAGTTTAAATGTGGATTGTAATCCGTCCACGGTCCATTTAGTGGCCCGTTTCTCATGATTACAATCTTCATATAATTTATAGAGACAAAATCAAAAGAACTATATAATTTGTTTTGCAACTTAATTCTACCTACAATTCACTAGTTATATTTTTGATCAATATGGTAACTATTAGCATGGAATTTGTTATATTAATTAATAGTTTAAGCAGTACAGGATTTAACACTATTAAAATTACTGAAAAGCAAGTTGCAAAACAATAGGTTAGGAACACACACTCACCCCAGTTCGGGGATCGCGCACAGATATTAAGCAGATTTACAGAGGATACAAGGATAGCCAGAGAAAACTAAAGAGGTCTGCTTTCCCAGGACTACCGCTTATATACCTGGACTCTTCTAGAATGTTCTCCCAGAATTTAGTGGGAGCTTCGATGTCACGAATCATGTTCCATAATGTATTATGTCGAATGTAGAAGTATGTAGTTTTATCTATGGTCAAAACAACAACCAAAACTTAGATAAAAGAATAAATTTAAAATCTTAATTAAAATAATCTACGTATTTTTCTATGGCAGAAAATACTAATTATTTAATTAATTAGCAATTAATGTTTATGGTTTAAAATAATTATAGTAGAATACCAACAACCGATTAATGTTAAAATACCCTCATTTTGAGAAATCACAAGATTTAGAAGTACCGGCGTTACCGATACATCAACTGTCATTAGTAGACAGATGAAAAATAAGTTAATCACAATAACAATCTTTGTGTTAATATTTGTATTTAAAACCTAGTAATTAGTTAATATTAGCTGAGAATGTAGATGTTTGCTGTTTATGTGATGCTTTTGTATGGATTTTATATCAAAAATCAACGTGAGTATTGAAAACGGTTGTAAGACGGTTTTAGAACCGTGACACCCCCTTTGGCGCAAACCCCGACCTATTGCCTGGCTAGGTCGGGTAACCCTGGGAACGGCTCGGAGAATTGCGTCGGCAGACCCCGGGTCGCTCCCACGGAAGGACAAGGAGGGTATAACGAGGAGTTTTAGTGGGTATTCGTGGCCAACGCCGAGCGAGTCCCACACACGCCTACCGCCTAGCCAGTGGTAGGTATGGTCCGTAAACAGGATTTAGTCCCCGTCAAAAAAATGGGGTCTTCAATGGCATTATCGTACGCTTTCACCGCATCTTCAGGGCTCGTAAAGCGAATACCTCGAAGTTTATCTTTAGTTCTTGAGAATAAATGAAAGTCGCAGGGCGCCAGGTCGGGACTGTATGGCGGATGACTCACTATCTCGACACCTGCCATAGTCAAATATTCAACAGTCCGTTTTGCGGAGTGCGCTGAAGCATTGTCCTGCTGTCGAATTTTTTCCAAGACAACAGGCAAACAGCGATTGACATACCAGTCTGCAGTAACTGTCCTTCCATCTTCTAGCATAACTGTCGCGAAATGACCTTTTTTCCTTGACTTCTTCCTTTCTTTACCTTAGTTGGCTGATACGCAAAGGAAACACCCATTGAGCTGATTGTCTTTTGGTTTCGGGTTCGTAGCAATATATCCAGCTTTCATCGCCTGTGACGATGTCAAATACAGCATTTGAGTCACCGCCGTTTAACTTATCTAACATTTCGCGTAACCAGTCCATTCGAAGGCGTTTCTGGTCGTCGGTTAAAGTATGAGGAATCCATCTGGTACAAAGCTTCCTGACACCTAAATGTTCATGTAATATTTTTTGAACTTAACTCATACCAATGCCTAGGCTTGCCCGTATCTGCTGATAGGTCACTCTCTAATCTTCCTCTATCATGCGTCGCACAGCACTGATGTTATCTTCAGTAGTCGCTGCTAAAGGACGCCTTCACGCAGATCATCACTAAGATTGCTACGTCCACGCTTCAACTCGTTAAACCAATTGTAAATAGTGGCACGAGATGGGGCTTCATTAAGAAATGCTAATCGCAGCTTATCATAGCTTTGTTGTTAAGTAAGCCCACAACGAAAGTCATAATAAATCATTGACCGAAAATTTTCTCGCGTTAAGTTCATTTTCACGTGTAACAACGCTCAGGCATAAAACAGTTATAATTACTGCCCAAGCTCTATTTATCTTTCACTTGAGAGCCCGTCTAACGCTTTATCCGTCAAATAACAGCTGTTTGTCGTCCTTCATTTTGCTAATAAGCTTACATTTCCTCAAGTTGTTTATTTTGACAGCTATGTAACATTTAAACTTTAGCGAAAAATAGCATTTATTAAATTCATATTTTCTTGAACATTGATAAGCTTTGAACTTACTTAAGTGGCTGTAAGTAATTCATTAGAATTAGATTGTAAAAGAAAAATGTTATGTTGAGGGGTCGCGAGCGTCTTGTGAAGCGATAAAAGAGAAAGTGAGCTACTCAAAATCTAATGTCTATAAAATTATATTTACAAAATACGGTGTCCATCGACGAAAATCTAGGAGTACCTAACTAACTCATATCGAATTTAGTTCCGTCATTTGGCACTAGGTAGCGTTAGATATATTTAATCACCTGTGTTGTCCTCATACTACCAGTAATTATATACGGTATAATAGAAACTGTGTTATGAATTGAAACATTCTCTTTGTACTCTTTCTTTTAGCTTTATGGCAGAAGGAATATAGATAAATAATGACTCTTACTTATTTGATGTTAAATAAGAGTAAAAACAATATACTTCTCAGACTATCGACATGCATTGTGCTTTTTAGAAGGCAGAAGAAGGAAGGATGTAGGGAACTAATCATTGGCATAGAATTAAAACATTTATTTGAACATATTATCTTAGTAGTAATGTCAATAAAAAACTAATACTTAAACATGCGAGCAAACCCGAAGGCTGCTTCTAGGGTTGTTTATTTAATGAAACTGTACTCCTCTAGTAGTCATATCGATTGTTATTGTTATCGATATCAATGTCTATTACTAGCCGGCCTTATTGGCTAATCGAAATTGAATGCGTCCATTCGCCTGACAATAGCCAGGCCCTGCCAATGTCCGCTGTCTTTATAGTCTCCAAGATCTTTGATGTTGGGAGCAGATGCTTGAACTAGTTAACTGATATCAATTAAAGAGGTGAGTGATAAGTCTCATTAGGGCTGTCAGTTGAAGCTTTTTGTTTAAACTCCTTGTGGGCATCTTAGAGCTCAACCTTTTGTCACCGTCAGTTATAAAGAAACCTTTTTGTTTAGTTATTGTCGTGGTTATATGTATTATTTATATCTCACGTCTTCCTTGCAAGCTGCTGCCGTAATTTTGAGACGGGAGATCCAAACTGATTGAAAGATACCGATGCAGCCATGCCCCCAAGCCAATCATCACACAAAAAAGCATTTTTTAGTTTTTGTAGACGCGCGTAGTCTAGTTGGCAGCAGCCAACCACGATTTTTGGTCGGGGTTTTCAAACTCGACTCAACATGCATTGTGTGTGTAGAGAATCGGTGACTCTTATGTTTTCCGACAGTAAGTTATTATTAAGGGGACAGGATCGCTGCATTGAGCGGCTTACCGAGTCTTCACCAGATCGTTGGTCCTCCTTTCCAGGGACCAATTGAACATATTATTACTATGTTTCAATAAATAACTTTCTTTTAGTAAAGTATTTAGTGTTGTTTTTTCGACAAGGTCAGTATTCTGACCCTTTTCATCTATTTCCGTTAGCAGAAGCTACAACTCTGCTTCGAAGTCAGAGAGGCAACCCTAAAGCCAATAAATTGTCTTCCAAGTGTCAATTCAAATCAGCATCAATTTGGAAATACCTTCATTGGCGGGAGCTACTACGTAACTAAATAATGTGGAAACTAACAAGATTTTAGTTATGTTAGTTCATACTTGTGAAGCTTTGGGGCTTGATTGTCCAAAATATCGGAGCGATATTCGTAGCAGACCTTTACTATTAAATTGAGATATATTATTAATAAATTTATATATTTGTAATGCCAAATATACATACCATTTGATGTTGCAAAATAAGTTAACAGTGATTCATATATTTCCCTTCAAAATGTTTTAAGCGAAGTTTAATTAGGTTTCAAGGGATAATTTCACAAATTTTCTAATATGCCTCAGTCATTTCCTAATTTAAACGGTTACTTTTGACACGATATACGTCCCCTATTTCATTTAGAGGTTGTTGGTGGTAATTTAGGGGCAGTGGAGAGGCAAAGTGGTCGTTACCAAGATTTATAAGTAACATCGTCGGTAGGAATAAACGGTTTGGTTTGGTGGCCCTTCCTTAATATATTTTCATTAGAACTGATGTAATTGGAAATATGATTTCTAATGAAATCGTCAATATACTACATAATCATGGATTGGAAATTGTGGAAAAAACTTATTTTTGATTTAAAGAAGATATTTTTTAGCTTTAAGTCTCTAAAGAATCTTCACGGTCGGTTGCAGTGTATGTCGTAAGTAGTCAGCTATACTGGCAAATACATACGTACGTTTTGACTATTTTGTGGTAGAAGATGGGATAAATTATATTCTCTTGAATGAGCTTTTCAATTTTGATAGTAAAAAGTTTAAATCAACAAGTTTACTTGTAGGTTATTGCATATATTACTAATAATGAATCCATAAGCTCCAAATATGAACCTTGGATCTTGTTGAGAAACTTCAAATCCTACCCTTGCGATTTCAGCAAACACCACATACTGTAAATCTGTATGGAGTACAGGCATTATTTCGATTATTTTTAAACAAGGGGTATGAGTAAGAATTCTTAGTTACCCCACATATATTAGAACGAAGGCCCATAATACTAAAAAATGATGACACTTTAACGATCTTCAATTTCTCCTCGAGATCGTTTCTTAGATCTGAAGCGCTTGTATTACGGTTATTTGCGGGAAAAGTTTTGGATGACTTTCTGAAGTGATTCCATATTTGAGTGATATTATTATAACATTATCTTTGTCGATGAAGCTGAAAAAGGGGTGTAAAGCGACCCAAATGACATTTGTTTTATTGTAATTTTCTGTCAATTGTTTTATTCTTTGTCTGACGTTTATGTCTACAGGCAAGCATTTTTGTGTCCCAATACTTATTGCCAATGGTTTTACATTCGCAATTACCTAATTTAAGGTTACTAATTAAATGATCTCATAGAACGATAAAGATAAAATCTTGTTAAAACGTGGCCCTTCATAAATTATGTGATAATTACGGGATATAACTGATAATTTCGATTATATTAGATGAAAAATAAAGATAACTCTTCATCTAACGTTTGTAGATACAATAGAAAATCCATTTGATTTGATTTGATTTAAACGGTATTGTTGCAACATGCTACATTAATGGTCATGGTTGTTTTAAGGAAACGAAATACAAAAATATCAGAAACAGTCGATACCAAAAGTCCTGTTGGAACTTAATCCGTTTAATCCGCAAATATTAGGCATAAAATTATTAAAACGAAAACGAAATCCGACGACCAAAATTTAATTACGATGTAACCCGGGTTTTGTACAAATTGTTTTATTGAAATAGCAAGCCGCCTAAATTAATTGAAAGATGACTGTTTTATTAGTGCAGGGGCTGTCTCTTAATCCTATTATAAAGTTTTACATCTGTCAAAGTGCTGATTAAAGTTGCGATGTCAAAATGTGTGTAGGTCATAAATCCCATAAATTGAGAATTTCGATTTTCTGTTTTCAACCCTGAAAACGATGGGGCAAAATGCTTTCAAATACGAGACAGAATTCCATCTGAGAAACAACAAAATACAATGGATACCAACAAAATACAACGGAGTAAGGAGAAAAACCTCTTACAATAGGTATAAGGAAACTTATTACGTGTTCTTATGAACGTGTTCAAAGCTAAGGTTTATAGATAGTGTTTCTCGATTGGCTTTCAAAAGGATCCCATTGTGTTGGGACTCCTTAGCTCCTTTTACTCAATTTGATTTTGCATTCTATCAATGAAGTACATGTTATCAGCGTGTCCATCGGGGTTTTGAGGTAAAATCTGAGTTATCATCGCTATTGAGTGCCTACAATGTCTAATGTATTAAAACTTTAGCTTCAAATTGAATTTTCATTCTATCGGGTTCAAATTTTCTGAAAGAGATATCTCTTAGGCCGTAATTATTAGTTATCGCTAGAGTAATATTATACTTGATAATTTTCAGTAAAGCTGCCGCTCCTATTTCAAAATATAGGTAATGAAGCTTTGCATTTTATTAACACGCTTTTATTATTTTTAACCGGTATGTTTGTATGTATGTAACTGACTCGTTGGGGCTCAATTTTTTGTAGGTAGCTCAGCTCAGTAGAAATTCTTTGTAAACCTTCATAAAAATATCGTTCAGGTTGCAAAGCAACAAAGAGAAAAACGTTACCCAAAATTGTTGGCAAAATATAAATTATTGGACATATATTCCGATCTGTACGAAATCTTCATGAAGCTTTTTCTTAGTAAATGATTAACCAGTCATTCTGGATAGTAAAACTATAAGCACAATGTTTTTTTTGTATGAACTTGTCTTCTTGAGCAGAAAAGCCATCAGTTCAAAGGCTAGGTCGGAATGCTAGCCGCTCCTAAAGAGACTAGTATTAGATTCAAATTAGTCTCAGAAACCACATACAGACCCAGTGGCATACGCTTAATTAAGACAGATACATAGAATATGAATTAGATCACTGTTCGGATTGTTCTACGAGAAGTGACACAGTGTCACCAAACTTACACAATTTTGTACATCATTATATCAAAAAAACAATTAATAAATATTCTGGCATTAATGCAAACATATTGGGGATTTTGATAATTTGTAGTAATGTCAGTTATTGACTGAATTATAAATAAATTTTAATACGATGTTCATCTAAAAAGACTTTGACTACCGCTGTCGCTCGGGTTTTGGTATCGCCATCTGGAAAAAACTTGAAATCATAAAGATATAGTTACTCATCCAAGGTCCAAGCATGGCAGTGTTGCTATGTTTTCAATATTGAGCTGAATGATACAATACTGAAAACTTCGGGAATCAAGGAAGTGACACAACATTACTATTTAAAAATGTATTTATTGCTTTTCGAAGTATTCTCCGCGAAATTTGACACATTTTTCCATACGATGGAACCAATCGAAGATACGAAGCAACCATTCCATTCGGAAGTTGGGGTCTCCAAGATGGCCGTTTTGTTGGCGTCCTCCGCTTCTTTAGGTGATGAAAATCTCTGTCCACGCAATTCATTCTTTATTTTAGGGAAAGTATAGAAATCATTTGGGCTTAGGTCAGGGCAGTACGGCGGATGGTCTAATAATTCTATGATTTCTTGCTCTAAAAACTCTTTTGTTCTGTGCGCGGTGTGAGAACTCACATTGTCGTGATGGAGGATGATGCGGCGGTTGCAGTTCTCTTTACGGAGTTCAGAAACGACCTGTGGCAAACAAATGCTAACAATAGTCGTAACATGGCCGGTTTTGGAGACAAACGTGGCTACCATTTTTTTTGCAACACTCCGTGAACGAACAATTTTTGTTGGCTTTATCTCATTTTCGAACACCCAAATTCGTGACTGGTTTTGTCAACTGATACGATGTTGTATACAGCATTTGAGAATCCTGTGTAGAATATTTCGAGAGTTCTGACGCATCAAGTAACGCGAGACGCTTTTTGCTCTTCACAGAGCGAATGCGGTATCCATCGGAAAAAAAACTTTTTTACACCTAATTGTTCATGCAAGATTATTTATATTTGACTCATGACAATGTCTAAAGTTGCCTAAATTTCGCGGTATTACACATGTCGATCTTCCTCAATCAGCTTACGCACAGCATCAACGTTTTCTTGGGTGACTGCAGTTTTTGGACGACCTTGACGGGGATCATCACTGAGCTTGACACGTCCATGTTGAAATTCAGCAAACCAGCGATAAATTGTGGTTTTTGGATGGGGCTTCATCACCAAATGCAGAAATCATCCGGTCAACACATTGTTTTTGTGTGACACCACTTCGAAAGTCATAGTAAATCATCACTCTTGAATTTTCTCGAGTCAATTCCATTTTCTCAACGACTAAGCAAGTTTGACAAAACTTTGTGACAAGACTGAGAATCTTTTTTTAAAGAAATAAATGGTATCGATTTTTAAAACCAAGGAGTTTTCAATTAAAAAGATTTTAATATGACAGGAACAGTGGAAATATTCCATTCCCGATACTTTTAGTCCAGCCCTCGTATTCCTCTCATACATCTATGTCAGTAAAATAAAATAAGTGCGCAATATGATATTCAAAAATATAGTAAGAATTGTAAGAATATAGTAAGAATAAAAAAAGGGGCCAGGTCAAAGGTACCCGAAATCGCCGAGCATGCATGAGGACTGTAATGAGAGTTGATGAAGCGAAAGAAATATGCAAGGATCGTAGCAAGTGGAAGGATGTAATCTCTGCCTACCCCTGTGGGAAAAAGGCGTGACTTATGTTTGTATGTATGTAGTAAGAATTCTTTCAGTGTTGAAGAGGTATCACCGTTATGCTTTAACCAAGATTGAAATGCAGGCGCAATGGATTAATGCAACGCATGTATAACATCAGAACTTTGTATCCTGTGTAGTAATACAAGTTGCTCTAAAATCGCAGGCTTCTGAGGTTCAGCGTTAATTAATCAACCAGCCGCGTCTGCCTCGCTTTGATGTGTCTCCGAGGTCACAAGCTGCACCAAATGGATTTACCAATTTGCATCTTGATCCATCCATTACGTCGTCAGTTCTGATGGAATTATTTAAAAGTCAACCTCAGCTATTTTAGTCGTGTTTGTAAAACAAGCGACGAAGTTATTTCTTTGCTAACAAATCATGGGGCAGTATTAGGTAGCTGTTTTAGTTACTTAGTAATTGAAATTTTGACTATGTACTTTCTACTTATATTTGGTATTCCTTTTTTCTTGTCACGAAATATGACCTCACGAAATATGACACTAAATGTCATATTTCGTGAGGTTTACAACTCTTTGCACCGTCACTACAGATATATATCAAATTAAATCAAATCAAAAATAATTTTGTTTCATAGGCTAAACACTTAAATTAGTCAACATTATAAATATATAGTCAAATTCTTATAAAGTATATTTTATTAATAAAAATTTCACTGACGCAAGCGCTTGTAGCAAGTAGGTACACCCACATAGCGCTTAGATGCGAAGATAGATATAGGTATATTCCTGACTAGCAATAGTAAAATACTCTTATACAGACCAAGTTTCAAGACAGTTCTGAATACAGCGTATCATCTTTTACATAACAGAAATTGACAACTAAGATATAGTTTGTTGGTTTGCATTTTATAGAATATTTTAAACAAGGAAGTCTTGTTTATCAATAGCTGCTAGTAATAAGACTTAGTTTTTGTAATAATTAATCATAATTTTCTTTTTTGCGTTGCTCTGATGTAAATATACGACCAAGTCAAGTTCAACTGAAACTTGAGTTGAACTGGCTAAGTACGCTCGCCATAAAATTTTGCCATATAGGATATTACAAACATTATTATTGTTAAACATTGAGTATTAAAATTATCCATTCAAAATCAGAGGCATATTTTTAAAAACAGCTCTTTGTATAGGCAACACATTATCAATATTAAGTAAATGAAACATTGCCTCCTCGCAACCAATATCATAAATAGATTTGGTTGCGGGGAGGTAAAATTCGGTAACATATTAATATAAAAAACGTTATCAAATCTCGAACAGCAAACTATGAAATGATTGTTAGTTTTTAGTTCTAATAGTTTTTAGTACCAAAAGCTTGCCTAGTTCTAAAAGCTCGCGCGTAAATGCGCCGCGATTGCCTTTGATTTTCTGCGCGGCTTGAAAGTCCGCCTTGACGTAAAGGAGCAGCCGTCGTCGGCCGTCTTTTTCCGGGCGGTGGGAAAAGCCGGCGGCTCTGCCGTGCATGGGTATCTCAGCTATTATACATCTATTCCTTTTAAGTCTTAGTGTGTGAATTTCAGCCTATATAGGACCCCATACAAATACATGTAGCTCACGCTATCGTAAAAAAATGTAGGTATATAAACTATTACATCTCGTCCGTAATATATTGTTGTCTCCCTTTATTAAATACGCTCCCTTGGATCGAGAAAGTATAACGTTTCATAAACCAACCATGAATAAGGTCCTCCGAGTTATTTTAGAGAAATAAACGTTACCTTACGATAGCAATTTTATTTAATCTATGATTTTATTGCCCGTGCCTTTGAACGTCCGAATGTCACCTTGCTTTATCATCTTGAGCCTTGCTTGTTCTGTGACAGCATACGTATAGTTATAATTATTTACCTGAATTTAAAAATTAAAATTTAAATAACTCCGTCCAAAAAAAAACATTAACAAAAATTTCCATGAACACCTCTATCATTCGTTCTATTCGGTCAGGGTTTTTTAAATTTTAAAATTTTATACATCCATACATACAATCAAACCTGTAATCCCCGAAGGGGTAGGCAGAGTCCAAGGAGCACTGTGTCCCTTAAGACCACATTTAGCCATACAAAAATTGGGTTTGAAAAATCGTGAAAGAGTAGTAACAAGTGGCTAGCTCATCACCTACACAATCACAGACCCAGTACCCAATTCGGCCTTTGTCGCTTTTTACGACATGCTAGGCAAGAAAAGCAAATGGTACATTCCTTTTGTGTCCCGGACCAACACGGGTCAAAATTTTATATTGAGTATAAATTGTAGCTGTATTTGATATATATTTATCAAACAACTACAATAATTAGGGTTAGTCCTACAACTAGCCATCATCTCAGAAATACTTTCAACTTTTACAAAAACTGTAAATCCTAAATATTTCGGTATAATTTGGTAACAGTACACAGTCACAAACCGCTGCTTTACCTGCTAAATCTAATGTCATTTGGAAGTTTTTGATTTAGTATATTAGCCTAGCTTGCAGTATGTTCGCGCCCTAACGCAAGCCGACAGTCTGAAAGTATTATCTAAGTAACCAAATGGAAAAGTTTTATTGGAACCAAAATGCTGGAAGTGCTTGACAGACTCATGCTGGTGAATTTTAATGGTCTCAGACTCAGACACGATTAGCAGTAGTTTATTTCATTGAAAGGTTTTAAGTTAGACGAGTTGTAGTAATATTGAAGTTTATTGTTATGAAAGAATTCCTTAAAGATAACTTGCTCAATTTTTTTTACCAGTAACTCATCAGAAACAATTGCAAATTTTATTTCCTTTATGTAATATTTTAGACTACTTATATTTGTAATGAAAAATGTGGGAAACTGCAGAATATATAGCTTGGATATTAATTTATTTTTTCTTCTAAAACTTCAATGACGTTGTAGTTTATGACATTTAAAAAAAACAATGTAAAGAGAGGATTGAAACTTGCTGAGTTTCTTGCCCGTTCGTCTCAGAACAAGGCCTCCTGGTAGTTTTGTGAACGGATGGCGTAGTTTATCGCTTTCACGAAATTTTTTAAATGCTTTTGCATAAAGCATGTGCTTAGACGCATTTGAATTGAATATAAAATATTGAATTTAAAATTTTTAAATTTGTTGATATAATTAATCAGAAATTTCCAATTTTTCTCCTTTTACTGCGCAACAAATTAAAAACGAATATTAAGTTAACTTAATTTGCAAATATATACGTTATTTTGTTATTTTTTATAATAATGTAATATTAAATGAGTTCAGAGCAAGTTTCAGCCGCATTCGTGTGGGTGTTTGGTGGAAATTTAATTAGAATCTACGTCTATTGTAGCCGTGCCAAATATTCTAATTGGTTTAATTGTTTAGCCTCAGGAACCACATTTCTCGATCTGATTAATAAAGGATTGCTGGACCTTTTAACAGTTTTTTGGCACTAAACCCTGGTTATTATAATGTTCCAGACTCTTTTTGTCAAAATAATGACGCAGTGAACGGAATTGAATTTCTGGCTAAGTGCGAATCGGACACGAGCAAGTAGGGTTCCGTTCCATTCACCGAAAAATTCCTTGTATGGGAGCCCCACTGTAAACATTAATTTTATTTTTCTATTATTATTTATAGGCTAGTTGATAGGTCTGGAGATATTTATTGATTCTATTCATTTTTTTGTGAATGATTTTACTTAATATTCTGTGACAATTTCAAAAGTCTTACTATCACGCTACACGTGATACAGCCTGGTGACAAACACAGCGAGTCATGGCAACCCCGTATAGGGCCAAGTTTACCCTTCAGGTACGGAACCTATAAGTTAAGGGTTGGCATTTGCCAGAGCACGCTGTATTAATTATGTAAATAAATGATCCCGCATTTGTAAATACGTTTTAGCAAAGATTGAAGAAAAAACTTTAGGATTTTATTTACTGTAAAGTTCCCTTTAAACTGAAATAGGAAATAACAAATATAAAAAAAAAAGTTTGAACGGGAAAGCTATTTTTGTATTATGCATTCAACTTTTGGTCATTTGTCTAGATCTAATGAGAGCAGCAACACATTGAAGCGAAAATAACAAAAGTGGACATTTGATAAGGTATATTACAAAAGGGACAAAAGAGGCATTGTACTATGTCATACGATACTAAGCGAGAGGTCCCAATTGTGAATGTCGATGCTCGGAATTTCTTCAAACGTATTATATTTGTGTATATCGGATGTTATTTGGAGTATCAGAAAGGCAGTCTGTTTCCCAATTTAGTTTTGAAGAAATGCACCTATTTCTTTCAAATTGTAATAGACTTGTGCCGTAAGGCCAGAAAAATTTATATTAAGTAGATGTGTATTTTTACACTTTGCCATATAACCTGTCATGTGTTGTTGTTCTTCACAGTAAAAGATTTTATTGGGTCCTTATCTATGAAATTGGTGTTTTTATTCTGTCTTAGTATTTTGTCTGTAACTATTAAGATTCAGAGTATTCCTAAAAAATAATTACCTCGTCTAAAAATAGACTATATTTTTGAGCTCTTTTGATTTATTTTGATAATTTGTTGTAAGTTTAATTGTGTTAAAATTGGACACGGAGACAACTCTTTTTAAGTGCCTCCCGAATACATCATTTTATTTGCATTCACTTAAAAACGATAAATATTTTTTTTGAAGTGTGATATTACACATATTACTAAAGCTTGTCTAATGATACATGCCAAATATTATTATCTCTGGATTTGTCGTTGTGAAGAAAACTGATAAAATGTTAGTATGTTAAATGCAGACATCCCCAAAATCTCCATACAAAACACCAATTTCATAGGTAAGGATATATTATATAGAAGGATATTAGTTCCCTTTTTTGCAGAATACCCTTACCTAATGTTAAGTAAAAGTTTAGTCCAGATGCGAGGATACCTGATGCGGAAAATTAATTTGCATCTCACCCTCACCTTGTTTTACGAGGAATCCACTCACAGACCGTACCTACCGTGGTTTGTCCGCCTGCATTCTCTTCACGTTTCTTTCTTAATTTAATTTTTTAAATAATGTTCCTGCAATTTACTGGACTTATTTACTCATTCTTCTTTGTATTATATTCACTCATTGTAATATAACATTCAATCTGATGTAAGGTCTGATCCTCAAAGCCTCTGTACATGAAGGTTCGCGTTGATAAATTATTTGTATGCCGTCTTTCTTTTAGGCCATTCTTTTGGCTTTCTAAATCAACGCAAAAGATTTTCTGCTTTCTCGTTTTTTTTCGGCTTTAACAAAGCTTTTGATTGACCCTAACAATTAATCTAAGGTATAGGTAATACATACACGTACATAGATATAACACCTACATTTTGGTTCTACGAGTTTTACCATAACTCAATATATAAATTAAATTGAGTTTACAAACTTGAAATGTACTGTCGTGACATTAGTAAGTCTATGTTCCGTTCATTCGAAAGCGAGACACGCGAACGCTCGCGCGTGCAATTCGCACGGAGCTAAGCACATTCAGAAACTGATATTTATTTTTGTATGAAAGTGAAATGTGTCAAATTATTA
Source organism: Parapoynx stratiotata (assembly GCA_910589355.1). Taxonomy (NCBI): domain Eukaryota; kingdom Metazoa; phylum Arthropoda; class Insecta; order Lepidoptera; family Crambidae; genus Parapoynx; species Parapoynx stratiotata. The sequence goes on from OU342461.1 coordinate 15,674,520, forward strand.
AAAGACGTTGAAAAAATGTTGTTATTAGTTAGCTTCTTAGTGTTAGTAGGTACTTGATCTATGAAAAACTATCTGTGCCCGCGACGTCGTTCGCGTGGCTATTGATTTAGCGCTGGAAAAAAGTAGACAAAAAGTTTTTGTTGGTATAATTAACACAGCATTGTTTTTTTACAATATGCTTAACACAACATTCCTATCTTTTATTTAGTAAAATGTTGACTATTTATAGTTGAACTTTAAACTTCTAAAGATTAACCGCGTTATTCATAAAAAATATCAAAGGTTTAACAAACTTATTTTAGTTACAGAGTGTTATGTTTTCTTCTTTCAACACAAATCTAAATTAGAATAAAAAATGACAAATCACTTTTTAACTACAAAAGGTTTATTAAGCCTTTAATGTTTTTTATGAATAACACGGAGAAGTATAAAAATAACATTTCTTGTCAGTGTCATCTGATTGATGGTTGTCATGGTAAATCTCTGTTGTCGTGTCATTATTTTACAATGCCGAGAAATTTTTAAATTCGCAATGAAATTACATTTTGACGGAATATGTCACTTAATACTCAGTCGAGCAGAAATTGATAACCGCGCTATCAACCACGCAGCACTCGTTCCAATGGGAATATCTAACGCTTTGCATAACAAGTGCGTAAACATTTGATGATCAGGGATTCACAACGGTGCGAACATCACACATTTCTTCTTCAGCACCATCACTTCTATCGACTTACGCTATTTTGCTAATATCAAACTAGATCAGTGATAAATTTCTAAAAGAATGCCATTTATCATCTATTTGTCCACTTTTGAACTAAACAATATAATAATCTTCTTCTTCTTTTTCCTGCCCTGTTCCAAATTCTATTTGGGGTCGGCGCAACATGTCTTCCACTCTCCTCTATTACTCGTCAAGCCAACACTCACGCCCATCCCCATCATATCATCATTCACACAATCTATCCATCTTTTCTTTGGTCTTCCTCTCCCCACACGACCATCCACTTTCAAGTCCAATGAACGAATAACGAACTAAACAATAATATCAAAATAAAAATTAGAAGCAAAACACACTACAGAAAAACTTATAAAGTTACTTAATTCTTTGACTGTCGCTATAGTCGTGTTTGTAACTTCAATTCTTATATGTAATTGAATAGATAATGTTTTATTCATACAAAATAATTATCTTTACCACACACTAAAATAATATAACTTACTTTATCTATATATCTATTTAGAATTGTCTTACCCCTAACACTGCTCGCATCGAGATGTCCAATGCCGAATATCGAACCACAACTGCCCATTTTGATGCATAATAAATGGAAAGACATTGGCTATCCATTCTCATTTCCTTTCACTTGCAGAGTTTCGTATGTAACTAGTCAGTGACTTGGTTGTAAATGGACGGATCCGTTTCTTTTATGGTCGAATAGTTCTCTTCATTTGGAGCAATTTTGGGACGATCTCGTTTTTCCAACCAATACTGTAACTGTACAGTGTTGTTTAAATATTTTCAACCTATTCCATAATGAATCACTGTTCCGGTATTATTAATAAGACATCACTTTTATCTCATTACTTTAGTCATATGAGCTTGCAGTAAATACAATACAAAGGTATTAAAAGTGGCAACGATATAATTATATTACAAAAAATTATATTATCATCACGTATGAAGAAAAAATACATAAGGACAGAAGAATATTTTGTGAACGTACATTTTTCAATATTTAAAATACTTCTCTTTTGTTTTCAGGTATTCCATTTTGTTCAAAGGATTCCGAATAATGCTCTTTGATAAAATGAGAAAGGTCAAAAGCATCAAATCTATTACGGTAACAATAACACTCCTTTCTTGCGTGTTATCATTACCACCATAATAACAGTAAGTGAGAAGAGACTTTATTATACAAAAAATATAAATTACATATCTAAAATGAAAAATATTTTATTATATCTAAAATCTTTGTCAGGAACTACATTATATTCACCTTGAGCATATGCTGCTATTCATAGAATTTCAGACCCCGAACCAGTTTCTTTCAAATAGGCAAAGAGGTTACTTGCAATTCAAGTAAATGTAATTTACTAAATCAGTACGACAACGATCTACCTCTACCTCTGCAAATATCACCACCAAATTCCCTATCTCCAATCATGCCCATTTGCACGCAAATTGACCAGGAGTCTAAATTTGGAACGATCTTTATCGAGATCATCTTCATTAGACGTACATTGCTTGCCTACAGAGAACAATGCTTCAGTGACAATTATTGCAGCAGTAATGCTAGATGAAAAACCAAATTAATGGATGCAGCAACCTCTATAAAATAAGAACACTGAAATTTAATAGAAACTCTTGTTTTTTTCAGTTTTAAATGTTAAAACACAATAACAAAAAAAACTGAATAACTATTTAGGAGCACTCGTAAACTTTATTATTGAAAAACTACCAGGGAATTCTTTTCATGATGAAGAACAAAGTATTATTGTTTGATGTATCACGACTGTTAATGTCACACGAGGCAAAGATTTATAGCAAGAACCGTTTGGATCTGTAAGTGATTATTTACACTAAATGGACTTTAAATAGGCGTTGAGTATGCATAGGGATCAAAAGTCTGAAGATAATTGTAGACTGATTTCAACACTTCGAATACTCCTATAATAAAAAGCATATAAAACCTCGTTTCACAACCATCTTAAGAGTTTGAGATCGTGTACAACAAAAAAATCATATCCGAAAACAATACTTTGCATCTTTTTATACACAATTCCAAATGAGATTCAAAATAAAAGCAAGAATGTGTATACAATGTAATAATATCATTATGGCATGCATATAAAACTATGCTTAAGTGCCATGAAATAACCGTTCATGATGTAATTGAAGTTCTTCAGCACATTAATGGAACGAAAAGCTGTTTTCCAAGTGTAAACTTTCGAGGTTTGGGCTTAATATGTTGAAGACACGAAACGCACAAATCAAACTTAGAATTTGTTTGGGAATACAGAATATTTTAGTTGAGCACGCATAGAGTGAAGTTGCTTTTAAAGGACAGGAAGGATTCTCTGAAAACAATCTAATAAAATGTATTGTAATTCATAATATTTAAATTTTTTAAATTTTTATACTCGCTTTTTCCCGCGACTTTGTCCGCGTAAAATAGTTACATTGAGATAGTGTGATGGTATGTAGCCTATAGCCTTCCTCAATAAGTAGGCTATTAAACACTTAATTTTTTTTTCGAATAATCAAGCCGTAGCCTCAATTTATTGGTGGAATTAAAAATTTTCTCCTACTTTATTATTAGGAGCAAAGTACATAGTGGCGTAAAGTCCTTAATTTTTCTGGGAGGCGTTATTTAAAATTTTTTAACATTTGCCCGCATGGCACCCGCTCCCATGGGAATATCGGGATAAACGGTATCCTATGTCCTTTCTCAGGCTCTAGACTATCAGTGTACCATATTTCGGTTAAATTGGTTCAGTAGTTTTGACGTGGAAGCGAGACAGACAGAGTTACTTTCGCATTTATAATATTAGTATGGATTGCAAACTTTGAGATTCAGAAGATCAACCCCAAAAGATCAACCCCAATCATCCCCTTACAAATGTTTACAACTCATTATTTAGAATCTTAACGCTGTCACAAAACGTGATTTCCTTTTCTTCAAGTGCCAATTATTAGCCTTGAAATTCAAGACTTAAGTAAGCTTATTGATTTTCTTTCGCTAGACCATGCACATACTATTGAGGAAACATTCAGAATATGTTTCAGAAGCGCGTTATGGAAGACAAAATGTATGGCCGTCTAGGGAATGCAACACATGTATAATAAACACCTGCAACTTTTACGTTTTATTTTCAAAATACCTTGTATCTTCGTTATATGAGTTTAATGGCACCCGACCTATATATGTCCCACTACTGGACACAGGCTTTCCCACATTGAGACTGAGAGTATGAGCCGTAACACCACCACGCCCGCCGGCCCAATGCGGATTGGTGGGCCAGAAACGGTTGCAATAGCGCCTGGGACGAACGGCTTAACGTACTTTCCCAAGCATCCATGCATCGAATCGCGAGGTTACAGAGTTTGAGTTTATTCACCCAAGGACAAAACATGGTGGAAGAAGCTTTGTTTACAATATAGATCCTTTTAATATTAGGTCCTTACCTATGAAATTGGTGTTTTGTATGGAGATTTTGGGGATGTCTGCACATTACATACTAACATTTGATCAGTTTTCTTCACAACGACAAATCCAGATATAATAATATTTGGCATGTACCATTAGACAAGCTTTAGCAATATGTGTGTGAACACGCTTGATAAGAATTATTCATCGTTTTTATGTTAATGCAAATCAAATGATGTATTCGGGAGGCAGTTAAAAATAATTGTCTTTGTGTCTAATTTTAACACAATTAAACTTACAAAAAATTATCAAATTAAATAATACGAGCTCAAATATATGGTCTATTTTTAGAAGATGCAATTATTTTATAAGAATGTTCTGAAACTTAATTGTAACGGACAAATTTCTAAGACAGAATAAAAACACCAATTTCATAGGTAAGGATCCCAATTTTAACACAGTAGTGTTAAGTTATATAGGTTTGCCTAAAATCTACCCATAATTTGTGACTTTTATTCGTCCAAAAAATTCAATATGACCATTTACGCGCTGCATGATTGCATCGATGTGGGAGCGTCACAGACGATCGCGCGCCCACACGGTTCGCCGCACACGCTCGACGCTAGCAATCTCGGCAACGATAACTTTGATAAATCGTTCGCCACTAGCTGCTGGAATATATTTCGACGGCGGCGGCGTGCCGAATGCTGAAACAGCTCGTCATTGAGGGACAACTTGATGATATAACTTGGAATTTTACTGGCAACTTGAATAACTACTCATATTTAGATTTAGCGGTAAGAATTTTGAGGATAATTTAGTGCTTTTTCCAATTATCAGGACTTGTATTAGTTTTTGTCAATTTATTTACATTTCGAGGATTAGGAGCATATAATGGTTGGTGGGGAAATGCTTTAAGGACAGACTGGCTAACCTGGTCGCTGGTTTGATTCTCTTTCCTGATGATGTGGGTAGCAGTCGGGCGTCCTCGCCTTCCTCAGCATTCAGTTGATTATTAACTATTTGTACGGTTTTGCGCGACACGCACTGAGATAAGTTCACGCGGCACGAACCGTGATGATTTTCGAGATGATTTTCCGGATAACTACTCTTGGGAAACGACGTGTAGCCGAGACCGCTGATGTACCGTGAGACAGTGACCGATGGAATGCTAAAAGTCAGTCAATCTGTAGGAATGAATGGGAAACGGGTAGGAAGGGCGCTTGTGCAAAATACATTCACAGATTATAAATATGATGTCCCGTCCTAACCGTCTTGTTTACTCATCATATATATATCAATAGGTTCCCGTATCACACATTATCTACTCCTTGAATTCCAATCTTAGCACCTTTTATACCTACACCTTTACTAAATCTTGTGTTGTTAAGTTAACTCGGCGCCGTCCACTTTGGGTCATAATGACCCGACTATTTTTTAACTGTAGGTTTTTTTAAATAAGTTGATTTTCATTATAGCTGGAGTTAACACTTCGATTTGTTTTGGAGTGAATGGCAGTCATTGTGCGCAAATAACGAGAATTGGACGCCTGTAAAGTAAAAAAAAAGGTAATTTTGACCCAAGGTGACATTAAGTGTAACAGTTTCGTACCATTTTCGTGTGACTAGTTTTTGATTATTCTTTGCTCGGATCGCGCGATAAAAGACAGCAGTGAATTATTGCAGTGCTCAGAGGGGTCTACTATAGAATACATTATGAATAGAATAATGTTTATTTTCAAAATAAGCCATATTTAAGACACACCTAATATTGACACAATGTGGATGGTATTGTAACAATTCCACCTGGAAGGACTACGAAGTATGAGAATAGATTCATATAATCCTAGCGAGTACGCTAACCAGAGTTAGTGTGTAAATAAAGAAATTCAAATGATCATAAACATTTCTCGTGTTCTTTGATTTCTCCGAACTAGCATAATTTTATTTAAGTCATATTGTAGACACGAGTAATTATTTGAAAATCGCAAATTGCTAATATTTTTTCTCGAAAACATGAGCACCTTAAACCACAACTTCGCCCCACACGGAGCTAACTAAGCTTTTGTCAAATTCATCAGTGTTATACCGTTATATTTGATGTATTTCCTTGAGTAGATAAGAATTTTACTACATTTTCATGGACGTCTGTGACGAAATGGTTACCTAATTGCCAAAGTTTCACGGCCAAAAGTTGTTATCATTTCGTATTATGATAACGGAATACAATTTGTAGAGTATAATAATGAGAAAGTGGCCCGGGCAAATATTTTAGGGTTTCTTTAAAGAACATAATTTATGAATCATCATTATCCTGCCCTTTTCCCAATTTCATTTGGGGTCGGCGCAACGAGTCTTTCTCCTCCACTCTCCCCTATCACACGCCATATCAACATTCACTCCCATTCTAGCCATGTCCTCATTCACACAATCTATCCATCTCTTCTTTGGTCTTCCTCTCCCTGCATTACCATCCACTCTCATATTCATAACTCTACTCGTTACGTGCTCATTCTCTCTCCTCAAAACATGTCCACACCACGACAGCCGCTTTTCTCTCAACTTCTCTATCACTGGAGCAACTTTTAGGCATCCCCTGATATACTCATTCTTCACTATATCAATCTTCGTCACTCCACACATCCATCTTAACATACGCATTTCGGCCACATGCAATCTATTTTCATCCATCTTTTTCATAGCCCAACATTCCGATCCATACATAACAACAGGTCTTATGATGGTTTTATATATTTTCCCTTTCAATCTAGGGGAAATGCGTGGGTCGCATGTAGTTCCCGTGACCTGACGCCATTTCATCCATCCTGAGCTAATTCTTTGCTTGACGTCTCGATCTATTTCCCCGTTATCCTGCAAGATTGAACCCAGATATCGGAACTCCGATAATTTATGAATATTGAATTAAAATTTGATGGAGAGATAAAATTTGATGGATAAACTGAAAAAAAAGATGAATACATAACTTAACACATATCATCACGCCTCTTTTCCCGAAGGGGTAGAGAGGCGTGATGATATGTAGGCAGATGAGTTAAACACCCACATTTCGCTAGTAACAGGTGGCGAGCCTGTTGCCATGCATCGGGCACAATGTGAGGCAAGCGATATTCTCAATGGACTGTACAAAAGTTTTATTCCAACTCACTGTTAGAGGTGGTGGGATCGAACCAGCGTTTCCCGCGGCCTCTCGAAAGAGTAGTGCCCCGTTCGTCCCGACTCGGCTACTGCTGCCTTGATTTGATTGAGAGATAAAATTTCACGGATAGACCGAAAAAAAGATGAATAGTTTTTATAAATGGGGATATGGCTAGAACTGGTGTGTTAATATGGCGTGGGATGGTGGGACCCCAAATGAAATTGGGATAAGGCCAGGCAAATGATGATTAAATTAAAATTTGATGCAATCAATCAATTTATTTATATGGAGGATATGGAGGAGGATTATTATGGAGGAGCTCGGTGGCGTAGTGGTGAGGAACTCGGTGGCGTAGTGGCCAGTGCGCTTTGGTTTCGATCGAAAACAAAGCTACCTTCACCATGGTCAGGCCGTGGATGGGTGACCAAGACTTTGTGATCTCGAGCTCCTCGGTGCTTCGGAAGGCACGTTAAGCTGTTGGTCCCGGACGTATTTGTGATCTTTTCTACCCACCAACCCGCATTGGGCCAGCGTGGTGGTGTTACGGCCCATACTCCTTATGTGTTTCTCCATGAGGTAGGCCTGTCCCAGCAGTGGGACGTATAAAGGCCGATGACGATACGATACGATACGAATCAATTTATTTATTGTGAACTAGCTGTTGCTCGTCTCCGGCTACTAGTTTTTTGACTATCCCACGGGAACCCTTTCATTTTCCGGAATAAAAAGTATCTAAGATGTTGACCAAGGATATAAGGTAACGCCATGCATTTTTGGTATTTTCCTCTTTTTACATCGCCCTGACTTCAATAGTTTTATTATGTGTATAGATATTGGTTGATTACTTAGGTGGCCAAAAAGCAGTTTCAAAAATGGGAGCGCATGTTTTTGCATAACGTCGATTGTCATAACATCGTTTGTCATACATCGAATGGCATAATCATCAAATAGCATAACAATCATGTCACATATTCCTTCTTACTCATAACATTTAAATGGCATAACTCTCTAAAGGCATATTATTATAAAGCATAACTATAGAAATTCCTAATTTAATTTAGCACAACATTAGGTAGTCCTAAAATGAATCGAATAATCACCCAGATTCGAAAGAACCAATCCCAAGGAAATGTGTTCTGATAAATATTAGGTTAAGGTTATTTTTTTTATGACCCCTAAAAACTATATTTATGCAATCGAAATTTATTTAGTAAACAATTTGAGGCAGAGAAAAACATTATGCGTTGTGATCATTATGCTTTTCATCAGTTGTACGTTTCAAATTTATGCCTTTTAATACTTATGACAAACAATTTTAGCCTATACAATATTAGAACTCTCAAAATTATGCGACGCAATTTTATGCGTTTTGATGATTATGCCTTTCAAAATTATGGATTTTCATATTATGATAATAAACGTTATGCTTAAAATTACGGAGCCTTCAAAAATACTATTGATAGCTAGTACAACGTTAAGCTGAAATGGATGAAATATTACGAATTTAATGGCCTCATGTCGAACACAGAATACAGGTAAAGTTTTCTTCCGCATAGCCATCTATCTGACCTATTTACAACAAAGCAACAGTGGTTCCATTGCAGATAAATAACGGGTACTCGACAGTCCACACCTTAGACTATCACAAAATCACAGCAGCTTAGCACTTGTGTCTAACGAGTTAATGTTCAAAATCATTTAGGGATTTATCAATGTTGTAAAGTCTAATATGCTGTTGACTGTACTTAAGTCATAAGTTGAAAAATGTTCTTTAATGACCCCCTTATGATCCCCTTAGATTGCAGACATATATAAATACCACTCTTACAGTTATCACATGTCTTCTAGAATATAGTTGCCACTCACGCCAGGTTGGCATACCGATCGCTAATTTCATTAAATAAAAAAATCGATATTCTGTTCATCTATTACAGCTTATTACTTACAACTTACTTAAATGCGAAGCAAAGCTGCGTATTTTAATGTGATTTCATATCCGCCGCGAAGATTACGCATCCGACAAATGTTTACATAAGTAATTAACTGAATTATGTTTTGCTACGCGAGCTTGCTGCACGTGTATGGTATAAACGTCTTGTTTAGAGACAAATCCATTAATGTTGTCAGGAGTCGCCTTATCATCAGCTCTGTTAGAATAAAATAAGACTCCATTATTTTTAAGTCAATTTGTAATTATTATCCCTGTACGTAATGTGTCTTACTTGTGCAGTATTCAGTTACGATTAAGAAAACTTAAGACTTCCTTATGCTTCATATTTTTTTTGTATTTTTGAGCCATTTGAAAAATATTTGTGTTATATATAGAGGGTCAATCGCAACACCCTTGCCATATTTTGATAGACATTTTATATCTTTTAAAAATTGTTTATATTTTGTTATAAAATGTCTATCGCTTCATCCTCCTTATCCATAAAATACTCACTCTGAAAAACCCATTTTTATTGATAAAGAACTTTGGTCAAATTCCATGCTCCGTTGGCCCTGAACTCAACAACCGTGTCTAAAGTCTCAGATAGATAAAATAAAGTCTATCAAAATTGAAAATCCAATCCACCTGAAAATTTACAGACATGTTTATACGCGATGACAATGCAATCTTTTAATAAAAACAAAAATAAAATATATAAAAAAAAAATATGACCATATAACATGACTACATAATAACCTGACCATATAACAACTTGACTATATTGAACGAAATGGCAGTGTTCAAACAATATAAACAGATAGAAAAACAAAAAACATATAACAAAAAAAACACACACACACACACACATCTAATAATAAAAACATATACCTAACTGAGTCAATTTGTAAAAGAAAATAAAAATAAAATTAGTAAATTCAGCTTTAATTGAAGACATTTTATTGTTTAGCATGATCTGAACTCCTTTATAAATGTGAATCTGTATTTTAATAAATAATATACTTACATATTTAACCAACATAAATAAGTAATTAGAGGAATTAGTAAATCATTCTATAAATAAATATCTGTTAATATTGTAGGTCAGAAATATGGTATGGAAAATACAAATAGTCTAGTGACATATTAAACAAATACTTGAGAATCTTGATACAGATTATAAAAATACTGTAAGTGATTTCAATATTTATATAATTATAGCTTTTTAGATGATTTAGGAAATGGAAGGTCCTCTTTCCCGCCTGCCATGATGAGTGACAACCTTCCTTACTTACTCAGGTCTATTCTGTCCAATTTTCTTTTACAAATTGACTCATCTATTTGTGTTTTATTATTATATGTTGTTTTTCTATCTATTTATATTGTTTGAGCACTGCCATTTCGTTCAATTGTTAGAACAATTTTATTCACGTAGGAAATACTTCAAACGTCTTTGAAAACAGTTTAGCGACAGAGACAAATTTTACTAAACCTTCTAAAAGCTTGGTAATGGACAACTCTAACCAGGACTGAGTGACGTGATTATTTCCCATCAGTTCCATCACATAGACTTTACTTGCAGAACATGACTTACAAAAATCGTGTAAATGATTGTGAAATTTCCAAAAGGTTATAAGTTTCTAATATTGGTCAAAAGTTGTTGTTGCTTTTATAACATTAAATATATTGAAAATAATAAAAATACTACAGCACCCAAAATACTTTTTGTTTCTTGGTCAATGTTTGTAAATAAGTATGATGATCCCTTGATATTTTGCGTCGAATCTTGAGAGATTTTGGGGAATTCTGCATTTTCCATACTAAAATTTTTTCAGTTTTCTTCACAACGATAAATCCAAAGATAATAATATTTGGCATCTATCATTAGACAAGCTTTGTGCTTACCTATGAAATTGGTTTTTAGATTCTGTCTTAGGATTTTGTCTGTAACTATTAAGATTCAGAGTATTCCTAAAAAATAATCACCTCGTCGTAAAATAGTAAGATTAATTGTGTTAAAATTGGACACGGAGACAACTCTTTTTAAGTGCCTCCCGAATACATCATTTTATTTGCATTCACTTAAAAACGATAAATAATTTTTATGAAGTGTGATATTACACATATTACTAAAGCTCGTCTAATGATACATGCCAAATATTATTATCTCTGGATTTGTCGTTGTGAAGAAAACTGATAAAATGTTAGTATGGAAAATGCAGAATTCCCCAAAATCTCCATACAAAACACCAATTTCATAGGTAAGGACCTAATATTACGACTTTGTGTAACGAATTACGAATAATTTCAACTTTTAATCCCCTCTCCTATTCGTAGGATTTACAATAATAATAAGTTTGTTGTCAAATCTGCCTGAGAATACAAATGTTTTTGCATTTTATGGTTCATACAAAGAGGTTAATAAATTTCATTTGTTTCAGTCACAGGTTCCTTGTGTTTTAATATTCCATTGTTATTTTGTGCGGATATGTTTTCTAGTTTGATAAATCAATCGTGATTCTACTAATTTAACAATTAATGTTTTTATTTTATACGGTGTGTATAGTTTAAGTGTGCGTTATTTATTTACCTATATTTCAAGACATGTTTTTGTCAAATCTTCATATTTATCAAATTGTTCTTCAACACTGGGCTTATCCTATTCCTTAATCTAAGAAGCTGAAATAATCTTCGAGCAGAATTAGTAGGCTTTAATCGGTAACAAAGCGAGATCTAACAAAAGCCAAAGTATGTAAATAGGCTTACATCGTGCTGAAAACTGAACAATACATTTAGCTGATTCAGGGTCGGAGTAACTCAAGATAAAGTGCTAGGTCTTAAATGTTTTAAGCGAGGATTCGCTCGCGACTTTGTTCACGGCAAATTCGACGTTCGAAATTCCGCTGCGAAACCCAAACTTTGTATTGAGATGAAATTCTTATTTCAAACGCAAATTACATTATGCTGCAAATCCCAGCAGCATTTGCTTAATTTATAATTCAGTAACTGATCAGAAAATTTGTATGAAACAGAATATTTTATTCTTCAAACACAATTGGGTATGCAAAATCTGAATTCTTGGCGACATCACAGACAATGAATGCAAAATTATCATATTTCTGAACAATTTCAATTTCAATTTTAACTGTCATTTTAATAATAAATACATTTTTTTGATTATTTATATTTGACTATGTATGGGATTGTGCAATGTGGTGTGAAACATCTGAAAACCTTGTTGATATAGTGGTTTGAACTCATTGTATATTGAAAAAAAAACAGCTTTTGCCATATTTATCCCTTTGCTTAGTGTGGTGTAAATAATTTCCTTTAATATACATAGGAATGATTCAAAAGCTTCTATTGTAGCATAATATGCGGTCATGGCGTTACTCAAATTACCGCATACAGTCCTTGGTCCAACAACAATTGTAATAAATCCAAACCTTTTGGCTCAATGGCGTTATGAGCAATATTAATAATCGTTTGTGAATGAACGCTCTGCCCGCTTTGTTTTGGTAATGCTTTTTGGCAACACGTAATTAGGCCACTCCAATATGTGGCTGATTACTTTTCCCTCATTTGTTACAGAACTTTCCTAGGATGTTAGGGATTCCATCATTACTGTAATAAGAACTTGTAAATGTAGATTCGATTATTGTATTTTTTCGAAATGAGTAGATACCTTCACATCATATGTATGTCAGAACTCGTTTTATGTGAGTGACCTCACCTGATAGATTTAACAAATGATCTCCATAAAAGTACATTTTGTTAAATAGTTCTGCTGCATTATTAAGTGGAGCACATCATAAAATATCATCATACCTGTATCTCCGAAGAGGTAGGCAGAGTAAGGGTACATCTTCACGATGGATTAATTTCTGTATCATGACGAACACTATTATTGGACACCGCCAGTCCCGTTGTCAACTAAGTGTAGCAATGGCGTTATTTGGATAGTCGACTATAACAAGGTTACATCTTGCACATGGCAAATCATATTCTGTATTCCTTAGACGAGGTGAAATAGTTTTGGCAAGCAAGAGACTTGCATATTCAAGAGGTAGCCCGTTTGTTTCAAGTAGACTTATCAAATCAATGCAAATAGTTTTACAGGTTGGTATTGAAAACATTGTTACTACAATAAATATCGCCTTATTATACCATTTTCGCTTTTTATAATATCATTATACAGACACTAACCATGTCATTGCCGTTTAACTTCTATCTTTGCTGTCTTTTGTGTTGTCTCTTTTATATATCTCCTAATAGCCTGATATTGCTTTCGTTTTGCTGTGCCTGTCTTTAATAGGTACTATCTTCTCCAAGACTAATTGTTCGGTCTGATTTGCCAAATCAAAGAGCCGTTTCAGATATTTATAAAGCTAAACGCAACACTTTCCACTATTTATTTATCATTGTCGACAGCCATTTACGAATTTCTGTTTATGCTTTCCCTAGATGACAAGGCAAATTAACGAAACACAAACACGAAAAAGAGGATTTAAAACGTAATTTAAAAAGTTCCCGCTTAAGCGCCAAAAGTTTTGTCGGCTTTCATTCTGAAAAAATGTGAGTTTTTAATGAAATGACAGCGAATTTTAAGTTTGTTATTTTATCGTTCTTGTTTCTAATTTATTTTTAGGAGGCACTGCTTACCTGTCATGTCACTCGCTTGACAAGAATTATATTCAATATAACTTTGTTTTAGTTGACTTTGAGTTTTCTAAATAAGATACCTACTAAAATTAAGCTACTTGTAATATGAAAATGATTTATTCTATTTAAGACTAAATTTGACGTAGAAACAAATAGTACTCGAATTACTGGCGTTGCATTCGCCACACTGGATCGCAGTAACAATAACGAGAAACATTCGCCAGATATTCGGCCGCTGGATCGGTAATAAATTGAATCCGAGCAGGGTGCCTTGCCAAGATCTAATTATATTAGCCTTTGTTGTATAGACGGACCTATCGACTATAATAAACATCGAGTGACGCGTCGGCAATGCGAGTGATATACGAAGTTGGTAATTAGTTGTTGACTTTCAGCTTCTATTATCAAAATGATACAGCATCGTCTTGCATTCGTTGTTATAAAAGTAGTTAAATCTATATTTAATACCAAAAGCCCTGCCTCAATTTAGTGGACAGTGGTTCTAACCGTATCTAAATTTGAGTCTTCAAGTTACATTACCTTTGAGTACAATTTCAACTTTTTCGTCAGAAGTTTATTAACATACCTATTATAGCTCGTCATTCATTCATACCTGTCCGATGATAGCTCCAACATGTTATTGTCAATAGTTTTTCTTAATGATACTCTGATATTAACGTGATATGACTAATGGCTATGATGATTATATCTATGGGTACTTAACACACGTTTTGTTTAATCATGGAGTAATTATCATTCATAACTTCTATAATGGATATCAACGAATGCGTGGAATAAAAAAACTGAAATGTGTCCTACTAATTTTATCCTGGAGACCTTTTAAACATGTAAAGGCATTCAGATATAGTTTACAGCAACTATAACCACAGATTACTAAAAAGTTACGACTATAACGTGGCACTTACAGTATTAGCTCATTTGGTTATTTTAACTTTATGCAAAATTTCGTTCCTTCTCGGTCAAAACTAATATATTAGTGTTGTTTAATACATTCCAGAGTGGTTTCTGACTTAACATTTCGCTGTGACTTAGTTCAGAATAGAACAAGGAAGTCTTGTAGTACGACTATTACTCGCAATTCTATTCTTGGTGTGTTTATAGCAAATTGATTGTCTGGGCTACCAGTTGGTTCATTTTCTTTCACAGGTTATTATAATGATGGATGGTCCTCGTGTTTTCTTTTTGGGGTATTGGACACCAGGACATTCTAGTTATTTGGCAGTGTAAGTGCTCTATTAGACTGACTTGACTTAATGTACTGCTATGATAATGATAAGTGGTAATGGGCGGGATACGTTATATGTAGAACCAATGGCCGTTGGAGCGATAAGGCGTAAGGTTTTATGAGGTATTCCTCGAAGCGCACCCATTTTGAAGCGCACCGAATGAAGCGCACCTAAATTATTCCTCGAAGCGCACCTATATTTAATAATTGTCACAAGCCGGAAGGTGTATAGCGTGGACAGGCCGCAGAGATCTAACTCATTGCTTTCGGTGTGGGACCATTTTGGAAGTCTTTGGGGTAAGAAGTTTGTTTAGCAGTAAACGTCTCCGTAATCGTTTTTTCACCTGTAACAAACATTTTGGTAACTTATTCTATGTATGGATCACCTGATTGCCTAAGATCAATTACAGAATTTATTATATTAATTCCCTGTCCCTTCCTACAATAATATAGTAGAATTCTTGCGTATCGCACTCTGCCTAAGGATACAAAAATGTTGATACATAGAGAAAAGTTTTTTTACAACTCGATAATGTAACGTGAACAGTCTAAAGCTACCTCCTCCATTCCTTTATACTTAGTACTTTTTGCAACAGACTTGCTATACAGCGGCGGAATTAAAATAGAAAAATCAATTCTCTATAAATGTTACCCTATCTCCATTCAGCAAAAAATAAACATTCAATTACCAACATCCAAGTTAAAACACTACTCGTACCCGCCGTACGTCCGGTATTCGCGGGAAATTCGTTTATCAATGTTTCGTTTCGGGTCATTTAGGCAAGGGTCAGATGGGATGGCCAGATATGGCCCTGGTAATTTTGCTGAATGAATAATACAGCGGAGCGACCAGCCACTTAGGACAGTGAGCACAACTACCCTTATATCACTGCCATGCTATTTCCACCCTTGCGGTGAAGACAGAAAGTCTTCATTAATTACAGCAATATAGTTCAAATTTCCCATGTAAATAGGTGGATAAAATCGATTTTACTATTTAATACTTGTAATGAGTCCAAGACCCTTTTTCCTTATCTTTTAAATCATACTCATATAAATTGGACAGGGGTCGGGACGAAGATGGATTTGGAGCAAATTGATTAATTTGAATTTATTGTTATCGGCAGCTTATTGCTGAGATTTACGTTTCATCTGCGTGATATCTTGGCTTAAAGAAAGAAGAAAATAAAATTTTGGGTAAAATACGTGTAAAATACATGAGAAGACAAGAAAAATTAGCATTCTTGTCTTCTCATGTATTTTACACGTAGTTGGTTCTTAAGAAACTATCCATTCAAGTTCGTTCTATGAACCTATTCCGAGGATGTGTTATCTCGCCAAAGAATAGCAATCCGCCTACAATTCCATATTTAGCTGAGCTTTAAACTTGCTTATGTAATGGAGCACAAAAACTCAGTAAATCTTAACACCGTCGTAAGTAAAGTTAATAAATAAACCCCCAAAGATAATATGAATGTGGCAAAGTTGGCAAAACACCCTTTTCTTTATACATATTTAAATGAAACGCAATGGCGCCGCCAAGATTCCTTATGGTTCGTTTACAATAGGTCGCCTGCCATCTATTTGAAGATGGCACGGTGTTTTACTTTTTTTTAAGTCGCGTCTGTATTTTAACCCCCGACGCAAAAAGAGGGGGATTATGAACCGTTTTTGATTCTGTTTTTTTCGTTTAAAATATGTGTTAGTCGAGAATATTCTTATTCTTAGCTATGTTTTATAAAAACCGGCGAAGTCGATATGAGGAGTAAAAACAGTAGTAAAAAATCAAAAGTTTACAAATATACCTCCGTTTCATGAAAATCGGTTTAGCTATTTGAAAGATATGAGGAATTAAAGTGACAATGAAAAATCTAACGTGTATCAAATGCAAATCATAACTTGTACCTCATAAAAAAGGCATACAATAAAAAAAAATTAAAAACCATGACCAAAAAAAATGTAAACAAAAATCGTTTTCTCCTCGGGGGACCGCTCTATGCCTAACAAGGTCATTCATAGGTACTTAGGACCGGCCTGACTAGGCAACGATTTTTGTTTATTTTTTTTTTGTTCGGGGGTTAGTACATTTTTTAATTATTTTTATTTTTGAAAACGCGTATTTTTCTCCATTGTAAAGTACCACAAAAATCAATCGATAATTCATCGTTGTCTTATGGCGCAAGCAAAACAGATTTTAATAACATGTTTGCATTATAATTTTCTAAAATACGAATTAGCTGGTTATTATCATACACCTGTAATATTGAACACCATCTCGTTCGAAATATTTTATAAGTAAGAAAAGATCGAATTAAGTCTATATAAATATTGTTACATCTTTATTACATTCAGAAAATAAGCCCAAGAACAAAATGGAAACGTTCATATTTTTATAAGCCTGCAAAAAAGCTTGACCGTAAAACTGTATGGGGTCCGAAAACGTATTGAACCGTCGAAATTTGTAAGTTAGGAAACGAGGCAGGGATCATTAAATTCTGTACAAAAAGATCAGTTATCCCATTGAATGTTTCACCTCTGTTACTCTGGGACAGTTAGAGCAGGACAATGCTATGCCCGTCGAGAATTTTATGAAAAGGTTAGCAGATTTGTCCCTAGATAGGGCGCCGTAATTTCAATAACCGTCTACTGCATACCCCGGAAACTGACCTTCCGTATGTCAACAGATTCTAGTATAATGGCAGTGTCAAGATTACACTTTTATTTTCATGCTTGTTTAAAGATAATTATTATGTATGATGACGAATAAAAACTGCGAAAACGAAATATGGTGATCATTTTGCTAAATGGCGTATTTAGGTGATCTTGTAACGAGGCGCTATAGCTATATTAGCGACTCGTTGCTGTCATTGCGTCTTCCCTGGCCATTTTTCTCTTGGTGTCCGTTTTTAAATTTACTGTCTGTCTCTTTTTATTTGTTTTGTTCTCGAAATTCTTTCTTACGAGAGTCAGCGAATAGAGCGGTTGACTTAAATTAAATAGAATTTAAAATATTATTTTAATGTATTTATAATGTGCTGATCAAGTTATAAGCTTATCCTAAAAAGTTACAGAAAACCACAATTTTCGATTACCAGTTCCGGCTATATTATAAAGTCTATAAGTTTCTTTAAGGAACTATTGTAAGTAGCCCTACCTTTTATAATATGTTTTAGTGTTAAATGTGAAATAGTTTTTGCGTGTTCGGTGAAATTTACCTTTTTTATATAATTGTTTCAGTTGTGCCTTAATATAATATATATATTATGTAAAAATTCATAAGTGACGATAATGAAGGCCTTTCATTTATCCCCGGCTTTACCCCGTCACAATCTATATTATTATAATTTTAATAAGAGATCCCAATTCTTTTTCTCTTCTTTAGGCTGATAATTCCATTTTAATTTTATACTTTTGATCATTTTACGTAGTCGAATCTAAGGTGATATTTACATAATGAGACCATTCAGGTCAAAAAGTTTTAACATCTTCAAAGAAATGTTTCCCATTGAGGCCGCTCGATTCAACACTCAACGGGAGAGATTAAAAAAAACTTGAATTTCATAAAAACTCACTAACTAGTCGAAAGAAATTCCAGAACTTTGCCCTGAACTATTGTCGGCGACTTTTTTTAATTTATTTCCGCCTATCTGCTTGCAAAAGTTCCAAGTTCCAGAATCGGGATCATGTTCCAGGTCTTGAAACTTTTTTAGTATCAGCTAAGAAGACGTGAATTTTTAATATTAACAGTGCATATCATAAATACTTGAGGTATACAGCTACTGCATCAGTTGGTTAACCATTTTGCCATAAATACATTGTTTGCCACACACTAAATTAGTACCTGCCTAAAATCAGTATGTATGTTTAAGGTCGCCTGTTTTGCATTGCATCACTATTTTTTTGTACTCCTTTTCTTTCAGTAAATAGCATACTCTACATACATATCTTTTTGCCTGAAGCAGTCCCAGCTGGGTCATGGTATGTACAGGGCAGAGAGAATTTTTCATCACGGCTACGAACGCCGAGCATGAAGAAATCAATACAAATGTTTGTTTTGATACTTAGCGGATTCTTTATTTGTAATTATTGTTCTTTATGATGTTTCCGTCTGTAGAATAAACAAAATACACAATAATTAAGATAAAGGTCCAACAAAGGTCTAGATTATTCCAAAGTTATCATACAATATAACAAAATGAATAGAAAATTAAATGCGCTCTAGATATAAAATAAAAATATGCGAATTTTGAAATATTAATATATACTTATTTACTGTGAAAACTAGAACGATACAATAACCGTGTTTAAATTTTTTTCATACAACAACGACAATCTACGATTAGAATATAATAATCTCCAGGAAAATGTTATATGCTCGAGTAAAATGTGAGTTATAATCGTTGAAACACAATAAAGGTAACAGCCACGCTTTCTAACTTCGATATTAGTATAGTAGGGCCGTAAATATAATATATTTGAAATACAACATTATGTAACGTCGCACCTGCACACTGTGCACCGGTTCCTATGTACACAGAGGACAAATCTATGGCCATGCGCTGGATACATTGTAAAGCAAGCCATATTCAGAACCAACTTGAAATTCGGTGATACATTTTCTTG
The DNA here is from genome assembly GCA_910589355.1 of Parapoynx stratiotata. Lineage (NCBI taxonomy): Eukaryota > Metazoa > Arthropoda > Insecta > Lepidoptera > Crambidae > Parapoynx > Parapoynx stratiotata. The sequence goes on from OU342461.1 coordinate 15,694,285, forward strand.
CATGTGTAGTGCCTTGTTTTAGTAGGCCATCACACACACATAAAATGTTTAATGTAAATCAGACCACCCCGTCGTACTTATTACTTTATATATTTATTTACTTATTATTAGTGTTACAATTTGATAAACTGGACTGGTTATTTAGCGTTTTTAACATTTATTTTCCCGATAATTCAAATGATGAATCACATTTTTCGCAATTGCCAAATTCCTTAAGGACGCGTTTTATCCTTAATTGTTATATTTGGGATCCTCCCGTATTGCAAAGAGGCTTGTTCCCAGATACTCTATGTGGAATATCGTATCATTTCCCGATTACGAGTGTCTTCCCAGCCGTACGCTAGTAGAATACATTGAGTTTTTTCGATGTGGTATCGAATTCGGTTGCATTTATCAGAGCCATTCCTTTTCCTATTCGGAATAACGTTTAGATCTGATTATAATTATAATATATAAAATATATGAAGACTTTAACATTAAAGATATGCAGGCAGGATATATTTATTTATATATACTCGGAATATATATTTATATATATATTTATATATATTTAGAATATATATTTAGGAATAAATCAAAATAAATATATCAACCATTCGCAAATCCATCCATCTACCAAACCCAATTTTTGTATGGCTAAATGTGGTTTATAGGAACACAGTGCTCCTTGGACTCCGCCTACCCCTTCGGGGATTACAGTCGTGATTGTATGTATGTATTCACAAATGAAAGGACCACTTGTCCGACTTCGACCAATCCTCTAGACAGACGAACTGGTACCTATGAGAAAAAAGAGGGTAATTTAAAGAGCATCGACTGTATCTAAAATTTAGATTTTGAAGTAGTTTTTACTCTAAAGGTAGGAAAAGGTAGTGGTAGCCTAGTTGGGACGGACGGGGCACTACTCGTTCGAGAGGCCGCGGGAATCGCAGGTTTTGTCCCACCTCGCCTACTACAACTGTGTATGGAATAAATCTTTTGCACAGTTTTTTTTTTACATATGACAGGTAAGCTCTTGGCCTTCATCTCACCTGATGGTAAGTGACGATAAGGCCGAAGGTGGAAGCGAGCTTCACCTGTAATCCTCAACAACTGAGGAACTGGCTATATTACGTCTGATTGCCGGAACACAACAATGCTTATTACATTGTTATTATGGCGACAGATTTAAGTAAGACGGTGGTAGCTAGCCAGGCGGGCTCACAAGCCCTACCACCAACCAAACCGAGCAGAAAAACTTCTGCCACCATGGGGAATCGAACCCGGACCTCCCAATTAACACCCGGTGGTGTGAACCACTAAACCAGGGAGGCGGTTAGAGTTTGTTGTGAATATCGCTTGCCTTACATTGGGTCCGGTGCATGGCAACAGGCTAGTCACCTGTTACCCGGGGACTTAACATATCTGGGTGTAAACACCGCTGCGTACCCCTTCGGGGAGAAGGGCGTGATGATATGCCATGTTAGGTAGAAATGTACAGAGCCTTTTGGATATGTTTGTGTACAACTTATAAAGGTTTCTATCTCCTCTATTATAAAAAAAAATCTTTTCATTCTTCCATAGTGTTCATACATCCAACGTCAACCAAGTAGAAAAGTTAGGAAACTAATAGGTAAGTATTATAAATTTTCAAATATACAACATAGTACGTTTATATTGGGTCCCTACCTATGAAATTGGTGTTTTTTTCTCTCTTTGTATTTTGTCTGTATCTATTAAGATCAGATCAGAGTCAGATCAGAGTTTTCCTAAAAAATAATTACCTCGTCTAAAAAAAGACTATATTTTTGAGCTCTTTTGATTTGTTTTGATAATTTGTTGTAAGTTTAATTGTGTTAAAATTGGACACGGAGACAACTCTTTTTAAGTGCGAATACATCATTTTATTTGCATTCACTTAAAAACGATAAATAATTTTTTTGAAGTGTGATATTACACATATTACTAAATATTGTCTAATGATAGATGCCAAATATTATTATCTTTGAATTTGTCGTTGTGAAGAAAACTAAAAAAAATTTAGTATGGAAAATGCAGAATTCCCCAAAATCTCCATACAAAACACCAATTTCATAGGTAAGGACCTAATACAAAGCAGGGTTGTACTTTCCATGGTTTACAAGTTCAAGTAAAACGAATATGTAGTAGAAATTTCTCTCTACTGCGTGATTAATGATCCTCAGCCTATAAACGTCTCACTGCTGGGCGCAGGTCTACCTCATGAAGAAACACATGAGGAGAATGGTCCGTAACACCAACACGCTGGCAATGCGGGTTGATGGGTAAAACGGTCGCAATAGCAACCGAGACCAACGGATTAACGTGCCGAGGCAAAGAGGAGTTCGAGATCACAAAGTTTTATTCCCACTGAGCTCCTCGTAATTGATCAACTTCGTCGAAATTGTATTACTATCTTTACTGTGTAGGTACTACTAGTATAACTATGGCCGTGCATACGAGTTGAGCATGTGAAGCGAACAGTTCTTGGCTCTACTCGGTCTTTATTCATAGTGCGCGATTGCTGTTTCGGGATTAAATAATATCCCGAGATCCAGCCAGGAGGATAATTTGAGTGGGCCACGGGAAATTACTTTATTCCACAGTACACTAGACCGTCCATATGTTTACATAAGTAATAGTCGAAAACCTCTTACTGGTTCACCTCTAGACATTAATTTTTGACACTCGAGGGTGTTCAAAGCCTATAATACATAGATTAATTATACAAAGAACACATTGCTATCTCTTAGGAACATGAGCAGTACTAATAGGAGCCTACTCAAATTTGCCAACAATTTTTCACAGGCTTTAAAGAGGTGTGCAAAGGTATTTATGCAAGAGGAGGCGAGCCCGGGGGCTTCGAATAGGCGAGCCTGTTGCCATGCACCGGGCACAGTGTGAGGCAAACGATCTTTTCAACAAACTGCATTTAAATTTTATTCTAACTTGGTACAGGCGGTAGGATCGATCAGACAACCAGTCTTGTCCGTCTGCACTCGGCTATCGCTGTCTCCAAATAACAAAATAAACAATAAAACAACCAAATACTAGCATAACAAAGTGACAAACCTATTTAGTAGATTATATAGTCCGAATTATCAAAGACATTCAGTAATTCGAAAAACTGTTCATTACAATTTAGAAGTCTTCTTCTGCGGTTCTATTTCGGAAGCGACCTTCGTCTGCCCCGAAAAAGTTTTATCAAAACTATTTTCGTCATAAGGCTTCTTTTTGTAGGCGAGAAAATAATCTTTATAGAAATTGATGGAAGATAGCACGCTGAAGATATTATTGAACTTGTGTGAAGAGATCAAAGATATTGCTGAAACTTGAAGGATCGGTTTTTGGATGCTTCTGATGTAACTGATTCTAGTGGTCAGTCTAGTTTCGTTATAACGTTGGCAACTGGCTTCTAAGTACCATCTTCGTCTCATGCACAGATATTTAGTAGGTTATTGTTTTGTATTCCTTTATTTGGATAAGTTGTCAGTGCGGAGAAATAATGATTTAGATTTTATTATTTCCATAATATATTCGTGGTTCAAAATCTGTTTTATAATAAACTCGAAAATGCAGCCCATTTCATCATATAAGTTTAGTTTCAGAAATAAAATAACCATTTTGAATTGAAACTGTCTTTACTGAAATATTGCATTGAATAATTTTAAATAACGAAATAGAACATCAAATATAATTTCGCTCTTTATTTTTCTATACATAAATTTTAAATTAGAAGACTGATTTGCAAAAAGTCATTCTATTACGGAAAATGCAAAGCCGTTCGTACTAAGGCACAATATATTTCGCACCTACAAATACTTAGATCATAAAACTATAGGGGCTAGAATTGTGACCATCCATCAATGCTTATTACTGACTCGCGTGCAACGATAAAATCATGAAGAAATTAAATTAAATTAAATGAAATCATTTATTCTGCAATTAGATTTACATGAAATACTTTTGCACGTCAATATTTTTTTTTCCTACTAGTAGTCGTCGTTCGTCCGTCGTGTAGTCGTCGTTCTAGTGTACGTTGTATGCAGAAAGACATCTTTAAGGCACAAACCGGAATAAATTTGTTAGTTTTGCTTTATTCATTAGATTCAGAGGGACAATACTTTTGGATATTTTTGTAAATATTGCTTAAGTGCAAAAATTCGCTTTGTGTCATAGCTGTCAGGAAATAATGAACAAGCAGATTCAGGCTTCGTATCGTTATATAATAATACCCATTTCTGATTTGCCCGAATTATGCTAAGGCAATAATTTTGGATACTTCACTTAGTTGTACACAGCTACCCTCATTACGACGAAACATGACATAACTGCGGACGTACCAGTTAAAGGGCTGTAGAGCATAATATACTCCAAAGTTTTTTGAACTGGTTTATAAATTTTATTACTGGTATAATTTAGGACAAATAAATTGTAACGTTAAGAGATTCAACGTAAGGAAATTGCATCGAGAAGATCATATGACGTATGAATATCATGAAGAGTTAGATTGAGGTTGAAATTAATCTCGATTTTCACACTTAACTCGGTTTTTATCTCATCAATAACAAAACTCTTCTAATCGCAACTTTTGATTATTGCTAAACACTGTGGCATTTCCTTGCGAGTAAACAAAGTATTCGTATCGAAGTAAGTTATAATAACACTTACTTAAAATTTGCGTTTTACGACTATCGTACCGCTTCACTGTATCGGTTTATCTTGGTAATGCTATTTTCAAATGGTATCGTTACGAAGGACTTGTTATATATTTTGTTACACTGCGATCTGTAAAACAATTGGCCATATAGATGTAAATGACATTTTGTGAGATGAACACAACTCTGAAACTTAACACTAGAAAGATAATCATATTAAAATTCCCATAAAAGATAATCATGCGTCAAATTGACTCTTGACTTTTAAGTACCTATGTGTATTTAGTTCTAAAATCCTATTGATATTATTTTTTATTTGCATCAATTAAATAATAAGTGCCATATTTTATATAATTATATTTACTTATTATATAAAAAAATAAACAAAAATCATGAAAACTTCTCAGAAATCACCAAAGGCAGAATAAATTATTTCCTGCATTACTAATTAATAGCTTTAAAAATAATAATTGGATATTATTTTTAAAACTATTAATTAGTAATTTTAAAATGTCTACTTAGTAATTAAGCTATTAACCACTAATACGTACATTTAATTATATGAAAACCAGAAAGACATAACTTTGTATATATCAATATAATGCTTTAGATTAATGACTTTTGTAGAATCCGGTTGTTTAAATCTTTTTTCGCCCTTGGATTCATTTTCGCAGATATAGGCACCTCTTGTCCTTCTTCATCGACCAAAACTTACTTCACTTCCCTCTGCACGTCAGTATCATCAAAGTTGAATTCGTTGTCACTGCCCGAAAGAGTGGCTTATTCGCGTAATTAAAAAAGATGCTGTGACATTTCGAACCAGTAGGTCAATTCGCAGATTATCTTTCTAGGGTGTAAAATAATGTCAATACTTCGTAGGTACATGTTCGAACTTTTCAAAACAATTTTGGCATTTGCTATTACAGCATTTTCATTATTAATACCGACGTTGCTTAATTACTTACAAAAATCAAAAGGTATCAAATAACGTACAAAAAGTGCAGTTATGTGTACTTTTTATATTATTTGTTAAGGCAAAATATGTTCACAATTTTACTGCTATTTGAATATCACCGACACGACCGATCTTTCCGAGATTTTCACTGAATTATTAAATACTTCAGTACGAGTATTATTTATACAACAATTGAAATGCCAAACCCAGACCACAAATCCCCTGGTGGCAACTACATAGCAGTAGAAATGGCTTTTTATTTTCAGCTTGACGCTTTCCCTTGAAATTTTCTTTGTAGACAATCTTAATGTCCGCATTTGTATTATTCATGAATATTTTCGTCAGGCCTATAATTTTTCAGTCACTTGGTAAATTTTCCATCCTATAACGTAACTATAATTATTTTCAGTTGACTTTACTAAGCATTTTACCTTGAAAGAGTTCATTGTGCTGGAATTAACTGGTATCTTGGTTCTACAAAACTTTAGAACTATCACTTATAATTTGTGACGGTCTCTGACAGCAGAAAATTCACTGAACATTGACAAACTTAATTTCTTTTACATTCAAAATGCTTACTCAAATTATTTAATTTAAGCCAATTTCAAAAGGTATAAATCTATCACAAATTCATCCCGTTCTAAACTTGAAGCATCACTTCTTCCATTTCCATTTTTCTATAGACCAAATTTTGTCCGAGTCATCAGTAATACTAATATACTGTTAACACCTTTTATAAAACGATATTATACATACATATATACATACATAATCAAGACTATAAGAGTTAGTCGGAGACTTAGCTAAAGCACCGCAAAAGCAGTCCATTGCCATAGTCCGCGCTTCACCAAGCAGTGACTGCACTCAGCGTGACAGGTGGTGAGCCCTTCGCCGTTTTATGCTATTGGACAGTTGTGCAGTTCTAAGTCCATTTTCTCAGTCGCCTTTTACGACCCCCGAGGGAAGATATGGGTTGGTAACATTCTTTTGACGTGTCGCTACCACACGGCTCTTTATGAGACGCTACCACACATCTCTTATTAACCATTATTATGCTATTTCCTTTCCTTTTCGTAAGAGTGTGTACCAAAAGAACAATAAATCTAGATAGCATTCAAATCTGGAAACACAAATCGAAGGCTACTATAGAATCTACTTGCTTGTGCTATAAAATGGAATATCGCGTTGATCTTCTTAGGAGCAAGGTTGACGGAAATGGGTCAATTTGGATCGGAGATGTTCCTGGCTAATGAAAGCGGACCAGACGAGACGATTTGTAAAGATCGATGTCGGCGGTAAATTATCTAATCGTCATTAACTCCCTGGATAGTCGAACGTTTGGTATTCTAAAGTTTTTTACTGCTAATAACCATTGAATAAACTTTACCTCCTTGAATAAATTATGTCGGAAAACCGTAACTTATTGTTTGAGATGAGTTGCCGGAATAATTAAACTGGTGGTTTTTAAATTAATTTTTCTTTTAAAGGTTTAGATTAAGTTATTTAATGATTTACTTTTCATACTCCTTTATTTGTTTATCAAAATTTCTTTGAGCTACCTTTTTATGATGTACACTGTAAATTTCGACTTCTTTCTCTTTAGAAGTAAACAAGTTTCTACAATGAAGTGCGATGTCAACACAAGATCAAACCTCTCTAACAACAACACAAATGCGCATCGAGTCAGAGAAAAAGGTGAAATATCGCCGTTTCCCGGAGAAAATTGCACCGTGTTATGATTCGTAGCAGACCTTTGGAAATCACAATTTTCGCGAAGGTCCTGCCGCCCTTCGAGCCGCCCGCCCTAGTCTGCCGTCAGGCCTTGTCCGCGACGCACGTTGTGTATCGACCGCGCGAGTGCTGTGAAAACGCCGTGTTTTCGTGTCTTTTTGTGTTTTCACGTGATTTCTTATCTCTGGTGAGTCTCTGCTTCATTTTTACATAATATCATCAACATCTACCACTGTTTACAAACCTATTTTACAAAAGACAAGACGCCGGCTCAGAACTGGTGTTTGGCTGGCGTTTCTGATTGCGTATTGTATGGTTTGTAATGATCTACTGTGGGTGAACTGAAAAATGGGAAATAGGCTATGAAATTATGAAAATCGGTTAAGATGACCCGATGAAAGAAAGAATGAATTAATTCTTGTAAATCCACATGAAATGAAAAATGTTATGGAGACGCTTAACTTCTATATACTTAACCATTAAGTACATTGAATTAAAAAATGATACATTATACGAACAGTCGTTTATTCCCTTTAAGCTTCTAAGGTCAGCTATGTTATGGATCATATAGTAAACATAATGATCGGGTAAACTGTTCGAATATAACATGAATAACATTGCAATAGTTTATATTAAGTATTTAGAATCAAGCTGTTAAACAAATTTCCTTCCATGGGATCCAATTTCCCAGGGGAATCATGTATTTGTGAATGAATATCGCAATTGATTCTGGCTGCGTCATGACAAACAAACATAATTTCGATTTATACCTTGACAGGCGATGAGATTGCTGTTGTGTAAAGCTTGGTCTCGCATAATCCTGTTTATGGAGCTTGAAGAACGTTAACTGTATAATAGTACTAGAAGAGATTTAGTTCAGTGCTCCAGCGGTCTCAGAATAAATCCCTGGGTACTCCTATCTTACCTGCTTCTACATAATTGTTATCAAGAAAAATTTTTCATATTATCAAAAATACATATTCTTTCATTTTCCCTTTATAAAAGTATCTACAATAAAAAGAGTTCATCTATCCTTTTTTACATTGTGAAAGCTTATTCCCACGTTGTTTGCTTTAAAGTAAAATTAAACAAAAAGTTCTTAATTTTGTTCGACTTAGTGGATTCTGAACTATACATATAGGAATCGTTGGTGAACCCGCTTCACAGTTATATACGAACTAGCTGTTGCCCACGACTTCGTCCGCGTTTACTATGTTATTTCAACTATGCCACGGGAACTCTTTAATTTTCTCTCAAAGTCTCAGCCCGATCGGTTTAAAATTGACAAAGTTTCATACAAACTTTCATCCCCTATTTATCCCATTGCGGGTAGAATTAATCAAAATCCTTTCTTAGCGGATGCCTACGTCCTAACATCTACCTGCATGCCAAATTTCAGCCCAATCCGTCCAGTGGTTTGGGCTGTGCGTTGATAGATCACCTTTGAGTTATATATATATATTGTATAAATTGTTATAGTCGGCTTTTATTTACAAAATTCTGCAGCCCTAACATCTTCCTTCATACTACTGGACACTTAGCTAGTATATTATCTGAGTATATGGCACATGAAAATTCTTGAAGGCACAAGGAAACTACAGGAAGGAAATAACTTTAACTTAAAAAATCCCTCTGGCGTAAAGATAATATTGTAATTGCAACCATAATAAATAAATTAAGCAGTTGTTGAACTAGTAGCTACCTACAATGGACACAGATCTTCAAAAAGTTCTTTTTTGTTTCACAGTTAAAATGAAGCCTTTTCAGAGCAAGTGGAAAATTATGATAATGATGCATAATTAATCTTAATTAAATAAACCTCAGTATTTCTCTGTTAACCGATACTTTCGCAAATAGCAGCATTTAAATACGTATGTAATATAATATTTTTATTGTTTGGATGGATTGTTTGAGAGAACGGTTAAATTAAGTGAAAGATCATTCGTTGTATAGTTTCATAAACAACTATTTTCATTTAAACTCACACGTTGCCAAATATACTAGTATGTAAATCTTCAAAGAAAACTCTGTGCTGTAGACCCTTAAAACTATATTGGTAATGAGATCATTCAACATCAGTTCCAGAGGTAAATTTCCTTTCAAACCTCTCAGTACGTGACTAATATGCATTCATCAATCTACTGGCGCTTTAGCTGGCTTGCGGAAAATGAACATGGACATAATGCTCAAGAAATTATTTTATTTCTGTCCCATCTAGAAGTTTTGTATTTTTTAAGAGGAACGCGGTGGCGTAGTGGTTAGTACGCTTTAGCTTTCGATATCGAAAACAAAGCTACCTTCGCCATGGTCAGGCCGTGGATTGGTGACCAAAATTTTGTGATCTCGAACACCTCTGTGCTTCGAAAGGCACTATAGGCTGTTGGTCGCGGTTGTGATTGCTACCGTTTCTACTCAGTAGCCCGTATTGGGTCAGCGTGGTGATGTCTCTCCATGAGGAAGGCCTGTGCCCAATTGTGGGACGTATGTAGACTAAGGAAGAAGGCTTATATCATTAGAATCCTGGATGTAATTCCATGGCCTTACCTCTATAATGCTTCACTTTTAAATGTGATTTCTGACCTATTGATAGATATTATTTCTAAAGGTGCGTACAAACTATGTAACTGGTTAATTTCAAAAAAACTTTATTGCATAATGAGAATCTCGCTGTGTATTGATGGTGATCCTACATGTGTTACCAATATTTGTGTTGATTTGTTTTTCCACAAAAATTTTATGTTTAAACATGTTCTGTACTTATGTATAGTGTAAAAATGTTGGCGAACCAAATAAATAAATAAATAACATAACTTGTGTTCCATAACACATCTACATTATACAACCTTGTTATTCAACATTGCGAACTAAAACAAAACTGTACGCAATTCACATAACAATGCAATATAACATTGCTATATAACCATTGTCATTTGTCTTTCTTCAGTGTTATGTTATATAACAATGTTGTACATATTAATAAAATGTTATAAAACATCCAGTGCCCACATTTTCTGCACCATGTTATGTATTCATGTGTATAACATGTTAAGTTAAATAGTTTGTATTTTGTGTCAGGTAAATTCTTAAAGGTGCGTTTTAAGAATTTACCTGACACAACATACAATATATTACCAACTTCATCTAACACGGAACGAACAAAAGCAAGTCCCGTTTGGTCTCCGTAATCAGTTCAGCAATGTAAAGTTAGAGCTGCGTATTCGTGTGTCGATTGCTAAATTGAAGTAACTTTTATGGCATCTGATTGTGTGTGCGAAGAATTTTGTTTAGCCTTCCGTCGTTATAACTTTCATACTTTTCAAGTGTTATATTCAATATCTTTTCTGACATCGTTTTATTGAGTGCTGTGAATCTTATGTCACGAGTTGGCAACGAACACCGTGGTCTTTAAGGATCCTGGCTGATATAACTTTCACTACGAAAGTATTCCAGCTACTAAACAATTAGGGATAATAAAATTCAGTGCGACAGTGCGTACTGAGGGGATAATTTCCTTATTATCATAAATAGAAACCGCTGCTAGCACTAATGTGTTAGTAGCGGTTTTCATTTTATTTCTAACCCTGGGTCCTATCCAGATGGTACTGCAACTATTTTTTGATTCCGGTCTTGACGATATTTGGATATGAATGTTAAGACGACTAATATTATCTGGAAGAAATATTTAACAAAAAAATTATTCTTCATGAGATAGCCTGGAAAGTGGGCTTTTAAAAAGACCCGCCGTAATATGGGAGTTGTTTACGTGTAGGTATGTCGTGGTCTGAGTAAACGGACAGTCCAAAATTCCAAATAACTTTTATAATTCATTAACAACTCTAAAATTGTTGTTGCGTTTTAATACCCAGCTGGGTTAGCTGAGTTTAAAGAGGTGTAAAAATCACGATACAGGCCGAAAAGATGGCCCCATTCTGTTTTTGCTGCATCAGCTCTCCTGGACTCCACTCTGTCTTGACAACGGTTTAGATAGATGGAGCCATTTGTTCGGTGTTTTATAAAAACTTGCCCGTGTGCATATTTGCCAAGATTTACTATGTATACTAAAATGTCGATGGGTAAGACGTGGACAGGGTCTAAACAAAATATCTGAATAAAGCGTTTGATTCGGATTCTGATGAGAGATTTTCTAGCACTTCAGAACTTTTACGCTTACGTTTGGAAGAGAGCATATTTTTCTTTTGTAAATGCACGAGAGATGGAAACTGTGACAGTGACATAGAAAAACGAGTGAAAGCTGGTTACATGGTGAATGGGGCTATGCATGCTTTTATGAGCAGTCAGATGCTCTCTGAAAAGGCACGACTAGCAGTGCACAACGGTGTGCTAGTCCCAACACTGATGTACGGAAGTGATTGTTGGGTATGGGAGAAGAGAGACGAAAGTAGAATAAATGCCGTAGAAATGAGAGCTTTGAGAAGCATGGCTAGAGTAAAATTGAGTGACAGGATATATTAGGTCCTTACCTATGAAATTGGTGTTTTGTATGGAGTTTTTGGGGATATCTGCATTTTACATACTAACAGTCAAAAATAATTGTCTTTGTGTCTAATTTTAACACAGTTAAACTTAAAAAAAAATTTCAAATTAATCAAATCGAGCACAAATATATGGTCTATTTTTAGAAGAGGTAATTATTTTATAAGAATGTTCTGAAACTTAATAGTTACGGACAAATTGCTAAGACAGCATAAAAACACCAATTTCATAGGTAGGGACCCAATATAATGATGTGATAAGAAGGAAGTGTGGTTTGAAAGAGGATGTAGTGACAAGAAGAGAGAAGGGTATGCTAAGATGGTTTGGACATGTGGAAAGGATGGATGAAAATAGATTGACTAAAAGGATATATGAATCGGGTGTGAGTGAAATTAAAGACGTTCTAGAAAGGGGGCAGGTCAAAAGTACCCGAAATCGCCGAGCATGTATGAGGACTGTAATGAGAGTTGATGAAGCGAAAGAAATATGCAGGGATCGTAGCAAGTGGATGGATATAATCTCTGCACACCCTTGTGGGATAAGGGCGTGACTTTATGTATGTATGTAAATGCACTTAAGCGTTTTAGTAACTGGAAACTTTTTAATTCGTCTTTTTTCTGCTTTGAAAACGAAACGTTTAGTTCGTAAAATGGGATCGACGATTTGGATCTGTCGACAAAAGGACACCTTAAAAACGGGTCGAGTCTCACAACACGTGTCAGGTATTTGTATTATATCAAATGAATTCAAAACAATTTTGTCCTTTACATAAACGTCAAAATATACTGGCCAATAACCGTACGGAAAAGGAAAGGTTGCTATAACATTAATAAGAATAACATATGAAATCACTTTTACATATTTCCCGCTTATCACGAAACAATTTTCGTGAGGTGCGCGGATCCGTTGCCATTACTTTGGTGATCAATCTCAGGAGATGCTCTCCTTCGCTTCAATGGCTATGCGTATTTGTATACGTCAAGCTCGTTTTGTATACTTTGCCCCAATGATTGTATACAGGATCTTCTGATAAAACCCTGTCGAGTTTTAACTTTTGATATTTTCGGTAAAATATCTTTAAGTCATTTTTTATGTTGTTTAATCAATTTTCTAATTAATTTGAAGTCTGGAAAGAAGAATAATGGGTCTGATGTAGCAGGTGTTTAATAACCTTAATGTTTTGTAAATTGCATTCTATTTTGGACCTTTGTGCTTGGACAGATAGTGCATATTTGTCCAACCGTTGTGCTTCTGTCAATTTCTGGAATTTTAAATGGTTGACAGTTATAATAGTAAACATACTTGTTGTATGTAATATATAAAAAAACGACGCCTCTAAATTTTTATTTCCAAGACAGTGTCCATCAAGAATAACTAATGGCTCCCGTGTCCTTCAGTTAATGTTATGTTTAATTTATATGTCAAAACTCAGACCGTGGAGATTGTCTTGGTTTGGTAAACAAAAACTGCATTTCAAGATAAGCACATACGTTGGGTATCCATATCTATAGACTTTGGCATATTAAGTGACGAGTATTATGTAATACTTAACATTCTCAGCCTGGAGAATGTACTAAAAGAGCCTATGAAAGCTTTCGTTATAACTTAGTAGTTTTATAATCGGTTCTGTGTTTATTAATATCAATATTTCGAAGAAGAGTTTGGTGGCTTCAGGTTTCAATATGAAAACGAAACCACATTTGCCGTGAAATGAAATGACAATGAAAATAAATTTAGTTACGAGTACATGTTGGATTTCAACGTGACCGAAACAATCTTGGATGTGTAAAAAATGTTAGTAATCTTAATGTCCGTCTTCTTCCAAGGCACATTGGCCCTTGGTCCTGGTTGCTATTGCGATCGATTGTACTCCTCTTTATGTAGGCTAGTGATGATGTAAATATTCATAGTCAGGGTATTATTTAAAATTCTTAAAGTACAAAGTAAAGAGCTTGTGTATTGTTAAGTTTCGAAGGCTTTGACTTATTATTTTGACCTTACCCAAGCAACAGAAGTTGGTAATGTGCTTGTAATATTGAAATTGTATTCAGAAGTTCTCGTTTATCGATATTACCATAAACATTCATATATAAGTCCTCAGCCTTCATACGTCCCACTACTGGACACAGGCCTTCCTACATGGAGAAACATATGAAGAGTACGGGCCTTTACACCATCACGCTGGTCCAATGTGGATTGGTGGGTAGAAATGGTTGTAATTGCGATCGGGACCAACGGCTTAACGTGCCTTCCGAAGCACGGAGGAGATCGGGTTCATAAAGTTTTGATCACCTATCCAAGGCTTGACCATGACGAAAGTAGCTTTGTTTTCAATATCGAAATCCAAAGCTTACGAACCACCACGTCACAGAGCTCCTCAACAACTGGTACAAGTATAATATAACATGACACTAATTGAGTAGATAGTTCGTAGGTATACCTACAATCTAATATGCTATTGTGACATCGTCGCTAACAGTACTTAGTAATCTAATACATACATTTCCCTTATTGTTCTTTCCTCATAAGACCCCCGCGGGGTCGATCAGAAGGGAATCGAAACAAGGAGAAGCTTTTTGTGTTATTGTCATATAAGTTTATTTGTCTCGACGTATTTTATAGATACGTGGAACTACTACGTAAACGTACACAAATAACTCATAAGTCTCCAAATAAAACAGCTATCTGATTGAGATACTTACAAGACCTCTGGAAAGTACTGAAGTACGGATTATAAAATATTGTAAGAACCAGGACTTTTTATGAGATAAATTTGAGAATAACTTATAGTAAAAAAAAGACGTGTGGCACTCGGGGACTGCCGCGGTAAAGCTATTGCATAGCATTTTGTATCAACTTATGCAATTATAATTTTATTTATTTATTTTATTCATGCAGTATTTCTTTTTCTTTGATATTAATTCAAGTTACACTTATTGAGCGTGGTGACCGATAAGAAAACAAATTATATAAACTGTTGGTAGTTTGCATATACATTATTTCGTTCGGATCACTTATAAGTAAATTAAATCATAAAATTATTATCTAAAATAAATGTTAATAAACTAATTAATAAAATAACAAAACTCATAATAAACAATGTGTAATAGTTAGCTTATAAATAAAACCAAAGTGGCGTCTTTGTTAAAATTAGTTCTTTGTTGTATCACTAGATGGCGCCACCTATCCTTTAAAACGCACTATTGTTTACTCTCATAGACTTATATGGTCAAACCGATGTTAATTAAAATTTGTATTCGCCTTGGGCACGGTGTTTCATTTTGGTAACCACCTTGGGTTTTAACATGCACGGCCTTCAAGCCACACCTCCTTGCGCATCGGAGTGGGGAGCGTGAGGTTTTTCGTTACGAAATTTCTGGATTCGGTCCCCGCGCTCAAGGCCCGCGATAGAAGCTATGCAATAGCTTAAAAATGAAGATGATTTGTTACACATAACACATCATCACGCCTCTACCTTCGAAAGTGAAGACGGTACCCACATTTCGCTTGTTAAGTTTGTCTGGTACATGATGCATCCTTGTTTTCATGCATCAGGCACAGTGTGAGGCAAACGATATTCACAACGAACTGTACTCTAATGCTCCAAAACTCAGTGGTACAAGTTGCGGCGATTAGTTGTGTACAAATAACGAACCAAAGAATTCTGTATCATATTCTAGTCTAGAAGACAGCACGTTTCTAATGCTATATGAGAGTATATATTTAATTTGGAACAATTTGGACCCAATTCACACAATTCAACCGGAACAATAGGAAATGGCGTTGGTCTGGTATATTATGCAAACAATTCCTTCGTTACGTCACAATATTAGGCAAGACAAATATTTTGTTGACCCTTAAGATACTGGAGATGGCTTAGGATATTATCGAAGCTGTGGACAATTAGTACATACATAGTTACATAAAATCAGGCCTCTTTCCCGGTGGGGTAGGCAGAGATTGCAGATTAGACAGACAGATAAATAAATAAATATCTTCAGACATTTACACCTATCAACTAGCCCCATTTTAAGCAACTAATGCTGCTTGTGTTACGGATACTAGATGACGGATAAATATATTTAAAAGATAAATACATTAAAATATTCAAATATTTATATAATGCATATATAAAAATCCAAGACAGCCTGTAATCCTCACACAAACATCTGCCTCCACCGGGGATCGAACCCAAAACCTCGAGATGGCGACGCCTTGAGCCTGGCGTACAGACAACCTCGGAGGTCGTCAAATGGATGGATACCAAGTGGAAATCTGTAATCTCTGTCTCTGTCTACATTAGTAGCTTATGTTTATGTATGCTTTCTTGACAAAACGGATCAAGAATATCAAGAACTCAAGATACACGGAAAGAAAATACTCTTTTTGGAAATAAATTAGATACGAAACCAGGAAAGTCAGGATCATATTTCCAGGAAAGTTGTGGATTTGAAAGTAGATGGGCGTGTGGGGAGTGGAATACCAAAGAAAAGATGGATGGATTGTGTGAATGATGATATGATGAGGATGGGAGTGAGTGTTGGCTTGGCGAGTAATAGAAAAGATACAGGAAGATGAAGACATGTTGCGCCGACCCCAAATAGAATTGGGATCAGGGCAGGAAAAAGAAGAAGACGGGAAAATATTTTTGTTGGTTGAGCAATTTTCGGAGATGATCAATAGACAGAAAGCGTTATAATTACGAAATATAATTGCAGCATGGAGCGCTTGATAGATACTGCTTATATGTCAGGCAAGTGTCGTTAAGAGCTTTTCTACTCGTTCCACTTTCTTCCTTCCATCATAGGACCGTGGTGAAGATAATCGTATATGGCTCATCAACCACTGTGCAGTTTGAATTTTAAATGCGTTCTAAAATGATTGCTGGATAAAGTAACATAAGTAACAATACATTGACATATTTTTAATTAAAGACTCATAACCTATATATAATTCTACCGACGACGCCACAGACACAGCTATAATTACGTATTGGCTATGTCTAGGTGCGATCCTCGCTTTTGAAGGCAATTACGTGTCGATAGCTAACTAGTAATGAAATAGGAAATTATAATGACATTGAACGTGCTCTCTGAAGGATAAATGTACATAGGGCGAATTCGACCAAATTTCGATTAGCGACATTGGCGTAGTAATACCAAAAATGCTTTAGCTATCAGATGCGAACACGGTTAAAAACAGTCGTGTACGCAGGACTCCGCTGTAAGAGCGGTTTCGACAAATGCAATTTAAGCATTTATTGGTGTCTGAACCCTGGTGTAGTAACACGCAATTTCGGACGAAGTCGCCCGAAGTCGTATAATATCCAAAGACAATTATCATGTTTATATGTGCAAGTGGTAAGTTCACAGAACCAACGAAAGCACTCATAAGCAAAATTTACACCGCTAAAACGGGAATTTCCCAGAACTTAATACCTTCCACTAATAATAAATAATCTTTGCACCTACTCTACTTGAAATTTCAACAAATAATTTAGAATTTCTCGCAGTTTGTCTCGCAATATATTATGCGACTGCATGATTTTATAGTTTTCGTGAGAAAATCTATAAAATGAGTCTCATTTCATATATTTAGTTAATGCACATGCAAATAGCACAGCTTTTAAAGAAACAAATTAAAATTTTAACAAATTTTACTTTAATTTTTCGTGACATTGTGAAAAGGCAAACGGTCCATAAGCTTTACTTTTCGTGCAAAAGTTTTAAAAGGTTATCAAGGCGTAAAATTTAAATAAACTTAATTTAAAGCTCGTAGTAATTTGGCAATTTTTCATCAAAAATACGTAGGTATTAGTGGAAGCCTCAGAGAAGATGTGAAATAAATTCTTTAAAACCTATTAGACTATTCGTCTCGTTTAACGATTTGTAAGCTTTTTTGACATTGCAAAACGCTCTATTGGAAAATGTGTCGCGTTTGGCTAAGAAGTAGTTGAAACGTGAAAATATTCTCAACTTTTTATTAGAATTCTGGCTTTTTCCAGTCCTCGAGGATTTCACTAGTATGGCAATAGAATTTTAGAATATGGGTTACATAAGATGGAATGTACATAGCGTTGTGGTTCAATTATCTGTTTCAGTACTGACTGATATATGCAAATATGACTTGATTTGATTATTTTTGTCACCTGTTACTTGGCGTTGTTTAACATCTTTTCATAATCTACGTCATACTGTTTTTGCAAACAGTTATTTATCTCCATTGATACACACTGATTTTACAGGACCACTCAATGTTCTCTATTGTTGTAAATTCAAGGATCATCTGCCTATTTGATAGCTGATTAAATTTTACAGTATTTAACTTGAGAATAATTTCTTGTGAAATCTAAAAGGTTTATTCCCTAACAATATAACAACCCTGAAGCTTTATCACCACAAGTGGCAAGTTTGCAACTCGTAGATATTTGAACGTGCCTGGAGTTGTACGGGTTGGATGTTTTGCATTCTCTTTGTTTGATTAAGTAGCGTCTTCATTAGTTACAGGTTTGTTTACTTGTTCTAGACGATTATGTCGTGGTGTTTCAACGTTTGCAGTTAGGTAAATTCTTATCATGTCAGTCTTACCTACTTAGGTGATTGCGTGGTAGAAACTGTATATTTATTTTTCGACTCACACTTTTCTTTCTTTTGGAAGAATGCCGTGCTATAATGTAACCATTTTTAAAGCTGCCGTATAAAATATCAGAATTTGTATCTACATTTCTCTTTGCATATAGGTTAAACATTTTCCTCCTTTGGTGACATTTAGTATGTAATAGATCTGCATTCATAGTCTGTTAAAAATGTTAAATCTCTAGCCTACATACGGCGCACTGCCCAGGTCGCAGGGGTGGGTAAATCGAATGCAATAGCAACTAGTATCAATGACCCAAACTATCTTCACGAGCAAAGAAGTACTCAAGATGAGAATGATTTGATTCTCCTTAGGACTATATCCTATATAGGATATTAAGTAAGGACTTTGTTTTTATAATCAAATCCAAAGCGTTTGATCGAAAAGGCAGCTGAACTTCACAACCATTAGTAATCTGACTTTACCCGGAAACACGCAAAAAATGATCATCTTAATATTCTGAGAACACTTCTTTGAAGAATCACCGAACTTTCCAACTTTTAAGCGAAGCTGGTTGTATTAAAACGTTACGATGACACAACTTGCTTATCTAAATACTTGCAAGTTTAATATTATTCATGACTTAAAATATAGAATATTAATGAGACGATCAACGGGTAAGTTCTTAGAGTTAAAGTCATTTATAAAAGTTTCATTGTTGATGGCTCAATTTCCCTTGCGTTTGTTATTCTACACAAGAACTCCTTAGCTAATTGCTTAAGTTTCCTAAGTTATTGCAACTAGGATATTTTCAATGACATTAAACAGCAAACAGAAAATATACTCGTTTTAGAAAAATTAATTCTTGATGCTTGAAATAGTACTCCAAAAAACCATTACTAAAAACTAGTACTAAAAAAGAACTGTGACGTGCACAACAATTTAACTGCAAAAGTGCCAAGAAATTCAAACAAAGTAATGAAAATTGCAATTTGAAATTTCTTTATTGTGGAAACTAGAAATATATCTTAAGAATTCTTGGCTCGTATCTTCTTGATAATTATAAGAATTGTCCTTTAGACAATTGTATGAATTAATGAAGAGACTTATAATATTTTCTATTGCAAATGTGACAATAGAAAAGTCCAACGATGCAATTACACTAAGGCGCACTTGCACGATCGAGAGTTAGCGCCTAACCCAGGGTTTGCCCATATATTTGCCCCAGGGTTAGGTGCTAACTCTCGACCGCGCAAGGTGGCCTAAGAGGGTCTGCAATTCCTTATACAGTGTATGGGAAACCAATATAAATATTGGGTCCTTACCTATGAAATTGGTGTTTTTATTCTGTCTTAGCAATTTGTCCGTAACTATTAAGTTTCAGAACATTCTTATAAAATAATTGCCTCTTCTAAAAATCGAGTATATATTTGAGCTCGTATTATTTAATTTGATAATTTTTTGTAAGTTTATTTGTGTTAAAATTAGACACAAAGACAATTATTTTTAATTGCCTCCCGAATACATTATTTGATTTGCATTAACATAAAAACTATGAATAATTTTTATCAAGCGTGTTCACACACATATTGCTAAAGCTTGTCTAATGATACATGCCAAATATTATTATCTCTGGATTTGTCGTTGTGAAGAAAACTGATAAAATGTTAGTATATAAAATGCAGACATCCCCAAAATCTCCTTACAAAACACCAATTTCATAGGTAAGGACCTAATAAAATACTCAATTCGCTGACCTCTATTTCTGGCTGGCTGACTGGCTGGGCTTAGAAAAAAGTAGTTCGATATAAATGAGGGCTCTGAAACTATTATCCAAACTATTTATTAACAACTTATAAAGCTTGACGCAAAATTTCGCAATTAAATTTTTCCACCTATACCAGGCCTTCATCAAAGTTAGTACACGCAACTGCGCACGGATATTCACTAAGTTTGTATTTAACTTGCCTGTCAAAGGGTACGTACATACGGGCACCCGAATAATTAGAGGTGAACTCAACTGCTTTTGTAGTCCGGCTTGTGCATATTTACAAGTGGACACAAACATTTGACAATTATAAATGAAGAATGCCAGCATGAGTGCAAAAGGGAATCGAAATTTTATAAGTGCGAAATGTTAAAGCATAAAGTTTTTAATATAGATAAATACATACATTCAATCACGCCTGCAATCCCCGTAGGGGTAGGCAGAGTCCAAGGAACACTGTTTTCCTTAAGACCACATTTAGCCATACATAAATTGGGTTATAAATAATGGGAATAATTAAAATAATTAGGAGATGAGAGTAATGGTTGATTGTAATCTGTTACACAAAACTTGTTGATTTAATGACCTAATTGCAATTTATAATTACTTGCTTGGTATCTAGCTACCTTTGCGTAGGATTCTAAATATAACATGGGAAGTGTTGGTGACTTAGCCTCTGGATGAACGAGTGATGTTATGGTAATGTTGTTATGTTAAAAAAGACCCGTTAAATAATATTGAAATCAATCTATATCAACGTCGGTCGGTCGGTTTATCACAAAATTACATCAGTTTTGTGTAAGTAATATTTTGTAAATCAAAGCTATATAATTAACAATGAAATGGGCATTCGTTTTTAAAATGATGCAAATTCAATAGATCACAATTGAATTGAATCAGTTTATTAACAGAAATTCAATAATTATGGTACAGTCGACGTCAATGATATCTTTACAGTTAAATGTTCCAAAAATACCTTTACATTTTAATCCGTTTACAGACAGGGTAACAAACACTTGCTTACAAGGAATGTGAAAGATTCATATTTTCAATCAATGCTCCAAAAATATGTTTACAGCTTTTCTTCCTTAGAATCATTGTCACACAATGTGATAAATTTATCTTTATATAAAATGTTCAAGAATAATATTTTCTATCCATGTTCCATCAATGTATACATTAAAAGGAACACTTCATGCTTAATTTTATTTACACCTTTTGCTACATAAATGTCTTTACAGTTTCATATAAACTTCAAGACTGACACCAACATTGACATTCTACTTCAAAAACATTTGAACTTTGAAATTAGAACGTATTGCAAGGTTATTGATACCATTTGTGGTTAGAATTTTGTTATTGAAAACAAAGCTACTTTTGCTTTGGCCTGTCCTTGGATGGGTGACCAAATATTTGGTGATTTCTCAGTTCATTCGTGCTCCGGATAAAACGTAAAGTTGTTAGTATTGCTCGCTAATGCAACCTCTTCTCAATCCATCAATCCGCATTGGGCAATAGAGCATGGTGGGTATTGAAGACGGCCTATATGTCTCTCTTACTTTTCTGTAGAAGAAACCTCTGTACCTCATGTTCAAATAATTTTGATAGACCTACCGTACTCCTGACCATACCTCTGGGAGTTCGGTGGGACTTTTTAAAGTCCAACGTGATACCGTTGGACTTAATATACGTGGAGGTGTATTATTTCTATTTAGTGTGCATTCACGACATTTCGATTATGTTTAATTTGATGATACCTTATACATTAGTATTAGTTATTACTTATTAAAACTCAAAATTATCAAAGATTTTTTTTTATTCATATGGGGTGTCTATACCGTTTTAAGTCTACGAGAATAAATATAATTTAGTCGACTGTACACCTATATATCCACAAAATGTAACATTAAATAAAAAATAAAGTATGGTGATTGTTACAAATAATATACTCTAAAAATAGTTTCCAATTGACATTCTAGTCCATATAAGTAGCAAAGTAAAAAGTAAACACAACATTCTGAAACTGATGAGCACCGGGTCTTAATGGACAAAGTTTTCCACCACAAATCTTGGCCCTCGGGAACGACTTAACTCTTGGACTCACTGAACGTTTGGTCCAAGTCCATAAAAGGTGCTGCTGTAACTGGTTTATGTTTTGGACTTTTTTTTTTATTTTTTTCGTGCGATATCGATTAGTTTAGTACAAATAAAATATCTCATCTTCTGCTTAGCGTTTTCCCGGACTTTTCCTAGGGTCCGCTTTCCTACTAAGCCTCTCCGAAATGCCAGGTCTTCTGGTGAAAGGGCGCGTTCTTCCATGCCAAATAAGACCACGTCCAGCCATGGGTATTCCTTGAGATTTAGGGTTTAAGGCCCTAAGCGAAACAAAGGCCTCATTAAAGATCACCTAATGGGAAGAAGCACCTTATGGACAATCAAGGGGATGACTAGTAACAATTTGTTAATTTATTTAAAATCAAGAACAATAATTTATGCCAGCGATATTAAAGAAATCATTGTACCATATTATAAAGGAAATATTAGGTCCTTACCTATGAAATTGGTGATTTTGGGGATGTCTGCATTTTACATACTAACATTTTATCAGATTTCTTCACAACGACAAATCCAGAGATAATAATATTGGGCATGTATCATTAGACAAGCTTTAGCAATATGTGTGTGAACATGCTTGATAAAAAATATTCATCATTTTTATGTTAATGCAAATCAAATGATGTATTCGGGAGGCAGTTAAAAATAATTGTCTTTGTGTCTAATTTTAACACAATTAAACTTACAAAAAATTATCAAATTAAATAATACGAGCTCAAATATATGGCCTATTTTTAGAAGAGGCAATTATTTTATAAGAATGTTCTGAAACTTAATAGTTACGGATAATATGCTAAGACATAATAAAAACACCAATTTCATAGGTAAGGACCCAATATTTGCAAAATGAGTTTCTAGATGCTTCGGGCAAGTGATGTTTTCTTAATGCCGTATTTTTATATCATTGTTATAATAGGCTTTTTTGCAGCTCAATATTAAACTAAGTTTTGGTACCTACATGGATTAAAAGCCATTTTATTTACCCGTGATGAATAAACGCAAATTTATGATAATTGGTTCATCAGTACAATGTGAAAGATAAGCAAACCAAATGTACATTCATAATGTTACTAGGAAAATAAAATATTACTAAAGACGATATTATTAAGGTTAACAAATAAAATATACATTGATAAATTGTTTTGGTGTATGAAGTTATGAATGATGATATTGTTGTTATTGTGAGTGACAGAAACTGGAAATATAAAACATGTTGAGGCGGAAATAGGATTGTGAAAAGGATAGCCACGAATTTTTAAAGATAAAAATTCGTGGCTACTATAATTTGCTCCTCTGCACATACTTATTTTACAATATTTAAAATGTTCTAAATTCCTTTTGTTATTATAGCTGTTTAAAAAAGGCTAACTGTTAAGTTTCTTGCGGCACTTCTTCTCAACAGGCCATTCACGTCGAAGTGCTAGTAGGAAAAAAAATATTGACGTGCAAAAGTATTTCATGTAAATCTAATTGCAGAATAAATGATTTCATTTCATTTCATTTCATAGGAGATAGGAGAATGACAAATATTAGTTAACGATTGCTATCAGAGTGCATTTTCAATAAAATTCATGCATACCTATCCCCGAGGGGTTGCTTATTTTGCTGTGGCGAGCATTTCTTTCATTGAAGTAACTGGTCTAATAAGAAGTAGTTTGTGGAAATCAAGATCGTTGCTACAAATTCGATCCCATTTTCTTCCCTTACACCAACCCCTAATCCCTCGAAAGGTATAGTGTTAGAGCTTACAATCGAGTTGAGAATAAATAAATGTTGCAGGTAAGACACTGACCCTGACATGAGATATATTTAACTGAGGAACGATTTGTGATTTTCTACAGAGAAAGGGTACTCAAGAAGATTTTCCATGTGAATCTTTAGTGACTTGGAGTCATTCTCAATAAAATCTTTTATGAAAAATTTATTGTGATGCCTCTGTATGCCATTATTTTCATAAAACATAACTAACCCGAAAGCGTAGGCAGTATTAAACACAAATTTTTCGATATAGAAGTTTTATAAATGAAGTGATTTTGTGAAGAATCATTTTTTACTTCAGGTTGCTCCGATTTTTATACAGTTGGCTTACTGCTGTATATTGTTGAGTCCAACCCTTAAAGTAAAAATAATAATAATTTTATTCCTCACCATATTCAGATACAAAACGTTAGAATATAGAATATACTCGTACAATAGCTAGCTTATATTAACAGTCGATTATGGTGGGCTGATACCCGAACTAGGAATATTCCTGTGTTCCAAGTAATCAGACCTCCACCACTTAAAGAATAACACCATAATATCTATAATTTTTACAAACATAAGAGAAATATCACATCATGCTTGTTTGTGTGATTGTTGTAGTGTGTGTTTTTGATGTGCATCATTAGTTTGTGGGTAGTAGTTTCGTAGTAATTTAAAATCGCTTAATCCTAATTATTCGCTATTAACGTTTGGATATTGATAATTTTATTTATTTTTCTGATGGATAATGCCGTTTCGTAATTTTTTTTCGCTATATATATCATATATGTTCTCATCTTGTTACGTCGAAGTCGCTGTACCCCTCAGGAGACGTGTCACGCAATGCGACAAGTGACACGGGACGTCTACAGCGACATGTGATATGTTTAATTTGTCACGTCGAAAACATGTGGTAACTATACTCCCATAGAAATATGTTGAATAGATTAATTTGGGGTGGCCGTGGGTTTGTTTGTCGAAGGACTATAAGGTCAATTTTTTTTTAAATAAAAATATTATTGAATATTTGAGCTACACGAGAGGCAAAGGTCGTATGAACTTTTTAATTAAATACACAATTAACTTTAATAAAAGTTGAAATTAACTTTATTAAAAGTTAGAAAAAAATCTAAAAGTTAATTCTGCATGTCATTATCAATTCGTTAAATTAACAAAATAACAACAGTGGTTCTATTGTTTCTGCCACAATTTCCTTCGCAAAAGAGAAAACCAAACACCGATTATTCAACAGTAAAAGCCCGGGAATCGACAAAAAAATATGAGTTCAATCGTCAACAGTTCCGTAAGTGCGCATAAATAACTCGTTTCCGCGTCAGATTCAATAAAATAGTGCACTGAAATTCAGTTATGGTTCAGATAGTTTTGTGTTAATTGTGTTGTTGTTGGCATTTCATCCGGATAATCCGCAGAAACTGGAGAAAACATAAGCTTGAAAGGATACGTCAGATTTAGACGATTCTCATACTGAAATGAATGAATGAGCGTCGTGCATTGAAGCATATTATTTGCAATTTGAAAATGTTAGGAAATATTCTTAAGGTACTAAAAGTAGGAGTAATATTCTGAACGATGATTTTCTATGAGATGCTTTAGTGGCTGAACAGACGCGGAAAGCTGAACAAGCTCTATACAAAACTAGCGTGTTCTATGGACAATCGCTGAATGCAGCTCGGGAGGAGCTCAGTGGCGTAGTGGTTAGTACGCTTTCAATAAAAAACAAAGCTACCTTCGCCATGGTCAGGCTGTGGATGGGTGACCAAAACTTTGTGATCTCGCTCCTCCGTGCTTCGGAAGGCTCGTTAAGCCGTTGGTCGCGGTCGCTTTTGCATCTGTTTTTACCCACCAACCCGCATTGGGGCCGCGTGGTGGTGTTACGCCCATACTCCTCATGTGTGTGAAGGCCTGTACGCAGCAGTGTAGAACTTTCTATAAAGCTGCAACACTGTTATTTAGACTGTTAAATTAATTAAGTCATGAGCAGTCAAGGAAAACTAATTTCGAGAGTCTCAACGTACTGACTAACTCCCAAGATTATACACACATAAATACATTCCTAATCACCCATTCACCTCGAAACTATCTGCCCTCAAAGAGTATTTAAATATGGAATACCTTCAAATTGAATTTTAATCAAAGCGTCGTCACACGGGTTCGCTCCGCTGGTGTTCACAGGAAACTTTCCCGTTTATTGTAAAGGCGTGTTTCGGATTCCATACGCAGGATATTTGCGTGGGAGCCGGTTCTGGGAAAAATTTCGCCCTGAAATAAATCATCGGCTTAGAAATTGTTTAGAAAATTCCGAGCGGCTTTCCTAACTATAAATTTGGGGGAATATATTCGACAATATTGTATTAACTAGCTTCCGGCGGCAACTACTATCTTCCTGGAACATTCCGGGTAGCTGATCATTTGCATCTTACATTGTGTATACCTGTAATGGATGGCGTGTTTTCGTGTAATTCTACACCCGGTAAAGAAACTGATTAAAATGTCTACTTTAAAATACAGTCAAGGAAAATTATACTGAATCAATGGGTACTTCAAATAGTAGGAGCCATACTTATAATTTTAAGAGTAAAAGATGCACAGCTCCAAATAAATGGAAATAATATCTATGAGAAATCAAACTCGGAGCATTATAGAATTCAAAAATTTACATTACATTTAAATATTACGTAAAACATCAAGCACAATGCCAAAAGTTCTTACGATTTCAAGTAACGTCTGCTTTTGAGCCTAAAGTTTTGATTCGCATTGTTTTAGATTATGTGTTATTGACTTTAGATTATGTGTCAGTATTTATTGCAACCGATATTAAACCCTTACATATAAATGGTTATTTAACCCATATTACAAAGTATCCACTTCAATTTAGTACAAGCGTCAGAGAATATACTGAAGGTCTCATTTTGCTGTAATAACTGTCGACGGCACTATTTCGTCTCAAATTACTTGTTGGTATTAAATCTTATTTATGGGTATACCGCCTTGAAATACTAGTTGATGTAGCGTAGCACAGACGGATGGAGAAGGATCTCCCTAAAGTTATTACGACTCATTACAGGTGTTACAAACTCTACTCAACGCGATTGCGAATTGTGAATTAAATTAGGAATTTGGATTATGAGCAGCTGAATTCTAACACTCAAGCTTAGTGATCACTAGTGTTTCAGTTGCACGTTGTTTATGAAGGCAATAAGTTGTGATGTTTCAAAGTCAGAGTTCTATACTACCAATATGACCTTTAGAAGTTGTCTGTGGAAAACATTATTCATTATATTTTTCTTCTTTTGACGTTACGTGTAGATTATTTTGACATTTTGGAGTAACTCATTGGAATTCTTTATCACTACATCAAATCGCACGTTACGTGTAGATTATTTTGACATTTTGGATTAACTCTCTTGAATTCTTTATATACATCAAATCGCACGTAAATAATGTCTATCATCTTCTACATCTTTATGAAACTAAAATGTTGCTTGAATTTATCAAGTTTTTTATCCATAGATTGAAAGCAATTTCGACGTACCTAATTCGTGTTATTATAGTTTGTAAAAGGAGTTTCTTCATTATATTATTTATTATGTAGTCCTTTGCTGTTTAATATGCTTAGGATGTAAAATGATTTTCTTGGCCCCGTTTTTGTGATTTCAATCGAAAAATTTTGCTTATTAAGAGTTGTTCATTTAAATTTGTGCTATAATGGTGTTTTAATTAACACTCTTACAACATTTACGAAGAGATTTCATGTACCTATTAAATAAGTAAGGTTTTCTTTGTACCTAAGCTATGTGATCCAGGTTCGAAGGAATTTTTTTTCATATATATTCTTATTCATTTATTAATTTACTTGACAAAAAACTACACTTCTAAGTATTTACCGATAGCTAAGCTATTGAATCAAAGTCTGGTAATTGATTCCTCAAATTAAATTGAATAATAAATAATAATAATAAATATCCTCAGACATTCAAACCTATCAACTAGTCCCAATTTAACCAACTAAATGCTGCTTGTGTTACGGATACAAGATGACGGAATATATTTATTAGATAAATACATATCATTATTGAGAATATACATAATATAATACATATATAATGAACATCCAAGACTGGTGAACAAATGTCTGAAAATTCATCACCCAAACACTTGCCTCCACTGGGGATCGAACCCAGGACCGGCGTACAGACAACTCGGCCACGTAGGTACACGGAATTAAACATTTAAGCCTACTGTCCATATTTTTAGTAGAAACGTAGAGTTGGCAATTTACCGAAACGATTATAATTATCCAGGTAGTAACATTAACGGGATGGACCGAAAGGTTCCGTTTATTTATAAAGTTTGTATTTGTTGTTCTAAATGAAATTTGTATGTAAATAAACTGCTTTCTCTGGGCCTTCGCACATCGTACTACGTATTATTAAAATGTAACTTCACTGGGATATGCTATATAACGTTCCTATTTTGGAGTTAATTGTTGTGATTTACCTAAAGGGTCGTTTTATATTCATATTACTACGTTAATATATATAACATGCTAATAGATATAATTTACATGTTGTACTATGTTTTTAGGGATGGTTGAAACGTTGAGAGAATTAATGAAACTCGCGCAGCAGATGGGTAGGAAAGTTGGAAGTGGCCGGCATAGGCGAACGGACCAGGATCAAATCGGCGTAGTTCTGATAAATTCAGGTCGAATCCTCCTCAAACTGGCGGGCATGTACGAACATAGTAATGAAAGTAGAGAAGCGAAAGATGTAAGCCAGAGGTTCCCAGACTTATTTTTCTCAAAGGCTACTTTCAAATTTAACGTGACCCTCTGCAGCTAATTTTTCTACCATATTCCCAAAACCCGACAAAAATGTGAAGATGTGAAGACAACAAGGCCCTCGTCGAGTCTCCCGTGGTCTCCTAGGGGTCCACCTGGACCACTTTGGGAACTAATGATGTAAGCCAAGATCGTAGCAAATGGAGATCTGTAATCTCTGCCTGATGGGGTTATCAGGAAAAAGGTGTGATTGTATTTACATACATACATGTTTTTACATACATAGTGTAAAAACTTTTAACTGTTTTAGATTCTAAGAGCAACTAACACTACTGTAAATGGCCAAAAGTGATGCGGTGGAACAGAGTAAACCGCAATTGGGTTGTCGCGGTGAAAATGGAAGTCTCAACCGGAGCAATATTTCGTTCACTTTAGACCATTAAATGTGTCTGGAAATTTCTGCATCTAGTATTTATTTAAATTATTTTGTCGGTTCCAAAGCTAGATAATTATAATATTTATGTTGATGTACTTTCCAGCAGAGTTTAAAAACTTTAATGGACATTATATCTATAAGTCCGGAATCTAGGTCTAAAGATATTTGGTATCTCACTTTAAAATAAATCTAGGTCTAAACGTATGTAGTATCTCATTATTAAATAAGATTTTAATTTCAAGAACTCGATTTTGTTCTTATTGTTTGTATAAACGTTCAGTGAATATCTCATCAATCTTTTAACACACGTCCAAAATTATTTGATTTAAGAATGACGTCTAATGATACAGTTTATACAATAAAGTGATCATCTTATTCAGTTTTTGGATAGCTTAATATGCAGTTTACTGTACTTTGACTTCCTTGTATAACTTTACGCTGACACAAACTACAACTAGAGCTCTTAATGTAGCTTAATTAAGACCTTGATATTTAGTTTCAGTTTTT
Source organism: Parapoynx stratiotata (assembly GCA_910589355.1). NCBI lineage: Eukaryota > Metazoa > Arthropoda > Insecta > Lepidoptera > Crambidae > Parapoynx > Parapoynx stratiotata. The sequence continues at coordinate 15,724,066 of OU342461.1, forward strand.
GGCTGTTATTATTATGGCACATATTTCTATTTTAACTGAATTTTACCTCAGTACAGTCCCACGTGTAATATGAGCAGAATGTTAATTATTTCACTCTACTCATGTTTACAAATCTCAAGTAAACATAACTGGAGTAGCCATTAGTCAATTTCTCAAACATTTTTTCTGCCATTTCTTGCGGGGGGTGAGGTTACCACTACACTCAAAGCCAGCACACATAAACAATAACTTTTACCGTTTTTACAAATGCACACATGCATAATTCGACACACAAATTTAAATTTCACGCACTCCCCACGAGACTAGCGTTCGAAATTTGAAATCGTAGAATTCTAAAACATGAAATAATGAAGTAAATAATCATGAAATCTTAAAAATTATAATTACAAATAAAAGGTGACACCATCTTTTAGCATACTCGATGTATTCTATTTATTTTTACAACAAAAAACAGCACGGGCAGGCATTTTTGCGGGAGCTCTGTTCGCCGCAACCTTTACAATGTTATGGCTGTCAAAATGGCGGCTCAACTAGTTTTATTAAACGTGCAAGCATCCGATGCTTGTGCATTTGGCAGAGGGGAATGTTAGACAAAGGCTACTCCAGTTCTGTTTACTCTGAGTTACAAATACAGTATGTCAACCTCAATATAATTAAAAAAAAATTGTTATCTTATAAAAGTATTAAGGTAAATTTTTTATGACTTTTTGGTTGTTTCACTTCACGTTTTGTCTTTTTGATTCGTTGTGATATGCGGTAGTGTACTTATAAGATAGTAAAAATAAAGATCATTATCCTAAATTCTTCTCACCTGATGGTAAGTAACGATAAGGACGAAGTTGGAAGCGAGCTTCTTCTGTATTCCTCCTCAACTGAGCGAGTGAACTCCACATACTATTTAATGTGGTCATATTATTATAAAAAAGCAGCGGTAGCTGAGTTGGGACAAACCGGGCGCTACTCATTCGAGAGGCCGCGGGAAACGCGGGTTCGATCCCACCGCCCGCCTGTACCACTGAGTTTGAATAAAACTTATGTACAGTTCATTGTGATTATCGCTTGCCTCACGAGGAAAGAGGCGTGATGTATAATATTATGATCGTGACTATTCTCCAACAGTTGTTCGATATTTAAAACATTTTTTTTTTTCTAAACTGACGCCAATTAACGTCAAACAAAATAAATATCTTTTGCCTGTCAAACTCGCATTCGACACTGTTACAAATGTAACCACTCTGTAACTATTCTATTTTCGTTTCGCAAATGACAGGCGCTCTTTGGGTACGCATGACGATAGTAACAATGTCCGAATGCCATAACCCCGCATGAAGATCACAGAAATGTAACGGCTTGTAAGTAAATAAGTCGCTAACCACCCGTGTTGTAACGTCATGGGTTCGGCTAAGAACACAGTAACAAGAAGATGGCAGTCAGTTGTGATGAATGGGTCATAAGGCCAAATCATAATAGTACAGTGTCTACGAGGAGTCTCGTATAGGTGATTAAAATTTTAGCTTTTACATTTTAGATCTTCTGACCATAAATTTCTGTGGGATTGTAATTTTTTTTTTTAATTTATTGAAGATACAAATAAAAATACACTCTTAAATAACCAAGCCAAACAGCGAAATCTCACAGGGTTTATCTGGGTTCTGGCGAGTAGCTATAATTACATTTAGGCAGGTAATATTGTTTTAATTTTAAACGAAACCTATAATAATTTTCACTATATAATTTTTGGAATTCTATTGGCAACATGTTTAAATAATTTGGTATCATGTAACTGGAAATTCTTGATCCGTATAAGTTGGCATAATTTGGCAATACATATCGATTTAAGTATGAGACAGTTCTTAAGTTATTGGGTCTTATTCTTTCTTTTAAACATTTAGGTTTGTAGCATTCTGTTAGGATTGTATTTAATCTTATCATAAGCACTCATGACACTGGAGTAATTTGTGGGACCATTGCTACTAATCTAAGCGCTTAGAGTGTTATATCTATCGTATTATGTAAGATTCCAATTTTAGATGTCATTTTTATATTGTTGATTTTTCTCATGTCAAAACACGCTAGATATTTTTTGAAACTAAAACTTTGATCCGCACCTCAATTTGAGTCTGATCTGTAAACACTTACACATAACAATAAGTCAAATGCCGTCGACAAAAATCAAGCCACTAATAATGACAAGAAAATGCCTTGTTCTGTCTTCATATATTCAAAGCATTACTGAATCGCACGTGTTAACTTTAGCTGAGGCTATGTTGAGAAATGGCGGCGGATTTATAAACTACATTGCAAATGCAAATGTTACTAATGATATGTTTTGTTAATTTTTCAAATGCAATAATACGTATATATAAAAGCTTCCACGAACGATAATTGTTACATTGTGGACCTGAGCATGTTTAAAAAAAAACGTACAGCAAATTTATGCCATCACATTCTGATGGTAAGTGATAAGAATTTATTTGCGGAAATAGCGAGGGCCACCCGTACCTTGCTGGCCTGATGGACGAAGAGATTGACTTAAATAACATAAAGAAGATGAAACATACGCAGCGTAAACCGACATCTTACTAAGGACTCAATTGTAGATTTCGTGAATACCTCTCAAGATATCAAAGCAGTAAAATTTGATAACAGACAAAGTATATTTTATCTGTTGAGGATACAGAGAATCTGGAATAATTAAATAAAACCAATTAGAATTAATTTCTGATGGTATAAGGAGTCTCTGTTTTAATTCATTGCTCTTATTACAGGCCTCTCCCTATATATTATTTATATGAACTCTTTGCTCTAGGTTTTTAAATGTAAATTTTGTAACTACGATTGTTAATAGCGAGTAGAAAAAAAAATGAGAGGCAATTAGTATCTTTATCACCGGACACTTTTTCTCTCCGGTCTGGACTGGCCTTACTGGATGATATTATAAATGACTTTAACAATAATTGCGTTGAAATCGCTATCTCCTTTCACCATTACCGCAGCTCAGACGTCCCAAAACATTTGGCACCGACCAATAGAACTAAATTGAGAACTATTCACAAAGATAAATGGGATTTTGTCTAACGGGCACAATGCTAATCTATAACTGCGATATTTCTATTTCTGGTGCTTTTACAATTACTGGAAAATCTCTATTAATGTAGAATACGGACTAAAGGCTAATTGGTACAAAGTTTATTAGGTTGTCACATTTAGTAAAACAGATTTTCGTATTTGGGTTATTTGTACATAAATGAGATTTATCTATCAAAGAACTACACATACATGGACGAGATGCTCTATCATTTCAGAAATTGAGGTTTTCAAAGAAAGCTTTTCTGTGGTATTTGGCAAAAATTAATTTGTTGTTAGCAATCGACTTCCAAAAAGGTGGAGTTTTCAATTCGACTATATTTTTATGTTTGTTACCTCGAATTTTTCCACTGAGTGAACTGATTTTGAAGATTATTTGAAGGCTGGCGCTTTCCATGTTGTCCTCTTTCAATTGGGCATCTTGTTCAAAAATGGCATTCATTATAATCCATAAAGCGAGAAAACTTAATAATCTACATATTTTTAAATCTATGTTTCGGTTTCGGGAACATCTTCAATTTAAGTCTTCAATGTAAGTCAATAAGAAGAAATAAACCTATTATTTAGTTATTTGATTAATAAGATAAAATTCATATTTTTTTCTAACTAATTACGTGCCGACTTATTTAAAAAAGAAAGAAAAACATCTGAAGGAATTTAATATTAAAGGCATACAACAAGACCTTTAATAATAAATGCCTTCAATTATTGTTCATCATATTTCATATTGGGATGGCGAAAACAAACTTTAGTCTGTCTTCGTTATCCCAAAGCTGCAAAGCACTTAATGCTTTGCAGCTTTGGGAGTCCTAGTTAATTTATAAAATTAAATTTCTCAACAAAATCCAATTCTCTTTTCACATAGTTTATTTATAGCTATCAAGACGGTTATTGAGAAGCTGTTGTTAATAAAGTTCTTTGTCTTTTTAAGTAGAACCGAAATTCTTTATGTTAATGAAGATCAGCTTCCAACTTAATAAACTTTATGAAAATGTATTAACAGCAATAAAAAAAATATTTGTTTAAGTTTACATTTCCATGATTTAAATGGAAATGTATTTTGTATATTAAAATTTAAAAAGTTCATATAAATGACGGTTTCTTTTGAAAATCAACATTGCATGAAACCATTTGAGCGAAATAAAAGATGAAATAAAATATGAATAAAAGATTTAATTAAATAAATGTCAACTCGAAATCAGACCAATACCGCTTAATACTTTATGGAACGAAAGCTTGCTGCTAGTACTTGTTGCATCCTACTTTCTCCTACTACTTGTTGGATAGTTTCTTTCAAATACTAGAAGAAACGAAGCTTGAGCTGGAGATGAAAAATTTTGTTAGTTGTATTATTGTTATATATGTTGAAATTTATTTGGTGTTCGAATATTGACACATTTCGAAAACAAATGTCAAAATGGTGTTAACGCTAGAGATAACTAAAATTCTTTGATGTACTTTGATTACTATTTCCCTGCCTTATTCCCAATTTTATTAGAATTCGGTGCATGTCATAGTTTCCATTCTGTTCTATCACACGAGGCAACGGGAGTACGATAGTATGGAGTGTAGATGGGCCTTATAGTTTTCGACTGAGATTTCCATCATTCCATGTTTTTTCTTAAATTTTTCCCCGCAGAACCAATCACTCTAATATTTCCTCTAAACTTTCCCGGTCACAAGCTCGTAAAGTTGAAAATGCATATTTTGTAAAATGTTATGTTATTAAAAAGATTTTTGTCGGTTTCTTCAAGTGGGAAGTTAAATAAGAGAAGCATTCAGCTTAAATGAAATTCTTAAAGAATTAGCACGCCATTGCGTCGCTGACGTCATAAAAATCGCTAAACCAAGTAAAACTCCTCGCATGTGTTTTAATTACGACTATTATCAGACAGGGCACGCAGGGTGTTTACGGAGGGAATTGAAAACGTGGCGGAATCTGGAGGGGTTTGTCTTCTACAAATTATTCTGGAGAGGAAGGTTAAACGTTCAAGAGAATTAAATTGACTCGTTTATAGTCTTACACTTATGCGTGTGTCAGATTACACGTTGTTTTTATTCTTAGTGATCACTGCTTGTAGGCCTACATACAACTAACATCTAACATAACAGAATATTCTGATGGCATGTGGAGGACAATGGATTCTATATTGGTACATAAGTAATAGAGTTAGTTCGTACTATCTAAATTTGTACCGTAAAACCGGTTCGGTTAAAATATCAGCAATTTTCATACTATCCAAATTTGCACCGTAAAACCGGTTCGGTTAAAATATCAACAATTGGTTCGCAATGCGCTGTTAAGAGTGCCACCTGAAGAGTTATCGAAGTATTTAGTACTATAACTGCAGATAATGTATTCAATCCATTTTTTATGTAGATGAAAACATTTCATTCAAGTAATGAAATTGGAACACCACGATCGAATTGGAGTGTCAGACTACTGAGAATTTAAAGTTTTCCTGCGTTCTGTAATGGACTTTTTGATAGAACTATTAATTGTATTGCGGCTTAAAAACTTTTTAATGAGCTACAGGTTTAATTCTTGTTTAGCATTTGTTGTTTAAAATCATGTGTAAAGTCTATTTTTGTTTTCAAAGTGACGACTTTCTAACCGAATGTGCTATTATCTACAAAGCCTCAAGGTTCTGGGTTCAAGTGCTGGTGAAATCACGCTTGTATCGTCTACATAAAAATGATTCACTTGCTATGGTAGTCATGTATGTTTAAAGTTATCAACATTCAAAATATTCAACACACAGACATCCTCTGCTGGACATAGCCTCTATCCTCTATTATTTACTTAACAAACATCAATACGCCTCTAAGAGGTGTTGACACCCAGTTTTGTATGTTTGTATTATATGTCAAATCCCCATAAAACGGGGAGAGTATACCATTATTTACATAATGATGTACTTACCTATAGTTTATTCCATAATGAAAATGGCGTGAAAATCCTAATGATTTATTTAAGCGTAAATGAGCTTGCTGTTTTAGAAGCAATAAATAGCGATTCTGCGATAATATAAATATGAATTAGAAGTTACTCCTACACAAAGTAAGTAACTCTAAAAGAATGGTTGACTTAGCCTATTTGCTGTTATGATTTGTATTGCGTCACCCCTAAACACAGGCCCGTTAACACGCTCGGAACTAATTTGATGTGTCGTGTCAACACTGCTGACGTCAGTCGTCACGACTTCCTTGTAATCATTCCATTCTTCTTTAGGTATTCATTAGTCTGGCTTGTGAGCCCAATTATTTATTTTGATACTATTTTTATTATTAATATCGATAAGAACTTGTCTATATTTTTCGAGTCTTTTTCCTTTATAAAGAACTCTGCAAATGTTGAATTGGTTGAGTATCTGCGCCGAGATAATTTCTGCTGGTAGATCCATGGTTTCGAGCTGTTTCATTAAAAAGTGTCTGAAAACAAATTTTGATGGATTCGAGTCCGTGATAATGGGAGACTGTGTCTTAAACTCTCAACGGTCAGAAAATAAGACATTTCTATTATGTATGTCTAAATTTAAAATCTATTGTTCGCAAGCCAGTGTTCGCGGTCACCGCCAAGGCGTTAAAAGGAGAATTAAATAATCCCTTATCAACAGCTTTGATCTGATGTCTTTCAAATCTTAAAGTTAGAGATTGTTATTCCTTCTTTTGTTAATTCATAGTGATTGCTGCACAAATTTTACCCAGTACTAGGTACTTAATTGTTTCTGAGAATGTTTATGAGCACTTTCAATGTTTCTGAAAATTTTTAAATTTTTCATTATAGCCCTGGGTAAACATAATGTCAGATGAAATAAAGATTGCTCCTGGAGTTACAAAAAAAGGGACCCCGTATAAGAATAGCGGATTGTGTTCTGTCCCTAATCTATCAATGTGGGATTAACTAGACGTGCAGAACTAAGAATAATTGCAATGGTAACTTTAGAATCCTATGTATAGTCAGCAAAAAAAGTAGTTTATCACTTTATTAGTTACTTAAAATGTCTAGCTTTATGTACAAAGGTATTGTGTGTAAATATGTATGTAATTAATTATTGAACTACTTTTATGCTGAAAATATTAAAGGTTTTCAAACACTAGTTAGATTTGCAAGTAAATTGAAACAAACTCCAAATATAATGCAATGTTCGATATGTCTTAATCCCTCGAGGATCTACCGAACCCAAGCGTTCGTGCCCAATATAAGTATTTGATTAACCGCTGTACTTGTTTCGCTATTGACCCATTTGGTTTGATCATCCTATATATTTCCATTATCTCGTTTTGTGACCAATGAGAGGTTAAAACCGGATTTCCAAAAAAATTTTACTACTGCGAAAGTGTAAAATTATAAGAGCTTTTTTAATGTATTTTTATTACTTTTTTATATAAGAGGGAACAAACAGCCAGATAGCTCATCTGATGAAAAGTTATAATCGCCTCTTTTTGATTCTTGTCTTCTTGTAGGTACGTATTACGGAATATTGTAATAAAAGTACCAATGATTATTCTTATATATTTCATGCCACGTTTCGTAGAATCTAATTTAAATGTAGCCTCCATTTGACTAGCATTACTAACTAAAATTGAACATGAGATTTATAGACTACACCCAATTAGTATTTACATTTCATTACACGATCTCAGTCATGTGCTTAAACATTCGCAGCCTTTATAGAAATGAGCTTTTTGCGTGTAGTAATTACACTGTAAGTATAGACTGTAATAATTTTTTGATCTCTCGTCAGTCCTATAAAAAACTTTTCGTCGATATGACCGTTGTATTTATTGAGTTGCAAAATTTTAATTATTATTTTACAATCAATTTGTAGATTTGTCTACGAGGCAACCCTATGAAGAGACAGATTAATTTTATTTGAAAATTCAATATCTTAGACTAAAGAATTTTGGAAAATAATTTGAATGTAAATGAATAACATGAATCTTTCGTAAAATCAAAACAATCTTTCTTTTATTAAGTAGAACACTCAATTTGTCTAATTTATTTCAAAGAATGTCTTTGATATTGAGATGTCTGAATACGTTTGCACTGAGTATCTTTTTGATTAAGTAATTGAATATAATGATTTAAGCTTAATAAAGGAATTAATTTATTAATGTAAAATATCATGTGACATTTTTGCTGAATATTCAAACGCATTGGCCGCCGCGTAATAATGAAGTAAAACTGGTATTATATTGCTAAAGAACTAATTCGCACTAAAGTGTCCTTGTAAGCTCTTTTGTTAAAACTTGAAGCTGACTTTTACTTGACTTTCACGTGATCAAAAACGTCTTCTCAGATGTTAACCCCTTGACAGTGAGAACATTGGGTTGATGTTGGGCTATCCGTTCATTACTGCTTCTTAATTACAAAACCTCCAAACAATTTCGAAAGTTTTTTAGACTTATGAGTTTTATTACTATGATACTTATTTTCATTTCAAATGCTTATGATGAAAACTTTCAACTAAGTAATTCCGATCAATAAAGCAAAATTCTTAATTCTTAATTAATAATTTATTCAACTCAAAATGATATTATTGAAATATTATAAGATATTTGCAACATTTCACATAAATTTCCACGGACTTGGGGATTATCTTTAAAGCGTATCTATTTAGTATGATTAGTTTACGTAGTTTAGAATCGAAATGAAACTACGTTTTTCGGTATATCAACGATTTGTATCTATCACGGGAGTTCAGATTATTGAAAGTAATATTTTAAGCAAGCGATTCTTAAAGATAAGTTATTCTTAATTTTTCTGGAAATAATAATGTGCAGGTGTTACAATAATATCATCCATATAATTTACCAGAACTAAAGCTCTTATTAGGTTTTTCAAATCTTGAACACTAAAGTCTGATACCGTATATCAGTGCAGTAGCTTAGACCACTCTCACAGACTGAATAATAGAAACTGAAAGAGATCCGTAGTCCGGGTTAGTACGAAAAACATTGGCATCAGCCATCACAGGCGAGTGAAAGCTGATACCTTCTACATCGTGCAAGTTTAAATCAAACGAATTAGTTGGGAGTTGTTCCTGTTTTAATTGTAATTTAATATTACAGCTTTGTATTAATAATAATAATATCTTCAAACATTCACACCTATAAACTAGCCCCATTTTAAGCAACTAATGCTGATTGTGTTACGGACACTAGATGACAGATAAATATTTTTAATAGATAAATACATACAAATATCCTGAATACATATAAACATTCAAGACTGGAGAACAAATGCTGGGAATTAATACTTCCAAACAATCCCTTTTAAGCAAATTTTTCAAGTATTATTTAGTATCATTTACAATTACATTTTAAGGTCGGTAATGCGCGAGTGATACCTCCCACTCACAAAAGGGTCTGACGAGGTGGAATCCATTTACGAACCTACCCGTGGCTAGCCGGTAGGCGTGAGTGGGACTCATCTAAGATACACTGCACTACCCGCTAAAACTCCCAGATTTACCTGTTCCTGCTCTTCCGTAGGAGCGACCCGGGTTCTGCCGAAGCAATTCTCCGAGGGCCGCCCGAACTAGTCTGACACTAGTTCGGGGTTTGCACCAGTGTGGGGGAACAAGTGTGCAACACTAGGGGTATTACGTGTTTTTTGTGTAACCGCTTCCCATCAGATGGGCCGCATGCTTGACTGCCCTAGTGGTATAAAAAAAATTGAGTCATTGATTCTGATTCTGTTTAAGCTGCTAAGCTGGATAATTGAGTTATAATAAACTGTTTATAAGCTTAATATATGTCCAGTTCAAGAATTTTATATCTTCAGGTAGATAGGTACTTCTGATGTCTTAAATTCTAAGGATTTTAGTTTAGTTTTGATATGACATACGAAAAATACCTTACTTACTAAAAATAAGTAAGAGAGTAATTAGGTAAGTTAGAAGTTATATCGCTGATACTTGTATTTATTCACCACGTATCGTCATTCGTTGCTCGTCTCTTAGGGTTTCCAGATATATGAGGTACGTGTCCGAGATTCAGAGGAGGTCGACAATGCCGTGTCGTGTCTGCGATCTTTTGAGTTCTGTGGTCACGTCCGTCGTGAAAAGATAATATGCGTGTGATGCCAGATGGGCGATAGAACTTACAATTGAATGAACAATGCTATAGAAATGTTTTGACGGTTTGAATTTTAGTTATATTACGACGTTTTACCTCCAAATATAAGATTTTTTTGTCTTTTTGACATATAAATGTGGGTGATTAAAACTGAACGCAAAATGATGTTCGAATAAGATGAAACTTCAGATAATAACGAGGTGGACTCCAAGGAGTACAAGGAGGAGGAGGAGGAGGAGGAGGATGTGGAGTACAAGGTATTTTTTATTAAATTTAATCTTGTTTTTTTTATTTTAATTGCTATATTCTATTTGCCTTAGGCTTCCGTTGAAACAAACAGTTTAACTTAATGAAGTAAATATAATTAAATGTAATTGAGATCAAAACTACAGTAATGTGGTACTTTATGTGGGCTTGAATAAATATGCAACTCACAAATTGGATAATCAAGAATTCACACTATTACACAATTTGGACAATTTATATGAATAATAAAAATTACATTCAAAATATATTTTTCTTTAACGTCATCATTTCAGAATAGGTCTCCCGCAACTAATATATCATTCTCAATTGAAACGAACTTGCTGTCAAGAGTACTTTCCTATTTTTATATTTCTAAGACTACAATTCGTATTTCGTCACTCAAGTTTCATCCCTCCATGCTTGAGATTTATGAGATACGTGGCCGATTTTTTAAGGAGGCAGGCAATTGTGCCGGTCCACGTTTATATTTTTCTAGATGTATTTCTAAAGTAGCTTACTGGCATGTGCAAGGCCTGGAAAAATATAAATAGGGTATAAGAAATGATTTTGCTTTTATCGTTATGATTGATATTATCGTCGTTCACCACATGTCCATATAACAATTACATTCGAAATCCTAAATAAGGTTTACATGTATCAACTTCTCGTTGAAGCATAAAACAATTTAAGATTATTATTATGAGTTATTATTATTATAGGTTTGATTCATCAATTCCACCAGATTTATAATTAAAATAAGAGTGAAGATTTAATTGCCATGGTCAGGCCGTGGATGGGTGACCAAGACTAGTGATCTCGAGGTCTTCCGTTCTTCGGAAGGCACGTTAAGCCGTTAGTCCCGGTCGCATTTGTGACCGTTTCTACCCACGAACCCGCAATGGGCCAGCGTGGTGGTGTTACGGCCCATACTCCTCATGTGTTTCTCCATGAGGAAGGCCTGCCCCAGCAGTGGGACGTATATAGGCTTATGATGAAGATTAAATGCAAAGATAGCTGGTACGAAAAATATTTCGCTTCAGTCACCTTCAAATAATGTTTACATAAATTATAATAAATTCATTTTTGTTCCATGGTAAAGCACACTTGTAAAGAGAGAAAATAAGATGCTGAGTTTCTTGTCTCTTTTTCTCAGAACTCTTTTTTTTTCACTAGCTACTTGGAGACCCCAAGTAGCTAGTGAACGGTTATCATAATTTGACATTCAATAGTGTGTAAATACCTAAACTGAATTAATGACTTGACATTGACTTGACTGACCTTCGTTCTCAGCATATATGTTCCACTGCTAGGCACAGTCCTTCCTCTTGGAGCAACATATGAGGAGGATGGGCCGTAACACCGCCACGCTTCATTCATAAAAATAAAACAGCATTTTATTTTGATTTTTCGTTGACAAAATGAAACCGACAATATAAACTACTTTAAATCATCACCATTTGATCGAAACTATTAAGTTAATCACAGTTGAACTTGCTAATTCGTATTGTTGACATAATCATAGAATTTCTCAACCTGATATCTTGTGAATGAAGTCAATGTAAGAAGTAATCTTTACCTGAAAATTTTACTAAATGTACCAAATGAATCTTTAGGATTCCCAGATATAACCAAAGTCTATCGAGCGATCGCTTCCTTACCACTGTCCCTATCATTCACTTTACGAGATACCGTCTGCAACAGGTGATCTGGCGTCTCGCCAACCTCCTACGTATCATGCACCTTATTGTCTTCTAATAAAGGTCACTTTAGTGAAGCATTATCCACTGACATGTGAAATGAATCGCGGCGGCGGCTATTGGAAATGAATTGAGCTTTTCAGAACACCGACCAAAAGTATGTGAGGTTATATCTGTGCGGAATCGCATCATTTGACTTTGAAATTAGATTAATAAATAGATACGATTAAAAACGTTACAAATCAGACAAATAAGTGAACTAAAATACCTATGCTAGGTATGTATTATTTTTTCTACACAAAAATGTAGCTGAATTAAAAATTATTATAATTATCACTAAACATTTAACTTTTACACGAGAAATACAATAATTTAGTATATTAAGAATACAGAATAATTTTGGTACATTATGAGACCCATCTCTGTTGAAATTGATACGCGAAAAATGTTTAATAACACATTCCAATCCTGATTGAAATTTGCTTATAAGTAGACTATTCAATTTATATATGCAGCAATCCTGCCAGTTTAAATATTTGAGAGCAGGTTTTCTTTGGATAAAATAAAAAGACATAACTCATTTGAAAGGATTCATAGTGTGAAATTTAAAGTTGGTAATAAACTCCCGAAGTCTTCAATACCGAGTGAAAGGAGTCTGAAACGTGAATTTCCCAGGTTTAATTTAATTTAAGCGTCCGACGTGTAACAAACTCCAACAGTATGACTTCGATACAAAGATTTAATAAACGCGTTGAAAATTTCTACCGAGATTAAATTAGATATAGAATAATATGAAGCTGAGTGACAAGGTAAAGCAAGAAAGACTTCAAATTTTGCACCAGTTACTTGTCGAAATGCTGAAACGCAGACGAAATTAAATGGCACTAGTGACGTGGGAGAAAATGATGACGTAATTCCATTTAGAAACAAAACCATTGTGATTGGAACGAAGGTAGCCCTAACGATGATGTTAATAAGACTTCTGAAGCTCTTCGACATGATCTAAAGTGATTTTAAACTTAACGGATACTAATTCAGAGAATGTGAGCAAATCCGTTTAAAAGTTGAATTCAAAATTCGACGTAACGTGTCTAGAACGTATTTATATATTTGCGATTTACGTATTGGTGACGCATCTACTTTGTACTCTATTCAGAATAAATTTAGACACGTTACAGTAATATAAAAAGACTACAGTCACAAACTACGTTCACTAGTCGCTTCTAATAGAGTACAGCATGAACCAATAACGCCCACTTCGCGCAAATAGTTCGGTCGTTTGATTGGACGATTTAACAATAGGTTGGACTACGTTAAAAATGTTACGAGACTAGTACACGCCTCTTGATCTACGCCAACAATGCTACCTGGACTAAACTTGGCAATTTTCCAGAACTTCTGAAATTTTCGTCATCATTTCTTCTGATGGTTTTAATGTTATTTATGTCACGAACTGATTGTTTTTATTCTACGTGAAAACACTTTGTTTCACGTAGATTTTCTTCGACACAAAGAATCCAATTTCAGAAAATCTGAATTCACCAGCATCTCCAAGTTACTAAATAGATGTCACCAACTCAGTTTTAGTTGCAATTATCAAGTGTATTCCGCTAAACTATATAGGTATATGTTTTTCATAGTAATGCTGTTTTTAATTTTTCAGAGGAATTTTCCCTATATTATAAAATTCTAAAGTAGTTATTATGTCATCTAGTCCATATCGGCTGCCATAGAGACCACCAGTGATTAAAGTGATGATTGAAACCATTTCAGAACCGCTTACAGTCGTAATTGTCCAATATCGAAATTGACCATTCAGCTAGAAATGTACATCAAACGATTGGTTAATTAGAAAATGCTGTTTTACATGATTGGTCAATTACATGATACCGTTAACGTCATTGGTAAGTTAAATTTGGAATAGATGAAACAGCATTTATATAATTTCAATCAAACACAAATTGTGTTGGTCGTTTTGTAGAGATATAATGGCCAGTTTTTAGACGTGCAAAGAAAACAGTTTGATACCTTATGCTAAGTTATCTATTACTATAACTAAATGATCTTAAATCTTCTAACGGACCTTCAAGAGAAACCTCAAGTCCTTACTTATTTTGTTTCAAGCTCTTTACATGTTTTATTATTAAGCTTGAACGGTATTTTTTACTTAAGTAATTCTAATTTCTATTTCTGATTACTTTTCTAAATTTGATTGCAAATAACCGGCGTATCTTATTTTTTACTGCCCATTCATATTTTTCAGTCAGTTTCAGAATTTATGGCTAGACTGTTATTCCTTCGTTTCAAACATCGTGTATCTTAATCTTTACTTTAAGGTTAAAGTTGTTCAACAGTGTCTTAAATATAAATTTTACTTTTCAGGTAAGCACAAATTTCATTGCTCCCGCTGGTTGTTCTCAGTAAGTAAATTATATCCTAACTATATTTCCGTAGATTTTGCCAAATTTGCGGCGCGTAGAAAATACTTTAAATTAATAATAAAGTTAACACTTAGCAACATTAAAGTTGGAGCAGAAATGTTTTCGATTCGATAAATTTGGATTAAAAGGCTAAGCTACTTACGAATTTCGTTGTTATAACTTTGGTTTGATGGTTTATTTATAAGTGAATGTTTTCCAATTTTTTTTTTATATAGGAGTTATTTTAGAAAATCCTTGTTATGTTAATGTCAAATAGTAAAAGAATATTATTTTTAACAATTAATACTTTAAGCTCTAACCAATGCATATTTCGGCTAAAAGAGCTTATTTCAATACAATTCTAAAATTAGTTACTTATATTCCGTAGAGGCTTATTACGTTCAAATCTTATTTCTATTATTCCTAGCACATCAGAAACATATTCTAAATCACTGAAGGCCTCCTATAGTCTAGCATTGAATACGCCGTTCCCAAGTGACTCAATCTAGTTCGGGTTGGGGATTTGCAATCACAGTTTAAGTGTGCCATCGACTCCCGTCCACACGCCACAACAACCCCGTGGTAATGGCTGCCATTTCACTCAGTCACAACTTGAATTACCTACAAGACATAATTAGTGTTGTGTTGTCATGTATATTTCATTAAGTTGCTTGTTGTAGGACTCATTACTCCTATTAATCCACTGAATATATTACTAAGACTAAAATAGAACTAGTGTTTTAATTTAATATGGAAAGAGATTTAAATTTAACATTTATATCGTTATGTATAGATTAGCAAATTTTGTTATCGTAAGGTCCTCTTATTTCAATCGCTTCCATCCCTCAACCAGTCTAGTCTAATGGTGTATATCACGTAATTCTCATATTTTTTTTTTTGCTACTATGAATGCTATTGTATTAGTTATATACGTATAACAAAGCCCGGTGTAATAACAAAGGACTCCTAATCCTAATTGCACTCACATGAACAACACTACATCTCGTTCTGACATTAGGGACAGAATGAGGACTGACGTCAAATATGTAAGTTCACAATTTCTGTATTGCTATTGGCTGTAATAGCTTTGTATGTGTGCGTGACTCATCGTGTAATTAAAGAAACCCAAACATTATTACGGTATGCTAAAGTAACGCTAGTAATTTTTGAAATTCTCTTGTGATAATAGATGGGTATAAGTCATAAGCGTTTGTGCATTTAAAAGAGATCACGACAAATAACTCCACAGTTCACCAGACCACCATATTTAATGCTTAGAAAAATTTTAGTAAAAGAGGTAGATTTATACATTTGAATTTCAATTCCCTTTTGATTTCTATAGGAAGCTTTTGGAGAAGGCAAGGGGTGTTTCGTAGGGCACCAATAATTACAAAAATGTAGATTTTGCATTTTACAAAAGGAACAATGAGCGTTCTTAACACTTAAATATTTATTTAAATGTAAAACATATTTTTAATAATACAATTCTCCTCTCGCTTTATCTTACTTCTTGTACCAAATCCCACCGGGGCTGAAATTTATGAAGGCGTTTTATTGTTGCCCATTTTCTATAAAAAAGTTAGGTATAAGACGAAGAATGAACTTCGTTGTAAAATATGTTTGTTGTAATTTATTCGCTTCTCGACATATAACGGTGTTCGGAAAGATTTATTGTCATCAGCTGTTTTTCGAACAGTATCTTCTTTGTCATGCTATAGGTATGCTAATAGTGTGACATAGCTTTCTACTGTTAATTAGGCAGATCTTTTTAATTTGTCTCGTCTGATACTTTATGAATAGTTGAAAAGGGAAAATAAACAAGTGTGTTTTTATTAATATTCAGAACATCATGAAATTAACTTAAAGTTCCTGAAGCTTCAATCGCTTTTAAAATTAGCTCGCATATTTCTTGCATTTCTGTTTTGTAAAAAGGATAAATCATTGACTATAAAATCAAGTTCCTAATTTATAGTTTAACTTTATTTACGCACTAGTAGTATTTAATTTTAAATCTAAATATAATTGTTGTTAAGCATATATTCGATATCCCAAAGGGAAAAAAAATTACCTGCAAATCTCCTGGCAACATTCAAAATCATAATCAGCAAGCTTTTCAAAGTACAAAACTATTTACAGAATGCGGTCCTCATATTTTGCACACACAACATCCTATGGCGCATGCTCTAAACTCTAAATGAAAAATAGAATGTCATCTGTCGAAGCGCTACAGATAATTAAACTAATGATTATTAAATTATTAACTAGCAGCTGTGAACGACCTACTTCAAACAGTAGAAGCGTAATAACCATAGTCCTATGAAACTTATTTGGTTGTGAAGATTATTCGGTCTCGCATTTCGCAGTATATTTAGTTGGAAAGTAAATTTGAATTCCATTACTACAATATTGAGGTAGGTATCGAGTATTGAATTACGATAATAGTAATTTGTAATAGGTTGCTTGTTTTAGTAGGTTAATATGAAAACGATTTTATGCGCAGTGCCTCATTACATGTCAAAATTCAATATCATTTATTCAATTTAGATGCGTCTTAGCACATGCTTATGAAATATTATGCCAATCAAGATTATTTTCAGAATTCATAAAAAAAAAAAATTTAATCATTATGTTGTCATTCTCATCATTCTCAATCATTATTACACATAACCTAACCTAATATAACCATGCTTACCCTGCTGGGAGTCAATGACATGAGTTTTACACAAATCTAAGTGTATTCCACAGATGAACAAGTAGGCTAGACACGGCTCGGAACACAATAAATCAACCCACGCTTCTGTTATAAATAATTCCCTTTTGTTAAGTAATACCAACCGACGAAATGTCGGTCTCTCGGGCTATTTACGTTCACCGCTAAAATAAATGACGGGCGACCGACTGTCATGTCACTTCCATGCGGGGGTACAATAAAAAGTACGCGATACGGCTGCCGAAATGAACTATATATTGTGTACAATAATTATTATATTGTTGACGAAAAGTTTTCACGGCTTTATAGTGTTTTGATATTTTTATAAATGATGTGCATTTATTTTGGTAGTTTATAAGTCTATCATATTTTGTATATCTAAGTGTATTGTATATTTTCTCTTTTGCTTTCTGTGTTTTTTTATTTAATAAATAATATTACTTAATCCTCATCCAAGTGATAAGAACTGATTGTACCTCTATTACCACTGAGCTGCTCCAACTATAACTTAAACAAAAATCAACAAAAGATCTGTACTTACAATAAACAGTCCCAAATTCACAATATACACAATCTAATTACGTTTAGAACCTTAGAAATTGCAAGCAGAAATTTTTACATTTCACAAAGTAACATTATGCCAACAAATTGGTCTTATCTTAAGATTTTCACTTGATGATACACCCGATAAAGTTTATACAAAAGATGCCAATTCACTCTACCCATTCGGGCGAACAACTGCCTATTCATTCAAACAAAGATCATTTTATTTAGTACAAAATTTCCAGCATTAAATCACTCGATCTCGTGATGTTAAAATGAAAAAAATAATTCATCACTTTTTTCATAATACGAGTATTAGATAGAAATCTGAATATAATGAATTGTTTTTCTCGTTCCAAAATGAAAAACTCGATGTATACAGACACATAGAAAACATACTTGGAAACGTTACTAGGAGTGTAAAGTTAAAATAATTGATTAAATTTAGCAATAGTACATCATACTAGCTCAGTCCCAGTCAAGGAGCAATAGGTTAGCGTGGTATGGACATGTGATGAGGAGGGATGAATGTCACATTACAAGAAGGATGCTGAGCATGGATGTAGACGGACCTAGAGTTAGAGGAAGACCAAAGAAGCGATGGATTGAATGCGTGAAGAATGATATGAGGATAAAAGTAGTGGATGCTGAGCTGACGAGTGACAGAGGAGAATGGAAGAAGAAGACATGTTGTGCCGACCCCACCTAGAGTGGGAAAAGGGCAAGAAGAAGAGACTAGCTCAGTCCCAGTGGATTGGTGGGTATAAATTCCAACACCAGTCGGAGGCAACAACTTAACTTGCCTTCTGAACAACAGTTGTAACTGATATTACATTTCGGATCTCATGATTCCGACAAGTATTTGCACTATTTGCATTAGAAAATGTTTCTATGTCTACCAGCGACGTAATTTTTAAGACTAAGATATATTTCGGTCTGACTGATTTGTAAGATCCCAATATTTCATTTACATGCGCTGTATTGCCGTTGAATTTTGGAAGCTGTAAAATCATATTGTGGACAGATATTCGAAACATTTCCGTGTATGACAAACTATGCTCGTAGATGACAAAGACCGTTTTAAATCTTACGTTGCTTCTCTATTTGCATCTACATTTATTTATCGTGTTAGCATATTTTACTCCATTCATTGTTCCCTAGATGTAATTCACACCAAATTCTATTCTATGAACTTAAGCGGGTCGACGACGAGTGTCGTCAATGGCACGTGGATTTTTTCTATTCCCGCCACCAGATGGCCTGGCGAACGGCCAAAACTTATCGATCATTTGGCCCAGTGCCAAATTCACAGTTAAGAAAATGGAAACAAATCGTCGAAACACAGGCCAATATAAAACAGACTAACAAACCTGCCTGTAAGGTAATTTTGGCATTTGCACACCATCGAAAACTTGACTGAAAAGTGGATTTTCATTCAATTTTACTGTGAATTATTTGATGGATTAAGTGTGTGAATTATGATATGAAGAGAAGGAAGGAAGGAAGTGAGCAGACTAGTGACAGAGGATAAAAGAAGAAAAAGACTTTTGCTCAGTACAAGATAAATTGTCTCTGATGGTACTCCTTTAACTACAAGAAGCGGCATATAACTTCGGTGTTGACGGCCAGCCAATCGTTGCTCAGCATCTTATCTCATCCGTAATCGGCGGCCGCCAATTGGCTCTCCAGTCGCATTCCGTTTTCCACATAGGTGCCACGTCAGTACCCCAGGCGCAGCTATTGGCAGCTATCACCTCCATAACGATCATGCCCACTAAACACCAAAGATAAATGCCGCTACCTATAAATAATTTAGGTTTGTTTAAGAACGTAAATCACCTTTATGGCAGCCAAAAGCTCAAATCTTAGTTCATTACTCACTGTGGTATTAAAACTCCATCGCTCCATAGGGTATCTGATATATTTGTTCACCTGACATCGTTAAGCAGTGGCAAACTTAGTGACCCAGTTCGGACAAAGTTTTCCGTTGTTGCCACAACAACCAAACCTAATCTTTATAAGGTTGGCAATAGTTGTGTTTGAGAGATTTCTGCTTCTGCCCGTAAAACTGATGGTCATTAGTGCTTTATTTTGTCAAACTTACAGTCTAATCTAGCTGTAGTCTGCGACTTCATCCGCGGTTACTGGTTTGTAACTATCCCACGGGAACCCTTTTATTTTTCGGACTAAAAAGTACCTAAGCTATTGACCAGGGATATAAGTGTCACCATGCAATATTTCATTGAAATCGTTCTAGCCATTTCGGAGATTAGCCCGTACAAACAGACGACCAGACAGAGAAACAAAAAATTATAATTTTTTTTTTTTGGTATTTTCCCTCTTTTTGCATGAATTTGGTAAAAATTATCGCATGGAGCAGCGCCCGTAGAAACATGACATAAATGCGTTGAGTCCTTTTTTTTCCACCCGGTGTAATGGCCAACCTATACCCGATTTTCTGGAGAAGGAAGGTTATGTGGGACTCGCACCCACTAAGCCCCCCGGGAGCAATTCCTCCTCCGTGCATATACCAGCATCATGGAGGCACCGATGCCAGAATGCATTGAGTCCTAATTTATGATATCTTAAAGTTGAAATTTATTTGCGACAGTTAATGTTAATGTGTGTGTGATTTACGTGCAAGCTATTGAATGTGACCGTCCGCTTACCCTAGAGGGATGTGGTTATGCGTAAGTGCATTTTACAAGCGTAAAAAAGGTACTTGAAATTTACTGATTCAAGTCTGTGTATTTCAAATTTCATTGAAGAGTGATGTAGAAGATATTTATTAGAGCTATTATTTCTACGAAGATTTTTATTGCCTGTACAACATTAAACTGTTAACCACCATCGTTAGATATTATTTATTTATATCTACGCGAGATTCGGCTACATAAAATGTCTGATGAAAGGTATATATCCATATATTTTATTACGAGATAATTTAATGATAGTACTGGTTAATGTTTATTTCAAATTAATGAAGACAGATCTATCAATAAAATAACATCTTAATTTTCTTTTTCATAAAATTACGTTATTTACTGCCAATATTATATGTTCAATGGGATTTCTAAATCTATTCACAACTAGAAAGCTTTATTGTGTAAATATTGAAAATTGAAAAATGTTTATTATCTACAAACACTTAATAGTAATTGCATTGGTGAAAGATAAATGTAACAAGTTGTTTGCGTGCGGAGTTATTACGCGTAAATATTTATTATTCTGCAGTATATTTTTTCAGCCATGTTTTAAACTTTTGTATTTTTATTGAAGCATTTAGTACTTTAAATCTTATATTCTGTTAACGGTATCTTCTCGAAATTACACACGTTCGCCCTATAGTATTTTTATGTGTTAAGGATCTTACATCTTAAATAATACACCAATCCTGATAAGATTGTACACGTTATTTAGGTAAAAAAATATATATGTCGCCTGTTTTATGTATTTGTTTTAATTGCAATTAAGAGTATAATATATATATAATATATGTCGTGGAATAGTAAATCAGAACAGAAAAGTATTTATTATCTGTAAAATTACATGCGATAATAAAAATCAAATTACAAATCCAATCCGATCAAAACCCCTCTATACTAACGACAGCTCTCTGACATATCAGCTTACTACGTTTGACAAAATAATATTTTTTTCATGATTCAACATATTTTCATGGGCTATTTTATAAATTTCTAACATGTTGTATACGGCCATACTAACCACAAATGTAAGTTCACAATTTATTTGAAGAAGAGGAATTATCCAATTTTGGGCCACCTGCATTACGACCACGTGTTTTCCCAATGTCACAATACGTGGTACGATTAAAATTTTTAGAAGAGAAATTATGGGGATCACCCATTTGGCGCGCAGCCACACCGGCTTACAATTGAACGATATTCAGACGTTATTAATAATTGTTCAGGATATTTAGGGTTGTCAACGATGCCAAATTGAATCGTTTTATGTGTGACTGCTTGATTGTGCCTGCGGTCATAAAATAGATGTAGTTATTAGACGAAATGACGTTGATTATATAATAAAATTAGTTTTTTATGTTGTAGGGTCGCTACTGTAATCGATGCGAGGCTACGAAATTTGTGAAGGTGACGTAATAATTTTGCTTCAATTCCGCGATTACG
This sequence comes from Parapoynx stratiotata, assembly GCA_910589355.1. Classification (NCBI taxonomy): domain Eukaryota; kingdom Metazoa; phylum Arthropoda; class Insecta; order Lepidoptera; family Crambidae; genus Parapoynx; species Parapoynx stratiotata. Next base: position 15,746,000 of record OU342461.1, read on the forward strand.
CGTGTGTTTAGTGTAAGTGTAATACGCCGCATCCATGTGTATATACGTTACCTTGAACCATTCGCTATCTACTTCCGGCAAGGAATTAACATAAGAATATTCTTCGTAATACAAAATTATTTTTTGGATTATTTAGATTTATAATCAAAAATGCAACAGGAGTTCTTAGTTCGGTCTTTGTTTTCATTCCTACCATAGATATAGCTGTGAAAGCTCGAGAAATGGTTATCACCTATGCCTATCCCTTCAGGAAAAGGCGTGATGATGATACGAGTACCTGTAGTAGAGTTTGAGAAGCGTTATCGAAATTATTATTCAAATAAAATATGTTGGTGGAAATTGGTGTTTTTATTCTGTCTTAGCAATTTGTCTGTGACTATTAAGTTTCAGAACATTCTTATAAAATAATTGCCTCTTCTAAAAATAGACCATATATTTGAGCTCGTATTATTAATTTGATAATTTTTTGGAAGTTTAATTGTTTTAAAATTAGACACAAAGACAATTATTTTCAACTGCCTCCCGAATACATCATTTGATTTGCATTAACATAAAAACGATGAATATTTTTTATCAAGCGTGTTCACACACATATTGCTAAAGCTTGTCTAATGATACATGCCAAATATTATTATCTCTGGATTTGTCGTTGTAAAGAAAACTGATAAAATGTTAGTATGTAAAATGCAGACATCCTCAAAATCTCCATACAAAACACCAATTTCATAGGTAAGGACCTAATATATAGGTACACTTGATTGTCTTAAGTCGAAAGATCTCTCTCAAGCTATGGTGCAGTCACGGCTCGACTAGTTCACCAGTTTAAAGTCGCTCAGCGAGCTATGGAAAGAGCTATGCTGGGAGCATCTCTGAAGGACTGTACTAGGAATGATGTGATCCGGCAGAGAACTAAAGTCATCGACGTAGCCTATCGTATTAACAAACTGTAGTGGCAGTGGGCTGGTCAATTATGGCTGGTCATTAGCCCCAGAACTGCCGGCTGCTATAGTCGTTAAGTTCTTGAGTGGAGACTGCGACTCGGTAAACGTAGTGTGGCACGCCCTGTGACAAGATTGGATGACGATATTCGGAGGTTGGCTGGAGTGGGCTGGATGAGAAATCAAAGCAGTGGTGTGCATTAGGGGAGACCTATGTCCAGCAGTGACCGAGCATTGTTTGTTGACCCTTGATTAGAAGATCCCCAAATTATATGAACATTTTCCTGTATCTAACAGGTCGGTGGCGTAGTAGTTAGTACCTACGCTTTAGCTATCGATCGCAATCAAAGCTACCATCGTCATGGTCAGGCCTTGGATGGGTGACCAAGACTTTGTGGTCTCGATCTCCTCCGTGCTTCGGAAGGCACGTTAAGCCGTTCGTCCCAGTCGCTATTGCAACCGTTTCTACCAACCCGCATTGGATCAACGTGGTGGTGATACGGCCCATACTCCTCATGAGGAAGTTTTGTGCCCTTTATTGGGACGGGCTGAGGACTGTATCTAACCATGCTACAGATCAAATATCGCGCTATCTAAATTATATACCGACGTAGTTAGTTAGTTATTAATCAAATAATTGCAAGCTAATGAAGATATATTGGCAGTTAATTGGAACTCTGGTATGTACACCTGTTTGGATTAACGTGGCGACGAGACATGTTAAGTTAATGAATATGTTATAGCTAAATATATGTGGTGGTGGTGTAATATTCTTAACTACTAGGGAAATGAAGTTAGGTTCTTTGCGTTAAACATGTGATAGACTTCTTGTCAACTGTTCCTGGTTTTACTATAAATAAGAAATGTACACCATTTACCTTTTGTTTTTTATTATTTTTAATAAATCTTGCCACTGACAGCAACAAGGATGTTAAAAATATTAGTTGGCATTAGTCATGATTGTTTTTTTCCTAATGACTACTCTTGTTTGATGGTTTTGTTGGAGTTCTTCAAATGTCTTTAAGGATTCCCTTTCAGATATACAAAAAAAAATGCTTTTAACATGTTTCTTGTTCTTCCAAAATTTTTCCCTTTGATTGGTTCTTAAATGGATTGATTAATGGCATTTTTTTTTCATTCTTTTTTAAATATGACAGGTAAGCTCTTGGCCTTAAGGTCGCCTGATGGTAAGTGACGAAAGCCGAAGGAGGAAGCGAGCTTCACCTGTAATCCTCAACAACTGAGGAACTGGCTATCTTACCTCTGATTGCCGGAAGACAACAATGCTTATAACATTGTTATTATGGTGACAAATTTAGGTTACACGGTGGTAGCTAGCCAGGCGGGCTTAGAAGCCTTACCACCAACCAAACTGAGCAAAAAAACCTCTGCTTCCATGGGGACTCGAACCCCGGACCTCTCGATGTACACCCGGTGGTGTCAACTACCAGACCAGAGAGGCGGTTTCTATTCCAAGGAAGGTTGTAAAATACAGCATTGCCAACCCTATGTTTTTGCAGCTCGTTCGCTCTGTGACGCTATTCATAATGTGCCCCTAACATAGATAACTTACAGTAATTGAAGGTAACTAATATCCCGCCAACGTAACGTTGTTACAGCCGAGTTTCAGCTCGTTATTAATAATGTTGTATAAATGAGTACGTTTGACATACGGCTGGAAGCTTTTGGTACAGAATGAGATTGTAAATTGGATCACATTTGTTCCTCTGAAGTGTTCGTCTCCTTTCATAATGCAATTGATTAAGCCCCGGGTGAGCAAGATTGAGACATTACTGCTGATCAAAATTTTTTGAATGAATATAAACACAAAAAGTACGTGTTAAATATAATTATTTCATTTTTTAGTTAATTTGACCCGTTTTCTTTTTCCTTCTTGGATAACCTAGAAACATTTTCATTTTCTCTGACGATAACGGGAGGATGCGAACTTGCTGAGGATTTTGCACGTTCTTCTCATGAGTAGGACTTTTGATAGTTTTGCGAATAACTATACTGTATCATCATCATTTAAATGAAATAAATTTTACTGTAAGTGATGTCGACTTCATTAGAGACTGAATTTTAAAAAATTCACCTGAAACCGCATCAAGTCAAGGTTATACATACCAAAAGAGGCAATCTTCTCAGCGTTAAAGGCTCTTAAGAGTCTCCAAATGTCGTCATTGTTTATATGGCAGTCGAATATACTAAAATGTTTACTCAATGTAAAAAGCTAGATCGTACCCGCATTTCCGTAAAAGGGTGAGGTGGGGGCATTAAACAATGAAGCCCTAATGCAAACGTAGCAAAAGCGCTTTCGTCGATCGTCGATTGTAATGTTTGAACAAATAAGAGCTATGCAGTCTGACAATACCATGGTGTAGGCCTGAGGACAGCGATGTAAAAAAAGATCTTTTTAACAGGCAGCAGTTCTATAAAAGTTTCAGAATTTCATATGAAAGTTAAAATACTTCAGGAGATTCATCACATCAGTCTGGCTTTCACCGAAACAAATGTTATTGGATCCTTACCGATTTAATTATAAGCTGTTTTATTTGTGTTACTACCAATCAATATAGAACCACATCTGCAGAGTTTACACCAGTAATGCTGAACAATTAAACATTTTTTTTACATTATATGAAAGGAGACAAACGGGCAGACGATTTACCTGGTGGAAAGTGATCACCGTCGTCCATAGACATCTGCTGCATCTGACGTGGTGAAATTTGCTACTGAAGTATTTTCATTTTGCGTAAGTTTGCAACATAAAATAATACGAAGCTTCTCAAGTCACTAGCAATCCGAGAAGGTGCGGTTTTAATGGCTTACTTACCTACCTAATCCAAAAAATATTGTATATAAAATAAATAATGTCAAATAACTTTCTTAATGATTTGTCAGTATTGATTTTTCTACATTAATGAACTAATAGGTATATAATACTACATTTGAAATTCCACAAAATAAATCCAGTGAACAACTCTTTTTAAACACAGCCACTGGACTATGACGTTCGTTCTGACGCTATATTATGGGGTACCAGATTGTCTGCGAGTTGAAAGAACGTGTAGTCGGGAAGCGACTGGTAGTCATTAAGGCGCACAAAGGGGCTCAAAATCGACGCAATTTCTTATACATAGAGTAACAGAGCGTCTGACGGATATTGAAGAATATCCTTTATCCTTGAAATAAATTAAGAACAAGTTGTTGTTGTTTGAACCTCTCTTAGTAGGGATTATTCAGGTGTGGTGTTTGGTGAATCTCTTGTAACTCTTTAACAGCCTGCTTTAAGAAGCCAAAAAGCTATATTGTCTAATGTTTCTTATAAATTTTAATTCTAAAATAGCGTTACTTTGTAACGAAGTACCAGTATTAGCGACTCTTTGCTGTTATTGAGCTCTTCTCTGGCCTTTTCCTCTTTGTTTCTGTATTTTCAAACTAACCATCTGTCTGTTGATTTGATCCTAAGAAATTCTGAAGTACCGTACAACAAATTTGGAAGTTCTTTAAATAACTTTGTCAAGGCACTATTGTAAGTAGCCCTCCATTTTATAATTATTTCTTAGTTCTTATGTTCAGTGTATTTTGTAATTTACCTTTTATAATATTTTTCAGAGTGCCGTAGTTTTAAATTAAAAGTATAAAAGTGACGACCTGCGCATTTTTATTTATCACCGGGTACTCACGTCACAACGTAATTAATCTGCAACCATATTGGAATTGGGTTAGTTAAGTGCAAGATTCTGTTTACACCGAAGAAGAAAATGCAAGAATTATCGGACTCTACACCATATAAATGGCCTATATAATAATAATTATTTAATATTTTACAGTATTAATTTCTAGATATGTGTACCAGGAGCTTAGCAAGTGGATATCTCTAATCCCTGCCTACCCCTTTGGGAAAAAGGCGTGATTGCATGTTTGTATGAAAATCTATCAGTCATACGTCAAACAGGATTACGGTACGATACTTTTAATTAAAATCATTTTAAACATGTAATCTTGAATTTATTCTTAATATGGTCTTTTAAGTATAACCGACTCGTAAATTTCCTTTTAGACGAGACGAGGCACCATGCGACGCAGTACATAATGTGCTTATCGTAAGTGAATAAAACTGTAGACATCCAGCGTCTCGACAACTTTATTGCGTAGGTAAGTACGAACATCGTTAGTGGGGCTCTAAGGAAAACCTTTATGGTTTTTTGTCCTAGTTTATCATTATCATTGTCAGAATCTCATCCAGACTCTTCTTCGAATTCCCCCCACTTTTTTTTCGTAAATTTGCAAAAACATTACAGCTTATGATATAAGCAGTAAAGTTTTTCCAGCAGTGATCGGCTCCAGACTTATGATGATGACACGAGGAATATTGATAACCGAGACATAATCCAATATAGAAATAAAAACTCGTTTTATTGTTTTTCATTTGACAGATTCTAAAATGCAAGTCAACCGAAATGAAAACCATACTCTCACAATTTCATTCTTTGCTCTTTGCTCTTAAAAAAGTAATTTCCAAAATTTTTTTTTTTCGGTTCTTTTGAATACTTATTTATTTATATATACTTTATTACACATAATAATACAAAGAACTTATACGATAACAAAAAAACAATTGGCAGCCTTATTGCTAAACAGCAATCTCTGCCAGGCAACCTGTCCAAGACCAATACTTGTGTATTGAAAAGATCAGAACGTTCTGCTTGCATATTATAAGTACAGCTGCCTTATCTAAACAACCCATTTTATTATCGTTATCACTTAGGTAGATACAAAACCTGCAAATCGACAACGAGCTCTTACAATTTTCTGCTTACGATACCTTCACATATAGGTACTTCTTGTTGATATTTCCATCTGCTTTGCTATTTGAAAACCGTATTGGGTTATTTCTAAAGAGCGTTCCTTCTCGATCAGAACGAATATAAAAGGTCTTGTGTGCACATATTTTTATAAATATTTCTCGTTGGAAAGACCGCGTAGGCTCTCAACGATGATTCGGTGCGGGAGTTTGAATAGGGATGTGAGCAGCGAATTGTAGGTACTCATAGATATAAAAATCATGGATTTAGGTAAAATATCACTAATTTGAACTGTCACGCAATACTTTAAAGTTTGTATTGGATTTTTGATGTTGTGGATTTCTTACTGATAGATGTATCTGATTACTGACGCAATATATTGGGTCCTTACCTATGAAATTGGTGTTTTTTTTCTCTCTTAGTTTTTTGTCTGTAACTATAAAGATTCAGAGTATTCCTAAAAAATAATTGCCTCGTCTAAAAATAGGCTATATTTTGAGCTCTTTTGATTTGTTTTGATAATTTGTTGTAAGTTTAATTGTGTTAAAATTGGACACGGAGACAACTCTTTTGTGCCTCCCGAATACATCATTTTATTTGCATTCACTTAAAAACGATAAATAATTTTTATGAAGTGTGATATTACACATATTACTAAAGCTTGTCTCATGATAGATGCCAAATATTATTATCTTTGGATTTGTCGTTGTGAAGAAAACTGAAAAAATTTTAGTATGGAAAATGCAGAATTCCCCAAAATCTCCATACACAACACCAATTTCATAGGACCTTATAGTATTTCACTCATCGTCGCTCGTTGTTTGCAATCATCCCATGTGGACTTAAACTATTTTTTTTTTCTTAATTTCTGTTCCTATGTTTATATAACTTGTAAAATAACTAATGTAAATGCGCCATATACTATGAATAAAGAAAACAATATTATTATTATGATAATAATTTAGGCTGTGATTATTTTTAAGAAAAAAAGAACAAACTTACTTGCATAAAAAAATATTACCGCATTTCATAGAAGCTCCACTCATTAATTTGAATACATAAATTTCATGGAAGTCTGAGCGTTTTAATGGAAGTATTTAAAATGCACTTTATATCAATACTTTAATTTCATTCCAAAAATTTTTTTTCTTCTAAATGAATCCCTCAATATCAAATAATTGTATCCTTTTATAGAAAATTTCAATTATTTCCTTCAACTTGAGCTGGAAACTAACGGTAAACAAAGTGAATCAGATAGCTACAATTGTACAAGTTAACATGCTATGAATACATCATCCATTTTCTTTACTGCATTGATCTGTATTTTGTCTCTTTTTTATATTATTTTTGGGTAGCTAACTACTTCAACTGTTAAGTAATTGTGGAGTCTAGTTATGCAATGTTTAAGAGTAAGAATTACCGTTCTATTCTCAGATTGAGATTCGTCTACAAAAGTTCTTAAGAAACCTATTAGAAAAACTGTTTGTTGGTAAAACTATAATGTTAAGACTGTTATCGGATTTGCAATACGGCGATGAATTCTAACGACGAAGCGTCATGTATGACTCACCGTCTTAATTCAAAGAATTTATGAATAAACCCATAATGTGACGGGAGGGTATATATAATATGAATGTACCAAAATTCTATGTTCTTGATGTTCTCAAAATACCAGTAAACGAAAAAAGCATTCACTGCACAATGCATATGGGTGAAACTGGCAAAGTTACGATGCCTAGCACACGTTCTTCTACAATTTTGTCGTGTACCTCAATTATAATCAGTACTAAACTCTACAACAGTAGAGTCTTTCTCTCTCAGTACTCTCCAATTTTTCTATCTAAACGTCTCTTTGCAGTGATTGAATAATTCAGATTAGGTAATTAAGGATTTTGGTAAAAATACCATCTCAGTATTACAAGCTAGCTACGAATGTGTACAATAAATTCAACATACTGTAGGTATGCACGTGACAACCCTACACGTCTCTGTATGAATAAAATCGATATGACGGGGAATCGTCTGCGTCCGCTCGTAAACATGAACGGTTACTGCCCTCAAACACCCTTTAACTTAACTAAGTACAAACATGTTCCATTAGATTTGGCCAATGTTTAAATTGAGTTCTCAACATACATATTTATATCTATTTTCTACTTAACGAAGCTGATTGGATAGAATTGCCTCGTGGAGTGGGTTGTCGGTTCATTAATACTGTTACGAATGGAAAGTATGTAGTATGTACCGCCTGGAAATAAGAATACATCACTGGAGATGTTTAAAAATCTTTAGTCTTTAAATATAATCAATAAATATAATAAAACTGTAGAGGTCGAATGTCTGTACTTAGACACAAATGCTTAAAATAAAGTCAGGTGGATGTAAAAAAGGGAAAATACCAAATAATTATTTGTTTCTCTGTCTGTTTGTCTGTTTGTACGGGCTAATCTCCAAAATGGGAGGACCGATTTTAAATGAAATTTTGCATGGTGATACCTTATATTCCTGGTATCTTAGATACTTTTTATTCCGGAAAATTAAAGGGTTTCCGTGGGATAGTTAAAAAACTATAGTAACAGCGGGAACACCTAAAAAAAATAGACTCCCTCTCCTGGAAGGACTGAAAATCATACATGTGTAAACATACATACATACATACTAGGCAAAAGCTGTCCATTGCCATAGTCCGCGCTTCAGCAAGCAGTGACTGCACTCAGCGTGACAAGTGGTGCCGCGTCGCCGCTATACGCTATTGGATGGTTGTGCAATTCCAAGTCCATTAGTCGCCTTTTATGACACCTCAGGGGAAGAGATGGGCTGGTAGTATTCTTTTAATGAGCCGCTACCACACGACTACTTACGCTAGTTGATAAAAAGCAACCTATATGTTTTTATCTTCTTATTAGGATAAATCAACGTCAGCCTGATATTTTCCTTGTAACATCTAGTCAATCACTAACCAATATAGCAATACCTTCCAAAGGAAATTCCGATGCAAAATTCATCCGTGCAGTTAGTTTATGACTGAAGCGAGATAAGAAGGAGAGTTGTGTTATGAAATATTTCATTTTATAAAGTATAGTTGTTATTTACGGGCTACGTAGGTAAGGTACTAGACTAGCGTGGAATAAAAATTTTGTTATAGACAGTGGAAGAGGTAATGGTTGAAATGGATAAAGATTTAGACATAAAATAAGAAAAACAGCTGGAAATCGCGCGACTTCTCAAGTTAGTTGCAATGCACAACGATTTCGCAGACCAACGTAAAAAGACTACAAAGGACAATACTTAGAGTGAAGATGTTGACAAACTGGTTTATAATTAATGGCGGCAAAATTATACTTTCAATTGTTATAAACACCTTTTTTACGAAACAAAAGAATACTATTACGTCATCTATTCAAGCTACATTTACCACTCACTCCTTATTGACTGATTTAATGTAATAGATGATTTCGTGATAGACTAGACCTTTTAGTTTTTGCACTTGAGAAAAATATGCTTCCAAAAAAGCTCTCGCTCAAATCAGTAACTCATGAATAATTATGTTTGTGATTTAGGTCTTATATAAAAGGCTTAATAAAGACAGAATTCTAGCTTACGTCTCTTGTTTTTATCTTGGAGTACCTACATAGTAATAATATTGGGTATCCAATAAAAATAAGTCTATAAAAACCCTACCTTACGCATTCTGCGTAGTTCTGTAATGAAATTTAACATGGATTGTTATCGGTACTAAATAAAGTTTTGCCTAAGTTTTATACTACGAGTAAATTCCAACAGTTTTTCGAAATGGGAAACGGTTTTGTCATAATATGTTACGATCTGTCCGACAGCACAATTTTGGCCTATAACTAGCTCGGATCAAGTTAGATTGTGACTATTGTAGCTAAGATTATAGACCACGTTACGGTGACTGCAATGGTGTAATTGTTCCCCTTGCTATCATAACTATTTCCCAAGAATATCTTCAAACTCCAACAAAATTGCCGACAAAGCTGGAATTAAAATATTCTTGCGCAGAAATATTGGTTTGATAATTAGGTAACCTAAAATTTTACAAAATATAGATATACATTTGTGATACAATTTTGAATATACTGAATAATGGAGTAGTTTGTAAAAGGAATTCCACGAATTCGGCAGAATGAGCAGCTTGTCCGTTCAAATCAATCGGGACACACTTGCATAGCATTGAAATTCCATTGAGACGTTGAATTAGCATGAGGTTCTTGTGGGCAATCGTCCATTATCGTCCAGAGTAACCGCTCAGCAATTTCAGACCCTATCGTTAGCCTCTCTAGCCGTATAAAGGCTCTTTCTTCGGCTTGTTATATTATAGCAAACACAAGTACGTTACCACAACCAAAACTAGAACGCGGACATGCCTATTCGGGGTCCGTTCTCCACGCTCCAATGCTTATAGTTAACGAGGCCGATTTGCCTCGCATTTCTCACATATAATTCCCATTTCCTTCGGGACCGAACTTTCGTCCTATCCCGTGGGGTTCAGCAACCCTCTCTCGGGAAAATGTTTATAAATAGTGTTGCGGGCTTTCTTGCCAATACTTTTTTGTTTTGATGTGTTTTCAACAAGGAAGCACCTGGCTTTGATAGTTTGCCCAGAGAAAAGAATGTTGCCTAAAATAAGTGGACTATTTTTAGATTGCTTGACTTGGTTAAGTTGTGCAAAGTCTAAACAAAACTAAAGAAAGTGTAAGCTTTTGCGTTTTTGTTTTACTTTTACTGTTTGGAATCACATTGTTCGTAGTTTCTGAGGGAATGCACCTAATAATGATAACAGCTGGTTCTATTGTGAAATTTTCGAAAATAAGTAAAGTTACATATTCATAGACAGTTAAACCACAACACGATGCTGGGATTTTCATCGCAAATATTATAACAATTTGTCAAGCTTACGGCATACATTTTGGCGTTTCTATTGCCGCTGTTGGATTTTAACTATTCAGGTAACTATTACTACGTATAAAACAACTTACCCTAAGGAGTTCACGTCGCAATTTCAACATTTATTTTCTTCAATACAAGTAGTATTGAGTAGTATTTTGGTTGTTATGGCTTAGAAAACTTCTTCTCTGTATTTGTGAGCATAAGTCAGCAACACAGAAATATCACAAAACTAAAATCTAATTTAATGAATTTCTTTAGGATGTTTAACATTATGCAGTTAGGACAATTTTTACAAAACAATGTCCAAAAGGAAATTTCGTTTCCGTTTCTTTTATTCTGCCTAAATTTGACGAATCCCCCAATATGATGATATCCTCGTATTTAAAAACAAAACATATCATGACATAAGATCACGCCTCTTGAACATTCTTTATAAATTAGTGGCTTTGTCAAGCCTACAATTGACTGGTTATTGAATCAATTTTCCATCGTCAATGGGTAGCGGTTCAGGCGACAGATTGGTGCAATGGTATCATGGAGCACCTGGTTTTGTACCCTTGTGTACCCTTCAACGGCCAAGTCACACAACATTAACTATAATAATAAAGAAATCGCAGTAAGGAACCTTAGACTTGGCACGACTTTGTCTAGATTTCATTACTTTTTAAAGATAAACCAGCAACTCCATCGAGCCATGGCTAGTTTTTTACATAATGTTTTTGGTGGGATTTCACTTCTTTTTGTAGAAACGTGGGCTATTTTTTTTATTATTTTTTTATGTACCAATAGTACATAAATACAATCATACATATAATCACACAAGACATGCTAGGCAAGAATAACAGTTGGTGTATTATTTTTGTGTCCCAGACCAACAAGGGACCAATAGTAGACGGGGGTATAACCATATCTCTAACACAGCTGAGACCAGCTGAGGGTTCTTCATCAGATACTTCAGACCTTCGATTTTCGACATCAGATGAAGCGGCCCACCAAGTTGAATATTTTTTGTAAAGGCGGTATACTTGTCTGTCGATCTCTAATAGTTTGGTTGGGCCTTTGTGTTTTCTAATCAGGGTCACCAGGTACTCCAGATCTTCGATTATCTTAGTTTTTATAGTTTTTCCTTTATGTGGCTATTAAATCCTAACTCTGTACCAAATTTCAGCTCTCTGAGTTTATGGGAAGTACTAGTTCTATTATGATGATCATAAGTGAGTGAGTGTCATAAATGCGAAACTTTGCTTTCGCTGAGCTTTGGAACTAAAAGACCTTCAGACTTCAAATTTTGGATTTTAATTATGTGATTATAGCTTACTGAAGGACGAAAATTTCTGCGTTCTGGTCTTATGCAGAGGTTCTCAAATAGGGGCCTGAAAATGTGGCGAAATGGTTCCAGTAAAGGTTGGTACGGCAGTGTTTGCTTCGCGCTCGACCTAGCGACCGATTATGCTAGCCAAGAATCATACCCAATGATTTGGAAAAAGAAAAATTTCGTAAAAATTTCGCAGTTTTCTTAAGTTTCCCATAAACCATTACTTTCCAGAAATCGATTCCTATTAAATACCCTATCGAATGGCGTAATAAGACAGAACTTATTTTTTTCTATCATCATAGCTGAGACAAGGTAGCATCATTCTGTATACTAGCTACCCGCGTAAAAAGGCTACAATGACAGCTTTCATTTTAGCATGGCGATTGCTTATTTCCTACCACAGCGGTAAGAGAGTCGTAAAAAACATCGGACCATTTTATTTATTAAGCCACTATATGGAATGGATGTGGAGACACTTCTTTGTCTTTAAACGAAACTGAACTTTCTGCTATAGAATGTAAGGCTAGTTTTACCGTTATCCAGTAAATAATTGTCTTCATTATGAAACAGGCACGTGTCAATTCACATGACGTAATTTTTGTGAGGACATTTTGTTTTGTGACAGTATTAGGTGAATTGTGGTGAACGCAAAAATGTTGCTGTATGTTGTAAATCATTACGATTAACTTAATATTCCATAATATAAATAATATAGGGTGTTGTTTAAACAGTTAGCGAAATAATCGAATGTTGGTCAGCAAAAAAATAAAATTAATCAGCTAATAACTAATTTGCCAGCAACATATGGGCAGCAGATGTTTCTAATTTTTCAGCATTATAACTAATAGGGCAGTAACTTAAATGTTTTCTCTCCTGCGAAATTGTTTAATATATGTATTGAAGACACATATATATATATGTGTGTTTTTATGGGTTATAAAATTAGTCTTAAACTTATATCCATCAAAATACATTTACCAGGAATTGATCCTTGATCCTTCGTTGATCCTTTTCCTAGATTGTATACGTTTCCGATAACATATATATTTCCGCCATTTAATTATATTGCTGCCCAATTAATTATTCTACTGACCAAATAATTATTTTCCTGCCGAAATAATTATTTTGCCGCCCAAATAATTATATTGCTGACAAAACATTTGTTTGCTGCCCAAATAATTATTCGGTTGACCTTTTGGTTGCTAACCAAATAATTAAATAAATAATAGAAAGAGGAAGGCTTGGATGTGTGACATTAACTAAATAATGATGTTTAAATTATTAAAATACATACATACATGTAATCAGGACTACACATTTTCCTAAGGGTTAGTCAAAGACTAGGCAAAAGTACCGCAAAAGCAGTTGACTGTCATAGTCCGCGCTTCACCAAGCAGTGACTGCACTCAGCGTGACAGGTGGTGAGCCCGTCGCCGCTATAAGCTATTGTATGGTTGTGCTGCTCTATGTACATTAGTTGCCTTTTACGACACCCAAGAAAAGAGAGGGGTTGGTAGTATTATTTTAATGAGCCGCTACCACACGGCGGTATATTAAAATAAAGATACTTCAATATACATACATATATCACGCATAAGCGCCTAATTGTTATCGACTTGCAATTGGAGCTTCTTCTTCTTAATTCTTAATTATGAAATGAAATGAAATCATTTATTCTGCAATTAGATTTACATGAAATACTTACACGTCAATTTTTTTTTCTACTAGTACTTCGACGCGAATGGTCTGTTGAGAAGAAGTGCCGCAAGAAGCTCAACAGTTAGCCTTTTTTAAACAGCCATAATAACAAAACGAATTTAGCACATTTTAAATATTGTAAAAGAAGTATGTGCAGAGGAGCAAATTATAGTAGCCACGAATTTTTATCTTTAAAGAAATCTTCTATCTTATAATACCCCTTTTTCATTAAACAGCTTTTAACAGTTGACTTAAATTTATGCAGGGGCAAGTCAATAAAACTTTGAGGCAGTCTATTATCAATTCTTATGCTGATTCCTATAAAACATTTAACAGTCAGCACAGCTTATGCTTACTTCTGGTGTTGAGGCTATGGCAGTCAGAATTTTTAAGGAAAGTATATGTTCATATATAACACAATCAAAGATGTATTGAGACGCCACAGTTAATATATCAATTTCCTTAAATAATTCCTTAAGCGAGTCACGTGGTCTAGGGTTGTATGTGGCACGAATGGCTCTCTTTTGAAGTACAAAGATAGTCTGAATGTCAGCAGCGGAGCCCCACAACAGTAGACCATACGACATTACGCTGTAATAATAGCTAAAATAAACTAATCTCGCCGTATCAACATCAGTGAACTGCCTTATTTTTCTAACTGCATGCGCAGCTGAACTCAGTCTTCCTGCTAGAGCCTGCTAGAGCTATATGTGGACTCCATTGCAGTTTAGATGATGATGATCATTTAAATTTCTCTTAAAATTCTTATTAATCGACGAGCAAATCCAAGTCCAGTCTTCAAAAGAAGTCTATGAAGTAAAATTTCGTCTACCTATCTCCATTATTACTCTAAAATAAAACGATTTTGCTCCCAAAACGTGCGCAATCAACCATAAGAAACCAACGCACCTCAAATGCGAAGTTTCTAAGCAAATGTAAATGTTTTGTTTGCCTGGCGAAAAAAAAATCCGACTGAAACGGCACAACCCTCATTAACCTCTAGCTTTAGATCCCTCTCAGGAGGAGGGCAGAAATATTACGCTAACCAACCTCCGAGGCATTGTTGAGATGTTTTTTTACGTTCTCAAGTGTCAGGGGTTGCTGTTGTAGTTTTAAATGGGTTAACTGCGATCTCTGTTGTCTGTGACCTTTTTCACATTTCAATATCCGCTGACTAGTTTATAATGAGTTTGTTACAGTAAAGAGATCTCTGAAGTATTGATTATTACAAGATGTTTCTAGCTCTAGATGAGGATGGTTTAAATTTGTGTATGTCTATGAAGTGAAAGGGCCATTCACAAACGGGTGTTCGCGAACCAATTAAATTTCCTTTAGTGAACGTTAGGTTAGATTATTTTTCAATAATTTCATCATTGTATTTTTTGAAATTCCTATAGACTACTTAATTTTAAAGACCGAATCATTTCAACATAGTTTTTGTCAACATCCATTGTCTATTTCCTCTGTAATAACGCGCTGTTTATAACGTTACGAATAACTGTTCTTAAATGTAACATTAACTGTTATAGCCGTTATAACGACTTCAATCTTGAACGGTGCAGAATACGTGTTTTGTATACAAAAGCAAACACCTTAGAGGGGAAATGTGTGTGGTGGCTAGAGTAAAGAGACCCCTTGGAATGTATACAAAGGCGTTAAGCTTAACGCGTGGGCTACGTAAGGCGGGGTCTGATAACACTGGTAATTGTGTTATTTTGTATAAAGTAATGAACTAATTTGTCTTGGTCGTAATGGACTCAAATCTGGCCTGAGTTGCCAAATGACCTACGTCGCTTAATGCAGATTATAAGTTACACTATGATGATAAATCACATAACTTGGGGTCGAGGGATTATGTTCAATAAAATAAAGAACTTAATACCACGGAATTAATGTTGTTTTTACTTTCTTCTCAACTCAAAATGAAGCAAGGTAATTAGTTGTTTTCAACTAGTCAAACAATTAATGAACTATATTCACTTACATATATGTATATGCAATATTCTTCATTTTTTGAAATAATATTAAATCATAGTCATTTTTTCGGCACATATAAAGATGACATGGATGAAATTCTAATGTTTGAAATTGTCACTGAACTGAATTGATTGTTGTGTCTTTTGGTGTCTTTAAAATAGTTCCAGATCAATAATTTCTAGAGTAATCAATAAAGGGTAAGATTCCAAAATATCAGAATGCACTCGTATAAGGATACAAGCAATTAAAACAAGAATTAGGCTTATTATCGTAAGATTCAAATGGATACTAACGGCGCAAGCGCGCGTGTTAGCAATGAAAAAATAACCATACAATCTTTTCTGTATACTAAGAAGCTTTTGCTGTAGAATTAAACGGTTATTAGTGCGATAACGTTACGCCTTGCACAGTTTTGTGAAGCTAACGATCGTGGAACAACACAACTGCCGTCGCGGGCGAAAATCTTTTCTTTTTGTAACATTGGTGTTAAATATTCGTAGGAAAATAACATTTCTATCTATTTCCGCTGATTGTGTGCTGGTTACGTGGCTTTACAAGTATCAAGATGTAGTATAATTGAATTCTATCAAATAAGAATACTTTTTAAAGAATTTGTAAAAGCTTTCCGAACCGTTAGGGTATTTGAATACATTTTATTTCCGTATATAAACCATACTATTTTATCAGGATTAAATGAAGAGCAGGATAAGAAGGAAAGAGAGAATAAACTAAATAGCAAAAACAATTCAACATTCCTTTAATTTTCTAAAATCGAAGGCTAGCTGAAGTTGAGAATGATTAACTGTGTTCTATACAAAGACTGCTAAACATTTTAACCTAAATGACATCTCACCGACTTGGTCAGAAGAATTTAGTTTACGTTCCATTAGACTTCATTCTCAAGTTTCAATAGTAAATCTGTTTAGCAATGGTCGTAATGACTAGTGTAATTCGATATCCAGATGCACATTCGATATTTATTGATTCTATTATTAGACTTAATAATTTAGACAAGATCATATCTTTGGTCAGTGACAATACTGGCAAATGGACATGGAAATACCCAATAACATTGGTCATAAAATGTGAACATTTCTTACTTGCTGCCTCTTCGCAGAGCTGTTATGCTACATTGTCGACTGAGTTACACATAAATTATTACAATGAACTGTTCAATTTCTGTGACTGGACATTTATGTGAGGCCCAAGGTCTTCCAGAATATGACATTATGTTCCCACTAGCCTTTATATAATACGTTACGACCATTATAAAATATAAAGTAAATAGTAATATTTCATAGACACACTTAACGACTCTCTTTGTTGGACAACTATGTTGCTTTATGATGTATTTATCTTATAATAAACCTCGATATTGTGTTTAACCAATAACTTTTCGACGAGCCGAGGACATTCTAATACTATTTAGTTCAAATGGTATATGATACTATGTTCTTGTATGATGAGTGTTGTGTCGGTATGCAAAAAATATAGGTTCGAAATTTTATATAGAATTTGGGACCATGGTCTTACTTGAATATCCCAAATAAATAAGGATTTTTAATCTTTTAACTGTTAATTAAAATTAAAATATATTGATATATATTTTCGTTCTTAGCATTTCTGACTCATGCTTAAAAGTGTTAGTAAGTTACGGTTCAGAAAGTTAGAATATCTCGGAATATAAAGACGCTAGCGAACTGAAATAAACTGTGCATGATAGGCAATTTAATATTATTAAAATAAAATAAAATATTTTTCATAATTAATTTATATTTCATTTACAACGCAAACTAAAACGAAAAAGGATATCTCGCGTAAATTTAAATAAAATGGACAATATAATATTTTTCATTAAATTTTATTTTTACTTAATTTTTAGTAACTAGTGTTGCCTCATTCATGCGGCTTGGCATGCTGTACACCAAAGTACTGAGACAGTGTTGGGGAATATTCTCCCATTCCTCTACCAGCGCATGTTTGAGCTCTCTTAGGGTGACTGGGGGGGGGTTTCGTCCTCTAACTCGCCGACCTCGTCCCAGACATGCTCGATCGGGCTTAGATCAGGACTGCGTGCTGGCCACTCCAAATGGCTGATGATATTAACCTCTTCAAGGTATTACAATTTTCATCCATGCTGGCCATAAATGGTCCAACATGTTCATGAGGGATCTCGTTGACATATCTTTGACTTGTCAAAGTCACATTTTCTATTAGTACCAGCTCAGTGCGACTTCCGGAAGAAATCCCCGCCCACACAAGTACAGAGCCACCGCCATAAGGTACTCTTGGATACACGCTTGGTTAAATCATTCGCCTGGTCTCCTGTATACTCTTGATCTTCCGTCGTTGATATAAAGCATGAATTTGGATTCGTCGGAGAACATGACCGTTGATCAATCCTCGATTGTCCAGTGTATGTGGTCTCGTGCAAATCGCTGTCTCGAAACGGGGTGACTTCGTTCCAATTTTGGGCCGTTTGCGGGTCTGAACTGTTTTAAATTAGCTTCCGCAAGACGTCTTCTTACAGTCCATTCACTTGGGCTGCTTCCTCCGAGGAGTCGGAACTGGTGTGTGAGGGCAGTTCCCGTTAAAAAGCGATTTCGGAGCATTGTGTTTACCAAATATCGGTCTTCTCGTGCTGTGGTACAGCGGGGTCTGCCATTCCCCGGTCTGCGGCCATTGGATCCAGTCTCTTGATAGCGATGGTTCCGAAACCCGTTGCACTGTCGACAGGGACACTCCGACTGTCCTCGCCGTATATCGTATACTCCGGCCCTCATCCTGCATTGTGATTATTCTCGTACATTCTTCTGTTGTTAGCGACATCATAACTTTATGAATGTTTTTATGTAATAAAGTGATGTTGTTTCAAGTTGACAGGATAGAAGAAACGATAGAACAGATGAATAAAATCGATGTTCCTTTCCCGAAAATGTCATTTTTAAATTTTGTTACTTTTGATTGCCTAATTTAATAACAATCAAAAAGGTTGATTATATTAATGTAAGATTATTAAATTGTCTATCAAACACAATTTATTTCAGTTAGATAGGGTTTTTATTTTCCGAGATATTCAAACTGTCTTTACCGACCCTTAATTTTTGCTCACGAGTGTATTAATTTCTAATATTCTTTAGGTCTATTTTCAACTGATTTACGAATACGACATAAGTTACCATTTGGGTGTACGGTAATTAAGCGTACATACATACATATAATCACGACTATTATCCCCTAAGGGCTCGTTTATGGACACGCGCTGCGGCGAGCGGCGCGTGCGGCGTGGCTTCCCGCGGCGCGTCAGGCGTTTTTACCGTTTATGGTGAGACGGCGCGTCAAGCGGCGCGTGAAGCGGCACGAGCAAACTCAACCATATAGACTGTCACTCTGTCACACACACTGTCACTGTCACAATCCTTGCTTGCCGCGGCATCACCCGCCGCTTCGCTTCGCTTTTTGGGCTGGTAGTATTCTTTTAACGAGCCGCTACCACACGGCGAATTAAGGGTGTTATTTTTTTTGTCAGATAAGTATTACATACATAATCTTTCTATGTCAATATTTAATATTTATTATCAATATTTATTATTTATTTTATGTCAATGTTTTACTCTTTATTGTTAAGGATTCTAAAACTTTAATTCTAATGTTAACTTCTATTACACGTTTGACGTCTTACGTTAATCCTAGATCCTTTGTTAGCACCAGCCTAGACGAAAATTACTCGACAATTTTCACCAGTTTTGCATGCCCAGTACGTGGAAACTCAAGAACCTCCTTCTTGGCCATTCATTAACTCCTAACAACGAAATCCCAAAGTTTTCGTTATCGTTAAGCAACAACAACAAGCAACTTTCGTTATCGTTAGACAACCCGTTATGGAACTAACGAATTATCCAAAATCACCACATAGTAAGAAATTATTCGTTTTATTTCGTCTTGAATGATCGTCCGCGTAACAGTTCGGTTAAGAGTATGAGCGGCGGAAAGAGCGACAGGCGAATTCGTATTTCATTGCTTGCTTGCTACAGCCGGGCATTGGTGACAAATGTCTTTTGAGCGAGCAATGAAATGCGAATTTGCCTGGCGCTCCGCTCGTCGCTCGTACTCGTGGCCGAGCTGTAATAAATAGAAATGTTCAAGGAATAACAATGTATTTTTATTTGGCCGTTTACAGCTAGATTAACTTCTATTGAGGATCAAAAAATTATGTAATAATGCTGCGTAAATCGGAATTTCACCAACCCGCATTAGGCCATCGTGGTGGTGTTACGGCCCATACTGCTCCTGTGTTTGTCCATCAGGAAGGCCTGTGCCAAGCAAGAGAATATAGGCTGAGGACAAATTCGGATTGATTTAATAATGTTGGGTATTGAATCGATGGTCCAAACGTCGTTGAACTCTGACAAAAAATTGGTAAAAAGACTAGCTTGAAAAGGGTGGTGTTATATGGGATAAAAAGCACTTGTTAGTTGTTTTCAGAATCATGGCTGAATTAAACGTGAAAATTGTATTTGTACCCAAAGATTGATAGATAAAGATATATAAAAGCCTGGTCTGCATCACATGGTAGCATTATTTAAGCGTTCATCGCGTAGTAAATAGCTGTCGGTTACCTTGAAAGAATCAGACAAACTCAGGCAGGCGCCGCGCCCTGGAAATAAAATACTGGTCGTTTGTGGGAGACGCAGCAAAATCACCAACATGTTCATTATTATAACAATTTGTGGACGTTTAACCACAATTCGGAAACTCTGTGACCTACTCTCTAATCTCAATGCATATATTAGATTTCTATCATTTCGAACACTTTTTTTTAAATTATTAAAGGATTTGACTTTTGACTTTGCATTAAATCAATATTGAATGTCCACATTCCGTTACAGAGTAGATGCGAATGTTGCGATGGATGTGTCAAAAGAATGGACAGGATCAGGAATAAGTATATTAGAGGATGTTTGAAAGTAGCACCAGTGATAGAAATGATTTGGAGCAATATGTTAGCGTGGTGTGGACATGTGATGAGAAGGGGTGAATGTCACATTACAAGAAGGATGCTGAGCTTGGATGTGTACGGACCAAGAGTGAGAGGTAGACCAAAGAAGCGATGGATTGAATGAGTGAATGCGTAAAAAATGATAAGAATAAAAGAAGTGATGCTGAGCTGACGAGTGGAATGGAACGACAGAGGAGAATGGAAGAAGAAGACATGTTGTGCCGACCCCACCTAAAGTGGGAAAAGGGCAAGAAGAAGAAGAAGAGATACGTTACAGAGTAGAGCAGCTGATGGAATGTGATTGGCCAAAGCTGAATCACCTGTTCATCCTTGCCGCAGAACCTTGCCTTGAAAATTCCCAAAAAACCACATTATTTAGAATTTGTAAAATTGAGAACGATTAGAACACGTGATGGTAACTACCAAAATTTATGTGACATTTGTACACCAGAAATGGTTAAACATGTTGATACTTAATGTTGACTGAACATCATTTAATGGGTACTATGTAGTGCTCCTTATTACAAACACCATGTTCATGCAAATAAATTAATCTTTATCTTATCTTATCTCATGCTGAAGCTTAGGAAAGCAAACTGTTGGAGCAAAAAATGTCCCATGAATGAGCAAAGGGTTGGCTCTACACAGTGGCTCCAATGTAGTATTACATACTTTTGTATTTTGATTATTCCAAAACTACTTTTGCCTCGAGATTTTCATTTTAATTTGAAGTTCTTTAAGATTATAAAACCGCCGCTCGTAAAACGTTGCGCAAAATAAAAATTTTACTCTTTCTTTGGTGTAAACCTTTCTTCTACTGTCGACTATTAATCCAGATGCGGCTGTTGAACTTTGGAAGACAAGCCACTCAGATGAATCAGAAGTCTGAGGACTACCTTCGTGTTTTGTCAAGTTTTATGTCCTATTTTTATTATTGTTCAACTAATAAGAGAAATGTTTTTGTCTAGTCGCGATGTTCGTGTGTGACATTACACAGTGTAAGAAGTACCTAGTGTTTATTTTTTTCATGTGTTTTGGTAACTTGGCTTAAACTTACACAAACACACATACATGCGCTCGCGCACACTCGCAAACGCTCCTTCGTAACTTAAAAAGTATTAATAATTATTAGTATAAAGTTAGTAACAGTACAATCTATTAAAACTTAAGGTTTTTTTTCTATATATTAGGTCCTTACCTATGAAATTGGTGTTTTGTATGGAGATTTTGGGGATGTCTGCATTTTACATACTAACATTTTATCAGTTTTCTTCACAACGACAAATCCAGAGATAATAATATTTGGCATGTATCATTAGACAAGCTTTAGCAATATGTGTGTGAAGACGCTTGATAAAAATTATTCATCGTTTTTATGTTAATGCAAATCAAATGATGTATTCGGGAGGCAGTTAAAAATAATTTTCTTTGTGTCTAATTTTAACACAATTAAACTTACAAAAAATTATCAAATTAAATAATACGAGCTCAAATATATGGTCTATTTTTAGAAGAGGCAATTATTTTATAAGAATGTTCTGAAACTTAATAGTTACGGACAAATTGCTAAGACAGAATAAAAACACCAATTTCATAGGTAAGGACCCAATATATAAGAGAGCCCAATATATAAGTGAAAGAGCGCGCCGCTTCTAACACAGGTTTTTTTTAAACTCAACAGGAGAAGCCCAACCCTTGTAAATATTGTATTATGAGGAAAGATATAAAGATTTTTGTATTCTTTTTTTGTAACAAATCAGACAATATTAAAATATGTATATGTATGTGGTTTTAATGATGGCTGCTTGACAGGGAAAATACAAGCAGGACACCATAATGTGGCAATAATTAAAAATCTGGCAAGGCTACCCTTATTAGACAAATCTGTCTAACTAAAGTATTGAAATTGGACAATAGTGCTGTGAATATTTCAATAATAAGCTTGAAGCTTTGTTAGAATAAATATTTTTTGTGTTGGAAGTTTATTAAGGGAAAAGTTTATTTTATTATTTCATCCTATAGATGAGATACTCAAAATTTTGAGAGTGGGTGTATCTGTGATATTCTTTATCTGTATAATAATGTTAGACTGTGTCTGCGAAATAAAAATACCTTTACTAAAATCTGTTTCATATCGCACATCAAAGGTTTAAAAGCTGTGGAATCTGTAAAAGGATGTATTCATTCAATAGAAACGTGTAGAGTCGTTACTGCACCGGTGTCATGTTAGGCGCTTCTCACACTAAGCCGCATGACCGAGTGGTGTGCAGGGATGTGTGTTCGAAATTAAAATATTTGAATTTTAGACAGCAAAAAAGTACAAATGGTCAGCAAAGTTACTAATTGGACAGCAACTTATGGGCAGCAGATATTTCTAATTTGTCAGCAAAATAACTAATTGGGCAGTAACTTAATTATTTTGCTGCTCCTGCCAAATTGCTTAATATGTTTTGATGACACAAATATATTGTATATTGTTTAAAGAGTAATAAAAAATAACCTTAACCTAATATCTATTAGATTACTTTCCTAGGCCTACAAGGATCAATCCTTGTAACATATATTATATTGTTGCCCAAATAATTGTTTTGCAGCTCAACTAATTATTCTGCTGTCCAAAAAAATATACTGCTGCCCAATTAGTTGTTCTGCTGACCAAATAATTATTCTGCTGACTAAAAAAATATGTTGCAGAACTAATAATTATTTTGCCGCCCGAATAATGCTGCCCAATTAATTATTTCCCATTTCATACAAGCTCTTCGAAAACCACGCACGACTCGAACAACAACTATACTTAACTTTAGAACACACACAAGCGGTTCAGTGTGTGAATCGCCTTTCTCTATAAACTATGCGCTCTCAATATGGGAAGCTTTTAGTACTGTTTTGTAAGTTAATGCATTACCAAAATTTTTTGTATAAAGGTCAATTAAATGACACATTGTCCTCAGCCTATATACGCCCCACTGCAGGAGACAAGCCTTCCTCATGTAGAAACACAGAAGGAGCATGGGCCGTAACAGCAACACGCTGGCCCAATGCGGGTTGGTGGGAAATGACACATTACAATTGATGATATAGAATAAAAAGTAGTCCTAGCCATCTCTATCTTGCTTGTCCATATGATTCCGTGTACGAACGGTAATGAGAGTGTGAAGATCGGTGGAATAGAGATATTTCAGATATCTTGAGAAGGTTGTAACCTAAAATTAAAAACTCAATTATATTATACTATTTAAAAAATAGTACATGATCAATCATTGTATATATTGTACAATGATATTAAATATCTTGCTAAATTTCTGGCAGTTACGCTTAATAGATAATATTTACACAGTGGAAGAAATATGAAATTAGTCCGCCAGCTAATTGTTGTACTCTGCAAATTTGGGGAAGCTTGCTCGTTTACTTCGATAAGCTAATTTCTGTCTTCAAGTAGGTATAAAGTAGTAGTGCAGAAGGTTAAAACAGCAGTGTGTGGACTTGCAGAAGAAGAATTTATAAGCGCAGAAATATCAAGAAGACATGTGCAGGACTGATTTGATTGCAGAAAGTGAACGTGCAGACTTATGTATACAACAAATATTTTCTATCTAAACCTTTTTGTTGAATAAAAATATATTATTCTAATACATTATCCATCTCTTTAATGTAATTGGTCAGATCTTTGTTCGTGAAATGAATCAGTATTATTTTCTTTCGTAGGTCAATCAACTTCTTCACACCAGGGCTTTGTTTATTCTGATATCATCGCTAGATGTCAGTAAATAAAGGCCATATTCGGACTAACAATAATGGCAAATATTTTTGCCCTGTTTCGTAGCAATAATTAATTACATTTTATTAAATTTGTACGGTACAATACAATTTATTTCGAGGCTAACCTAAACAAGAAGCGTAGTGCGTAATTGGATTTGTAATTTACCTAATATTTAAGGTTTATGAAACTGTTATACGGTGTTAACTTTGCTAACTCGCATTTTAAGATGGGATATGGGATCTAAAACCTTGGGCAATAAACATTATTTCAGCAATAGGCGATCTTTCGAAATCTTTCGACATCTCGACACTACAATCCATACAATACCAACATGTCTCAATAAAGAATATATTTTCCCTTTCAGTTTTAGGAATATGGGAATCGTATTATTCTAATTCTTTGTGTGTCCTCTTGGTGCGTCCTAGCATCTATTGTGTTTTCCTCACATTCAGTATCAGGGAAGAATTTGAAATCATGTCAGTATCAGGAAAGGATTTGAAATCATGACAGTATCAGGAAAGGATTTGAAATCATGACAGTATCAGGGAAGGATTTGAAATCATGTCAGTATCAGGGAAGGATTTGAAATCATGTCAGTATCAGGAAAGGATTTGAAATCATGTCAGTATCAGGGAAGGATTTGAAATCATGTCAGTATCAGGAAAGGATTTGAAATCATGTCAGTATTAGGAAAGGATTTGAAATCATGACAGTATCAGGAAAGGATTTGAAATCATGTCAGTATCAGGGAAGGATTTGAAATCATGACAGTATCAGGAAAGGATTTGAAATCATGTCAGTATCAGGGAAGGATTTGAAATCATGTCAGTATCAGGAAAGGATTTGAAATCATGTCAGTATCAGGGAAGGATTTGAAATCATGTCAGTATCAGGAAAGGATTTGAAATCATGTCAGTATTAGGAAAGGATTTGAAATCATGACAGTATCAGGAAAGGATTTGAAATCATGTCAGTATCAGGGAAGGATTTGAAATCATGACAGTATCAGGAAAGGATTTGAAATCATGTCAGTATCAGGGAAGGATTTGAAATCATGTCAGTATCAGGGAAGGATTTGAAATCATGTCAGTATCAGGGAAGGATTTGAAATCATGTCAGTATCAGGAAAGGATTTGAAATCATGTCAGTATCAGGGAAGGATTTGAAATCAAAATTAGTATTTTACACATCTCCGCCCAACTGAATTATTGAAATAGCATTTTTATGACAAAAAAGGGTTCTTTTAATGTATACTGAGATTATATGTTTACTGCTGGATTCTCCGGAGGTTTCAATGATACCGGGAAAGATAAATGTAAATAATACGTGACAGAACGTGCTCGATTCCTTTGCTTCCCTTTAATAAGATAAATTGAAATCCATTTTAGTGCATATAGTTAAAATTATTGGTGCTTAAGGAACTTAGATTGCTTATTTTACTTTATACTCGTAGTATGTGAATTCAGTAGTTGACCTACCTTTTAAAATGTATATTTGACACGTTTAGTTGGTTCACCAGTTTTTTTTGCTTTTTATAGTCGTACTATGAAAGTGAAAAGGTTAATCTTGCAGAACACTCCCACATAATTGTAGTGACTCTGTAGTAATCAATGTAGTGTAGTGTGTAGTAATTAAAAAATCTTAACCATATCGGGAGCAGTGGGCTGGATTCCTATGCTGTCAACATGACTTTTATTATTATTAAACTCTTTATTGCACCGATAAACATAAATTCATTAACAACAGTATGCGAAGGATGACTATCTCTAATAGAGATCTCTGCCAGCCAACCCATCACAGATTTGTGAAATTTAGTATTGAAAAGGAAGAAGCGTGTGCGAAAGATAAAAATTCATGATATTAAAAACTAAAATTCAAATACATTATAATAAAAAAAATTATAAGATATAATATAACTTATAATATGATCTTACAGTTTTTATATGTGTATGAAGACCATACATCATTTTTAGGTGATAAACCTTCATAATTACAAAATCTTATTAACAGCGAGCTCGAGTGCTCGTTCCCGATAATGTTCCTTTACAAACCGTACCGTAATCGTAAACCGTTCGCGTGTTTCAGTAACCCGTATCGTAAATACAACTCGACGTACTCGTAATGGACCCTTACTTTCCAGTCGCTTATTGTTTTAGACTGTTATATCAGATCTTTTATGTATTTCATTCCTTTTTTTAGGCCGCAATTTAATTTTTGGTATTGCAATTATAAAGATAAGTATGGATTTTGAATATAAAGGTTGTCCGAAGGCGCGTCTTTAATATTAAAATACTCTTTTTTGAACCATTAGGTTTTGTAAAGCTAAATGAACAACAAGGCTATCTTTTTGGAGATTCATATGAGGGGCATATTGGATATTAGATTATGAATGATCATATAAAATGAGCATCTTAACAGAGATAATGATGACCATCAAACTCTACGAAAAATTTGAAGACATGATACTTCCCACCCATACATATATATTGATTCTTCTGCTGCTTAGAAAAATTAAATCCCAATATGTCATTTCATAATTTAGATGCTAAAATTTAATATTATAATTGAAAACTTCACATCAAATTAACCAGTCTTTGATAAGATTACGAATAGCCAAAATGTACCTCTATATTCTCATAAGAAATACTGAGGCCGATTCAGATATCTTCTAACCCTTTGTCTTCCTCATATAAAGAACTAGCGCGGACATGGTCGCGGGCGAATCCCGCGACTTCTCCGCATAGAATAGTTGCTTTGAGATAGTGTGATGGTATGTAGCCTTTTTCAAATCGAAACAGTTTACAATTGGTGGAATTGAAAATTTACTCCTACCCTATTATTAGAATCAAAGTTCATAGTGGCGTAAATTTGTCCTTCATTTTTCTGGGAGGCGTTATAATTTTTTTTAACATTCACCCGCATGGCACCCGTTCCAATGGGAATATCGGGATAAAAGGTAGGATACCTTTTCCCGATATGTCCTTTCTCAGGCTCTAGACAATCTGTGTACTAAATTTCGTTTCATTTGGTTCAGTAGTTTTGACGTAAAAGCATGACAGACAGACAGAGTTACTTTCGCATTATTAAAATTAGTATGGATGATTTATGGGAGGATGCTTCTAAGTTGAAGCTTTTACAGATAAAAAAAGTGTGGTTTTCTATATTACAAGGCCTGAAAGGTTCATTCCAAATAAAAGGTTCTTTCAAATCATTTTAAACTCTTCCATCCATTTACTCTATTAGATTCATGTTTTAACACTGTAAGCTAATAGCAAACTAGCGTGTTAAGAATTTGACTCAAGTGTATTGATATTAGGGAACGTTTCATAGGTCCGTTGGCCGCCATCGCTGGCCAATAGCGCCGGCGAGATTTTTTGTACATTTTGATGTACAAACAGAGAAGTTCGGTGGCGTAGGCGCTTTGGCTTTCGATTGAAAAAACAAAGCTACCATCGCCATGGTCGGGCCGTGAATGGGTGACCAAAACTTTGTGATCTCGAGCTCCTCCGTGCTTCGGAAGGCACGATAAGGCGTTGGTATTACGACTGTTTCTACCCGCCAACCCGCATTAGGCCAGCGTGGTGGTGTTACGGCCCATACTCCTCATGTTTCTCCATGAGGAATGCCTGGGCCCACAGTGGGACGTATATAGGCTGAGGACAGTACAAACGCGCGCGTGTGGCAGTGAGACTATGTTAGCAGCTCCGTGTAATGGTAAGCGCGCGCGTCGGTAGCACTGGCGGCCAGCTATGAACGTAGCTATGAAACCATACTAATAGTAACTGTCTCATGGTGGTATATTATTTTAATAGTAAGTTACGTAAAACATTTTACGTACTGAAGTCGAAACTTTAAAACATAGTGGCGAAGGTCATTGCCACGTCAAGCATAGCACTCACGTATTGTAAGCAATCCCTCAACAAAAGAATTCTCCATTACTCTGAGAATGGACTATTAGGGGAACAAAGGGTGATAGTTTTTGAACAAGCCTGTGTGTAGGGCTCTTAGGTCTGACAGGAAAGGCTAAACTTGTTATTGTTGACTGTGGGTGTCACTGTGGGTGGTAATGAACTAAGTAAAATGGTTTCGATGTAATTTTCTTTGCTTTTGCTAAATATGTACAAGTGGAGTAGGGTTTGACTGTCCCTTATAAAGAACCTTTTTACAGTTTTTAATTTTCCAAGAACTCAATTTTACCGTAATTTTAACGATAAACGAGTAACCGTATATCGTTAACAGTTTCATCCTTATATGTTCGAGATAAGCAAGACAATGTTATCAAAATTTTCATATTTTAATCACCCAAGCGGACAAAGTTTCCTCAAACGATTTGGTGGAGTCTCATCATTATATCTTGCATGAAATTCGATCCAGTTCCACTTCTGAAGTCAATCGTTCCAATACAATATTGGCCTCAGAAGTTGGACATTCTTGTGAACTTAGGTCTCGAGTTTGATGGGGTGCTAACGAATTTAGACTGTACTAGCAGTTAGGAATGTACGTACAGTCTCTCGTACAGTCTTAAGTATTGTCCAGAATTATTAGAAGGTTGAAAGAAATAATGAAAACATTTATTCGGTGTCACACAAACGAGGGCGTGTACATTTTTGGTGTTATTAGATGGAATTAAAATTTGTAAATTTATTCTCAAATTGTCAGAAGCTCACTTGATACCAGTATATTGCAGTCTCTGGTAACAACATGAGAGATGTTAAAATTCATTAATTATGCACTTCATTGACATGATGAGTAATCTTTTAAAATAGCTTAAAAATTACAAAAAGAAAGCGTGGATTTTGTCTTAAAAGAGTACAGATTACATACATAAATTGATGCGTGCTAAGAGCGTGTTTTTCAATTCTCTTTTTTTTTCATACTGTTTAGTCTTCTTGATATTCAAACTTAATTTACTACTTGTCACGCCATGTTGGATTTAGGTCACGTGACTATTTTTTTCGTATTCCTGACAGGAAGTCCTGTTATTTGATATCCATATCATGGGGGTGGATTTCAAACAGCCAGTCCGCCATCTTGGGGAGGCCGCCATATTGGATTTGTAATGACGTTTCTTAGCTAGTCATGTATTGTCATCAGAACTCAGAGCGTGTGCAAAATTTCACCCTAATCGAAGACAGGGAAGTGGGTCAAATTATGATTTCAAGATTTTCTTACATACATAGTTAGTTACAAGTGAAGATAATATAAGCGTGTTAAAAATTAAAACAACATTTCAATGAAATAGAACAAAAATACTGCATCATCATCCAAACCTCCTCACCTACTCAAAAGTACTAAAGAACACGTCTACCTCAAAAACAGTTGTAAAGCTTAAAAATCCTATTGCCGTGTTAAGTAGGTATTAATCTTTAACAAATAACTAAGCAAGGCGTTATGATGTCTATAATCACCACTGATTACTACAGTAAATTTCTCAACTATCAAATATTTATATTTCGTGGTAAACAAGCCGGTAGACCATTT
Organism: Parapoynx stratiotata; assembly: GCA_910589355.1. Lineage (NCBI taxonomy): Eukaryota > Metazoa > Arthropoda > Insecta > Lepidoptera > Crambidae > Parapoynx > Parapoynx stratiotata. Next base: position 15,775,893 of record OU342461.1, read on the forward strand.
AGATTTATGATTGGACCGCGAACGTTTCCCGCCCATGTGGTGCGTGTGCAAACGAAATAATTCTAGATAATTCTGTATGCGAGACTTATATTGTTCTGGTTATTACAACAATGGTTTCTTTCCTTGGACTCTTTATATCATTAATGGTAGAGATTATTGCCAATAATAAAGTATTTGTCAAAGTTGACGCAAACATAGACTTGTTTTATCTATCGATTATCTCAACATCTGATGAGTTTGAAGACACATAGACAGAAGACAGAGTTACTTTCGCATTTATAATATTAGTTCGGATAGTGATCTTAATAGAGGATAGCTCTGGATGTCGGGACTAATTTTATCAATTTTATGTTACTTACCTTTGTTTCTGTTGTTACAGGTAAACCTCCAAATAATTTTTCGAGCTGGTATGGTGGCTAAAAGTCAAATAGTCTTTGAGAGCAAATAAAAACTCTTTGCTCTTCATACGTAAGTAAGAAAGCTAAATCCATCAAAATAATAAAAGCACTTATTGTGAACTCTGAATTTAATATAAACTTATGTTACTTGTGTACTTTACACATGTTCTAAAGTCTTTAAAACTTTCCTGTTAATCAGACAAAGCAATTTTGAAAGCACGATACCCGAGCTTTAAAGTTTGCAAGTAATTAGTATTGTACCGTTTAGTTTTAATATCAAACTTAAATGTCAAACTTAATGTACACAAGCATAAGGCTCACAATTAAAACAACGATTTTCAATCTACAGTCAGTAAATATATTTCAGAATCATGTCTTCACTGCTAAAATAATGTCTTTGAATAGCCCTTTGTCGTCAGTGCTAACATTTACATATCTCTATACGTGAAGAATGATGGCTCTACAAGCTTATAGGTGGCATACGTACAGTCAAGTTCAAAAATAAGTATACACATTTGACAGAAAATGACTCTTATTGGAAGGGAATAAAGACTGTCACCTGTCAAACGTGCAAACATATTTGTGAACTCGACCACAATGTTCTATTTTAGGTTCCAATAAAAGTTCACACCACATTCTATGCAAAACTTTACATCCTTTTAACTGGATCTGAATCCCGTCTATCGACGCTTTGCACTTTTTCTTTACCGTTTTAACTTCGCGCAACACTCTGGAACTATAGGCTGAATCCGGTTTTATTCCTTCCGCTTAAATTTAATTTCAATGTTCAGCTAAAGTTGGGGCGTTTCTAGGAATCCTTTCTGGATGCAAGTCATTGTATTTCGTCTTCACATTTGTCACGAATGAATTTACTGTTACTGTAAAATCTATGTTAAGCATTTTTTCAATATTTATATTCATAATGTGTTTAAGATTAATATTAGTCTGCATCGAAATAATTTCTTTAACTAGTTTAACCTCTTTGACCTCCTGCTGCATTATAATGTTTTCTTGGCATAACGTCTTTATTAGATCAAACAATCCCAAATGTTTTGGCACGCAAGACTAACCAACAATATTCCACCAGAAAAGTGAAAATCGAATGAATAATATGAAGAAATTGTTCAAACAACAACTAAATCCTAGTATCAATATTGTATCAAACTAATTGAACTTGGACATTAAATCAGGACAGAGCTCAAGCATTTGGAGTATACCAATAACCCATGTCCGTTCCAAAATAAACGAGAGTTATTTGTACTACGGAAAATCTATTGAAATAAGCTCATGCGATTCTTAGAAGCCCCGCACAGTTGGTATTCAAATTCAAAATTGTGTAAATAACATTGGAAATATGATTTTGGTTACTGTATTACGCGGAGGCTTCCCAGAGAGTGCTAGTTAATTTAGTTTCCATTTGTATTGTGACTAGATTTATAAAATTTGCTGTTTTATTGTGTTTCTGATAAATTTTGTGAATCATCATGCAGATGTTAAGTGCCCATTGAATACATTTATGAATGTAGTAACATCAGTATCGCTTGAAATGTAAATTAACATTATTTCGGCAAGCAGTAAATAAATAGTCTCAGATGCAGTGCAATGTAGGTTAATATTTTAAATAGCGTGGTATACATTTAAAACAAAGCTCTAGAGCCCACATATCTCTCGTGATGTGTCGTAAAAGGCAGCTAATATCTGTACGGAGGTCGTTTCAACATTTACCACCTAATCCTCATGTTTAGTCTTTTGAGTCTCATTTTCTGCGTCAACAATTTCGCAATCTCAACTTGGAGCCTTTTTAACAATTTCCTTTCCGTAACACGTGGAAGGAAATTGAAAAGTATTATAACGTTTGGCTAAGAAGCCTATACAGAGTCCTTTTTGTGAACATAAGCTTACAACAATTCATCGCTATCTCGCTCTGTGTGTTATTTCTTTTTGCAATAGAATGAGGGAACTCGTAATAGAAAACATTTGTACTCATTTACTAAATTATTTTTATGATAGTCCCGTAATAATTGTAAATAATCTACGCTACTGTTTTCCTATTGCACAAATGCTAAACTAGTTATAATGTATAAGAGAGAAAATATCGCTGCTTCAATGCTTTTTCTCTGTGTTTATGGTGGTTTTAATGGCCAAGGAGCTTCAAGTGTCAATAGGCTACGGTAACTGTTTACCATCAAGCATACCTTGTTCTCAACAATTATTGTGTTAATAAAAATTATCTGTGTTCATATTTGAACTTTTACCAAAGATTAAAAATGTTCTCCAGCAGTCACAGGTCGACCTTTACCTTTACATTACGTTGAACAATTCAATAAATATATTTACCTAAAAATGTTAGCACAATTACCGTAACCAAAATACCGTCATCTGATATTCATGTTAATTTACTTTACAAATTACTTTACAGCTTTCAATTTAAATTCCATGAATAACATCAAAGTCATCGCTATCGAGAGCTATTTAAATGTGTCTAACGTCTACCGCGCTATGAATGACATTATTTCTGATGCCACCACGTTGAGGAAACGAGACATCATTCCTAGCGCATGTCACCGTAACCAGGTAAATCGGATGAACTGATTAAATTTGTGTATCAGTAATGAGAGACGACGTTGCGCTAATTTCGCGGAATTCGTATTTTGCACAATAATTTGCCGGTCCGTCTTTTGGTAGTCAGTTGATATTTGGTTGTTCTTAATATATGATCGCGATATTAGATCTTTTATCTAGACTGCTATGATCTTTTATAACTATCGATTTTAACCTAGAGGTATCTTTTTTAATACATACACTTATGTATCAGCTATAATCTGTGCTGATTATTGCTTTTCACTTGTTACGCGCATCCCCTACGTTCATTAATATCTTTTAGCATTAACTTTTCAGTTAGAGGTCTATTTAACCTTCTCAAGAACTTTCCAGATTGTATCTAGGGACTCTGTGCAGGTCGCCTACCTCCAATGTTCATAATCGTATTTAAGCTCACGGCTTTTTATTAGCTAAGTTGGAAACAAAAACACGTTTAGTTTGAAGTGTACGTACAACATATCTTAATTATTGTTATGGCAATGTTTACGCCTCCCGCTACATTGAAGTTTTCTATATGTTATCATTCAAATTCTACTTGTTGTTTAGATTTCTATTGTTTATTAACCTTTAACCCATACCTTATTTATCTTTGCTCAATGCATATAATTCCAAGTCAGCAGTGGGACATATATAGGCAGGTAATAATTATTAATACTTTATTACCTTTGGTGTTTTCATAATTACTTAAAGATTTTTCAAGCTTTTTCATTCCAAAGTTTGCACGCGAAGTTTACATTGACACACTTTCTCGTTCTATTCTCTTAAACTTTCTTGAAGACAACTGACGTTTTCAGTCCCTCTTGATCACGGCCAGTTTAAAATATGCAACATCCGATTAAAATTAAAATTAAAAGCACAAGAAATAAAAACAGTTAAAAAAGCACAATTTAAATTTAAGCACAAGAAACAAAGTTAAATGTTGATTTTATTTGTTTTTATTGAAAACAATAACACACCACACATTGTTCTTAAAACAAAATAAAAAAACGAAAATATCCAAATCTTTGTTAAGAGTCCAAATACTTTTAAAGAAGTCCATTCGTCAATGTTCCTTGAGTACTCTAATGAATTGTGTTCCTAATAAATCAATTAATGAATCTTTTGAGAGCATAAATAATATATAGGTACTTAAACGTGCTCATCTTCTGAGATATAGATGTCTTACATCAAATCTTCAGTTCGAATGTCCATCAATTACGATAACAGAAAACCATTAGTCTTGTCTTTAATAAAAAGGGCCAATCTGTATTATCAGTGATCACTTCTTTATACGAGTATTTCATTACTTTTTTAGATATAAGGGTATTTTAAGCCTGGCAAGTAAAATTTTATTTTGTAAATAATGCGTTACTAAATTCTACAAGCATTTCTAAAAGATCTATTGCAGTCACTCAAATTCAAGGAAAATTAAATTCATCCATTCCCAATTTGGTTCCAACTCTGACACTCGCTTTCATAATAGCCATTACAGTATCTGAAAGGTGTATAGCGCAAATTACTGGAAAATGTTCATTATACGTTTGTCCCGGCACTCGCTTGCAGCGTTTTGTTGGAACTCCGTAGCGGTGACGTCGCCATTTCGACTCGGTGACACGGCTCAATACCTCTTGACATTTGTCTCTTATATCACCAAATGGATTCACTCAGAAGGGCAGCTGAGACATTCGTTCAGGGACAAAATTAATTTGACAAATTACTCAAATTTTGCACAAAACTACTTGAATAGATATTTTTTGAAATTAATAAAAATTATTTTAATTTCTTATCATGGATTTAGACTAATCATTTATTGATCAAGAAACAATCTAATAAAATTAAATGGAATGATTAATAAAATAACACAAATACGATACTTATACATTAATGTCAAACGTAAATAGAACGTTATTAAGCTAATGTTTCAATTCGAACAACAGATTCTAATAGATTCGTCGTTGAGTCGGATTCGTTTAATAAATTTATGTGTCTCGCCCAAGTGGTTAGCTTCGGGTTAATACACTCACTAAAGATTTTGACTAATTCTTTGGAATGCTACAATCTATGGGTGCACTGATCAAACGCTATAAGTTCTTTGTCCAAATAATTGATTTCTGAGAAGCTTATTATGATTATCTTAATTATTTAATTTGCTTCCATTAAAACATAAATTAATTTAAGAGTTGAACTGCAGTACGTACAATCTTTATTTTGAACAGCAGTGAAATATTAGTAAAGTGGTGTGTCACTTTCATTTTCGTAGGGGAAGACAAAGATAACATCAGCATAGGAATGTATCTTGAATGATTGTAAATGTGTATGTATTTCTTTACAAGGAGTGGTTGATCTATCAAGAAAAATTTAAAGAAGCCTATGTAAATTGTGTCCCCTGGTACTATTTACTCTTGAATATTTTATATCGAGTTTCTAATGCAAAAGGCTTATTTCCGAAAGCAAACATGATATTTCCCCATCAAACAGCGTCGAGCCTGGTAACTGAAAATGAACTTTGTTCCCATGGGAATGAATTGTAAGTCGCTCGTCTGATTCTTCTGAAGTCAGCGGCATATTCGGTATTATTAGTCTGATTAATGTAACATCGGGCCTTATTATCTTTGGGAAGTGCGCCTCTGTGGCTTGTACAGGATTCTACACCAGGCCGTTACCGCTATTGTGGAATAACGGGATCGCTGAAATGTATTTAGGAGGGTTGAATTTGAGTCTAATGAATGTTAAAATTTAGTGACTTTGAGTGCTCAGCGGCTTTAACTCAAGAAGGTATTTTTCGTTTATGTCTGCGTCTTTATTCATTTATTTAACTTTGTATATCCGTCGTTTGAAAAGATTGAGGTTTTGGGATAAAATATACGAAATCATTTTAAATATTGTTGGCAATGTAGGCGAAAAAGCAAATTGATGGTGTCTTATACACCTGCAAGCTTACGTCTGAGGAAAGTCTAACAGAAATCCTCATACAAAATATTAAGAGCGGAAAATCTCTGGTCAATCCTACGTGTAAGCGTTTCATTTTCCATATCGCCAAGTGCAATCAATCATACGAATACATCAGCACAACTGCTGATCGCAGCAGAAGCATCCTGCATCAGTCCATTGTGCGCTTTATTGCGGGCTATTAAAGAACGGGTTTGCTTGTACATCTAAATTTGACAGCCGAACATGCAAATCAATTTTGATTGATCACACGTGGTGATATATTTAGCTGAAGGTGCTTTGAAAGTGATATTGATGGATTAAAATATTGTTATGTAAGGGTTATTTGGATGTCCTAGCTTTTATATTAAACAATAATACTATTGTTTTGGAGCTTTGGTCTGGGGATAAGAAAGATAAGAAAAACTGAGTCCCACATCAATACTCCGGCCGCTTGCAGAATGAAGTCTACTTTTGCATCAAGCTGCCTGTGACCTCATAGGTTGGCACGTACAAAGGTTATTCTTACAAGTATCACAGTTAATAACCACTGTTACCATTTACATGGTGGTGGTATCATATCAGGTGGGCAATCTGCTTCATTACCAAAGTGTGGAGTTAAAAACTTATCAGCGAATTGTAGGTTACGGATCTGCCTTCTCCTTCAGGGATACAGATGTGATGATATTCGTAGTGAAATGTGATTAGGGGTGACTCTATGTCAACAACCAAGACAGTCGTCAAAAAATGTTTGGTATTTGCCACTTCGTTAAAATGAATAACGAATTTACCTGCCGGAATTCCAGAATTGGCTATTTGACTCAAACTTGGCTATTTGATATTAAAGAATAAAAATCAAATGCACAATCATTAAGATTTTCTAAAATAATGTTGTAAATTTAATTAATGGGTGTCAGTTAAACGAGTTCATGCTTAATCATCCGACATATTCGCATTCATTCCATTGACCGTTGATTTTGCTTTTACTGAACCATATAAATGCCGGCCGCAAACCAGATATTTTTATTCAGTTGTTACAGTCATAAATTAATCTTTGCACGGATGTTAATATTTATAGTGGTCACTGTTCATATGGCGCAACTGAGCTTTCATTACGAAATCGTTTTAAAGTTGGGAAGTTTAAATATAAATAAATACTTATTTCATTAAATGTGTATGGCGGTACAATTAAAGTTCTTTTTCCGGGGTTCTGAACGGTGGTTCCACAAAGGAGGAAAATGGCAAAAGCTGTTCTCTTGAACGCATACAATCGAATTCTCCAAGAGATTTCGAGCGCAAGATCCCGAATTGTTGGCGTTCTGCGACTGCAACTGGTATGACCAGGAGCTACGTTATTCAAGGAGACAAATATATTAAATTCTTCATAAAATGCACCATACTATTTTCAAAGTGAGTACTTAAAATAATACTACGTGAACTAAGCTACGTTTTTAATATTAGTTACGGAATAATAGCTATAATATTGTTGTAATAAGATCTGAAGTTAGTGGTAAGCTCCCACCATATCTTAAATTAAATTATGGGTGACCCATAAGGTTTGAATCGAGAGCCGACAATATCAAGAGTCTATACAGGTCCACCCATACACAACTACGTAAAACATACTTTTTTTTAATAATCTATCGTTACACCACTGCTAAACATGGCTACTCAACAAATCTCTCTGATGGTTAGTCCTGCACTGCCTGTATCCAACAACTTCCTACGATTTTCGCAAAATGGTCGGTCCACCTCGTGACGGTTCACCATCACTGCGCTTCTCAGTATGTGGCTGCCACTCGAAAAACCTTTCCGTCCCAACAGCTGTAATTCTGCGAACAATGTGGTCCACTGCCACTCAAGGTTCTGAATTCTTCGATTAAAAATCAGACGAGATAGGTTCTATCACAAATTACTTCTCTCGCTTCGACGCGAACGAAGAAGCGAGAGGCAATGAGCAATTTTATCTCTGGTCCGTGTTTACAGGTGTCAGCCATTATCGCACACATCGCCTTGTAACGCCGTGTCGTAGCAGTCGTAGCCCTCGTAGCAATTTTAATATCGATTTACAAACCGCATCAAAGCTAACTGGCAAATTGTAATGAATTACGTCCTTAGTCCCTCCTTATCCTTAGTGAATTTCTCCAGTGATATCCGAGTTTCGAATACGGCACTAGTTTAAGTGGTGGGATCCTTTTTTTGGTATAATGTTTTTACACATACTTTGGCATATGAATTTGTCATAATGTTGTAATATAACCTCATCATGATTTTCTTTTGGCACAATATTTATTTCGTATAATTATAATTTAGACTAATATAATTATCTATAATATTATTCTGCATAATGGTTTACGGCATAATATAACACGATGATATAAAACGACGCCATAAAACGACATCGTACTAAGGCTGGCCAGAGATCGCTATTATACAAAATTATGAACTAGTACAATAATTTTTTTAAATCCCATTGACATCATTGCTTTGAGTCCTGTACAGTTCAAAAATCGAGTCTTGGAGATCCTTATTATTATTATTATTTAATAATTTATTGTACACAATAAAGAAAGAAATATACAATGAAGAAATATAATTACAATAGGTAGGGCTCATATCTATAAGATATCTCTTCCAACCCACCTGCGACAGGAGAAGTGCCATCCTTCATCGTAAAACTTTGTTTATGTAAAACTTTTGTTTTCTTGGTTATTTTAAAATCGTTTTTACAATCTATTTACATAGTACGCAATGTATCAACGCGAGCTAGAAAAATGTGTGTCTAGAAATCTGTGGTAAATGTAGTTGGTGGCTACACTAGCCATACTTAAAATTATTTTGTCATTCAAAACATGTAAAGTTGTTGTTTATTTACCCCAATAAAGAGAAAAAAAAAAATATATATAAAGTCGATTAGGTACGACGACGAGCGAAGTGAGTGTTTGTTAGGTTGAACTGTGCTTTCAACGCGCGAGCCGAGCGAGCAAAGCGAGCGTGCCGCGGCCAGAATCGATATTTCTTATTGATAATTTATTGATAAAATAATAATTTCTAAAATTTTATGTTCATTAAGGTGGATGCGGGCGGTGCAGGACCGGTCGTTGTGGACATCATTGGGGGAGACCTCGCCTCGCCTCGCCTCGCCTCTGTTATCTAATATATCCGTTGATATTTGGGTTTTAACTCATTTTCCTACACCGTTGGCTTACATAGACGTAATGACATGTGAATTTATATGATGTTACCCTGGTTATAAAAAGCGTTATTAAAATTTGAATATAATAGAGTTTTTACTAGAATTTTGCGTCAACTCCGCAACATGGGGGCTTTAAAATAGATGCTTCTAGTTTCCAAGCTTTTATCCTAAGTGTAAATTAAGGAAGGAATTTTCGTGTCCTTGACCTATCATTTAGTTACTAAGTTAATTGATAACCTTCTGATTTTGTCATGATGAATAAAATCTACGTAGTAGTTTTATACGCGTATAAAATTATATCAGGTCTACTGATTAAAGGAACAAAAGTCAAATCAACAGGTTTTAATTTTATGTTGCTGAGACAAAATTGCTTTTTAGCACAAGAAAATGTCTAGTTTGATAATTTTTTAATTTTTAACTTATGTAGTCTATTAATGCTGTTTGTATTATAAAGAGTATTGTCAGCCAATATCATCCGAATCTAAATCCACGCGTACAAAGTCGTGGACAAAAGCTAGTTACATATAAAATAAGATTCTACATTAGTTTTGTAAAGACTTGGTTCCCATTTTCTTTGTGGATTGACGAAAAACGTTAGAGCTCCTTCTGCATGGACTTTGTTGTAAAAAAGGACCACATTGAGTGTCGAATCAACAGTACCAATAGAATGTATCAAATAAATATTTTGTTAAAATATCCATTCGAGTCATGGCCTCCCTAGTCTGAACTCTGGACGTCTGCGGTCTTACTGCTGATCTCTGGAATCTATCTGAACGATCGCTCTCGCCAGTATAAATAAACCCTTAGATAAATCCGGATATTCAAGTACTAATTTGCGGCAAATATCATTTAGGATATGCAGGCAGTGGTAGCCGAGTTGGGACGGACGGGGCACTACTTGTTTGAGAGACCGCGGGAATCGCGGGTTCGACCCCACCGCTTGTACAACTGAGTTTGGATACAACTTATGAACAGTTCATTGTAAATATCGCTTACCCCACATTGTGTCCAGTGCATGGCAACAGGCACGTCACCTGTTACTTGGAGACTTAACATATCTGGCGTAATGTGGGCGTTTAACAACTCTGCCTACCCTTCGGGGAAAGAGGCGTAGTAACATGTTATCATTTAGAAAATAATCAGGGATTTAGAATTATTAAGTAACATCGAATGCATCGAAACTATTTTTAGAAGTGATCTCAATGTGTAGGATGCTTGCAGCGCTGAACCGACTGTTGTGGATGACTTTGAAACAGGCATTTGACTAGTGGTGGACACCTCGGGGCTAATGATGATGATAATATTTTTTAAAGATGCATCAGATGTTATTTTTTTGCAAAACTTTACGAAATTATAGTCGATTGGATTACTGCTAAAGCTAGCCTTGCTGGTGATGAATATTCATCTGCCATAGGTGAAATCATAAACGCCTATTGAACTACAAGCCGTCCAGAATCAGATCAGCCCAATATAAAATTATCTATCAGAATTCGCACCATGTCCGAAATTTATGTGAAATTGAAAGCAACAATAGTAAACCACGCCTTAAATTCAATGTCCTAGAGTCGTAAAATTTTACGCCCGCTTACAGTCTGCGGTAATGTCCCGGACGTCCCGGCAATGAGCCAATTCTGTATTCCTAGGGGTGAGTTTTTTGATCTGAAGTAGTAGAAGTTACCTCAATAGTTAAAATTAACGCTAATAATAGGCGTTTCCATTAACGCTATTGGTCTAGCCAATATCGTTAATGGAAACGCCTTAAATGTATGACGTCAGCTTGATAAATTGTTAAATATGCGATGAAAATTCAAAGCAATATATTATATCAGCTGTGCCGCCAACCGCCCTTATACTAATCCCAGCATCGTGTTGTAGTTAAATTGTCAATGATAATTTAACTTTAGTTATATTTGAAAATTTGTCTATCAGACAAGCTGTCATATCATGACATCATTCGTTTTTGCCATTGGTCGATTTTTTAACTTTTGATCAACCTGACCACGGATCAAAAAACTGACCCGAAGACAAAACTGTTGAGCTTGTGTTTAGTAACTAGCTGGATTAGTTACGGATATAGGTCAACTGGTCGACCTTTTAAATATATTTCTGCCTTTTAACTTTTACAAGATTCATGTCATATTGAACATGGCTTCTAATATTTTTTTATTGGTAATGTCCAACTTTTGCAGGTATTTCATAAATGATTTTGTTTTCTGACGAGTGTAAAATCTAGTGGAAACAGAACGTACCATTAACGCGCAGAAAGTTTTCTTTATGGAATAGAGCAGACGGATCACCTAATGGTAAGTGATTACCACTGCCCATAGACACCCGCAAAACCGAAGGGGTTGCTAGTGGAGGAAAATTAGATCTTTTAAGAGTTAAGACCAACATATACATACATAAAATCACGCTTGTAAATCCCCGAAGGGGTCGGCAGAGTCCAAGGAGCACATTTAGCCATATAAAAATAGGGTTGGTCAAATGAAAAAATCGTGAAAGAGCAGTAACAAGTGGCTAGCTCATCGCCTACACAATCACAGACCCAGTACCTAATACGCCTTAAGTCGCCTTTTACGTCATGCTAGACAAGAAAAGCAGTTGGTACATTCTTTTTAGACCAAGTTGTTGGTAAATCAGTTTCTATGAATAGAGTCAAAGGACTTCTTCTTTCAAGCTTATTAATGGAAGCAGGTCATTTTGATACCAGTAAATGAATCACTGTCTTTTGAATCGCTAAAAATCTTTCCCGTCGTAGGTATAGATAACAGAATTGAATTGAAATACCCTGTGATTCTTTCACAGGGATTTTACACACCCAGCACCCATCATTAGGAATTCGAGGAACCACCACTTCTCAACAAATTAGTAACTATTCAATCAGACAAGGGACAAGTCTTTTGTTGATTTCAAAATCCCGACTCATTTAGTTTTAAAACTTTCCTTTTCTTCACGAAAATAGTCCCAAAATTCGGCTGTGTTCTTTCAACCTGATTTTTATTGCAACTGACTCACGTCACTCAAGGAAACAAAGCATAGTATGTAATATATCAAATACTTTGTTGACTTTGTCTCACCATGACACGTTGGGAGAGGCGGGTGACAAGTCTAACGAATAGGTACTGTCGTGCAGATAATGGTTTTATATTAATACAGATGTTTGGTGTCTGCCAAAATGTCACAAGTTTTGATTTGGCTCAGATAACGTGGCTTCCGATTGTAGAAGCGATTGTATCAAAGTGGCATATTATTATCCAACATCGGTCAAATCAGCAAAATGCCTCTAAAGGCTTCGCTATTTACCAGAGTAGTGAAGAAAACAATAAGATAGGCTCGTATAAGATAGCAGCAGTTATTTATTATATTTATATATTTAGTGGTCAATTAAAGATGTGATGTCTTGTGAATGTTTTATTTTTTTATGGTTTAATAAAGGTTTTAAAAATAACTTCATCAAGGCACTACGAGTATTATATGTAGCCCTTCCTTTGATAATATCTTAAGTTTTATGTTCAGTGATTTGTGAAATTAACCTTTATATACATTGTTTCAGAATGCCTTATGTTCTAATTTTTTATTTTATCATCGGCACCCACCACGTCACAAAGTTATTATATGAATACTATTCATTCAAATTCGGTTCGGGTAGAACGCGGTTTCATCTAAACTCCTAAATCTAAATCATAACTTAAAAGCACTCTTAATACTTTTACTGTATCAACAAAACTTAGGTACTCGCTTACCGCGCCATCTGTTGTCAATATTATAAACAATTCAGCCTTTACTGTTGTCAATTAAGGCCCTCATTATAAGTTATCCCAATTACATTGTAAATGGCTCTTAATTCAAACAATAGCTGCTGAGTTGGAGTTTCATTTGGATTGTTTGTAACTTTAAAGCTATAAGGAGAGTCAGCAATGAAATATTAATTCAATTTGTAGACGTCCAAAGCAAAATAATCTTCGGTACCCGTGAACTTTCCATTCAAAAATTTGCTGATTGAGGTTATTCCGTTCAGGTTTTTATTGACTTTTTGCTTAAATAAATGTATTAAACAATTTATCGAAGACTTTTTAAGTTGATTTTGCTGGTTTAATAATTCATTTCTAGAATGAAGAATTACCTGGATTTCTGTAGTATAATTTTTAAACATGTAAACTCAAACCCGTAGTATAAATCATTGACTCAATAACCCGTTATTTTAAATAGGACTTTAAGACTTTTGAAACGAACTGTACAGAACTTTCGAAAGCTATATTTCTTCCCGGAACCGAATTTCCTGAAGAATCGTCGAACAGCATCGCTACAAACTGGCTGAGTGCGCGAACTCAACTGTTGCTGCCCCAGATTCGAGCCAACAAGTAATTGTTACTGCCTGAAGTCGAGCTTAGCCAGAACGCTAGCGGTAATAACCGGTATTTATGTACGGATTATTCGCAATAATAGAATCGGCTCAGACGCTGCGAAATGGGCTGAAACTATCTTTGTGCGTGATAAGTTTAATTTGGTCTAGCTTGTTTGGATTTGCTTTTACAGCTCCAGTTAGCCAAGCCCATTTGGTACTACTAGCTTGTTTTTATGGATTAGCATTTAAAGCTGTCGTAGTTAGGGAAAACGGTGCTAATCTGCAAGAGGACACCATTCATTTTACTTATGTATGTTATTGTATTACATATGGTGTGGTGTATTAGTGTGCATACGTAAATGGTGGCTGGTATATAAAAATTTCAGCCACCATTTACTTGCTGCCTACTAAAATTTTAAAATTAGGAAAGCAAATACGAGTACTTAAATTTCGCGACAAGCTTTTATAACATACAAATAGTGTCAAATGTGTTTAATTTGAAATGACGTTATAAGTTACTAGTAAAAGTTTATTTTATTTTTAGCGCATTTAAATAAAAACTTGTTTTTAAAGAAGGTTTTTTTATTTATATTTTTCTTAAATTTATTTATTCATAATAAAGGGCTGATATTATTTTGCAAAACGATTTATGAACCTGAAGTGAGTGAAGATATGAGACGAGGAAGACCTATGTGAACGTTTTACAACTAAAACGATAGCGTTCTAAAGAAAGGCCAGGTCAAAAATACCCAAAATCGCCGAGCATGTATGAAGACTGTTATGAAAGTAGATGAAGCAATGGAAGTATTAACCGTAGCCTACCCCTATGGGAGAAGGGCGTGACTGTATGTATTAATGCATATTTATACTATTATCGTAGATTAATACAATATTTATTAATTTGAATTTTTATCTCTCAAGAAGCTGGGATATAAATTTCCAGTCTAGACTGATGGTAACTCATCCGAAAATCATGACGAACTTATTTTCAAAATAATACGTTCTTAGCTTAAAAGCCTCCTCTCTTGATATATTTGGCAGGAAAGCGTCTAATATAGTACCAACATGAAGTAATGTATCCTCTTATCTTTGTTTGGTCAGCAACACACCCTGTATCGCAACGCTTATGCTCCCCGGTAACTGCTGCCATCACTCAACCAGTTCTTGACAAGTATAGAATAAAAATATGATTTATAGAAGCTTCCTACATAAGTGAATACTTTATAAGTAACGACGCTTAATATTGGCGCAGGGATTTTTCTTCTTCTGTTATTTGCTGATGGCGCGGACTAGGCAGTGGACTGCTTTTGCCTAGTCTCTGACTAACCCTTAGGGGATAATGGTCGTGATTATGTTTGTGTGTGTTATTTGCTATCTTTCTTTCTCGCTCTTCTATTGTCTAAGTACTCATAGATATAATGAGGAGTTTGGTGGCAGTGCCCAGCAGTGGGATGTTTATAGGCTGAGGACGATACCCATTGATATTTAGGTATTTACGTGTTCTATCGCTTGTTATGTTGAAATCCTTTGTAACAAAGGCGTTACCGTGTACTGTACTGTGCAAGATAAATGACTAAAGTTTTACGTTCACCGGTATATTGCAAACTTATTGAAATAAATTATTTGGGTATTTGGTGTTGATATTCATAAAAAAACCTTGAGATTTATTCTAACTGGTCAACACGGGGATTGAACCAGGTGACCTGTTGTGTTTATTTGTGGGATATAATGGTGGTTTCAGAGCAACACTGACGGCCGGCGCTGTACGTAAAATGTATCGAAATTTTGACGTGAAACGCGCGCGTGGCGTGGCCCGTTCTGAAATGTCCCTTAGAGGAGCTATCGCTATTTTACAACCTTAGCTTTTGTCCGCGACTTCCTCGGCGCAGAATAGTTACTTTGAGATAGTGTGATGGTGTATGTAGCCTATAGCCTTCCTCGATAATTAGGCTTTTAAACACTGAAAGATTTTTTCAAATTGGAACAGTAGCCTTAATTGGTGGAATGGAAAATTTACACTCTATAATTAGAAGCAAAGTTCACAGTGACGTAAATTAGTCCTTCATTTTTCTGGGTGGCGTTATTTAAATTTTTTAACCTTCACCCGTATGGCATCCGTTCCCATGAGAACATCGGGATAAAAGGTAGCCTATGTCCTTTCTCAGGATCTAGGGTCTAGACTATCTGTGTACCAAATTTCGGTTAAATTGGTTCAGTAGTTTTGAGTTTCGCATTTATAATATTAGTATGGATTTTCAATAATAATACCTGTTTCATTGAAGTAGAAAATAAAGTCATAATAGAAAGTATAATCTTCTTTAATTTAGTCTTTTACTATTCCTTTACTGTAGTAAACATACGTTTACTCAGAATGTAGGTAATGTAATCGCATTTGGTCGTATTTCAAACTGTTAATTTAGCGTTGCTTATGGTTTCAACGCTTACCCAAATATTTGGCTCTGAATACTGAAAAGCCTATTGTCTCACCCCGCCCTGTTAATAGCAGTTTAGATGACATGCAATTAAATTTAACAGCCCTTACAAAGTGCTATTTACATAAAAAGAAAATAAAATTTCCGTAAGCATTGGAACCGCAGTTGGAGCAACTTCAACAATAAACGCTACTGCGAAGCGGTTTTAATTAGAAAGTTCTAGGTTTTTCTCCTGTTTAGGTTTTCCTGAAGCGGCTGAAGTTTGCAAGGAAACTGGTTCAGCTTAATATGGTTGCGATCAATGTTGTTTTTCAATTGCTTTTGCCCGTGATATTGTAAGTTATACGAGTATGTACAGCAATATATGGCAGCAGTGGAAACTGTTTTTACTTCCGTGTGCTGTATTAAGTGAACGTTTAATATTTCCGATTTATATAACATTTTAAGGAATGATGGACCAAACCTACTGGGGATGTATACAACAATTGACACACTCGAAGAAATTTATAGGGTCTTCACACACAGGCTACCTTAAAAACTTTGGGAGAATCAGCAGATGTTAAATCCGCTGCCTCGTGGGTGCCCTGACTGTCCATTTTAACACAAGGAAGCATCTGTACACGATAGGCAAAGCTAATGACCCTACCTGTAGATTGTGCGGTGAAAACAATGAAAGCATGGAGCATTTATTATGTGAATGCGATGCTTTAGGAATTAAACGACTACGGATTCTAGGGGCGGCTTATTCCAAACCTGAGGAATTTATAGGCATGCCTCCAGCCAACATCATAACGTTCATCCAGGACATTTTGGGTGATGGTAGGGAGGGATGAATAGGAAAGGGGAAGCACAAAAGATCCCATAGGGTCAAAGTGCCCCGAGTTATCTTAGCCCCATCACAAGAATAATAGTAATAATAAGGAATGATGGACATTGTACGATGTACCTTTTTTAAAAAGAAATCATGTCTAATGCAGATCTACTGTGTATGCAGTCATGTAAGAGCTCTTTATATTATTTTAAAATCAATCTTGGGAATTTTTGTAGTAAATTAAAGGTCTCAAAGAAATAAACACAACCTGTATCATAAAAATACTACATTGTGAACGTTCGCTTATAAACAGCGTATAAAGAATAAATTTTCCGGCGTCTCGGTTTTATCGCGAAGTTTTTAGCAAGCGCAGGCCAGTAGCCAGAAAAAAGTAAATAAACACGACAAATGTTGCATACAAATGGGCCTCGTCACTTTTGAGGTAACGCTCCGGTGCGTGACGCGCATCCGATATGGCGGCACGTGGCAGATATGTGACGTGTGGAAGGAGGTAGCTGTACTTCTGGTTTAGAGACCACTTCTCAATTTTGACACGTTTTTATTGAGTAGCGATAGTAAACACGCATGTTTATTACGAATGGAAGCGGTCATCGTCGTACATAGATGCTCGTAGACCCTGATCACTACCGACCCGTTTCCTACCCTCTCTTCTTCTTTTTCCTGCCCTGTTCCCAATTCTATTTGGGGTCGGCGCAACATGTCTCTCTCTTCCACTCTCCTCTATTACTCGTCAAGTCAACACTCACGCCCATCCTCATCAAATAATCATTCACACAATCCATCGATATTTTCATTGGTCTTCCTCTCCCCATCCACTTTCACGTTCATAACTTTCCTGGTGACATGATCATTCTCCCTTCTCATTACATGTCCATACCAAGAAAGTCGTTTTTCTCTCAGTTTATCAGCAATCGGTCCGACCGACCCGTTTCCTACCCTGTTAAACAGAAAAGAATAATAGCGTTTACACAAACTTATCTATAGAATATTTTAAAAATTGTAGGTCTTTACCTATGAGATTGCCGTTTTGTATGGAGATTTTGGGGAACTCTGCATTTTCCATACTAAATTTTTTTCAGTTTTCTTCACAACGACAAATCCAATGATAATAAAATTTGCCATGTATCATTAGACAAGCTTTAGCAATATGTGTGATCACACTTCATAAAAACTATTTATCGTTTTTATGTGAATGCAAATCAAATGATATATTCGGGAGGCACTTAAAAAGAGTTGTCTCCGTGTCCAATTTGAACACAATTAAACTTACAATAAATTATAATACAAATCAAAAGAGCTCTAAAATATGGTCTATTTTTAGAGGAGGTAATTATTTTTTAAGAATACTCTGAAACTTTATTGTTACAGACAAAACACTAAGAGAGAAAAAAACGGAAATTTTCTTAGGTAAAGACCTATTATGTTGATAGAGGTAATTTTAAATCTATTGAATTCCTTTGCTAGGAACAAGCAAAAGCAAACTCATACTTTAACTAAGGGCGAAGTCGACCAAATTTCGATTAGCCACACTAGTGTAGCAATACCAAAATAAAATAGAGAATTTATTCGTTTTTAATTTTAAGGACAGATAAAACAAACTGGCCATGCCGATTTTGTTTCGTTGTGAACACATGCTAGGATCCGGGGTTAATTATCTTATCTTCTCCGTCCTCTCTTCATTGTTGCAATAAACGTTATTGCGTACTGTAACCAAATAAGCGGTTACTTAATTAATTTCTTATTTATATAATTAGTAGGGTTGACTGTCTGAAGGACTCATACATACATAATCACGACTATTATGTCATAAGGGTTAGTCAGATACTAGGCAAACGCACTGCAAAAGCAGTCCACTGCCATAGTCCACTCTTCACCAAGCAGCGACTGCACATGTAAAGCTCAGCATGACAAGTGATGAGCCCGTCGCCGCTATAAGCTATTGGATGGTTGTGAAGTCCATTAGTCGCCTTTTACGACACCCAAGGGAAGATAATGGGTTAGTAGTATTCTTTTACTCGTAATGAGCCACTACCACACGTCTAAGGACACAGGTGTCGGCTTATATAGGATTTCAGTTACTTTACCTGTTTTAAATTTCTTAATTAATATTTTCATTGATCTTTACAGCTAAAACTCCGGTAGACTGGCTTCATATTGTATTTTTTTCTTAGTACACAATCGATTTTATTTATTTCTATTTTTAAGGTTTGTTCTTTGTAAACAGTTATTCCGTATACTTTTTATGTTATATTATTAAAATTATATCTCACTTAAAATTTGTTCAATACATACGGATCCTCATTACCGAGTTTTATTTTTAACAAAATAGTAATATATATTTTTTTATTGTTTATATTAATTATCTGTAGGACTACATAATCGGGGAGTGTCATTGTTGTGTATGACAAATAGCATAGCGTATAAATACCGTTGACACTTATTATACCCCACCTATGTTTCATAAATCAAGCTAAGATATTCATTTTGAGAATGAATCCTTAATTAGGTTAAGGTCATCAATGCACATCACAGGTAATAAAATCGGACTAGCTTCTGTTTAGTGTTAGACCTGCTAAACTAAGTACATTCTTGATTAATTATCCCAACCATGTGTATAGTAACCATATAGAATATGTTGACGTATTAGATTGTTTAAGGTGGTATTTTGCTATAAATAATGAAATTGTATATTAAAATAAGGAATTTTAATCTTATGGCGTGTATCTAGTACAAAATAACCTCATTTGTTGCATATAGAAATCATATTGAAAATAAAAAATGCAAACAGCTATTTTCGTGTAATTTATTTTACTCAGTGGGGCTCGTGGTTACTCGTTTCAGAAAAATTCGTGCGAATTTTTCAAAATATGACGTGACTAGTGCAATTTTTCTGAAAAAAAATACCCAATTTTAGTGAATATAGACACAAAAATTATATCAACTGTTCAAAAGTAACCTGAAGGTCTAGCAAGAACAAGCAAGAAACTCAGCAAGTTCCTCCCTTAACATTATTATTTACGAAAATAATAAGAAGATGTCATAAGTGTTTAACTATTTTTGTACTACCTAAAATTCAAACTAAAGGATAAAAGTAGTACCTATTTGCAAAAAAATAAAATTCTAATTCTCATGAAATAAGGAGTGGAATCAGCCTAGTTCAGTATAACTGAAAGACAAAGCAACACACCTTGTTCGGTATAAAGTGTGCCTCGGGTTGGTGCGCGAGCGGATATTGAACATGCTTTGTTCTCCGTGCAAACAGACTACCAGAACCGCATGGTAAGGGCGTTTGTACATAGCAAGCGATGCGAGGCTTCAATAGTCGCTCGTATCGCCAACGCGCGTATGGATTCGCGCATCAAGTTTTAAGCGAATTCGCCCCTTTCTGGACAAGGTCTTAGATCTGGCTTTGGAATAGATAATCGCGACTATTATTCCCTAAGGGTTAGTAAGAGACTAGGCAAAAGCACTACAAAAGCAGTCCATTGACATAATCCGCGCATCACCAAGCACTGACTGCACTCAGAGCTTTGGGTGGGCTTTGGGATGGAGTTAATTTATATACATTCATAAGTTCAAGGGCGTAAGATCCCATATTGGTTAGCAGAGATTACTCCTTTTTTCTTTGCTACGATCCATACACTCGAATCACAATTTCCCCTGTTAGGGTAGATTTTACCTGAGATTATAGATTGCCGCGCAAGTGAAGATCCTGGCACATATATTTTTTTCCGTTTCCTCTACTTCCTCGGTTCCTCGATATTTACCAAAAAATGAGTTTTAGAAAAAATATAGTCTTGTAATTGTTACTGTTAGACATCTTATAAAATATACCCGCATTCATCGCTTGACATGTAAACCTGAATTCCCGATGTCATTAGTACAGTCTTCAGAAGTTCCCTGTATTAAAAGTCAGGAGAGTATCGAACTTTATCATTGTGTATTTCATCTTACATCTTTCCAAGTAGACAGTTGCAGTCTGTATTGATTTTAATAAACATCAGAAATTCGATACATCTCTGCTTTCTGTTGCATGTCTGGCGTATTCATGATTTTATTTTGAAATTTTACAATATTTAGGGGTTACGTTTTAATTTTAACAGTTTCCTAATTTGACATAACAGGAATTACATTAATTGTATATCACTGTATGGAATTGCTTTTGGAAACAAAGGGCGCACATCATTCTTAAATCATACTTCATCACATCTATAGGAACCTCTACAGTTATATAAGTGGTCCCAAGAGTTATTACTTGCTTGTAGATTTGACAAGTTTTCGGTTCTCGAGCGAGCTGATTCTCGGAAAGGCTATAGAAAAGACGACACGTGTTTGAGTAACTATTGGCGACCGGCATCATATAACCTTTTAGGACTTAAACTCTGAATTCCTTTTATTAAAATGTCAGTTCTGTTGATAGAAACAAATGTACAATATTACAGTGTCAGTGAGCTTCAAACATTATTTATTTATTTTAACTTTAATGTCCACAAATTGTGCATTATGGCGGACTGCCAACAAATGTACTTAGAACTGCACAACCATCCTATAGCTTATAGCGTCGACGGGCTTACCACCTGTCACGCTGAGTGCAGTCACTGCTTAGTGAAGCGCGGACTATGGCAATGGACTGCATCCGCGGTGCTTTTGCCTCTTCTCTGATTAACCCTTAGGGGATAATAGTGATTATATATGTGTATGTTTTGTATGGACAAACGCTGAATGCAGATGAATAAGTGTGAGTAGTGCCTTAAGATTAATTGGAAATGAAAACTTATTCCAATATTTATAAGTTTTGAAATGCAATAGTACTGTTTATCGCTTACTTATATTAGAACCTGATTTTTCACCACCTGCTGGATATGAAAATCTCAGGAACATTCACTGTTTCAAGTATTCATCACTTTTTCCCTTCACTTTACACGTTCGCCCACTGGAGGTTCCTCGTCAACTTTTCAATCAAACTTTTGCGATCAAATTGTGTGCAACCATTCTCAAATGCAAATTGTGGTTTTAAAATTTCAACTTTTGATTCGTAGTTGAAAGCGGTCTTGAGGGATTTGATATAAAACTCGTTTGTTTTATTCGCAGCAAAATGTTTTTGTATGTCCTACTTTTATAGTTGTAGTAGATTATTTGATTTCTTGCGTGTGGTGAAAAATATTCATTTTATCACTGTTCTAACTCCAGGTACAAATAACTTTTATGATGAAGCAGGCACATAAATACATAAATATATGTTTGAGATACATGTGTATAATATGTATCGAAAATGTATAGGGCTGTCAAAGAGGCTTAACAATTGTGCTTATTTCTATGAAAAACCCTCAGGTTGTAGAATATCACTTGTGAACAAAACCGGTCACTGTGCTGCGACCTTTTTATTTTTACTGTTCGGCAGCGCACACAATTTAGTTCTTGTACCACATTCATTTTATTTTAGTGTGTGATGGAGAATTTTTGAGTAAATAAACATTTTAATCTATCTATCGAATTAGTCAGGAAAGGACCGACAAGTTCAGAGAATGCACCTAACCCATTGGAGATTCACAAAACGACGCAGCCAGCATCATACGTTCATGCAAAACACAAAAATCGTCATTGCCTCTTGCTTCTTCGTTCGCGCGGAAGCGAGAGGCAAGGAGTAATTTAGTCTCCGGGGACTTTTTCTCTCCGGCCCGTGCTAGGCCTACAGGGGGGAATAGGGAAGTGAAGCAGAATAGGTCCCATGCCTGAGTTATACCAGCCTCATTATAGAATATGTCGCTCAATGGTGCATCAATGTCCTAATTACACTTAAAAAAAAAACAAGTTAAAAACAAGCATATCTTCAAAATGCTCTATACCTTTAATCGGAAACTTTGATTGCATTTCCTGTAAAATTTCAAAAAGTGCAATTACGCCATTGTTTCACCAAATGAGCGACGTGTATTTTATTAACTGTTACGACTCAAGAACATGCCCTTATTCATCACAATATCATCTACTGTCAAGGAGACCGAGATCTCGAATATCTCCTTCAAACCAGCTCCTTCAAACCAGCTTGCAAACATTGACCCACATAGCTCGATAATCTTTAAAAGGTATTATTCTTTAATCTTCACAAAACTAGATAGAACACGATCTTGTTAAGTTCTAGGATTATTGAGGATCAATTTATTTTAGATCTACAGTCTTATACAATTTGATCTAAAATTGAAAGAAATAATATTTCGATTACATTTATAAATGTCATAATTTTTTATAACCTTGAATTTATTAAAATTTAAGTACTTATTGTTAAATCATTAAGTACTTACATAGGTATACAATAAGTATAGAATCACGACTATTATCCCCTAAGGGTTAATCAGAGACTAGGCAAAAGCACTGCAAAAGCAGTCCATTGCCATAGACCGCGCTTCACCAAGCAGTGTACTGCACGTGTGCTTAGTTTGACAGGTGGTGAGCCCGTCGTCGCTATTAGCTATTGGATAATAGTGCAGTTCTAAGTCTATTAGTCGCCTTTTACGAAACCCAAGGGAAGAGATGGGTTGGTAGTATTCTTTTCATGAGCCGCTACCTCACGACATGAATAATTGCTAACATCAAAATTTAAACCGACAAACTTCTATCGAAAACTAACTTTTATTTAAAATGCCGAAGCTATCCCGATCCTGATTAACATGAAAGAACAAGTATTATCGAATATTCTGAAGCGTCGAGCTGGTTGAATTTTCAGCTTAAGATTAAATGTAAAATGGTTTCTCCAATCTGTCCCTAGTTAAAGCGTTATTTTAATTAAAAGTTTCTGTGTCGCTCGAAATGTGTTAGTATTTTTCTTATTTAACGTGCAAAATGTAGGTAGTTAGTTGGTATTAAATTTAATAAGCTGCTCTGTCTGTGATTTGAGAACTAATTCCACTAAATTCCGCGTTCGAACAAATTTGTACTGCTTAGGGGGTTCGGACATCAATATATGCGTAAATTTCATTGGTCAAATCCGCTCGAAAGGTGGAGTCCTGCGTACTTTGCCAATTTTTGACCGTGAGAGCATCTGATAGCTTAAGCATTTTTGGTATTACTACACCAGTGTCGCTAACCCAAAATTTGGTCTGATTCGCCCTTAGTACGTTGATAATGTAATGTAATGTAATTGACTAAAACATAATAGCTTTAGTAAATTAAACTATTAGATTATAATATTTTAACTGCCTCTCTGGTCTAGTAGTAGTAGTAGTTCACGCCATCGGGTGTTGATCGAGAGGTCCGGGTTCAATTCCCCGTGGGGGCAGAAGTTTTTCTGCTCGGTTTGCTTTAAGCCCGCCTGGCCAGCTACCTCCGTCTTACTTTGTTAATTTGGTCGTCATAATAACAATGTTATAAGCATTTGTTGTGTTCCGACAATCAGAGGTAAGATAGCCAGTTCCTCAGTTGTTGAAGATTTATAGGTGAAGCTCGCTTCCACCTTCGGCGCTGTCGTCACTTGAACACAAGGTGAAATGAAGACCAAGAGCTTACCTGTCATATGTATAAAAAATATATCCTTAATTAATATATGCGTGCGTTATAATTACCATTTATTTGTTATCGAGTAACGTTGCTATTATTAGCCTTCGTCGATATATCGAAGACTTCGTAGTAAGTCGCTGGACCTATCGTTATAGAAGTCCTTTTATTAGAACACTTAACCTCTCAATGCTCTGAAAACCAGGCACAATAGAATTAGAATTGTTTGCGAACACCAGTGTTCGCGATGACCCTCAAGGGGTTAACCAACTACCTGACATATTTTTTTTAAACTGACTCTCTTTAATAAACAAAGGTATATCCTCAAACATGTTTCGAACTTATAGTGTGTACGCTTATGCGTTTCATGCATTCCATTCGAATTTATTTGCACAGTACTTTCAATGCCTTACAACTGTGTCCCAATTGGGTCATTGTATAGTATTTTGTCACTCGGCATCATATCTCAAAATTTACTTGGGCTGTGGCCAGGAACCTCAGCCAGAGATAATAATATACTGAAAATTAGATGAAAGCCATAGAAAATGAGACATCCGTCAACGTTCTTTCATGGTGCAAGAAAAGGATGAAACGAATCAAGGCATCGAGAGATTGTGATTGTTACGCATAAGTAAATCCGCTTTTCTGACATTTCACCAGATTTTGTTTAGTAAGATTTTGTTTAGTAGACATATCACTAAACATTTTCAGTAAGAAGTGGTAAGAATCAAGACTATTCGACATCTTCCGGGATTTCGTGATATCTCTAGGGATTTCGTGAAATCCCCAATATCCTCATTTCCCTGCGACATATATATTTATTGATATTATTTTCATAACTTTGTCTGAAATGAACGTAGACAATGATGAGTATGAGGAAAATACCATTAATGTTAAAATCGACCCAATTACAAAACAGTCACTGTTTCAATCTAATACGAGTATATTACTAGACATCTTACAAGCTTGTTAAAATGAATGCTTGAGCGCACCATAGTATCCCGAACTATATATACAAACGTTGTATTTATTGCTCAGGATACAAATGAAAATTTAAACAACAGTATGCACGGGAGGGCGTGAGTCTATTTAAAAATAAATCCTATACGTGCGTAATAGACAGTGGGGTGTGATTAGATTAATATAATAATGCCCCAAACGTCCATATGATCCAAATTAACAATGCGATAATTATATAGGATCATTAGATCAGTCAAATCCCTAATAAATTGCACGAACAAAGCTTGCTGTATTACTGTTAAGATTGAACTGAAATGTTTGTGTAGACTTAATCTGTTTTTTTTTACGTTTTGTGATTCCCTCACCGTTAACACCATTATCCTGCCTCATACGGTTAGTCTCGCTAGCGCGACCAACGTAACATGATAAGATAACACGGTAAAAACGTTTTTAACCGTCTTCAAAATACGAGGAGGTTCTGAATTCGTCGAAATATTTTTTTTCTGTATGTTCTCCGATTGCTCGAAAAAGCCTCGGAAAATTCAGAAAATTATTCGCTTTTCGAAAGCATACTTGGGTGAAGTCAGGAAGGCATTTTTTTTGTAATTAATTTAAAGTTTTTTTACATGAACTATCAGAAAAACTTTCGATGTAGTCAACTCAGTGCTCTAGGCGGAAGCGATCGAACTGGCGACAGCTTGCGCGAGTAATGGCGTCCGACCCAACTCAACTATCACTGGTTATTAGATGAACAATAAACGCATATAGCACATAAAAGACAATTCCACTTCCTCGAGTGTTCTTGTGGGTATCATAAAACCCGGTGGATGAAACCTTATGCTTATTTCTATTATCTCCAAAAACCTGCACTTACTTTTAAGGCCCGGCGCACATCGGCATCGGCAAGGAAAGGAATCCTTCGGCATCCCTACATGCAAGCGCACACTGTCGGCAACTATGCCTCGGCATGCTGCAACGTCCTTAGAGACGCCGAAGAGTCCTTAAGCATGCTGTACCGTCCAAACTACCCCCGAGTGTTGCATTGGCGCGGCGGGCGGCAGCGTACTGAAGGGTGCCGATGTATCCCGAAGCAACCTCAAGGTCGACGATGCAGCAACCTCAAGCATACCGAAGCAATATTTTTGTTACTACGGAAATAATATCATGGAAATTTCTACTTTGATGAAGTTAATATATGATTCTATTTATCACCTAAAATCCTGAGCCGTGCCGATGCCGATAATGTGCGCCGGGTCTAAGTATATGTTTTTGTTTTCGTATGAAAGCTTGCTTGCAGCTTATACTTCTATGCTGTATAACGTGTTATGCCCACAATACCGTAAGATGCTAAGTTAGATAGTAAAACAGTATTAGAGCACAGATGTTACCGGATATTGGACACCGAGGCCATTGTTGGCTATTTGGGGAAGGCGATTACTGGTATTATGGTTATGCACCGTAAAATAATTATAATGGAAAAAATAATAATTTTTAGTTCCTTTGTACGGGCCCTTGGTAACCCGCACTAGTATGTCAAGATTATGTTGTCAGATGTCACGGGAAGATTTACTAGAGACCAATAAAATGCCAATATACAATGAATGCCTTTAATACACTGTCTAATACATGCGAGTTTGTCATGAGTAAAAAGTAGGTCAAGTTATTATGCAATACCACAGCGATGCGGACATTGTCAACTTATTAAAAATAATTATAATAAAAATGGCTTGTACAACCTTGTTATACGACATTAGGTTCTTAAGATATTATATGCTGAACATCTCGCGGAGCAGTGTCGATATCTCATTGATACTCTTTCACCAATTTCTTAGATAACTGAAGGAATAACAAAAAACAATTATAATAAATTACCTACTCTATGTAGAACACTTAATGTAGTGTACACCACACGTACAAAATGTTAGTTTTTTATAGAAAATATAGGCTGAATTATTTTTAATGAAAGATTTATAATAGCGTTACAATATTCTTTTCCACTTAGTTCCCCGTATATTACAAAGTTAAAAGAAGCCCATGGGAACTCACTCTAAACAAATTAGTAGCGTTCTGTGCTTTTTGGCAGTATATTCGTCTGCATACGCTCAGGCTTAATCAGATCATCGAATTAAACTTTTTAGTTGGATTTCCTAGGGGACTGCACAAAGCTTTTTAATTCGGGGCCAAAAGTATAAAGTCAAAATGTAAAGAGTTTCTTGAAAAGTGGATAAAAAAAAATTGACGACGACATTAATAGAAATGGCAATTGTTACAATGGTATTTATCACCTTAGAAGATTGTATTACCAATGAGCGTGTAGAAGATGGCCGGAGAAGTCATAATAATGAAAGAAAGACACACGGTATATGAGTAAGTATATGATCAGATAAATACCTCTTGAGATATTGGCAGAATCATGATGATTATAACTATATCTTCTAGGAACTGTCTTTATACCGATTGTAGAAAGGACATGTTCTCTGAAATCACAATTTACCATAAAGAAGTACGATTTTAATCGTCCGTCCGTCCACGGCCTATATTCGTCCCACTGCTGGGAGCAGACCTTCCTCAGAGAGAAATACACTCGGGCCGTAGCACCACCACTCACGCCGTGCTGGCACAATGTCGGTAGGGTGGGGGGGTGTGGGTAGTAACGGTTGCATTAGCAACTGGGACTAACGGCTTAACGTGTTTTTCGAAGCACGAAGGAGTTCGAGATCTAAAAGAACGAAGTCTAAGGAAAAGGTTTATGTTCAAAACTGATATTGATGTCTGCTTTAAAAGCCATTGTGGCTGGTCTTTTGTGAAGTCCCTACAAACATCATAAATCTGAAAGTTCTTACTAGTTTCAATGGCCAGCTTACCGAAAGTTGTTTTCAAAACGCTAAACTTGTTTTCATATTATGATAAAGTCATACCCAGCCGAGTGAAAATAACTGAATATTAAATGCTTTGTCTAAAAGCAGCATATTAATTAAACCATTTATAATAGTTTTATTCACGGTGAGGTACAACATCGTAAATGATACAGTATGACGTGTAGCAGAAGGATTATTGTGGCATGCTGAAAATGTTCATTGTGATTCCATTTACTCCCACGCTAGCCGGATTTTATTGGACCATCAGTCCAATGTTATTCACGTTGAAAATGAATAATAACTTTTCAATCGATTTCCTGTCAGTCGCATACCTTATGAAACAGACAAGAGGTATTCGTGAGAGTAAAATGGGCATTGTCCATTAATAAATGTCCATTAATAACCCGGTGGTTGTTTTTGTTGACTGAAGTGCACGATCCAGTCTTCTTAAAAAAGCAATGTGAAGACGACCGGTATAATCGTAATATCATTTATTTTAGTTAAATTTTCCAAAGTTACTACTGACATTATGGCATCAAATTGTTGAAGTAAACACTATAAAAATTGGAAACAATTCGAACATCTTGGCTGCTAGCTTTGATATTATTGCTCGAAAAAAATTTTAAAGTGAAAGTTCTACTTTAACCGACAATATGAATATGAACTTGCGGTTTTGATAAAAGACAAAGAACTGAAGTTGTTTGTCAAGAGAACTAGTGTTTTTGTAATCAAGTTATGTATTGTTATTATGCTCATGGTTTTAAAAGTTTTTGTAGCGGTCTTTAGTCTCGTAATGTCTTCTTTTGTAGGCAGATATTATTTCTTACCACTTGCTCCTTATCTTCAATCACTCTCTCAAATTTTTTTTTTAAAACAAATTTGTTTCAAATAAATTATATCCCTAAAGAAAACAAAGAGACTGAAGGACAAGTTCTTCCTAAAAGAGGAAAGCACAAATTTCTCAAGTTTCTTTTTGGTTAGAAGTTTACTTTGTTGTTTTAAAACAAGCAATGATATATTTTGGTTGAAGTTCCTATTAAATGCTTTGATAATAGCTATAAAACATTGGAAACTTCAACAAACTGCTACATCAAAAGCTTTGAGTAAACTTTTACGCCGCGTACATTGTAACCTCTGGATTTTATAATGGATGCCGTACTCGCTTGGATTGAGTCCAAACAAGTTGGGGTTGTTTATAAATATATAAATGTATAGATGTTTAAGGTGAACTATTTAGTTTTATTTATTGCTCACAAATATTTTGGTACTGCACAACCGCTTATAGCGGCGACAGGCTCACCACCTGTCACGCTGAGTGTAGTCACTTGGTGAAGCGCGGACTCTAACTAACCCTTAAGGGACAATAGTCCCTATATGTATGTATGTGAATGTATGTAATATTTTGGCCTCAACTGAAGAATTGAAGTAATTAAAATTTTGCCTTTTTTATATATAATATCAACACGCCTCTATACCTGAAGGTAGATATGGGTAGGCAAAGTTTAAACACTCAATTTTTTACACATAAATTGTACTGACTACAGTAAGTTGAAAAAGGAAAGGAACAAAAAAGTTTGTAAAATCAATTCGTGTCATGGCAACACAGGCCCTAGTGGATTGTGTATTTGGATTTTGGGCGTAGTTATTTGATAATACTATTTAAAACCAGAAAAAAATATGTCAGTTTTCACGCAATTCATCAAATTGAACCCTATTTCAACTTCACATCACAATTTTATTGCCCTGTCAATGTTAATTAGATAATACAGCTGAACCAATAAAATTGGGAATTCTCATAAATCTTAATGACTTAAACAGTATGACGAATAATTTCGTAAATTTTATTATGATGAAGTTACTCAATAATATTTAAGTTTCTAATAAGTCTACTTCAAAATGTGGTTAATTTGATAATAATGATACAAAACTACATATGTACTCGTAATTCGTGTGAATTAATGTGGAAAATTTTAAAATTTTGAACTTATCTACAAAACAATTACATTGCATACGTACCTACGTATAGTCGTATAAGTAAACATAGAAACAGTGCCACAATCAGAATACAAAATTCGGGGGTAGAAATTCAGAGTACATACTATCAATCACACAATCAAGCAAATTCAGTCTGTATTTATAGCGTGCATAGAATTACTAGTCATGTATCCAGTTACAGAAAAAACGACTCTCTTGGAATCGTTTTTCCCAAGCCATAAATCAAAGCATATTGAATTACCACCATCATCCCTACCATGTGATTCTTGCGAGTTGAGACTACATTCGAATTTTTATGGATGTTTCTATAACTCGATAGTAATAGTTAAGTTATTGAATTCCTATAATTGTGTCTTTTGAACTTGAGTACAACCTGCTGCTAATTAACAACATAACATCATTACGCCTATATTATTAATATCATAACATAATAAGGCATTAAAACCGCCATTGTACGTCGTGCGTAAAGAATAAATAAATATTCTCGAAAGAGTGGTCAGTAGAAATAACTGCCTCATTTCGCTAGATGAGTTTCGTCTTATTAAAGTGAGTATACTGATTGATCAATAAATATTTGTGTTGCAATGGGAAAGTAATTTCATCTGCTTGCCTTAACTGAGTCATTGAGTATTAACATAATATTGCAATTTTTTTTTTACTTCACAATATAAACAACAAATAGGACACAGAAGAAATTTCTAAATCACTTCTTATTACTTTGGAGAGACGTAAAGAAAGAAAGAAAGAAGAAAGAAAAACATTTATTGACCACAGGCACAAGCAAGACACAAGAGGACCAACCAACCAACCAAGGTCAACTAGGACCCGACCTCAGCATATGCTGCATCAGGCGAAGCTGATACAGCGCTGGTAGCGCTGGGCGCGTAGTACTAGTTACCACAATTACACAATACTCTGTGCTCTCTTCTGATAATTACGGTGTCTTTTTTGGGTGTGAGAATATTCCACCTCAAATTCACATAAAGCCCACAGATTGTCACGGCTAGTTGTCATCGACTTCTAGTAGTAGGGCCACTTGTCGACACTTGGCCGCTCAATCGTGGCTGCGATTCTAATAACCGACGCATAGCTTGACAGTTAGCGATTCAGCGATACGCTCGTCGCTCGTTTGTTTCAATCCTTACTGCTCGCGTTACATACAAATCGATAAGCTGACTTTCCTGTATGGAGCTAAGCGGAAAACTGGTGAAGAAAAAAAAATATGAAAGGCAAAAAAACATCTATGCAAATAAAATGACTATTATGTTTACTCATTATTCGCTTAGCTATCTTATTTACACTATGTACATGGACGGCTAGAATACAGATAAATTTAATAGTCGAGTCATGCCATAACAGATTTTTTATGAATAAAAGTGAATATAAGAAAACGCTATATGTTAGTTCGTCTACAACGATAGGTAGTTGGTACTTGAAACTATTTATTTAATAATTAATTGTTATGAATAGGTAGGGCCTATTTCTATAAGAATTTTCTACTGATATTGAAGCTGAAGCCGCCGTGCTTAGGAAGGCACGTTAAGCCGTTGGTTGCGGTCGCTATTGCGAGTGTTTCTTACCACCAACCCACATTGAGCCAGCGTGGTGGTGTTACGGCCCATATTCCTCATGCGTTTCTCCATGAGGAAGGCCTGTGCCCAGCAGTGGGACGTATATAAGCTCAGGATTATTTAAGTATAACTCGCTTTCAGTGTCGATGCTATGAAATGGGTATTTTATGTAATATCCCTGTGACAGATTTCAAATTTATATAAATTTGTAACAAAGTCTCTAACATGTGCGCGGCTGTCTTCCAACTCTTGAAATGATAAAAAAGAGTTCAAATGATTCGATCACTATGTTGGTGCTACGCCAATTGACGACCTCTGTGGTCCAGTGGACTGTACGCCGGTCTCAAGGCGTCGCCATCTCGAGAGGTTCGGCGTTCGATTCCCGGTGGAGGCAAATGTTTGTGTGATGAATACAGGCATTTGTTTTCCAGTCTTGGATGTTTTTATGTATTGTTTATATTCTGAATAGTTATATGTATTTATCTATAACCATCATCTAGAATCCGTAACACAAGCAGCATTAGTTGTTTGAAATGGGGTGTTGATAGGTGTGAATGTCAGAAGATATAAGATTTTTCTAGAATACATTCGCCTGCTGCGAATAAGATATCGTGTTGTGTATTTATTGTTATCTTAAGTAATTTTTCTACGATATTTTTTCGTCACTTATTCGTTCATCTACGATCGATGCATCAACAGATCTTTTCTTTCCATCTCACCTTCTCTTTAGCAAGCAAGCCGTGTAACTTCGAATATGCACTTATATTCGCCGACAGAATACACTTTCCAAGGCAAAATTTTAGTACCACATCTCGGGTTTAATGTCCCAATACTATTAGTATTATGACTCAATCATTTATGTCTGTGGTAATGTTTGGCGAGCGATAGTTTTGGGAATACGCTTTTTATTATACTCTATAAATTAGTCTCTATGTCTGAATGTGAAGAACACATGCACAGAAACCCGCGAACTTATTATGACCTATTTTATTCAAGGAATGAATTATCTCTGAGACCATGAACATTGTTGTCCAATCGATATTCGCCGTTTTATATTAACTCATATCTACTCGTAGTTCGATATTAAGTCTGCTGCTCCAGAATATAAGCATCTAAGAACACCCATTTGTCCTGGCCCCGGATATCTCTAGGGTTAACATCATCACGCCTCTATCCCCGAAGGGGGCAGTAGTGTTAACTCCCAATTTGTCAGATATATTCAAGGGGGTTTGTATGCATAATTATGTTATCAGGGAGTAATTTAGTTATTATTTATTAGTTACTAGATACCTACATACATATAATCACGACTATTATCCCCTAAGGGTTAGTCAGATACTAGGCAAAAGCACCGCAAAAGCCGTTCATTGCCATAGTCCGCGCTCCACCAAGCAGTAACTACACTCAGCGTGACAGGTGGTGAGCCCGTCGCCGCTATAAGCTATTGGATGGTTGTGCTGTTCTAAGTTCATTAGAGTCGCCTTTTACGACACCTAAGGGAAGAGATGGGTTGGTAGTATTCTTTTAATGAGCCGCTACCACACGGGACGCTATTACGTTGTAAAAAAATAAACCAAAAATATTGATGGTAATTTTGCATTTTGGTCAAATGACATTGTGATAAGCTTGTAAGGATCTCGGTGGCGCAGTGGCTAGTACGCTTAGGCTTTCGATATCGAAAACAAAGCTACCTTCGCTATGAGTAGACCGTGGATGGGTAACGAAAACTTTGTGATCTCGAACTCCTCCGTGCATCGGAAGGCACGTTAAGCCGTTGGTGCCAGTTGCTTTTGAAACCGTTTCGACCCGTCGTTGGTGGTATTCTTTCAATGAGCCGCATTAGTAACCAGGATATTAAATGACGTACATAAGTGAACACGTCAACCGTTTGAACTAAAAATAAGTCATTAAAGTCATGCCTCGGTAAACGATCCATAAAATCTCTTTGGACCCGCTTCCATCTTAATGGCCGCTCAATATAAACCTGCGGGTTTTCCTCAGTTTCAAACAACATAAAATTGGAACACCTATGCAGTGTCGACTTTTGTTAATGTGTTTCTTGTGATGTTTACTTTGGGAGTCTTGTTTTAAATTCTTTAACGGCTTAACCTTACTCATAAAATGGAAATAAATGAAATTTATTTTTCAGTCTACTACAGGTGATGTTAAAATTAAATGGTCGTTTAACCGTTATTTTAGTACTCATAAAGATGAGTTTCTGTTGACAAAATATACAAAGTATTTAAATTTTTTTTAACTTTTCTTGTAAACAAAAAGGGATCTACATTGATTCTGCAATCAGATATTTGTATACTAGTTTAAATGCAAGAAATAATTCATTTATAAAAAACTGCGAATTTAATTGAATATAATAATATGCGTAAGTATTAAATGACAGCAGGCTCGCCGCCGTTAAATGGTCCAAATGGCAGGATATCGTCAGCACATTTTCCTAAATAAGGTTTGATTAAAAAAATGCATCCAACATCCAACAAAATTATATAGAAGAATATTTTGTTCCATGAAAACAGTTATGGAGTACAAAGGAGTAAAAAGGATTTTTGAGGTAATTTGACTTTACCGTAGAACAAATTCATATTAACTTGCAGCGAAACGTAGTAAGTTCGTAGACTCTACGACGTAGCGCGTCGACTTTCTCTCTAAGCCAGAGTTACACCTGCGAAGGAACTGAATTATTAAAGCCTACAACAAAAAAAAAACTTCGCCATTCAGATGGATGGGATCATTTTTTTGGCATGTTTTTACTCAGAATATATTGGGTCCTTACCTATGAAATTGGTGTTTTTATTCTGTCTTATTATTTTGTCTGTAACTATTAAGATTCAGAGTATTCCTAAAAAATAATGACCTCGTCTAAAAATAGACTATATTTTTGAGCTCTTTTGATTTGTTTTGATAATTTGTTGTAAGTTTAATTGTGTTAAAATTGGACACGGAGACAACTCTTTTTAAGTGCCTCCCGAATACATCATTTTATTTGCATTCACTTAAAAACGATAAATAATTTTTATGATGTGTGATATTACACATATTACTAAAGCTTGTCTTATAATACATGCCAAATATTATTATCTCTCGATTTGTCGTTGTGAAGAAAACTGATAAAATGTTAGTATGAAAAATGCAGAATTTCATAGGTCAGTGCGCTTTGGCCTTGATCGAAAACAACGCTACCTTTGCCATGGTCAGGCCGTGGATGGGTGACCAAGACTTTGTGATCTCGAGCTCTTCCGTGCTTCGGGAGGCACCTAAAGCTGTTACCCACCAACCCGCATTGGGCCAGCGTTGTGGTGTTCCGGCCCATACTCCTCATGTGTTTCACTATGAGGAAGGCCTGTCCCAGCAGTGGGCCGTATAAAGACTGATGACTATACTTTGGCATATGAATTTGGCATAATGTTGTTTGGCATTATATAACTTAAGCATAAGTTTCTTTCGGCAAAATATTTATTTCGCATAATTATACTTTAGACTAATGTAATCCATAATATTATTCCGCATAATGGTGTACGGCAAAATGTAAAGTCGATTAGGTACGACGACGAGTGAAGCGAGGAGTGTTAGGTAGAACTGTGCCCTTAATGCCAGAATCAATATTTTTTATTGATAATTATTCGTAAAATTTTATGCGAATAGTTAATTATGCCTTGAGATGGCTATGCCATTTGTAATTATGCGTAAATAATTATACATAAAATTTTATGCCAAAATCAATTATGCGTATGTAAGTGTAGATTCCGTTTTGCCAATTCATATTATGCTTTAAAATTTTATGCAAACAGATAGGGAACCCTGATGTATTACATTCCTAAAGACGGCGGCGCGGCAGTCGTTCTAAAAAAAATTCTAATAAAAACATGTAAATTACGAGTATTTCACGTGTATGTTCAATGATTTTTCCGGGCGAAATATTTGAATGTATTACAACATGCATTTCATTAAAGTTCTTCAAATTGTGCTTTTGCGATTTCACTTTTTATAATCCAGAAAAGCACACTAGGTCACCAGAGTTCAGGCTTTTGTAATGTTGGCTAAGCATGGGAGATTACGACTGAATGACATGAACCTGTGGTGTACTTTGTCATATTAGCTGTACTCATAACCGGGTAAAGCAGAAGCAGAAAACAGCCTAAAGTATTTTTGAATGAAGAACGGTTAAAGTACAAATGAAGCAGTATATGGCGACAAGTGATTTTTCAAAATATTCTCATCATTATAAGCACAAAGCTCTCCACTGCTGGATACAAGTCTATTCCAAAAACTTCCATATCCTGTGCTGCCCTCCTGCGACCTTTACCAGAATATCGTCGTCCTCAGCCTATGTACAGACCCCACTCATGGAAAAAACACATGAGGAGTATGGGCCGTAATACCACCACACTGGGCCAATGCGGGTTGGTGGGTCGAAACGGTTTCAAAAGTAACTAATACCAACGGCTTAACGTGCCTTCCAATGCACGGAGGAGTTCGAGATCACAAAGTTTTCGTTACCCATCCACGGTCTACTCATAGCGAAGGTAGCTTTGTTTTCGATATCGAAAGCCTAAGCGTACTAACCACTACGCCACCGAGATCCTCACAAGCTTATCACAATGTCATTTGACCAAAATTCAAAATTACCAAAATTACCATAAATAATTTTGGTAATTTTTTTTACACCGTAATAGCGCGCCGTGTGGTAGCGGCTCATTAAAAGAATACTACCAACCCATCTCTTCCCTTGGGTGTCGTAAAAGTCGACTAATGGACTTAGAACTGCACAACCATCCAATAGCTTATAGCGGCGACGGGCTCACCACCTGTCACGCTGAGTGCAGTCACTGCTTGGTGAAGCGTGGACTATGGCAGTTGACTGCAGTGCTTTGGCCTAGTCTCTCTCTTACCCTTAGGGGGAATAGTCGTGATTGTATGAATGTAATAGCGTAAAACATGATAAAAGATTTGTTGTTTTCGTGCAGTTTCAAGTTACTTGTTGAAATTTTATTTCGTTTCTTCATTTTTATTGAGAAAATTAATTATGCATAGAATAATATAAACCACACACAAAGTAAGGAGGAAATGGTATAATGTTTGCCAATCACGCCATAGGAACATTTGCATGAACTCAAACTTTATTAGGAAGATATGTTACTATCAAAAATAATATTAGTAACCAAACAGTGAGTAAGTACCATACTCTATAGAAATTGGTTAATAACGAGTAGTCGCGTTGTACCCATTCTAAACATTTTCATCGCCTTATGTAAAACTGTATTTTTTATAAACGTTAAGTTAAACTAAACCTTCTTGAATCTGATATAAAAATTTTTGTGTAACCAAAAATTTTCTCTCATTTGAAGACCAAAATCCAATGCCTTCCTAAACATAGTTAGCATCCTGAAATGCAACTCATGCAAGTAAAAATAGGGCTCAATTTTTCTCTCATAAATTCAAACACTTGGACTGAAAGAGGATCAATGAAAAGCTTTAGAGTCTAGAAGTCAAAGACACTTGTCTTCTAATTTGCATTATCGCTCCTCCAATCACCCGCGTCTGAATGACGTAAGATATTACGTCACGTGTTCGAGCGCCAAAGAGATTTGTGGCGAGTGGAAATGTACATCAGATATCGTTACCAAAATTGAGTGACGGCAATCAAAATATTAACTTCCTCCTTTCCCGGGTTAAAGCTTCAGTATGTTTAATGGCTTCTTTAAAAACGTGTAAAAGTTTTCAAAAGTTGTGTAAAGTTATTCATTACGAGAATTCGAAGCGTAAATAAAATAATTCGCACGACTTTTTTGACCATTCGGTTGGCTTCTTATTTTGCTAGTTTTGCGATTTTCAATCAGCGTATAACATTGCATGGGTTTCTTTACCGTTATTGAATTCAATATTGATTCGACAGTTTTATTTTAATATTATTGGGGAAACTAAACGAGTTTGTTTTTGCCTTATGAACTCGTTAACTATGTTCTTTCTTTATGAGTGAAGTTCTCTGCGCAAAATTTACCAGTACAGTATTTGCTCAGTTCCGAAGTTCTTAATTTGGTCCAGAACTTACAAAACTATCACTAAATACTTTGTTGCCAGTTTTATCACATAAAACATATCGGAATAGTCGAAACCACATTGGTGGTTGCATCACCTCTCCTTTGGAATTGCGAGTGTCAATTGGCGGTGGTAGTTGCTTACCATCAGGTGACCCGTCTGCTCGCTGGCCCCTTATCCCATAAAAAAAATATTTT
The DNA here is from genome assembly GCA_910589355.1 of Parapoynx stratiotata. NCBI lineage: Eukaryota > Metazoa > Arthropoda > Insecta > Lepidoptera > Crambidae > Parapoynx > Parapoynx stratiotata. The sequence continues at coordinate 15,813,724 of OU342461.1, forward strand.
TTCTGGGCAATTTGGCCAAATAACTTGTATTATCTATCGGCCTATTGTCTTTCACTCCTGGACATAGCCCTTCAATGATCTCCCTAACGACCGGTCCTGCGCCGCCTGCATCCAGTGACTTCCTGCGACCCTCACTAGATCATCGGTCCGGTACATCTTGTTGGGGGTATAGGTGTTGTTTGTATATATTGTATAGATAGAGACTTGTATAGATTTGAAAAGAATTTATTGGAATTAACAATTTACTCCTGGCTTAGATTAGTTAACTCAAACACAAATAAAACAGTTTCCTTCGGTACAACTACTCCAAATTAACATAATATGTATTTGAAATATTTTAAATCAACATTTTGTCATTTTTGTTCACTGGTTGTTGATTTTCCAAAGCGTATAAAATCTGAATCTGTTTGCTTAGGTTTTGCTCCCGCCAAAACTAACGCAAAAAAGATTTAAAGTAAATATTTAGAGGCCAAATATAAAAAGGTTATTTAGGCAGTAAAAGGGGGCATTGAATACAGCTTTATTCAAGTAAAATCTAGCCGTAAAGATGACTGAGCACTTCTGTGTCAGTTATGGTTAGGTTAGAAAATTTTGACGATTAAAAACTTTACTCCGTAAAGGTATTTTGAACCTAAGTCGCGTGCCATTGTCAACCTGTCGGTTTTCAATCAGGGACCTTTTGGTTTACAGGCAATGCGTTGGAACATTAGAATTTTCCAGATCGTCCATATCAAAAGATGGTCACGGCCATATCTTATAAATAAATTGTATCCGAAATGTAGAGCTTCTCTTAATAAAAAAAATATTAAAAACAAACTAAAGGTATTGTTTGTGAGTGTGTTCGATGGCAACGATCGCATAGAATTGTAAAGTGGGTGATATTCGTACCTTTACTTTTTACTTTTGTATTAATAATTTGGTGAACTCTGGCGCATAAAATTAAATCCTTGTGATTTTTAATGCGCTTTATGTTAAGTTTTATTGTAATTTTTATTGATAATAAAAAAATAATAATAATAAAAAAAAGAAAAATCCCTAAATTCAAAATCCTTAATGGACGAATTACCTAAATACAAAATCCCTTAAATCAAAATACATATTCTATTTAATGGTGGCCCGATGGCTACGTATTAAAATCCCTAAATAAAAAAAAAATATTTTCGGTTCTGGCGCTTTGCCGGCCGCTGCCGTGGCTCGCTTGCTTCGCTCGCTCGGCTTGCGTGTTGAGGCCGCAGTTCTACCTAACACTCCACTTCGCTTCGCTCGTCATCGTACACAACGGAGACCTTCCTTTACTTTTACTACATTAGTTACTCTTAACTATTTTTATAGTCACTAATCCAATTGCCTTAAAAATAATTGAAAATATACGACAATAGTAAAAGCAGATGTTTGATTACTGACCTTATGAATCTCATTTAAGCTAATAAATGACCCTTAAATTTAAGAAGTACCTGCAATCAAATAACTCATTGATTTTAGGGATTTTGATACGTAACCCGAAAAACACTAAGAGGTATAGAGAATACTGCTTTCCTTCATGCTGATTTCAGACTAACTGATAATTGAAAATATAAAAATGGGACCTAAAGAGGCGTTAAAACTCCTTCGCTGATTAATTCTCGTGTTTTTAATTGAGTTTCAGTATTCCCTTATTAAAAGCGAACCTTGCAAGCTAGCGTTAGTTCAGTATCAAATGAAACGTAATGATTGTGATACTTCGGCAAATACAACTGAAATCAATTCCAGTAAATAAAACCATTAGTGTTGAATAAATACTAATGGGTCCTAAAGCAAAATAGATCTCACTATTGCTGTTTCTTCACCAGCGTAAATATCCAATACCAAACTAATGGCAGTCTCTCTTCAAGTGTAAACTGCTGGTTCGCTGGATCCCACTTAATTGAAATTCACAGCAAGTACTAACACGTGTAGACCCAGTATTTACATCGCGTGTCTCCAATCAGGCGGTGAATCGGGCGTGATTAGATTACGTCACAATCATGGCTGCTGTATGGTAATTTTGTAGATTGGCGTGTCATGACGTCATTGGGAGGGAGCAAAAATTAGGATGGCTCAATGGGAATCCAAATGAATTATCTCAGGAGTCTTTAATGCCATTTTGGCGTGAATTTGCAGCTACAAAGCTGCTAGGGTGATCGTTAATTTTAATTAACCCACTTTATGCATTTTGAAAACGAAGCGCACTCAATTAGAAAGTTTGAATTCTTTGAACGACAATGAGAAAAGGAATTCTCACAATTAAAAATGTTAAGATGTAGATGAACTTAATTTTTTTATGTCATATAAAGAAAGAAAGATCGAAAAGAAAATATGATTAATTCTCAAACACAATTGTGAAACTTAACATGTTATTTTTAGCTTTTTTATCAAACTGTTTATAAAAAAATTTCATATCCTCAAGCATCTCCTAGACAATCATATCGACGGACTGGCAGACAAAGAAATTTTTATTGAATAGGTACTTACGTTTCTATTAAATAAAAATTTCCAAGCTAATTTTGTCGTTATTCGAAGTGATGGAGGTTTCAGTACACCCTGGATCTAATTTCACGTACCATCAAAGTTGTGCTTTACAGTATTAAAGCTAGAAAGATAATCTGCGTCAAATTTACTCCTACTAGTTCGAAACGTCGCCGCGTCGCCGTATCTTTTTTGATTACGCTAATAAGCCGCTATGCGTTTAGGACAACTCTGTGGACGTTTGGAGCTTCCACTAGGTGATCTTTTCACAAAGGTAAGTGTCATTAATTTTGAAATAGAAGCACCGTGCGAGTTAAATTGACTCATGATTATCTTTAAAGTGTTATGTATTCTTTAAAATAATATTTGTAATAAATGCAAAAATTAACTCTCCCTTTGGTGATTTTTGAGACTTGTTCATGTTTTTGTTACTTTTTATATAATAAATAAATATGATCATATAAAATATGGCATGTATGATTTAATTGATGTATATAAAAATAATATCAATAGGATTTTAGAACTAAATACACAAAACCCAACATTATAGATACTTAAAAGTCAGGAGTCAATTTGACGCATGATTATCTTTTTTTTTTTGGGTTCTTTACGCTATTCAACTCATATATACAAACTCCAACAGTCCTCTCCAATAGTCTGCAAAACATGTTTCAGTTGTGGAACTCAAATGCTTGCATTTTGCATTCGGAATTTCTAATAAAACCTGCGGGATTGTAGCGTCTGAAGCCTGTATTTTATAGGCGTGTACATATTTCTCTTCATGAGCAACTTTGTGAAGTAGATATAAAAGAATAAAAACGATGGAGTATTACGTAAGAGAAATCCATTACCTCCTTATAGGTGTTATGAAAGAAGCACATTTCTTTATTGCAATAAAATTATACCAAAGAGATAATCAGTTTGTTTCTTAAGTTACTCTTTGTGATTGCATCTGTGTATTAGTTTGACCATATGAGTAACATTTTAGAAAATTATTGTGATGACCTTTTGGTTTAGCCCTGTTTTTATTAATATATTTCATGGAAACACTAAAAACATTCAGTAAACCTTATAAATTTCACAATGTTCACATTTAAATTTAGATACGCGTTTTATCAATTTCCATTACGTTTTGTTCTCCGTAATGTGTTATATGAAACGTATAAAATATTTTGCCTTCTCCGGATAACGTTGAATCAATTATACGTTCTGGTACTTTGTTTGTAATTCTATATATTTTTATTTGTTGAACGGAAGTGCCTTTTACTCTGAAATGAAAAATGTGTTGATATTTTAAACGACATTGAAAATATTGATCTCTTGCTGACTTTTGTCGATGTCCAAGAACTATTTATTAAATTGAAGTTTGTTTCTATAAGTTGGTTACACTTCTTCGATTTGATTAGCTTAAAGTTTAGAGGTGAAATTGAAATTTAAAAGATGAATGGAAAATTTTACATTATTTTCTAAGGTAAATTATAGCTCAGTAGCTTTATGGATCGTATGTGTTGGTTTAAAGTTTCTCTGTGCTTCAGAAGGCACTATAAATGCTTAGTCGTGTTATAATAATGCGCCTATTTCTATACACCAATCTGCAATGGGCTAGCGTGATGTTGTTAACCATTCACCTTACTTACCTATTTGTGCAATGTTCGTCATGGACTGACAAAATACCCAACTAACAAACCAATACCTTACAGTCTCGAGCTCTTCTGAGCTTAACTGTTGTTTTTGGATGCTCTTGTAACTGTTTCTATCCACCAGTTGGCATTGAGCCGTGGTGGTTTCACTCTACACATGATTCATCCACATAGGAGCCTTGTCAGCTGTGGTAATGGTAAAGATACAATGCCATACTTGCCAATTGTATCGTTACTATTTGTACAACATTATTTTCACATCTTACTTTCTCTGGATTATCTTCTTGAACAGTTCTAATATTATTCATTGCATTAAGCCTGAAAAATATGCAGTATCTCGAAGCACGTAGAGCCTCATGCGAGAAACGTGTACTTATGTCAATATATCATTGTCAAGTTAATAGAAATATTATGTGTCTAGCTAGACTTTTGTAACTGATTGGAAATAATATTGGAGCCTTCAAATATATTGGTATGTAACAATCTTACGTTATTACAATTCGGGCTATGGTTGTCCAAAATAAAGCAATTCTCAATAAATCAATTTCCGATTTCCTTTTTAAATAGAACAACAACACTTCTTCACGCCTCTATTTCTTCCAAAATAACATGAGTACGTTTATTTTTTTTCATTTAATTTGATTCTAATGTTGCCCAGAAAATCTATGGTTATCGAATTTAAGGTTCTATAAATTGAACAGATAATTATTTGATAATTTTATTACCATAAAGCAAATATAAAATAAACCTATAGCTAATCTAGTCATACTGTCGACGTTTTAGACAATTATAGATCGTTCAGTATGTTCTCTGTGACAGATATAGGTACACCAAACATTCTGATGTAGATGAGAGCTAAATCATAATCTGTGTATGAATTGAAAGGGTACGCAATATTTCGCTTCCCAGGCCTATCCCATCCCTTCTGAGAATCATCTTAAGCCTTCCTTTCCTACATTACTTATGGCGATAGCCTTGAGATAATTTTGCGTTTTCGACTAAAGCTTGAATAAGATAAAAAAACACGTACTTAATATGTATCATTTAAAGAGCAAATTTTAAAATCTTTAAAGGGACACTCTCTGAAACAAGATAATAGGCACTTCCGCTTACTCTCACGGTGCTTATAATGATACCACATTGAATTTGAAAGATATAAATAAATAATTTTGAAAATCATTTATTTTTAACTTAATTCCATAGAAGCCTGTGTCCCTAAATGTTTTTATTTCTTAATATGTCAAATGATCGGTGTTTTGTTTTATAGCAAATTGCCACTTTTATCTCTATGTGTGTACATAAATATGTTTCAAAAAATATATATCTAGTCTTTATCTAAGTTCATTTTCTTTTTTCCAAATTGGAGCTTCAAGATCATAATCAAGACAAGAATTTGCTACCGTATATCCGTGTAACACACATCTTAAACATCAAACGAACGAGGCCTCAGATTACGGTAAGATTTTTCACGCTGGATAACATTGAGGGTCTCATAAAATGTGTTTATTTGCTTTATTTGAAAAGGTCTCGGGTTCGGTCTAAGGAACCCCCAGTTAATATCTTTCAAAGCATGACAGGGCCTATAAACAAACGGAGAGTTCGTAAGGTTTTTCGACCTGAGAGTTTTTCTAAGTCCAGATCGGACAAGATTGCTTCAGATATATTTTCAGGATAAGAATAAGGTGTTTCAATTCGATTTTCAATAACAAAGTTGAGAGGTAGTATCAACACACTACATTCTGTACCAGCCATGCACGGCTTTTTAAAGTCAACAAAGATGGCTTATTTCACGCGTCTTGATTAACAAATTAATTCGTGATATCTCACAATAATACCTATATCGGTTTATTTATGTATTATTCTAAAGTACCTAATAATTACTCCTCATCATTTACCTGCCCTATTCCCAATTTTAGTTAGGGTCGGCGCAACATGTCTTCTGCTTCAATTCTGACTGACTCCATCTTTTCTTCTATCTTCTTCTGCCTGCATAACCATTCACTCTCATATTCATAACCCTTCTGGTTATATGGCCATTGTCATAATAATAATCCAAGAAATAATTACTTTCCCGATAATCTTGTCAATAACATAATACAAGACTTTGAGTTGAAAGCTGGCTAATCTTGCATTATTTTTGCACAAGAAAAACTACGTTCAATCCAAACTTCAATAAGGGACATGAAACAATACATTTACCTACCATTTTCATTCAGAAATGAAAAAGAAAGTAGTTTCTGTGTTTATTACTATAACATCCATATATATGTTCCATAGAACATTCACAAAAATCCGACGAGCCAGTCAACTCTTGACAGTTGGGCAAAGGGCAAACTGAACTGACAAGGGTGTATCAGCCTGATAAAAATATAAGCAATATCGACTAGTTTGTGACACGTATTGTTTGGACATGAAATCTGAGAAGTTTCATGTAGTAAATCCTGTAGATTAACACAGTTTATAGAGGGATTGTCGAGTTCAGCGCGCCCTACATTCCGGCCGCAAACTGACAGATTTCACGTGATTTTTCATCCATATTTTTCGTTCGAAAATTTGGATTAAACGATTTCGCTGGATAGGTGAATTCATGAGCTCTCCAAACGTTCCCTTTGTTTGATGTTCTCTTTAAAATTTCTGTTACTAGGTGCTTATGGGATTTATAGCCTCTTTTGTCTTGTCTTTCATGTTGTGGAATGTGCTGGCAGGTAGTGTTTTTGATATAAAAAGTACCTACATTAATACCTTATTTATTGTTTTCATTTTTATCGTTAAAGTATTAGTTTAGCCTATGTCAAGCAGTCTCTAGATTAAAAAACTACATAAAATAATATAATTAAACAATGGCATCAGCAATAATCATTACTATTCTCCTTTAACGTAGGAGGCTTAAATGTAAACTTGTAACTCAGGTGTCTACTTTACGAGTATAGAAAATTAATGCTTCTGACCTGCTTCATGTTAATAATTGACAGATTTATAGTTAAACAACGGAAATAAAATTTTCTAGACAATTCTTGACCTAGAAAGCAGTAGTATGATTTTATTTCCCTTAAAATGCAGATTTTTCCTCATATGTTATTGGGTCCTTACCTATGAAATTGGTGTTTTTTTTCTCTCTTAGTATTTTGTGCGTAACTATTAAGATTCAGAATATTCCTAAAAAATAATTACCTCGTCTAAAAATAGACTATATTTTTGAGCTCTTTTGATTTGTTCTGATAATTTGTTGTAAGTTTAATTGTGTTAAAATTGGACACGGAGACAACTCTTTTTAAGTGCCTCCCGAATACATCATTTTATTTGCATTCACTTAAAAACGATAAATATTTTTTATAATGTGTGATATTACACATATAACTAAAGCTTGTCTAATGATAGATGCCAAATATTATTATCTTTGGATTTGTCGTTGTGCAGAAAACTGAAATAATTTTAGTATGGAAAATGCAGAATTCCCCAAAATTTCCATACAAAACACCAATTTTTTTTTAGGTAAGGACCTAATATTAGTATAGTGTCAAAAGCCTCAACATAATTATTCTATTTTCCAGCACCCTAGTTCTTACTACCAAAATGATTGTACCTACTAAAAGTCGAAATTCCATTCAAAGGCAATATCTACCAAGGTCGGCTTTGTCGAGTTTCCCGACGAAGTACTAACACTGAATGATGTGACGTCACCACCACGCGCATGATTTATGATATTTTAAAAGTTTTTCTTCAGCCCATGGCTCGCGTCCAAGATATTACGTTACTATTTCATTTACTAGACAGCACGAGTATGTTTTATGATTTAACGCGTATACTGATGACGTAGAGTTGAATTTTAAATAACACTTTTCCGAGTATTGTTTCTGTGATTATTTTCGATGCACGCACGTTTTTATGGGATTCAAAATTCAATTGTCGCTGTGATGCTGAAATTGAAATAGAAATATCGAGCATGATCAATAAAGCTGTATCTAAATTCATTCTCTTTTTCAATAAGCGTGGTGTTTGCATTTAGATTAAACGCTAATATTGTGTGCATTTTGTATATAACATAACATCATGTTTATCACGCCTCTTTCTCTTTCTCTCGCCAGATATGTTAGGTCCCCATGTAACAGGTGGCGAGCCTGTTGCCACGCACCGGGCACAATGTGAGGCAAGCGATATTCACTGTAACTGTACGTAAGTTTTATTCAAACTCAGTGGTACGGGCAGTTGTTGTTGTGTTTAATGTGGTTAATATAAAGTAATAATTACAATAACTACATTTCGACTCTTTCGTTTTTGCCATTTATGCTTCTATGTAACAGGTGGCAAGACAGTATTAAGAAATTATTGGACATTCGGTAATTCTTTTTGTTTGACAATGGAACTAACTCCTACAATAACAATTCAAATATATTTATTTCCTTTCTAAATTGGACAATAGGAAAAGTGAAAATATTCTTTCATTTAAACGTGTGAATAGTTACGTGTAAATAGAAGAGTACTTTTAGAATATTTAAGATAACGTTAGCTATTAAAATAAAACGGTTACAGTAAATGTGGGTAAAAATTAATTACTCGCATGAATCTGTAAAGTATGCCGAGTGAACGAGAGTCAAATGGATTTTTACCACGTTTTTATTAACTCACTTTCTTGTTTGTCTTTTTGACTATTTGTCCCTTTGTCTCTTTGTTTGTCAATTTTAAGGCACTTCTGGACTAGCTATCGGGCTGAAACTTTGAGAATAGTTCAGAACTCGGTAACAATGCAATTTGCAACTACTTTCAACTATTTACGAGCACTTTCAGGTCGAAATTTTAACATTCAGGTTTTGTATGGAGATTGGAGACAGCGCCATCTATTGATTAGTGTTTCATTATTATTGTTCTGCTAAATCGTGGTATTTTTCAAGTCCGTGTTTATTAAAAAAAGCTTGAGCCATAAAATTATAATAATCCCTGATCGCACCTGAATCTGCATTCCCCCAAAAATGGAATCATATTCAGATGGTAACAGTACCAAAAATTGTGTCCATCATTTCATCTGTCATCGTAGCAGCTAGTGGCTACTTTTAATCTTGCGGTCTTGGGAGAATATATATTCCATTAGCTTTTTAAAGAATCTCTGCATTGATCGGTACTGTACTTTCCGCTTCCTACAGCCGTTCCCAAATCTTCGGTCCACCCAATGGTTGGTAAATAAACGCTGTAACATTAATCACATGAATACAAGAATGCACCCAATGACTTGATCAGAAAAAAAATGTCAAACGTAAAAAAGTATCGAGCATAAACATAGTCTCCAAGGACACTTTCGAGGCCCATTCTAATTCCATTGTCATCGGACAATCTTTAACACTTGTCGAGTCCTATGAAATAGTCTGAGTCTTAAGCGAGACTAGCTTAGACTCGATAAACAAGTCTTGTACATCACCACGTGATACAATAAAGTAATGCTATAAATGTTACTCAATTGTCATCAGTATTTTCATTATTTAACTGCGGCATTACAAGCTAGACAGTCTATTGTGGCAGACAATCCAGGTTATTTTAACCCTAGCCAGACGTGCTAGTATTTTAGTTTGTCGTTCGCGAATCTTGAATTATGCCATCCGTTTATTTATAAGCATTCTCTAACTTCTGCTTGAGTTAGTTGATTTGTAGGTATTGCTTATAGTATTGTATAGTATAGGTATTTATCGCGAAATGTGTGAATTTGATTGCCAATGGTGTTTATTCTGTCAGCTTTTGGTGGATGTTACTAGTTCTTACCACACTAGGTAATTATTGTTTAGCTATATGATTAATACTTTCACGTCATTTCATTCACGTCGAAGTGCTAGTGGGAAAAAAAATATTGACGTGCAAAAGTATTTCATGTAAATCTAATTGCATAAATTATTTCATTTCATTTCATTTCAGTTTTCATTTCTGATTTAGGTACTTTTACTTTTGTGATCTAAAGTCAACTACGCTAAAATAAATCTCACAAAATTGTCTCACTAATATCATTATTGACGCAATAGTTAGAATAGTCTATGCCAAAACGACTTAAGTGTATTAAAGCATTTTAATTCTTATTTAGACTGTCTTGGATTTGAGATTTGAGGTCAAGTTAGAAAGTTTTATCTCTATCTTAATAAGATTTGTTTCTTTCGAGAAAACGACATAAACTTGACTAATTGTATTAAAAGTAAATATTAACAATGAGAGAGCGTAAATGAATAAATTAAATCGACAAGATATTTTCAGTGATTTATTATCTGTCTCGATGTCAAAATAAGCTTAGCTAAGACGTCAACTGCACAGCCAAGCTTATTTTGATTCTTAGAATCATAAGAACTCTGTCAGTCTGTCAAAAAGGCTGCGTTCATCTGTAAGGCTATTCAGTTATTAAACTCTTCAAGGAAAACCTCAGATTCCCATTCTTTATCAATAACATCTAATACAAATTTCCTTTCCACGGGATTGCTTCTTGCCGCAATAAATCTCTTCTAATATTATCATAATTCTGTTCGAAGAAGCTGTAAATGGAAATAATGTTGTTCATGCGGTAATAACGAAGCTTAACTTTGAATGCTCGTCATTAGTTAATTACTAAGTAGGTGCTGGATAATAAATAAATAAATTTATGATACATCAATAACGTTGAACCTAACAAGAAATATAAATAAAGATGAATATTTTTAGGCATAAAAGCATAGCAAGTAATTTATTAGCACCTGATGGTAAATAGTAGATGAACTTATTGTATCAATTCCTAACTGTACAAAATAAATTGCTATCTATCTAGATTGACCTTAACTGGCCCATAAGATTTTATTTCACGCCTTACCTGAAGGATTCCATGTTGTAAGTCAGAGGAAACGTAACGAACGTAACGGTAGGGAATCCCATTTTAATTTTTTCAGCGTTAATTTAATTTAAATGTGGAGTTATTTTTCAAAGATTTTCAGTATACCTCACTGTACCTAAGGTGTTTTAAATTCATAACTTGTTCAGATAATGCTATAGTGATGAGAAGATAGATTAGGGTAAATATAAATCGTGAAATGAATGGAAGAATTTTCAAGTATGTCAGAAGGGACGTTTTATTATCGTACCAATTTAGAACGAGCACTCATTCCCTGGTGCGGCCTTTACCGCTCATAATATTGTTTAGAGCGGTATAATTTTTAATCGCATTATCTATCCAGCCACGCCAATTTCACTTTTAACTCGTCCAAGCTTATTATCAAAAAGTCCAAATCAAACAATGAACAGAACGGGCTAGCCAAGTTTTAATTGAATCCTGTTACCTTCACAGTCTATAGGCAAACTTCTTTAATAATTACTGTCTGTTGAGTTGTGGCGTGAATTAGAAGCGGCGGCGTGTTTGTGACAGTTTAAGACTTTTTAAACGGGTGTTTTTTAACGGTAAGCAAAATATTTGAATTTTTGTCAGCAATAAAATACAATTTGTCAGCAAAATAACTAATTGGGCAGCAACTCAAATGTTTTTTCTGCTGCCAAATTCTTTAATAAATGTTTTGATGACATAAATATTGTTTTTAAGGGTCATAAAAAATAACCTGAACCTAATTTCTATCAGAATACATTTCATAGGAATTGATCCTTGATCCTTTTCCTAGATTTTATACATTTCCGGTATTATATTATTGCTAGCCAAATTAATTATTTTGTAGCTGAATTAATTATTTTACTGCCCAAATAATTATTTTGCCGGCCAAATATATTGCTGACAAAATTTTTGTTTGCTGCCTAAATGATTTTTGGCTGACTATTTTGTTGCTGTAATAATTAAATGGCTGCCCAAGTAACTACTTCCCTTTTTAAATTAGAATTGTGTACCTTGTATCCTTATGTACAAACTGGCCTACTGTTATATGGGTATTTAAAACATGTAATGCGAAATGTGAGTGTTAACGTCTCTGCCTACCTCTTCGTGGATAGAGGCGTTTCAGTCCATATTAGCACACATCAGGCCGCTGCTGGACATAGGTCGACATGCTTGTTGCATCCAGCATCAGCCAACAGCGTTTCGCAAGTTCTTTAACCCTATCTTTCTTCATCGCTGCTATTTAGTTATTGCTATTTGCGCTATGTTCGATAATTTGGTTTTCTGTCGGGTAACATAGTTACAAGTTAAAAAAGAACCGATAACCGTACACGCTGTACATGTGTTGATGAAGACTAGATGAACTTAAAATTGTAAACAAAATATTAGTGCTTAAAATATTAATAGGTCATATTTATTAACGGTACGCCAAAAAATACCGTGAGTTGAGGAAAAGGAAGAGGCAGAAGAGTTTTAAAACAACACATTGTGTGCCCATATTAAAAATGTCAATAAATCACAAATTCTAATTTCAATCTAGATTTGAATTTCTCGCAAGTGGACCTTAAACCATCGGCGGGTACCGCGGACACCGGTGCTCGCAAACAATAGATATTTCTATTGTATCTCGTTTTGTGCCCGTTGACTAATTAATGGTAAACTATGAGCGAATCCATAATAATTTGCATGCTCATAGCTCATGTTCTATTGACATTGTTTACGACAGAGTATTTTATACACTGCAATGGTTTACATGCTACGTCACATATTTATTTCGTTTAGCATCAAAGAAGAAAAATTCCACTTTACCATCATCATCATAAGCCTATGTTTGTCAACTAACAGACATAATATTAGGTCCTTACCTATGAAATAGGTGTTTTGTATGGAGATTTTGGGGAATTCTGCATTTTCCATACTAAATTTTTTTCAGTTTTCTTCACAACGACAAATCCAAAGATAATAATATTTGGCATCTATCATTAGACAATCTTTAGTAATATGTGAAATATCACACTTCATAAAAATAATTTATCGTTTTTAAGTGAATGCAAATAAAATGATGTATTCGGGAGGCACTTAAAAAGAGTTGTCTCCGTGTTCAATTTTAACACAATTAAACTTACAACAAATTATCAAAACAAATCAAAAGAGCTCAAAAATATAGTATATTTTTAGACGAGGTAATTATTTTTTAGGAATACTCTGAATCTTAATAGTTACAGACAAAATACTAAGAGAGAAAAAAACACCAATTTCATAGGTAAGGACCCAATACTTTAACATTCTTGAGCTATTTACAATCGCTGAAGCGCTTAAATTACGCCACTTATCCATTGCCGTAGTTGGTAAGGTGATATCAAAGCAAAAGCAATTAAATTTTCTTCCGATCAACTTGGAGCTTATAATCCTCATGTAATACTTTGTGGACTTGGTTAATTTTACAGGAGAGGGGTTATGTTTATATTCATTAATTTTATTTATCTGTTACCTGCCAGAAACATTAATATTGGGTCCTTACCTTTGAAATTGGTGTTTTTATTCTGTCTTATCAATTTGTCCGTAACTATTAAGTTTCAGAACATTATTATAAAATAATTGCCTCTTCTAAAAATAGACCTTATATTTGAGCTCGTATTATTTAATTTGATAATTTTTTGTAAGTTTAATTGTGTTAAAATTAGACACAAAGACAATTATTTTTAACTGCCTCTCGAATACATCATTTGATTTGCAAATTTTTATCAAGCGTGTTCACACACATATTGCTAAAGCTTGTCTAATGATACATGCCAAATATTATTATCTCTGGATTTGTCGTTGTGAAGAAAACTGATAAAATGTTAGTATGTAAAATGCAGACATCCCCAAAATCTCCATACAAAACACCAATTTCATAGGTAAGGACCTAATCTAATGTTCATTAATTTTATTTATCTCTTACCTGCCAGAAACATTAATAATTGTGTTTATTTTGTAATTAATTACGTGTTATCTGTAACGTTACAGTCTTCCTGGGAGTAGTTTTGAGTACGGATGGCGTAGTTTTTCATTTTCTCTAAATTTTGTAAATGCTTTGGACATTTATAAGCATCTAAACTGAATAAATGCATTTGAATTATGAATTTTTTTATTGACTATGTTTATTTTTATTATTCGTTTCAGGTTGGTATAATACTTCAAGAATAGCGGAATCTTGGTAACGTATTTTCTCTTTGCTCAATGAGGCCCAATTGCACGATCGAGAGTTAGAGCCTAACCCAGGGTTTGCCCATATATTTGCCCCAGGGTTAGGTGCTAACTCCGAACGCGCAATTGGGCCTTAGTATTTCAAAATTAATTTGTTCTTGAACCTGTTGTAATAAAAGCGCCTAAATTAGTCCTGAGCAACTACTTCATCATTAGTCTATATATTTCTTCCTCCATACAACAGAGTTCCTTCTAAAGTAGCGGGAAAAGACACTAGTGAGCCGTGGAAAGGCACTATAGAGGCTAGGTTACGTTAGTATCTTTCAATTTTCAAGGCGTTGGTTGGTTAAGGCGTTTCTACCCACCAACCCGCATTGGGCCAACATGGTGTTGTTACGGTCTATACTCCTCGTGTGTTTCTCCATGAGGAAGGCCTGTGCCCAGCAATGGGACGTATATAGGCTGAAGACGATGTAAGTTGTATCTGTTACAAAAAACTTAATAGATTGGAAATTTGTCAGCATTGCGATAAAATGAGTAAAAGTCAGTATCGCGCCCGCGTTAAGTTCTCGTATACAACAGGGGTCGTTAAATTTTTTTTAATCACACCAATAATAATAAAGGGAAATTAGACCCCATTGTCTTTGCCATTCGGCATTTATTTTAAAGGTGCTGTCACCTAAACGGCACTTTCGGGTGCGTTTGTAATTTGAATTTGATTAATTCAACGACCTTAATTGGTAATTTTGAAGTTAACGTAAAAAAACGATTGCAATTTAAAAAGCGGAATAAAATTTTGTCCTTGCCGATATCCATGCAAATTATTGAATTTTATCCTCCTTTGTTACCATGAGTATGGCGACGAGCTTACAGGAAGCTTTAACGTTTTTTTTAACATGGCGGGTAAGGGACTGCTCCATTCAGCGTTTGTCCATAGAAAACGCCAGTTTTGTATGGAGCTTGTTCAGCTATCGGCGTCTGTTCAGCCGCGTAAGCATCTCATATAAAATCGTCTTTTTTCTTAGAAAACCGCTGAATTGCGCTGAATAAGTGTGAGTAGACCCTTATACGGAATGCTGCCGAACCTGATGTTATAGTTAGTGTAAGTGAATGTGCGCTGCGATTAGTTAACGATAACTTTTTTTGGTATTATTTTATTTTGTTAAACTGTAGCCGAGTCGACTACCTTTACACAAGCTTGCTTTAAGTCCTTACACAATGTGGTTATTATGTTAGTACTATCAAGTACCGGTACCCTATCGACAACATATTTAGCCGCCTCTCTGGTCTAGTGGATGACACCACCGGGTGTTGATCGGGAGGTCCGGAGTTCATTTTCCCACAGGGGTTTTTCTGATCAGTTTGGTGGTGGTAGGGTTTCTAAGCCCGCCTGGCTAACAACCACCGTCTTACTCAAATCTGTCATATTAACAATGTAATAAAGCATTGTTGTGTTCCGGCAATCAGAGGTAAGATAGCCAGTTCCTCAGTTGCTGAGGAAAACATGTGAAGCTTCTTATTATCGGTCTTATTATCACTTACTATTAGGTGAGATGAAGGCCAAGAGCTGGCCTGTCATATGTAAAAAAGAAACATCTCTTAATTAAAATAATTCCATTCAAACCACGGAGTTCTGGTTCCGTCTAAACATATCTATGCATAATTATAATTATATGATTCCCAAGCTTGATTTGTTTTCAATATCGAGAAACTATAGAGCTCCTCAATATCGACAAAGACTAGTAGACATTTATGGAAGTTTAACATAACATTATATATCATCACGCCATGTCGCCAGATATGTTAGGTCCCCATGTAACAGGTGGTGAGCTTGTTGCCATGCACCGGGCACGATATGAGGCAAGCGATATTCACAATGAACTGTTCATAAGTTTTTCAAACTCAGTGGTACAGGTGGTGTTTCCCGCGGCCTCTCGAACGAGTAGTGCCCCGTCCGTCCCAACTCGGCTAAGCTACATAAATTTTACTGTACCTTCAAAAAATCAAGTTTTGTTTTATTTTGACACACAATCATCACGATTTACAATCATATCTTGTGATCGTTATGCATCAAACTTATCTTTTTTCGCAAAAGCCGCTTTGATTCGATATCTGACGATGTCTGAAGTGTAGACACTGCAAAATTAATGAGAGAAAGTTTTACACATAATTATAACTTCATCCAAAGTTGACGCGCTATTAATTGTCTTACAAATTGTTAAATTAATAATGTACCCGACCTTCCCAAGCGAACCTTGTATCCATTATTTCATGAACTATAATCTAGTAGAGTGTGTAATTAAAAACGATAAGTTTCTTCAATCTCTCAATCTGTTTTGTTAATGTTATCGTGCGATTTTAACCCCAATTGCTACACATTAAGATGAAACATAATTTTTCTAGTGTTCATGATTTATGGTAATGGCTGCTGTCCAGTGAACTATGCGAGACTGAAGCGATATTTTTATATAAGGAATAGGTATGCGTTACAGCTAAATACAGCTTGGAGAAGACAGGTGGGCATAAATCTTTGAATTTTGGGACAAATACATCAGTTGTGATTGTAATCTATCATCAAGTAGTTAATACCCTAAAAGCACACATCGCCGCTCAAATAATAGGTAATTCTTAATTCAACGAGACTAAATAGTGATTTTTTAAGAAACACAGACGATCACTGATAGATCACAGAGATCACACACACACAGACACACAGTAGATCACACACACACACACAGTAGATCACACACAGTAGATCACACAGACACACAGTAGATCACTTAATAGTTGCTGTGGCATGCATAGAATTATACAAAACGCTAACAATACTTTTTGGAGCGATTTTAATGGATAAGGAGGGTGAAAATTTGCTGAAGATTCTCTCCCCTTCTTGGTTGCTTTATAAACAGATGGCGTAGTATTTCTGTTTCTCAATTATGTAAATCTTTTTTGACATCCATACCCACTTGGACGCATTTAATTTGAATAAATGTTTTTGGATTTCAATTAAGACACTTATGCGAGAGTTTGTGTTAAAAAATTATCATTTCTTTCATACATTGTTGAGACTGATGGGCACCTCTTGTACCACTGAGTTCGAATAAAACTTATGTAGCGTTGATTGTCTATACAGGGTGTAATCGTTAAGTGTGTCCAGGCGATTATTTCGTAACTATTAGAGATATCAAAAAAGTTTAAACTGACATCGAGTTCGTTACCTAATCAGTAAAATGACATCAATAACTTTTTAAAAATCAAACGAGAGATATCCAATATTTTGATATTATACACTTCCATACCCCCCCCCCCCCCTCCCCCTCCCTACTTCCTTTAACACCTCTGCCTCCGCTCTAACATACCCCTTCGGGTAAAGAGGCATGATGGCATGTTGACTGTTATGTTGTGTTAGGCAATGTTATGTTACATTATGGAATGCATAAACATTTCCAATCTAATACAAATAAACATAATAACCTATTATATTTCGAAAGTAAAGAAAATGATCAAATAAATTAACTTGAGCAGTACAGTCGAGTACAAAAATATCTATTTACATTTTAGAGGTAAAAATCTTTATTTCCTTCTAATGAGAGTCATTTACTGCCAAATGTTGTAACATATTTTTGGATTGACTGTACATGTATGTAATTTTATCAGTCGCTCCATGGTCGTATTACACGTAGTAACAACCAAACCGAATTCAAGCGACGTAATGTTAATGTGACCCCTTTGATATTTTAAGTATAGATAATAAAATTTTGCTGAAGACTGTTACGTTATTTACGTTTCCTCAAATATGTTGAGCGAAGCGATGGCGGATTCATGCGTCATGCCTGTGAACAGGGCCACTGCCTGGGTCTGGTCAACTCATACTTGTTTCATTTGTAGAAATTGCCTTATCAATGAATTTGCTTCGGAACTGTATGGCACGGCAAGTAGTGAAGGCAGTTATTTATCGTTATGTAGCCATACTACTTTTTTAGATTATACTTTGGACTATCTGTACATGTTTGTAATGGGAAATGTGGTAAACTGCAGAATATTTCTTTAAATGAGTATCTATCTTTTCTTTTTCTTTTAAAACTTCAATGACGTTGTAGTTTATGACATTTTTTAAATGATGCTAATGTGAAGGGAGGGTAGAAACTTGCTGAGTTTCTTGCCCGTTCTCAGAACAAGGCCTCCTGGTAGTTTTTTTGAACTGATGGCGTAGTATTTCTCTGTCGCGAAATTTGTAAAATGTTTAAGACATATATAAGCATGCGCTTAGACGCATCTAAACTGAATAAACGCTTTTGAATTTTGAAAGTGATTACGACAGTGATTTTAAGTATATCACCAGCCTATGATTACGACTTCCTACATGGAACAGATAAGGAGTCCACGTTACGACGGCACATAGGATCAATGTGATATGTTGGTGGGTGGCATTGGGCCCTTAAATTGATTAGACTTGCATATGGGATCCATTTGTCCAGTCCCGCTTAGACTTTGTATTGGACAATTGCTCACTTTAAAAAAAAATGTGACTGGTAGTCTGACGAGATCTGTAAAATGTAATACTGACTAATAGATTGTATGATTAGCTATTTAAAAAAAAGGGGCTCATGAGTTTCTTACCGGGTTCTTCTCATTAAATGCCTTACTCTCGGAATCCGGTCGCTTGTATCGATTACAACCACAGTCAAAGCGCTATGTGGATGTACTTGCTACAAGCGCTCGCGGCAGTGAATTTTAAGTCTTTTTTTCTCAATTTTATTATTAAAATTTACTTTATATATAATAAATGTGACTATGTATGAATGTTGACGATTTTAAGTGCTATGTTTAGCCTATGAAATAAAATTATTTTTGATTTTGATTTTGATTTTGTAACATACAGAACACAAGCTATATGAAAACTAACTTTACTACTTTAAGTAGACGTATGACTTAATATTTCTGAGACCCGACCTTGCATTGTGTTCAGGTATTGCACGGTCAGACAGTCAAGGACGTACTGTTCATCAGTTAATTCGTATTATGTTCATTGCTATCTCCACATCTAAAGAACATCGTTCTAGTAATAAAAACATAATTATTTTATTTCTTTGTTACAGAAGCAAGGTTTTTATTACGTCCAACTGGTATACTAAAATGTTTTACACAAAGAAATATTCGGCTGCCTTGTTATTCTATGCTTGTAATAATTTAATTATTCGTAAATAAAAACGAAAATGAATTTTTTCATCGAAATTTTTACTTTTTGTCTGTTTCGAATCCGGATGGTTATTAACATGTTGATAATTAAACTTGTAAAAATTTTAACCCAAGAATTTTGTGTTCAATCTATTGGTAGTTAATGATGCCTTTGGATTTCTCATTCATGACTTTTATATTTTTTTGCCAGCCCTAGTCCTCTAAGTTTCTTCCCATAAACATAAACATATCACCACAAAAACGTGTCTTATTAAGCTTTCGTTCTCCTGCAGTCTTTGTATCGCCCTTTTCTTTTTTCCTCCGTGGGTCTTTTCGGGTCTTTTAAAAGAGACGTGAAATAGCACCATAAGGGTCAGCTAGGTGGATTAAACACCGTTCGACCCCTTGAGCTCGGACCTTGAGCTTGTTGCACGGTGGCGTAGGCTTTCGATCGAAAACAAAGCTACCTTCGCCATGGTCAGGCCGTGGATAGGTGACCAATACTTTGTGATCTCGAGCTCATCCATGCTTCGGAAGGCACGTTAAGCCGTTGGAATAGCGGTCAAACGCCAACGGTCAAAGCCAAACTGTTACAACCGGGACAGTTTGGCGTTTCGACCCACCAACCCGCATTGGGCCAGAGTGGTGATGTTACGGCCCATACTCCTCATGTGTTTCTCCATGAGGAAGGCCTAGGACGTATATATGCTGAGGATGACAAACCCCTTTATGGTCACACTGGTGTTGCAACAATAGATGTTGTTTCCAATGTGTCTGGTTTTCTGACCATTGAGAGGTCAATGTATGCCGTGTGGTGACGGCAGAGTAGAATACAATTGTCACCACCCCAAATCTCTCCCGTGGGTGTCGTACAAGGCGACTAAGGATAAATCAATGATGAGGAACGGGCAGCAGCGTTTTTATACCACCTAGCAATAGCAATGTACTGCGACTTTTGTGCCCGAATGGCAATAGGCTCGCCACTTATTACATGGGACCTAACATAATTGGCGAAACGTGGGTGCTTCGGGGATATAGGCGTAATTTATGTATGTATGAGAGGTCAATAAGTCAACCGAAGTCGAAACACTTGAAACATGGGGTACATCCATGTTTCAAGTGTTTCGACTTCGGTTGACTATGGGTTATTTCCGCTAATGATCCGAATTCCGTGGCCGCGAGTCACGGCCTCAATTTAACCTGCGACGGATCACAAGTTTCATTTTCCCGCGAACACAATAGCGTATCTCGAAGCCGCATTTACATAATACAACCATTAATCCACGACAGACCCGCGAGCCTATAATTTTTTGCTAGGCTCAACTGTCCCGCTCAGAAATGCGTTTTCTATAAGCTGGAGTAATTCTGTCGAGTGGGAAATGGTGTAATGATTATTCGATTCGAATTTTAATGGTAGGGGTAGAATGTGTGTATATTGTGCGGTTGGACAATGTTCATTTTAAGAAAAGTATCGTGTAGAAACCAAGCTCATTAAATCGTTGACTTTCCGTGACATAGAGAAAGGGTTAGCAGGACACTCCGTGGTCAAGTCAACTTCCTCCATGGGCATAAATGCAATTGCCCATGGTACATGCTATCTCAGTTGCTAAAATAACCAATATTAAAAGGTTTATAAAAAGGTGCATAACCACACAATAGCTTAAAGCGGCGACGGGCTCACCACCTGCCACGCTGAGCACGTGCAGTCACTGCTTTTGCCTAGTCTTTGACTAACCCTTAGGGGATAATAGTCGTGATTATATGTAAGTTTTTGTAAATTGGTTATCGGACAAGACGGCCTGCTGGTGGTAAGGTCACCATTAGCTCATAAAAGTTTGGAACGCTGACGTGACACCCCATACCCAATTCTACCCCTAGGAGCTATATAATAATAATAAATATGTGTGAAATGGGTGCAAGAGTGTTGGTGTGTGTGTGTGTGTGTGTGTGTGTGTGTGTGTGTGTGTGTGTGTTTGTGTGTGTGTGTGTGCGTGTGTGTGTGTGCATGATTGCGCGTGCGTATGTGTGAATGCATGTGCGTGTAAAAATTTCGTTTTATAAGTAAAAAAGGGACTCAACATTTTCATAATCCAAGGTAATAAGCCACTCATTCAATACGATTTTCACTATCTCAAGGGCAAACTATAAATACCTAAAATGCTATTAATTTTATTATACAAACCCGAGCTCGAATATACGTAATGACACCTAGCCATTGCAGTAGTGCATGCTTTAACATAAAATACTCTGTTCGCCAATCTAGTATCTCGCCTTCTTTCCTCTCATGTACTCCACAGTCTCCACACCCCTAACATGAAGTGTTTTTACATAATTTTTTTAAAATGTAAGAGCATCAATATTAATTTGATTGCGACAGTCCTGATAAACGATGTGTTCAGCTTCACGCCTATTACATCTACGTCAATATCAAGGTGAAATTTTTAGATACTAATTAATTTCGTGCGTCAACGGATCCCTGGCCCGTTGGGTGTGATAAATTAAAAAAGTCAAATGTGTCCGTCAAGAGTTGTTCATGTGGAACAGCTTATGAATTATACGGGCGATTTTAGTATAAGCGAATAAAGGAAGATATGTTTGATATGCGGCAACCTGTGAGTTTAAAATTGACTGTAATTTTTACATACGAATGTACTGTAATAGGTACTGGTAGGATTAAAAAAGATTCCTTCTATTTCCAGTACTAAGTACTAATGAAACTGAATCTCCATGTTCATTTTATTGGCAAACATTTGGTAATCAAAAGAGAACGCAAGCAAAAAGTATTAATAAATATAAGTAAATATATATTTTCAGACATTTACACCTATTTTAGATATTTATTCAAGATATTTATTTATTTATTTCATTGAAAGCATCCTTCGCCTGGCAATCGGTCAGAATCAAGTAAAGAGAGTAGTTGTTTTAGGACATAATAATATAATTATGAAGTTGGTAATGAGAGTAGTAATCGTAACAATCGGGGATATGTAATCTCTTTTTACCGACAAAAGGTGTGATTGTTTGTATGTAGTTAACCGACATTTGCAACTATTTCAGAAATACTCGTAATATACTGTGTTTTGTGTGAATAAACATATGATTATTATACAAAAGTATACGTCCAGTCACTTGCAATAATAATTAGACGCAATTGACAGGACTGTTTTAATTCCATTCTAATAGGAGTTTTTACTGTACATATTTCTGCACACGACTGTCCATAAACGCTATCTGCATTTTGTTGGCACACCGACTCAAGAAATAATATTCATCTCATTTTTTAAAATCAGTTATCTATACATTTAATGAAACTTTAGAGGTCTAATGTCTGTACATAGGAAAAAAAATGCTTAAAATCAAGTCAGGGAGATGGAAAAAGAGGAAAAACAAAAAAAAAATGTTTTTAATTATTTTGCTTCCCTGTCTACGGGCTAAACTCCAAAATGTCTGGACCGATTATACCCCTGGTCAACATCTTAGATACTTTTATTTCGAAAAATTAAAGGGATAGTTAAAACACCATAATAACCGCGGACGAAGTCGCGGGCAACAGCTAGTTACTAATAAATTATGTCCTACTCAAAGCTTAAGTGATAATAAGCCAGACCACACCTAAGAAAAATGTATTCAAACGTTGATCTTTCTCATTGGAACATCAATTCGGGGCAGAAAGGGAGCAACCTATTTATATTCAGGACATTACCTTCGATTACTCGCGGAGACACCAGACCACTTTCCGGTTGAGAAGTGAAGATATTCTTTGTGTCAAAGCAAAGTATTGAGATGGATATTGACTTCAAGTTCTCAAATCTTCATTGTCATCAGCCTCTACGACGTGCCACTACTGGGCACACGAGGATTATGGGCCGTAACACCACCACGCTGGCCCAATGCGAGTTAAAATAGCAACTGTGACCAACGGCTTAACGTCCCTTCCGAAGCACGATCGAGATCACCGTGTTTTTGTGACACATCAACGGCCTGGCCATTTATTCTAGCTTATTCTAGCCCACAACTGGATGTCGGTCTTCGCTTTTCTTTGTCAAGGAGAAATGCTGTTCGTGGACCATACCTACTGCTGGCTAGGTGCTAGGCGTGTGGGGGACTCGTTCGGCTGCTCGCTGAGAATACTTACCAAAATTATCCGTCCTTCCGCGGGAGCGACTGCTGAAACAATTCTTCGTTCCGTTCGATATCGGTCTTCGATTGCGCAAACTACCACTTCGGTATTTATCAGCTCACTACAGCCAACCAAAGAATATCGTTATCCCATTTTTCGTGCAAAGTTTTAATAGTCGCGAGCGCGGACACCTCAAATATTTAACAACACTATCCTTCTACGTTCAACAAGAGACCGTCTGTAAGCAACCTTCAAGAAATTACCATCAGGAGCTGATTCAAGAGATGTTCGAATAATAGCCTTCATTTGATGGCGGCATTTCACTTGGCGTATCGTGTTCGCATTTTTGCTATTTTTCTTCGAATACTGCCATGTGTGGACGGTGTATTTGAGTATTTGTACGAATGATACCGAAAGGTACAAACAACGCAAATAGCGATCATTAGTTTCCTTCTATTGTCGGTTTTTGATCACACATCAAAGGCAGACCTAGGCGATCGTTTCTCGACCAAATTAAAGACGTTCAAGAGAAGGGCCAGGTCAAAAGTACCCGAAATCGCCGAGCATGTATGAGGACAGTAATGAGTGTTGATGAAGCGAAAGAAATATGCAAGGATCGTAGCAAGTGGAAGGATGTAATCTCTGCCTACCCCTGTGGGAAAAAGGCGTGATTTATGTATTTATGTATGTATGTATCAAAGGATTGTTTTTAGATGTTTGCCCGATAACAGTCCATGCGTGGATGGGCTATTTGGAATGATTTTATTATTTGGATAATGTCGGACCAACACAACGATAACGCTAGGTGAACACACTGAGCCTAATTGTTTTCTAACAAATATTTGTTTGTTGGCTGTTTATTATTGGCACTGTAAAAATAACCCTGCGCAATCCCTCGAGAACTCCTTTAGTTGTTTGACCTTTTGCTAGAAATCCTTCAAAAGAAATAAGTTTTAGCAATAAAATGAAATCTATTGCTGTACATAATATATCACGGAAAACACTTTGATATATTATGTAGAGTCAACTCCAAAAACGTGTAACCACTTGAATGTGACTCCGTAGAAGGAAATGGAGATTATCATCTCTAAAATGTGTATAGATATTTTTGTACTCGACTGTACGTTGTATATTTACTGTACTTACTTTATAGATTATCTTGTGGGTTATGTTTGTATTCTTGCAGGACAAATGACGTAACATCCGTCATGCGTCGCACTAAGTGACGTGTCATGCAAAGAATCGCGTTGAAAGTACCTTAGAGGCAGGTGACGTCAGAATTCCTTTGAGATCTCCATCAACATATTCTGTGGTATAGCACTTAGGGATCGTCTAAGAAATGTAGGTATTAAATGTACGGCCGATTCGCGAATTTATTGTAATTTTCTATGGAACCAACTTCATCGTTTAACGATTTAATACTGGCTATTGAAGTGTAGAGGCTAACTTAGTAACTTATTTAATATCTGTTACTATAACAGCGTACAATAGGTGTACGAGTTAGTGGCTCAAATCTACCCCCACAACTGTGCGACGCGCTGTCCACATAAATATTTGTCAGTTTCGCAATAAGCTCTTTCCTACTGCATCGGAAGTGCAGCAGTGGACTTTAGATGAAGTGATGAATCTTTGAGTTTAAATATTCACAGAATTAAACCCGTCCTATGAATATTTTTTAACGCTCTGATTAAAGAACTTGACGAACTTGTCAGAACCGATACTAAAAGTTTTTTTTTGTCAAATAAAGTAAACTATATTCATGTAGGCAGCAGTAGCCGAGTTGGGACGAACGGGGTACAGATCGCGGGAAACGCGGGTTCGATCCCACCGCCTGTACCACTGAGTTTGAATAAAACTTATGAACAGTTTATTGTGAATATCGCTTGCCTCACATTGTGCCCGGTGCATGGCAACAGGCTTGCCACCTGTTACTTGGGGACCTAACTATCTGGCGAAATGGCGAGTGTTTAACACCTCTGCCTCTATATCTCTCTGGGGTAGGCAGAGTGTGATAATTATGTTATGTTATATTATAAAGCAAGCAAATATAAACAATTCTGTCTTAATATGCAATGTTTTTGTGAGACTTTTTTTTATATTATAGTATTGCGGTTAAATAAAATTATTTTAAGTCTTAATGTATCTAACCAATGCCTTGATTTAACAGCTCTAAAACGTGAGGTCTCTATTTAGTTTCAAGAATAGTTTTTTTTGACCTCACAAGAAGGTCGTCCCTAATGATTCTCGTAATTATAACAAGAAGAGCTAATTACGATGAAAGAACTGAATTCAGTCACGATCTTCATTGTGCACAAACAATAGCAGTCACAATAGAATTTATTGAAATGACATATTATTATTTCAATGCTGGCATTGATTATTTTAGTCGTAGTGTTTTCTGTTCAAGAAGAAACGTTGTGTTGACAGGGTCAGGGAAGAAAAATAGAAAATAAATAAAAATTTCTTCAAACTGTAAAAAAATTAAGCTCAGCACTCTGTTGATGATGTTGAATCGATGCATAAGTAAAATATAATAGTTATTTATTATACAAGAGTGGAAAGTTCCTTTTTAACCGCGTGCTCGATTTGGATGACCGAGCAAGCGAAGGATTCTTAAGTTGAATCACGAGCGCAGCGAGTGATTCTAAATTAGAATCCTGAGCGTCAGCGAGGGAAACAAACGAGCACAAGGTGAAAAATCTTTCCACTCGAGTGCAATACGTAACTTTTCATCCCACCTCAGCGAGGAAATGACAAAATGAAAAAGAAAACAATTTATAATGACAAAATATTTTTTCACAATTTAAAAAGTTCTAATCATAAATTTGGCACCATAGAGGTTACATTAAATAGGTTTAATGACGTTTTGAATTTACAATTATATTGAGTACTCATTATATGTGATGTTCTAAATTCAAATCTACTTTGCCGCTCAAGTGAATAAAATAGAATTTTCCAGCCAGATTTCGAAGCGCAAAATTACACTTTCCGAGGTGGTGGGATGAAAATTTATTTATAAAGTTACCTATTGTTGTTATTTGTTGAAAACAACAACATATTATCATAACATTCCCCGAAGGGGTACACAGAGGTGTTCTCCACATTTCGCCAGATATGTTTAGTCCCCATGTAACAGGTGGCAAGTTTGTTGAAAACAAATAGGTAATAATTCTCAGAATAGAATGAGGTAATGTGATTACAGTAATAGCTGCAAGGTTTACCGCAAATTACCTACTTATAACAAATTTTAAACATACGTCATTTACGGTACATACGGCTCCAAAAATATCTTAACGTTTTTGACAGTAAATGACTCTATGACTCTTATTAGAAGGAAATGTGGCGTGTCACTTCTAAAATGTGAACACATATTTTTGTACCCGACTGTACCTATTGTTTATGGTATGTGCTGTGTAACCTCTATTATGTATTTACGATCAAAGTAATAATCGGAATACAAGGAAAAATTAAAAACTATTTAACAATACAATGTATTATAATAAATATTCTAATACCTATAGTGTTTTAATTTCTTTTTTTGGTAAAATTCTACCATATTGGGAAGGCAAAGGGAACTAAGCGCATACAGCCATGTCTTAGGTATTTTTTATCTATTCGTAATTGCATTGAAGTGCAATTGTGATACATTGGGAGAATTTGGAGCCAAATGATCGACGGTAGACGCTGTGGTGCTACTTCGATGAGGTGGATTACCACGATAAAAAACTCATCACTCTTCACACCACTTGTCGCTTATTTCAGTGACATTGCACATCATTATAGACACTTATTACACAAAACTACACTTATTTTACGTAACCTTATCCACTCCAAAACAATATTACCTACAATCATTGATATAAAAATCACGTCTGACATAGACAAATGCCGCCAAAACCCCATGTTTTAATATTTTAATAAAAATGTTCCACACGGCTGAATGAAATCCTGATCGATTTAAATAAATTTTGCCAGGGCATAATAATTATATCTATACAATGTTGGTCTGCCATCAAGAAACATCTTTCAGACTTAAAAGTAAGCGGTAGAAAACCAGAATGAAAATTTTCAGCAGTTTTGATGGAAAACCGGTTTATATATTGGCCGGCATTTGTTCTCCAGTCTTGGATGTTTATATATATTTATATATATTCAGGATATTTATATGTATTTATCTATTAAATATATTTATCCCTCATCTAGCGTCCGTAACACAAGCAGCATTAGTTGCTTAAAATGGGGCTAGTTGATAGGTGTGAATGTTTGAAGATATTTATTCGTAATATCACAATATATATTATGTGTTATTAGTATGAAACAAAATTTTACTTTTTAAATAAGTTCGAAATTTCCGCATTAGTAGCTTTGTTAAAGAAAGTATATAGGTGCCTATGTTTATGCTTTTATACGCAGTTTCAAACTTTATAATGTCACGCCTAATAATAGCCTCTAGTGCCTATTACGTAGAACCCAAAATTATGCTGTCAGATTTGTACAGTTTTGTATTAAAGTCAGCCTTGACGGGAAATTAATGGCATGACGTCACACTTGGGAACAATGGAACATCCTTGACCTTGTTGAAATAAAAAAAATCTGCATTGTACGGCGTTTTTTTTTTCAAAATTGACCCTTAATACCAATGACTTACCTCTGCCCGCAAACGCTAATTGCTTGATCATTCATTGTCATATTTTGTTGTAGATTGTGCTTCAAATAAAACTATGTAAATATTTTTCCTTAAGGTTGCCCTCCTCTTAAAGTCTTTGCAGTCAATGTGTTTCTCCACGAGGAAGACCTGTGCCCAGTAGTGGGACGTATATAGTCTGAGGACGATGCAATATTTTATCTTCTGACGTATAACTAGTCTTTCGTTCATCTAACCTCAATTTTAGTTAAACTCTTTATTGCACATAAACCAAAAAAACAGTACATAAGAAACAAAAGTGTACCAGGGAGGACTTATCTCTAATAGGGATATCTTCCCGCCAACCCGTCACAGGTGTGTGAGATCTCGTGATGTGAGAGAAATGACCCCAGTGCACAAGACGAAACAGAATAAAATGCAAAAATATGTATATAAAAAGACAATAAAAAAAATTTTTATTTTAATTTTTTTTATTAATAAATATAGTTTAATATTGTTTTTATTCTGTCTTAGTATTTTGTCTGTAACTATTAAGATTCAGAGTATTCCTAAAAAATAATTACCTCCTCTAAAAATAGACTATATTTTTGAGCTCTTTTGATTTGTTTTCATAATTTGTTGTAAGTTTAATTGTGTTAAAATTGGCCACGGAGACAACTCTTTTTAAGTCCCTCCCGAATACATCATTTTATTTGCATTCACTTAAAAACGTTAAATAATTTTTATGAAGTGTGATATTACACATATTACTGAAGCTTGTCTAATGATAGATGACAAATATTATTATCTCTGGATTTGTCGTTGTGAAGAAAACTGATAAAATGTTAGTATGGAAAATGCAGAATTCCCCAAAATCTCCATACAAAACACCAATAGGTAAGGACCTAATAGTTCTTATGACACAACGCCTTCAGTGGTCGAGTGGTTTGAGCGCCAATTACAAGGCGTCATCAAATCGAGATGTTCTTGGCTCTTGGCCTTCCTCATGGAGAAACACATGAGGAATATGGGCCGTAACACCACTACGCTGGCCCAATGCGGCTTAGTGATTGGAATGGTAAAATATTACATTTTCTATTCAAATTGCTACAATAAAATAGTGTAATTAATATTCACAATTATTTTGTTCCTTTTTTTAATTGCCTTATTTATAGATAACGCTGAATTCATTGCTTAAATTAAAATAGTATGTATTTGCAAGCACGCTCATAAAGATTCAAAAAGACATTTTGTTTTACGATCGATATAGTCTGTGATGCCAAGATATAAATAAATAGGTTAATAGTATTTTAAAACCTCATAATTTATTCTCTTTATCACTATCAATTAGGAACCAGTGTAACCGTAATAGTCATTACAAATTCTGTATAAAACCTTCTTTTTTATATCTATTGGTCATTGGTAATACGAAATATATACGAGTTATTTTAAGACTCCTTGAAAATGTCTTCCTTAACATAGCCTGGAACTTAAAAAGTAGGTTAAACGAATTTATCATTTTTGCATAAAATTATTTGCGCAAGACTAAGGAACCGTCAAATGTCGTGCGTTCACAACAAAGGTGCTAGTGCCCAGCATTTGTTATACAAAATACGGTATCTATTCATTCGCAGGCTTATAATAACGCGCCCCGTTCCTGAAAACGGCTTACCCCCTACGCGGGTACCGAAGCACGTGTGTTTATTCCCGTCTCTTTCTAATATACAAGCCAACCGTATCGCTATCTCCTTCCCCGCCTCCGATGAGCGCGCATTGCAGGTGAAATGTGGACGAGACTTCAGTCTGTTCCTAACGGCCGCGTGGGTAGAACGTGTCGCAGCGCTCTCCATTTCCCGCGAAAATTTACGTTACCCACATAACAGTTTATGTTGCAAGATAAAACGTTCTATTGTTGAGCTTGTTCAACGTGCATGTTATGGTAATGTGTGACGTTTATTGATTGTATCTCAGCTCAGTGTAAGCTTTCAGTGATATTTTATTGCCAGCGAGCTGAGGGTTGGAGTTCGGGTTGTGTTGTTGTCAAGCTGAAATATAAACATAAAGTAAGTAGCGCATAAACATCAACTTTTATTTTATCGGTGATACATTTAAAAAGTTTTGAAGATACCGATAGAATATTCATCAATGAACCCAAAAGTTTTCGTTCATAAAATATTAACGCGTTCACAAGTCGAAGGGTCGCGTCTTCGCAAACGTAATAAGAACCTTTAAAAACTTTAGGTTGGAGTAAAAATATTGCAAAGTTTACTATTAGAACTTTCACGTAATATCATTGAGCGAGTCATCCAAATTTACTTTGAAAGTTTACAAATTTACTTAGAAATTAATTCTGAACATTCCTGGTGGTCCTGATATTTTTGAAATCTACTAAAATTTACTTTCTATCAAAATTTCTAAAAAAATTAATTCAACCAGGATATTTTTTATCACCCCTAGAATGTTTTCTACTTAACTCAATATTTCTTATATTCAATTCTGTTACATATTTAACATACTTTATGTTGCCACTGTCAGTCTCTTTGCTATTTAATTTAATATCTGAATTAAGTCTTTTAATTCGATATTTTCGGCTATTTTATGTCAATATTAGATAATTTAAAGGTGCGAATTCAGTCACTCTAAAAGCAAACTAGATTCTCGCTACTAAATTGAAACGCGATGCTCTAAGACGCGTCTTCAATATCATTATTTTAGTTGAATTATGCTAATTGTATTCACAAGAGTAAGACCGGTCTAACTATATTTACGTTCCCACAGCTGACTGTTTATTTGCTAGCGTCTCTCAATATATTTCCAATGTGCAGTTCATAAACGTATAACTATCTTAGCGTATGCAGTGACAGTTAGCCGCGCTAACTTCGTCGGTTATATAACAGCAGCCACCTTGAACTGATTTACATTTCTTTAAGTCTACAGAATTATGACCATGGTAACTATAGAATAACACTTTGAGATTGAGAGAAACCTATTTGATAGTACTTCACATGAAAATGATAACCCTAATACAGTTATAGCTGTTATTGACTGAAGACCATTAACATTTGATTGTGAACCGTAAACTTGTGCACAGTAAGGCTTACTAAGCATAAATGGAAGCGCTATAGTAGCTCAATGCAATACGTGTGACGTACATTCACGCGTCGATTTTCGGAATACTCATTTAACGAAGTCAACGTAAACATTGAAAGCTAATGGTATTCCGCTGGTGACGACGATACAGTAATTGATATTACAAAAGACGATCGGATAAAAGAAATAAATTAAAATAATGATCATGCGAACACGACGAATGCTTTGACTGTTAATGTCGGACTAGAAACCGATTCTATTTTAAACTTCACATCCGACTGAACCACGACAGATTGTTGGCGAACGACGAACTTTCCGTATCTTATTTTTAAATAAAAAAAGACATTCTTCTCTGTTGAACCTTTTGTTTCATCAGACGTCGCGGGCTTTATAAAAATTTTAATGCTACTGGTGGTGCCAAGTACTAGTAATTTGGGATTGTCTGCTGCTAAATTTATTGTCAAGCTTATGTCTGATGCAGCTGTTACCGTGTTATTGTCTCGCAAATCCTTGAAGCGCGATGTTGGAACTAATTTTATCGTAATTAAATTTCAAGATTGTAACTAAAAAAACAAGAGAAGTAACAAAGTGTCATCTGCGTCTAGATAAAATGCTCATTGAATAATACGCATAATTATGTTGAGAAGACTAATAATAAACATTTTTGAAATTACTCGATTTTTTTGCTTAATCTAATTATTAAAGTTTTAAAAGGTGTTTATTTTTAAAATATGTTAACACAAATAAATACTCCCTTAAGAATTTCTGAATTCCTACATAAATAAATCAGTAACGATAATAATAATCGAGTTCTAATCTTTATGATTTGCAGTACCTATGTTCACTTCGTTATTACTGACTTCGTATTCCTTTCTTGTTTGTTTTAAAACCCACAATAAATTACAAACATTAATGCATAATTTTATATTTGTTTTTACTTTAATGAGTCTATAAAAATGTACACCTGCAGAAATGGCAAATGTTTTATTTGTGACCATGTTACATGCTGGTTAGATTATATTTCTACAGGTTCTTACGATTTGAAAATGTTATTTTATTCTTTATTCAGGTAAACATCCTTTATATTTAACATCTTTAGATTATAGTGTGTATCTTTATAACGGTATACTTAGTTATCTGTGGGATAAGGTTTATATTCGATATTACCTAAATTTGACGCTTTATCTAAATCCCTTTGACAAACGTCTTTCACCGCAACAGAAATCGAACTGAAAAGTGCTACTGCTACTTTATTTAAAATCAATTTTTTTCGTTGTCGACGTACAAATTTTAACGAGACTGTAAATGATTTTTGGTTTTGTAAATGATGATTTGTTGATAAATACACTGACAATTCTAAACTTTTGTTAAGACATTTGGCCTCGTGTCAACTTTTGTCCAGGAGTATTACTAATTGGCAAATCGAGGTACAGTGACGAAGAGTTCATGAAAATAATAATATTTACTGTATTGACTTAAGACTCTTCTAAACTATTTTGTAAAATTTTCCATGCTCCTTGAGCATCAATACTTTTAGTATAATCCTTGTCTTTTCGGATTTTAGTTAAATATTTTACAAACAATTCTAATCTTGTGTTATTTTTCTCGATTATCTAGAATTATATATGTAGATGTCTTTAAGTAGCTAGGTAATCTTATAATTATACGCGCAATATAACCAAACGCATTAAAGTAAACTCACAATATACTGAGATCAAAGTAAGTAGCGAAACTTTTCCAATAAATGCAAATTTGATATCCTTCTAACAACCGACTACTTGTAACATGATCGGACTTTACCTTATAAATTATCTATTTTAAAAGCGAAACCATCTCGAACATTTTCTTCGATGCAGCTTAAAATGTTTTATCCCTTCCCATAAAATACTTTAAAGGACATTTCCGTCCGGTAATTGGTTTTGTGGTCACATACCGTGTGTCGACGTAATTGTTACCTTTGCTTAGCCCTGAGTCTTCGCAATAGCTCGCAATAAATATCCGTCGTATGCGTTTGTTTGCTCTCTGCATTTGCGCAGCTACTTCATTAATTATCGCTTTTTATGCGGGCCAATCGGTTATCAGTTATGCGGGAATTATCGCATTTAAATTTAATATATTCCACCGTGCAAACTCAATTTATTCAAACGTGAAAACGGCTAACGAAAAGTTTTAGCGATGCAATATTCAAACCTTCATCATTTAAATCCGCAAGCTGTCATTACCTCAAATTTATGCTCACAAACTTTACGAGTGCCAACAAAATCGTAAAAGCCGTCAATAATTTATATTTAATGAGGACCGACAATGCAGCCCAGTTTAAACTTTGTAATAAAAGAACTCGATTACTTTACAAGGGTCTAAGGACGCAGATAAAGAATCCACTCCAACAAACGAACACGCGTTATTTTTTAAAATAAAACGACACACCTTAAAAGGGCATGATCAGCTCATCTAAACGTTTAAAATGCGGAGTTGAAAAATTCCGTGTCTACAAGTTTCTTTATCATGTATTTTAGCTGAGAAAAGAAGACAAAACGAGCCGAGTCACGGTTCGTCGATATCGCGTGTAATAAACATGGGGTAATTAATCAGACGCCGCTTTATTTGCTCAGGCCAGGACAAGATAGAGGGCAGTACGACCCAAATTTTATGGTCCAACTCCTGATTTTATTACATGTTCCAACATGGACGCGACTTGTAAAGATAAAAATCCAAAATGAAATATTAAGCATTTATTACTAGGATTAAAGGAATGAGCGTGTATTTTAATGCCTCCAAAAGCACGCTTAATTGCAAATTTAATTCAACAGCTTCCAATTTGATTGTTCATTTCAAATAAACTATTCGGGAAATAGTTGGGAATGTTCTACAGATAACACATTTTGTTTTAGACGCGAATTAATTAGTTTGGACTGTTGCGTGAACACAAACGCGTTGCATTTGTAGCTGAAATTTTGGACTGAACCATTTGTTTTGATGTTTCATTTCATTACATGTTGGTGTTGGGAGCTCTAATTAACTCTAGTGTAATGAGGGTCCTGCTTAGTATCTTATACGTGCATCATAACAAGAATTTTACTAAGCGCTGAGCACGGATCTACCCGTAACTAAGCTAGTCTTCTAGAAATAATTGCTCAAATATACTATATCATCATAAAGTGTGAATACCAGTTTATGCAACGACGACGTGAAGCTGTAATAATACCAGCTAAAGACCAATTTAATATTATTTAATGCTAATGACTAGCAAATGAAACTAAAAGTGAAACTTGAATCTTTTTCTGTGGGTAGTTATTGTCTGATTTTATAGTTAAATTGTTTACATATATATAATCACGTCTGTTATTCCCTAAGGGTTAGTCAGAGACTAGGCAAAAACACCGCAAAAGCGGTCCATTGCATAGTCCGCGCTTCACCAAGCAGTGACTGCACTTAGCGTGACAGGTGGTGACCCCGTCGCCGTTTTAAGCTATTGGATGGTTGTGCAGTTATTTAAGTAATAACTACTTATTTCAGCGTACATACATATATTCGTAGCGTAATGCAAGGCTTAGTAAAAGGCTCTTATATAATCTCTAAAATTATATGAGGTTTAATCATCCCAAACATTGGGACTAAGCAATTATCGATATGACTGATTTCACCGTTTTACAGAAATCGCTTAAGCTTTCGTTCACCTATTTGATACGGCTCGGGTATATGTGGCTAATTATTTAATAGCTGGTTAAGCAGAAATATCCACTTTCTATGCCACTAGTCCAGTAAACACGTTTGATTGAAGTCGTCAGGTATATAGGTCCGCTTTCCGTTTGCTCTTTTCTATTACTGAATCTATCTAGAGCTGGAAAACATGCGTTTTATTTACCTTTTTCAGAATTGACTGCTTTAGCCAGAATGACTTAGTAAAAATGATAAGAGACTTGAGAATTTCGTGTTTTTAGCTAATGGAAATTATAATGTAATTTAAAAACATTTGCTTGCTCACGGTTTAAAGAAAACCCAAATTCCAAAGGAATCGCATGCTAAACAACAATTAATCAAGCTATGTCTTGTAAGCGCCGTTAGATTCACGGAAAACGTAAATATAGTTCATGTCCCTTTTGCTTTAGTAGTTACCGATCATGTTACGTTCTGGCAAGAGTGGAAGCCAAGATGCCGTGAGTTTGAACCTATTAAACGTGTCATCAGTCGCTGGTTTAACCACTTTAAAAGTGGAGAGCTTGCATAGAATTTTCTGCGTACATCGGCCAATTATGGTGTTCTCTGCTCTACACTGGTGTGACCGATTGAGCAATAAGCCAATTAGGTAGCAGCCAGCTCCCATTTATCGACCTGACACTTAAAACTAGCTTGTATAAATTTCTAGTCTAGATGATTTTAGAACTGTGATGTTATAGAAGTTAATGGTAACGTAGACAAACATTTGTTAAAATATTTTGCTTTTGATGCAAAATTACAAATCTGCGATCATTGAACATATAATATTAATGATTTTTATATTTTTAATGCTAAAGCATCTGATTGAAGCTGTGAAGATTCTGTTGAGGAGACATATTTCTTCAAAATAACTTAATTACCAGAAAAAAATATCACAAAGAACATATTAGCAACAGCATTGTTATATGTGAAACGGGTTCGATTTAATCAAATGGAACCGTTGTGTAATAAATGTATCAATGTTCCATTTATCTTGGAATCACTTTAAATTTCTGCTATAATTTTAGGGCTAAGAGTCTCGATAACGATGGCTCGCTTTGATGATACCCGTTATCTCGCTAAACTTTCTCAATGATTTCTTAGTAGGTGATTAAATTTATGGGCGTTGTTCTAATTATAAGGGATCTTTAATAGGAAGGAGTTGAAGTGTTAAACTTTTAACGATCACTTTTTTGGTGTAAGAAAAATCAATACATAAATGTTTTTGCTGAACTACTAAATACATCACGGATTTTAAAGAATTCTCTAAAAGTATTTTTCTATGATTTATCTTTTTTTTTGTAGGAAGGATAACGCTTTCAGCGATTGTAGTAAAAGCGTAGTAGTCACGAGCGATTTTAAAGGGTGTACTAAGTTAATAACGAAGTATGACCGGTGTCAAATTTTATAGGTAGTCATTAAGAAAGAACCTTACTACGTGCTATTTTCTGTTTCTGCCTTTTGTAGCACCTAAGTATATGTCATATGTTATAAAGTACACTCATGAACATAACCATGAAACGCTTGGCTGTAAATGATTTTGTTACAATAGAATAAAAAATAGTTTTTGATTCAAAAGATTAATTGTCTTTATACCGAATTCGTACTATTCGTAACACGTCGTAACTCAACCACATAAATACCAAATCGACCAGCTTACAACTGGCCAAAATAGTGAAGTAGATTATCTTCCGAATTCGCTGAGCGCCACCGGTTTGTCACATTCATGGTTTCATCTCCCCAAGTTTTGGGAACCTGTGAGAAGATATGAGATAGTTTTAAGCTCGCAGAAGAGCATAGTAAGCTAAAATTTCGTTTTGTGGTAATGTAATAGAACGACATAGAGTAGATAGCCCGATTATCGTATTAGTGATAAAAGCTTACTACCTGACACCGTCTGCTTATCAGCTATCCATACAACAGGAAAAAACGAAAGGTATTCTATGCTCCATCTATCTATCTTCAGCCTATATTAGTCCACTACTGGACATAGGCCTGCAGCGCTTCAGATCATCACTCCATCTCGCCGGAGGACGTCAAACACTACGCTTGGCGAGTCGCGGTCTCCACTCAAGAACACGTCTACCTCAACGGTAGTCGGTTCTCCGACAGATATGACCAGCCCACTGCCACTTCAGCTCTTATATGCTTTTTCTATAGCTATTCTAGCTGCTTCTATGCTCGGTTTCCTTAGACATACAGTCTTATTGTCAATCTAAATCACCATTAAAATCTTATGGAAATCGCGACGTTAGGTTGCTTTTTGGTCGAGTACGTGCAATCACTCAAAGCCGTAAATAAAATAATCCATATTACACTTATCGTAATTCATGAAGGTCGAATTCGATGCGGAAAACCAAAACAAAAAACCATTTGCGATTGAATTGAACACGATAAAAATCCCATTCCATGATCTCAATTATTAACCGTATCTTTCGTATATATTAACACTAGTTTGGATATTCTTAATAACTAGGCTATTGTTGTTGTTGCAATATTACCCTTATTTCAAAGAACAAAAAAATTAGGTTTGATCTTGTATACGGGTTAGCAACAGTATCATGAGAACAAGAGTAATTTTTTGTGGCATTTTTGTTTTCTCTACAATAGTTTTCTCGTTCAGAAAATATTCGGATCCTAGAAGACTCAAGTGTAGAGCCGTTTTCTGAGTGACCTTACTCAGACCGGTCGTTAGCTTGTGTAGTCTTTTATTACTTTACGTGCTTAGTATATTTTATTTCTTTGATTCTGATTAGGTATTTGTCATATAAGACTTATTTATTTACATCTATAAGAGAATTTTTTTTTAAAAAATTGAAAATTAGTATAGATTATAAGATTTTTTTTTTAAATTTTTTTAAGAGTTTTTTTTCTATGACAGAATTTTTGTTGACGAGGACAAAATCCTGTTAACGGATTTTACCTATCTGGATAAGCGGTAGGCGTGTGTGGGTGAGATTCGCTCAACAATATACCCCTCAATACCCATCCAAGACCTACCACGGGAACTAGTAAATTTTTTGTCTTTGTGATTTTAAATACAATGTCACTAAATATATGTTTTTCCGTTCCTTTTTTAGTTGGTAAACTTATCATCACGCTTTCATCCCAAAAAAGGTAGAGATGTGAACCGAGATTTTGTTTGATATGTTTAGTCAAAACAGATATGACATGTCTAATGGCCGGTTGCTGAGGCCGTAAAGTACGGCAGTTTATCGATTTGATAGCGGTATTGGTTCGATAAATCTTAGAAGTGCGTTTCTGAACACCGCAATGTCAGTCAAACGCCGTGTAAACTTAACTGCTGTTTACCTTATTCATGACTTTATTGGATCAACAATTATTGAGAACGTAATGTTCTCGGTAATTGTTGATTCTGACGTTTCAAAAACCGGGCATTATTCGTTCGCTTGCCAACTCTAGCCTCTTTTCTGATGCTCCCCCTACAAGAGGGCACCATATGTACTTATTTTTGCCTTCATTTATCGATATTTACAATGATACGATCGATATTTCAGCAAAACTATGAAGAATCTATTTTTCTTTTTAACCACAAACTGAAAACCTTTTTTGAGTTGCTTAAGACTCATTAACAGTAATTTAATTCAACTGATTTTTACCCGTACCACTTAATAAAATCGAATCGTGTAAACCTTTCACGACATGTTAACCTTGTGACAAACAGTTTTTTTATCCTCTATAACCTCTTAAACAAATAACATCCAGCCTCCCTTTTGACAAAGCTGAATGTTAACTCAACTTTTATGTCAATATTAAAACAACCTTGTAACTGGCAACACATTTATTTGCGTTGCAGCCTCAACGCGACTTCGATGAGTGACAACGAGCCGTATTAATGGATTGATTTCGGTTGATTCATTGATCAATCGTGTATTTATCGGAACAGTGCCAGAAATGTGCGTGACAGATGAAAAACAGATTCATTGCCTCTGAGATTTTTATGGTACTGTTTTGCTTCTATGACAGGACACTTAAATGAGAGGAAAGATGTGAGGATCTGAAATATAATCACGTTTACTCTGGTAAATTGTTTAATAAATTTACCAAATCACTCATAGTCATCTGATGATTAACGGATAGGAGTCCCTAACATGCATCTTCTAATTATTATGCACACATACATACATATAATCACGATTAAAAGGCAAAAGCACCGCAAAAGCAGACCACTGGTAAAGTCTTCGTCAAGTTAGCGACTGACTGACTGCACGTGCTGTGCGTGATAGGTGATGAGCCCGACGCCGCTATAAGCTATAAGATGGTTGTACAGTTCTAAGTCCATTTTAGTCACCTTTTTCGAGACCCAAGGGAAGAGATGGGTTGGTAGTATAATTGTTATGGCTAGAGTAAACAATACATTTAAATAGATTCTTGTGTAAACGGAGTAATCTGCCCAACATATTCGTGGTTCATAATTACTATTAGAAATAATGTAATCGCTAGAGTTGTGTCGCTTCATTCCTTAGTAATACTTAAATAACATGTAAACATAATCTAATAAACGATAATCCATGTGCGCGTTGTTTTATTGTTACAAGATGTATTATCGTCAGATTAAATTCACATAAAATTCTATTGTGGCTTAATGAGTAATAAAATATTATGCGGACTTTAAATTCTTTATTCGATTATCCCAATGTCACCTAAAGATAAATAAAAAATTTAATATTTGTTCTGGTTATGGTTTTATTTTAGTTATTATTGTTGTATTTAATATACTTTTTTTAAAACGTATTCATTCACTTTATGAATTCTTTTTTTTTATAATTACAGTTTATGAAAATAATGAGGCATGAACTTACTTTTTTATGCTTGAGATATAAAACTTAATTAATATTATTTTAAACATAAAATTCTATTCCATTCTGCCGTAGGTTGGTAAAGGTCGGAAGTCTATTTTTTTCCGTATATATGAAAATATTATTGTACTAACAAGAAAAATCCTTTGGCTATCTATCGTCATTTCATAGACAATACCATAGCCTGGAATCCAATAAAACAATATACTGGAGTTTGATTGCAAAACAATACGATTCGTCGAAATATTGTTATTTTCAAGTGTTTTGTTTCCCGCACAATTAAGATTTTCGATTGTGGACAGAAGCATTATTTTTCTAGATTGTTTTCCTTGTTATATCTGTTAAATGGATTCATGTTCTTGAGTGTTTACTGAACCTTCGTTTCAAGATTTTCTTGTTGTCAAGGCGATCTTCCGTGGAAGTCGATTTTCAGTTACTGCTTCAAATAAAAACACTATTGGCTAGGTTTAAACTTTACATCGAACTGTGTTTTTTAATGATTGATAAAGTAAGACATCATCACCCATATTATGCTTCTCAAGATTCTCCAGATCCATAGACCCTGCCTATTCATCATTGTAAGGGCATTGGACGATCAAAATATTTAGCACCAAGTAGGTAGGCTTAACAACACTGAACCATGATTATTTCTTTTTAGATAAAATGGCTTATATATATAATGTCGTTATCTGGTGACGATAGAAATCATTAAGATGGCCTATATCCGTCTATAATTATCCTACATCCATAGAAAAATGAAAACATTTTGAACAGTTCTAACTTTTGTCCTCAACTTTTAAACGGCCCACTGCCGGCCTTCCTCGTGGAGAAACACATGAGGAGTATGGGCCATAACACCACCACCGTGGCCCAATGCGGGTTGGTGTTATACCTTTACCCCAACACAATGTTACAATACTGATAAAAAGCCCATTTCTCCCTAAACCGTCACGCGACTAAGTAAATTACATTTTAATTGCCCCCAAAATTAGACAACCGTAATTACAGAGTTCCTCGACAATTCTGTTGTGTAATTGTTAGTTCGCCTAAAAACCTATCATTATATGGTGTTGTCGAACAATTATT
Organism: Parapoynx stratiotata; assembly: GCA_910589355.1. NCBI lineage: Eukaryota > Metazoa > Arthropoda > Insecta > Lepidoptera > Crambidae > Parapoynx > Parapoynx stratiotata. The sequence continues at coordinate 15,854,465 of OU342461.1, forward strand.
TTAGTGTTTTAACCACAAAGTAATATTTGAATTGAGCTACGGCTATTAAAAATGTTTCAGCAAATATAACGCTTCTAAAGTTGATTAGATATACAAGTAACTGTATTTTGTAGTGTTCTGCTCGTGCAGTGAGTAAGTTCGCTAGAGTTTACTTTTTTTTAAATATGAATGGGATTGCTTTTGTCTACAATCTGAGCCCACCTGAGATAAGTCTACAATGCAGTGAGGATTCGTCTCTTACGCTGTAAGAGAAAGTGCTATTCTTTTATAAGGTAAGCAACCCGGGAGTAGTGGCCAACGCTCTTTAAGACCCGTATTTCAGAATGAATCCCAAGGGTAAATTTATAATCTGCTTGAGCACAGCTAAAAGGGGATGTTGTTATGAGGGACTGTATGGCGCCATCTCTTTCTAACGATCAGAGCAGAGAGTTGGTTTCTCAGAAGAGGTTGTGAATGCGGCAGAGAGTCTTCAAAAATATTTGGTTCTGTGTGGTTTAAAAACTGTGTGTATTCTGTGTATCTCTGTCAGGTGTAGTGCTTAATTTATTGTCATAATTATCATCTACGCTTGACTCTGGTTCTGTAATACGGGCCTAAGGCCTTTCTACCAGAGCTATGCTATACATAGCAAGGAAAATAGACCAATAGGATTTCTTCATTTCACGTGACTCGCAAAGTGGTGCCATCGTATTGGTATATTTTTCCTCGAATACAGCATAGCTATATAGCATAGCTCTGGTGTAACCCTTAGAGTCTTCAATACTCGCTTACCATCAGAAAAAGTATATCGTATTAAAATGTACATAATAGTGTATATGGAGCTCACAAGCGACATTAGAATAAGATTGTAGAAGCAAGACATACAAAATAATAATTATCCACTCCAATTCGTTGTTTCCCAGTTCAGTAAAGGCTTACTTTTCCCTTCTTACATCATAAGTCACTCACAACAAAAAATAAAATTTTAATTTAATTACATAATAAGGCAAACTTTTACCAGGAACACTATTTACGTCTTCTTAACAAGGTAATCAAGTATCATAATAATACACAAGAACTTTAGTATGTAATAATTAAGCCAGAACAAAACGAAGTAGTGGAAAAAAGTCCGTGACACTTAATAATGGGGAACTGTGAGCAACAATAGAATAGAAGCAACGGTAGTAAAAGTAAATTTTCACCATAACTAATCCAGCAGTAAAGTATGATGAGATAGAAGGAAGTAGATGCTTAACTAACAAGGGATGTAACAGGATTTAATAGAAGATGAAGACATATTGAGCTAATGTCGCTTAAAGAAGACATAGAAGGACATATAGAAGTCGATGCCCCCACAATATTGGTGACATTATTGACAAAAGAAAATATAGATAGGTGTATGTTAAATAGTAAAATAACAACGGTAATTTTAGCGGCAACATTGATGTAGAACGGCATAGCTATTCTGTTTCCATCTCCAGCACTTAATTTAAGACTAAACAATAGTGGAGTCTGTCTGGAACATTTATGATTTCCGAGAATATTTCATTTGCAACGATACAGTAACTATCTGTAGCCATAGAATGGATTTCAATATCAAATGCTTCATAAAGTTTATTTATAGTGGATACTAGACTACTCGCAATATTCTTAATTATAGATCGGATTCAAACCTGGTTATACCGGATTTGATTCCCAGCAACAAAATGTGCTCGCTCGCAGTTTGATTGCTAATTAGAGAATTACACTTTTGTTTTTCTTTACTATTCAGGGATAATCTTACAATCGCATCTCTTCTATCGTAAATTGAGTGGTTAACGCTTGTGGTTTAATGAATCATAATAATTTTATAACTATTCTTATTATTAAAATATCGTTTAAGTGCAAGTAATACAATGATTCTATAATATTTTTACTCATCACTCAAATCTTGCTGGCAAGGTAAAAACTTCAAAAAAATTGAACCTTTTGGATTGCAGGCACTGTTAACATACTTGGTTTTAAAACTACTCCTAGTGAGCTTGTGTTATGGATACTGACTAACAAATAAATATTAACAAATTTTTAAGTGAAAAACAAATCTTTGCATTCATCGCACAAACTTCCACCACAGGGATTCGAGCTCACGACCATATAGATTGACTATATAGAGAGACCGCCTTGAAACAGTTAGCCACGGAGGTCGTCAAGCTATTTACTTTTATACCAAGTCTATTCCCTTTGCAACCTTAGTATTGTACTATTGAGCCTACAAGGTAGACAAGTTACTTCAAAGAATCTAATTTCCTACCAGCATTGATTCACTGTCATCAATCCCGAACTACCGAACATAATACGACCAGAAACTTTCCTTTGTAATGCTGACACTTTTTCGAATTTTTCCGAAGTTCCATAATCTCTGAGGGTTTCAATTCGCTTCGGCTTGAGTTCCCCAAGGCTTTTGTTCGCTAGTTTCTTGGAGAACTGACATAATTTATGTGTTAATCTAAAAGTTACTGAAACGAGAGCGGGGGTGTCGATGTTCTGGATCAATGAAAAATCTGTTAGACCCAGAGATATTATCAGCGAAGAATACTGGCTAAGGTGAGAAAACAGCATCGGCAAGTTTGTCACAGGGCTTCCTATATAGACTAACACATGACGAGCATATGTAACCCAAATTTTGAGTAGAAATGGTTGAAGCATGGAAAAACTCAAGATCACAAAGATTTGGTCATTTATCCAAGCGTCAATATCGAAATCCATCTATTATGGCACCGAGCACATCTATTCTATTTATACTGAACTAGCTGTTGCCCGCGACTTCGTCCGCGGTTACTATGGTTTAAAACTATCACACGGGAACCCTTTAATTTTCCGTGATAAAAAGTATCTAAGATGTTGACCAGGCGTATAAAGTATGGGTATGACTAAGCAAAATTTCATTGAAATCGGTCCAGCCATTTCGGAGATTAGCCCGTACAAACAGACGAATAAACAGAGAAAAAAAAATTTAATATTTTTTTTTTTTTGTATTTTCCCTCTTTTAACGTCCCCCTGAATTGATTTTAAGCATTTTTTTTTTCTATGTACAGACATTTGACCTCTACAATTTTATTATATGTATAGATAGTTTATTATGAATATACTGGAACGTCACTCATAATATTCCTACCCTATTTACATTTGTATTTAGAGCCGGCGCGATGTATTTATCTATTATTGTTTGTTATCTCAACATTCACACCGTCATCAAGTACTCCCTGGAGCGAATGATTATTTTGGTGTAATGTTCCTAACGGGCTTTCATTGAAAATTTAACACCTAAAAATGTGGCTGAAATTGCCTTCCACGTTTTCATACACACGGATTTACAAATAAAAACAGCACAAGGAAGCGAATTTTTACATGAAAATTCATAACCATAAAATGGCAAAAATATGGATAATGCTCCCTAAAGGCTCACTACAGTGAATTTTAACTTTTCTCTGTTTCCTGAAAATGCTTAAATTTACAAAAAGTCACATTGAACATAAAGGTTTATTCCACTGTGATCTTTGGAGAAGTCATTAAAATATTTTTACTTTATTATAGGTTATTTTTACTTTCTTATAGAGCAATGATTGGTTATATCATCAATTAACGATTTTAAAAAAATAATAAAGGGTTTCAATGTATTGAGTTAGTTTTTTCTTGACGACTTACTTTTTACTGGATAACAATTAGCAGTAAACGGACAAGAAAAAACCGCTGCTTCATCATTATGAGGGGATACTTCGGTGTCTAACTTTTCTGTTCACTTAAATGTGGTCTCGGTCGAAAAAAACAATTGTGCGATAAATAATATCCATTTAGTTAAAACCTTAACCTTGTATAGTTAGCAACCTTAGTCACTACTCCTAAATGTGTTTTGACGACTCACAACAAAAGGCTTGTCCTTCAGGCGCTTCTGACATACATTTAAGTATCCACCAAACTTATTGTCTGAGTTACTTTTTCTGTTTTTGATATGCTTTGGTGGCGAGCTGTTGCTATTAGCTTCAATGTAAGGAAACCGATTTTTATAATAATAATAATATTAATTTATTAGGCATCAAGATTATTTTTCCATTGTTTTTGAGGCATCCTTTTAACCAGTAATGCCTGTGCCAGAAGGCTCCTCTCCTTGTAGAATTACCTTAACAAAATTCTCTTAGCTCATAAACTGCTAAGTTTGATTTGACTCTGTGGAACAAAATCGAATTGAATCGAAAACTGTATTACTAGGAAGATATGTAGACTACTCGTAGTTGAAGACATGTCAATCATTGAAAAAATGTCATGACTGTCAGCTCATTAAAGATTTTACCAGTGAGACTATTTATTAGGAAGCACTGCATGTGGATCTCCATTCCGTTCAAAATGTCTTTTTTTTTCAAGAAGCTTTTGATGTTAATCACTATATTTGCTCAGTTTCAACATCATGATTTTCTGAAGGCCTTATAAACTGTAATTTATCGAAACATTTACCTTTATATACAGTCCCAAAGGAGTTCAAATAAGCCGGGCCGTCTTTAGCAGGCTATATTTTAATTACACTCGAGTGCCTTAAAAAATTTGCCGTTTCCACCTTGGGACAAAGACTTCGTTCCACTCCGGCCCTACGGCTCTCTCCGCGCGTGATATTTTTCACGGCAGGTACAGTACATATATAAATTAAGACTAGAAAGGCTAAGTTTGGATATTCATTATTATTACAGCTCACATCCATCCATCAGCCTATAGACGTCCACTGCTGGACGTAGGCCTACCCCAATGATGTCCCTCAAATGAATTACTGCCTGCTAAGAATTATCTCGACAACTTATTTGTAGTCCTTGGCAGCCGGCTGTTATTTTTCATAAAGCACTGGTGTTGAATTTTAATTGCTTCCAACTCTTTGCATTTATTAAAAATTCTTGGCGGAACATTTTGGCAAACAAATTTTAATTATTATCGTGTTTCAAAGTGTATTTTTAGCTGTTCATGTAACGTTAAACTTCAACTTTTTAACGAACGTACAGTGCCATAAAGTTATCTGACCTGGTGGCGGGGGTCGCTGTTGTCGAATTTAGTCGCGAAAAACAATTCTCTAACAATAACATATCTTGACATTGACAATACACCAGTGGCGTGGCGTGAAAAAAAAAGTTAGGCAAGCCGCAGTAAAAATTAGGACCCACAAAAAATGGGTAATTTGGTCTGTGTATGTAGTGCATGTATTTGTGTGTGTGGACGGGTCTACAGTGTGCGATAAACAAAGAAAACACACACCATTTACAATACTTTAACAATACCACGATTATCCGAATTTACACTTTCGTCGTGCCCGCGAAACGCTAATTCTAGTTTACCTAATAGAACAACTGTGTCAAAGCGTTAATAACAGATTTCGATTACGTTCGACTTTGCGGTTATGTGCCTCAAAATTATTGTTAAAATAGTTTTCTATTATACTATTTCCAAATTCATGCAACGATAAACAACTACGTATGTTTCTCACTTTGAACATGTTTTTTTAGCAGTTTGATAAATTATTTAAATCAAAAAATCCCTTCGATTCCAAACGTTGCTTGAATCAGAAAACAAAAGACACGGAAAACAAAACATTTTTTTAATAAACGACTGTCTGCAAGCCAACTTATTTATCATAAAGAGAAATGTGGAAATGCTTGAAAAAACCGTCCCTACGCTTGTAATCTATTGACATGTTTGGACGAGCTCGACCTAACTGTATGACATATTTTTTATTTTCAAAGGACAACTTTGAAAACTGCTTTCCTTCACTTACCAAGAAATCGGTAAGACAACAATCTATGTGCATCGAAGCGGCCATTATTGTGCCGAGAGAGAATAAACCAAAATTAATTAAAAACTAAAACCTACCAAATTAATCCCTGCGGAGCGACACAATTCACAATACACCTTTAAAACAACAACACACAGGCTAGTTAAATTTTACTATTTCACTGAATTACTGCTAAAAATACAATAAAACTAATTAATTACGTTAAGTTTATGTGAGTGCAAGCGAATTTCAAAACAAAATAAACTAATGTTGCCAGAATGAGACGGTAATATATATACCGGCTAAGTAAGACAGAATATCTACAACTCGGCATGGCATCGGTATAAACCGCAATTTCATAGCGAGGCTAGAAAGAGTGATCATTATAAAACTGGCTGAGTTAGAAAGAGAAGGGCGATACAAGCCGGTCGGTGGCAGCCTTTCAGGCGGCGAACGGTCGCGATATTTAATGAGTTTCACGAAAGAAATTCCGCACTTATGGCTATTGGCATAAGATAAAAAATATTTACTTCTTAAATTTGCATTCGAAACGTATGTGAGAGTTTATTACTAATGTGTGCGTGTGTCGTAGTGTATCGATGGATAGGCTCGTAGGCCGCGAAAAGCCGGCATGTTAGGCAATCTTTAGGTACTATTTCTCTATTGCGTGCGCCTATGAGAGACCTACACAGACGTGACAAGAGAACGCTTGTCTGTGTGCGTGTTGTATCGCAGGCGTCCATAACTCGAGATCTTACGAGTTAATTGAAGGAATCTAGAGAGCGGGAGCGACGTGTGAGTGATTGGAACTTGTGCGTATTGTTTCGCGCGCGTGTTTTACTGTTACATGATAAGATTTTATTGATTTTTTTTTGTTTATAAAATGGTTTTGTACCTTCATTATAGTAATGAAACAAGACAAATTTTGTTTATAATTAGGTATTTTTTTTATGCTCGCTCGTTTGGTACGGCTGTTGGGAATCGGGTTATACGGACGCTCCGCCACTGCAATACACTCATAATGGCGACATAGTTCCGATTTTGGCCACCGGGTCAGATAAGTTTGTGGCACTGTAACAATTCAAATTTTAATTATCTAAAAGTCTATTCGCCCTGGCTGATCGAATAATGTCGGTCTCGTTTTTTGTTATATAAATGCGTATGGAAGAAAAGAGATGAGAGCTCATGAAAAGTTTTAAATTGTCAACTGGCGTCAGTGGAGTGCGAGTCGTTAGGCGTGCACCCTTGTATGAACGTATTAAATGTGTGATGTCTCATTTTTCACTTATACTTCGTAACACATTCACATAAGAGGTTATACCTTATTGTGTATCGTATTTGTTAAACATTTTAGTATTTTGGTCGGTGTCCGACGTTTAGTAGTTCAGTATATTCTTTTGTTTAAAAAAATATTGAGTTTATAATTCAACAGTCAGTCTATTTCAATGTTTTTATCGTTCACTTTATTTTGGCGGTTATACTTTTTCCGGCTCCGGCTCGAAGGACCATATCCTTAATTAAACTGCTGGACATTCCACAAGTTTCTTTCTCGCCACAAGTGAATCGGTAGTTAAACTAGTTGTAAAGTGGCCTATTAAAGTTGTTTTGCGCTGTTCCAGCGGTCATATTTCTCTGGGGTGGCCATTTCGCGACATTGTCCCACTATTTAGGTCAGTAGTGCAGTGACTCTGATGACACCCGCGTGCTTTATTATGGACCAAACTTTTTACATAATGCAGTGTGGCGTTACCTTTTCGTTTTATCTTGGGCTTGTTGGTCTTCAATAATTTTTGTTTAATTTTGTACTCATAATTCCATTTAAGGAGCTTTAGTGAATTTACTTCAGGCTCTAAACTGTTTTTTATATGTCATAGTTAGTCTTTCACTGAATTTAATTTTCACTTAAATTAATTTAAATAGAAAAAACAATAAACTTATGTTCCAAAACAAGACACTTTAATGTAGAATCATTATGCTTTGTAAATTGTTATAAAAATTATACTTCTATGCCTCATATTTTTACTACAACTTATTGAGGTAATATCTATATTTTATTTTATTTTAGTAATTTGAAGACGTTTACGTCATAAAAAAGAGTCTATCATTCATTATAATTAAGTCCCTCGACTGGAAATTCTGAATCACAATCATAACCACAATACCACAATGAGTTTTTTTAATAATCACATTACAACACCTACTCTAATAAGTATTTATAATGTTACAAAAGACCTTGAAGGTTTTATTGTTGTTATTCGAATTATTTCAATTAATGTTACGTATAAAGGAGAAAAAAGAATTATTTAAACTTTTTGCTTACTTGCATTAAAGATTCTATGTGAACATTGAAATATTTTGGATTTAATAATGCTTGTAATTGAATTGACGAATGAATTGGTGGTGAGTGGTAAATAAATTCAGGCTTCACTACATCCTGAAGAAGCATCTGATAAGCCTCTAAAGAACTCAATCTGTCATGTTAATCTAAATGGAAACATCATCATCAGCTCACAGCAATTCTTTCGTTACTGTTCCTAGATGTAGACTTAATGACAACTTGTAACAATAACGCAAAAATTGTAATCGAAATATTTGTTAACATAAATTTTCTTTCTAAAATACAGTCGTTATGAAATAGTTCTTGTAAGTTTGGAAATTATTGAATGATTTATTATTTAACTTTGGACAGAGTTTAAATTTATGACTTTTCATTGTTACAAGAGATTCGAACACAGTAATAAATTAAATACCATTTTCGGTTTAGCTACCTCATCTCACCAGCGAAAAATATTGGATCCTTACCTATGAAATTGGTGTTTTTTTTCTCACTTAGTATTTTGTCTGTAACTATTAAGATTCAGAGTATTCCTAAAAAATAATTACCTCGTCTAAAAATAGACTATATTTTTGAGCTCTTTTGATTTGTTTTGATAATTTGTTGTAAGTTTAATTGTGTTAAAATTGGACACGGAGACAACTCTTTTTAAGTGCCTCCCGAATACATCATTTTATTTGCATTCACTTAAAAACGATAAATAATTTTTATGAAGTGTGATATTACACATATTACTAAAGCTTGTCTAATGATAGATGCCAAATATTATTATCTTTGGATTTGTCGTTGTGAAGAAAACTGAATAAAATTTAGTATGGAATATGCAGAATTCCCCAAAATCTCCATACAAAACAATTTCCAATTTCATAGGTAAGGACCTAATATTTGTCAGAATATTTTAAGGCAGCTAAAAAACTGTTCATATCATAAATAATGCCACTAACAATGCAAAGTGGTTATAGCATTCTGACATCCCTACATTTTGCATAGTACGCCTTTGTGGCGTGTCACGCTATTGGACCATTAGCTTACGTGTCAATACAAACGTAGAACTTGTCCATGATAACGTGGCACGTGCTGAATTTTGACAGCTAAAACTTTAATTTAGAAGAATATTTTCATTGTTAGTCGCAAAAAGAGAGCTTATATAACGTGTAAGTGAAATGCATTCTTGGTGTGGTTAAAGACAATTTACTAGTATTTTTTCACTGTTTTAAGTGGGATTATTGTTTTTGAGTAAACTCAAATTTTCACATAACGATGAGAGCCTTCCAGAAGCTTAATTTTCTAATTAAATTTTGTTATAGGCCTCCGAAACCCGTTTAACTCTGGCTTTGTCGTTACATCAACTCATAACCGTATGACAAATTAAGTTTTTGAGACCGTACCTGTTTAACAAAATATTTACACTCTTCACTGGTCGTACCATCTCATCGTAAACGTACACATATTTGTGGTATGTTTTTACGATGATTCCGTGTCTTTTATGCTTTTTGTTACAATGGTCTTAAGATTGTGTACGTGTTTTGCCGACTATGTTTTTAGTAATTCAAAAAATATGAATGTGTATTCCATTGTTCTCTTTTTTAAATGTATTTCACACACATTTCAACCAGAAGTGACGAGGACGAAAATTGTAGTACCCTTTTCATTCTTTTTTTAAACACAGATGATTCCTATTTCTATGAAATGTGAACGAATTTTTTAAATGACTGTAATAAGGTTCCATTAAAAATTTTGTCGTCTTAAAATGTACATAAGTTCCTTATTAATAGAAATTGTCAATTTAACCTTTGTTAGGCCTTGACATATCGATGTAAATACAAATATTGTTTTTTTCTTGCTTTGCTCCAAAGGACTTACATATTGTTCACTTTAACCGTCCTTATATAGGACGCAATACGTAATTGTGTCTTTTATGGAAGCTACATATAAGGCATATGGTTCAACGAGATCATATTATTGTGTATCGAATCTAATAACAGGTCACATTGTTGTATTTCAGATTGATTGTCATGATTCTGATTACTTTTTCTACTTGATGTGGAAGTTAAATCTTGAATTTAAAAATATAGTGTCTATGAAATAATACGTTACTTGGAATGACTTTAACTTGTTAATCGATGCATTCAACACTTTTTTCTAATGCTCACGTGATTTTGAACAACATTGGTGATATAAATTAGGTGCTTTTAGATTTGAAGTAATGATCGAAGCTGTTAATATGTTAATCCAATATATCCAATTTTTGTTACACCAGATCTCTCAATTTCGATTCGTTTCAGGTTCTTTGATATTGGCATCTTCAAACCGATGACAATTCTGGTTCAATTAGTGCCGGATTGGCCAATCTAAATAAACATGGTCTAGTTATGTCTGATTGATGGCTACTTTGATGTTAACGTTCAAAATGCTGGTTTACGAGGAGCGGAAATAGCGCAACACTCCACAATGGTTGCATTTACAGATGCATTCGGCTTGTGGATTCTTGGACGAGTAATTTTGTTCAACAGTTGTTCAGGACTACAGTCTTGATTTGGTTATAGGCCGAACATTGGACTACAATTATTTGGAATGTCAATATTTGACATTTAGAGACAGAATCCGTCTTTGGTAGACATTTGTAATTTATGATCTTGAATGAAAAGTCGTAAAGACAGTTTTAGTTGTAATGACTTGAGTAATTGGGTGTTGCTTTGTAAATTTATTTGAAGATGATAGCTTAACAAATGACAGTCGATTAGTGGTATTATCTAGAGAAAAGCCTGATCCACTGAAACCGGTCCTATATTTTAATTAAACCATCTTTACGCATTCAATGTTACCTCCCATGAAACTCTTTAGTCAGACAAATAGAGTATCACAGAAAGGGAATTTATATACGAGTTAAACCCACCACCAACAATGAATGGAGTTAATACATAAAGCACATTTGTGTCACTTGCTATTGAGAGCAATTGGAATACGTAAAAAAGTCTAAACATTTTGTTAAAAGAAAAATCAGGCCGTGAAATAAAAGGCGAGATACATCGATACCTTTTATTACATTTCTATTGTGACCTTTGAGATACTTCCAAGTTTCAGTGCCTTTGAGATACATTGAGCATTTACTCGTAACAGAATAGAGCATTCTTATGTTTGTCGAAGTACATTGAGCACGATATTTAAGTAAAATCATTTGTGTCGAGGCTTTTGTAATTTTGGATAGCAAAATGATCTTTGCTTTTTCTTCTAGAGTTTTTGTAAGCGTGCTGATAATATATTAACTAGTCAGCGGGAACAAAACTAGACACAATAGAATCTTCTATTACCCGCCAAGGGGTTAACATTAGATTTAGTAGATTTTTTATTATAATAAGCGCTAATCCATACTTATATTAGGTCCTTACCTATGAAATTGGTGTTTTGTATGGAGATCTTGGGGATGTCTGCATTTTACATACTAAAATTTTTTGGGTTTTCTTCACAACGACAATTCCAAAGATAATAATATTTGGCATGTATCATTAGAGCAATATGTGCAGCAATATGTGTGTGAACACGCTTGATAAAAATTATTCATCGTTTTAAGTTAATGCAAATCAAATGATCTATTCGGGAGGCAGTTAAAAATAATTGTCTTTGTGTCTAATTTTAACACAATTAAACATACATAAAATTATCAAATTAAATAATACGAGCTCAAATATATGGTCTATTTTTAAAAGAGGCAATTATTTTATAAGAATGTTCTGAAACTTAATAGTTACGGACAAATTGCTAAGACAGAATAAAAACACCAATTTCATAGGTATGTACCCAATATTATAAATGCGGAAGTAGCTCTGTTTGTCCTTCTGTCTGCTTTCACGTCAAAACTACTGAACCAATTCAATTGAAATTTGGTACATAGATAGTCTAGAGCCTGAAAAAGGACATATTCTTTTTACTCCGATATTCCTATTGGAACGGGTATAACCGTTGTTATCAATATGTTGGTACCTAGTATTATCTGACATATTCCGTCAAAATGTAATTTCATTTCGGATTTTAAAATTTGCGGACATTGTAAAATAATGACACGACAAGAAATGTTATTTTCATAATTTTAATCTTTAGAGGTTTTAGTTCAAGTATTAATAGTAAACATTTTACTTAATAGGATGTAGGAATGTTATGTTAAGCATATTATAAAAAAACATTGTTGTGTCCGGCGCTAAATCAATAGCCACGCGAACGACGTCGCGGGCACAGCCAGTATTGTTATATTTATTAATGCTAAAAAAACCTTATCTTGGATACTAACCACACAGTAGAATTGAAATAATTTTCGTGTTTGAGTTGTGCATTTTCTCGTTACACCGTTATTATTTTCATGAAGAACCATTAATCAACGGCTGGGATTGGATCGAAGCGGTCGTAACTCTTATTTACAACTAGGCCGCATACCATGTGTGCTACAACTGGTGACATCGCAGGAATATAAAAATGAAATTCTTTTTTATTGTTGATTCGTCAAGGCTAATAAGGTCACAATTAACTATGTGGATTTAGGGAAGTATTCGATTATCAGGCCACAGCTGTTTGCAATGATCATATGTATAATTTGGGTAAAGCTATCTGCTTTTCGACTTTAAATTCTATTGTACTGACTGAAAGATTAAAATATTAGGATGCAGTAAGAATGCCTAAAACAAATGACTGTATGTCAAGTTGTCTCGTTATAGAATGAACAAAGTTTTGTAATAACGAAACAGTGCCAAAACTACAAGGAAGATTATCGTAAAACTTATACTGTGACGTCAATGTCGATAATCTCAAAAAAGTCTTCTTGTTCTTCATTTTTACAAAAACTTGCATGCATTAGCCAACTTTAGTCGTCAACGTCAATGCAATGACGTACTTACTTTGGTTTTGGCTGAGCTAATGATTAAAAGCAAAAAATATTGAAATTTACCTATTTATATAAAATGAACTCGAAACAGAAGAATACGAAAATAACTCTGGCGCCGAGGACATGACTGGCTTTACAACAGATAGGAAATAATATTTACAATTATATGAACAGAGATTTCTTAGCCTAAAAGCAATTAGCGAAAAGATTACTAGATGTCTATAAAGGTTAGCAAAAAGCTATGAATTGACGGCTCTGGGTCATCTCGTCTTTATTTTAACATATTGTAATGGATATCTTTGAAATAGCATGTTACAGGCGTAATGCTAGCAATACACCACGTTAACGTGGTCGTTAAAAGCCACAGGGCGTTATTGTATGGGACATTGCCAAAACAATGTGAATCGCTGAAACGGAACACATTTCAACAGTCGTACATCTTTTACAAAAGTCACTACAGCGTTCAAAAATAACACCAGGCCCATCGTCAATAATGTGCTCTATATGTAGGTCAACATCTTTAATGGCCGTTTTGTCTTTTTCTTAATTGTTTAAAAAGTTTACGATTCCTTGAATATTTTCTTTTAGTGCAGTAAACATTGGGGTTACACTTTTTTGGTTTGACTCTAAATTTCTTTATCAGTATTATCTTCATAGGTACGAGGGTGATGTTTCTGAGTCTAGATATAGAGCTTAATATAAGTTTAGATTTTTTTATTTTCAGCTGTTTAGGCTAGTATATGGTCTTATTAACAAAAAGCTCTTCCACTAATTAGATATTAGCTTAAGAAACTTGCAAAGCATTTTATAGGAGACGCCGAATTTTAAGCCTGACGTAAATGTTAACCGGCTTTAGTATTTGAAAATAGTTCCTTTAATCGCTTATGAGTTATTGTGTTATGTATATGCTGTTGAATATCGCTGACTAGTAAATTATGTTCATTAATGTTAAAACATTAAAACATTAATATGAAACTGCAAAAACTATTCTTTTAATAACTGAAAGTATGTATCACTCGTCTTGTTTCTTTCCTCGTTCTGGATATTAAATACGAAAAGGTTCTTTAAATGTGTAGTGCTGTTTTCTATTTATCGTAGTTCTAATTAAAATTCTGTATATAATTGGCGTTCTACAAAATAAACATAAAAAAGTAAATAGAGTTTCAACAGCATCAGTAATAAATTGTAAGATAGTTGACCCGAAAACGCTCGTCTCTCAGTCTCTCGTAGTCGTCTGCGATTTAAAAGATAGGAACCGGCCAGAATACGCACCAATGTCAATGGTCCGCATCATTCACGCCATGTTATGCAAGGCGCGCACGCGTAATATCGTGCTTGTGACCTTGACATGCGCCAGTGCTTTCGCTAGCCTGGTTATGTGGGTAATTTGTTTATATAGAATGGTGAAGATAATTCGTAGGTACTTAAACCATCGAAGTGCTTATCTTAGTTAATGAAGAGGCAATGATGGAACTAATTATAGTTTTGGATATACGACAACTGGATGTAGGGTAGGCGCTTCAATATTCATCCACAGTTTGTGATAGGCCTACTTTAGATTGGTTGTTGAAGAATTTGATGCATAATTATTATTTTACTAATGTTATTAATTTATCAATGAAAACATTTGATACAGAATTATTAAGGGAAATAAGAATATTTTTGTTTTTTTTTTTGGTTGGTATAAGTAAAAATTAGTTTTTTTTTTCTTTTGAGCGTGTGAAGAAGTAAACTGAAGGAATGTTGAATCGTACCACAGTTTAATGCAAGAGTGTAGTAGGTCATGGCCAACGTGCAACCGGTTGGCGGTCCATCGAAGCGATTCACTATGCAAGAAGCCAAATGGCTGCGAATTCACATGTACGAGCTAATTGTTATTCCACCAACGATTGTCGTCGGTGTCATTTGAACAATAATAATAACCTTGATTTTTGTGTGTTCGGATGTCTGGAACATGACACTTGACTTGTGGCCGCAACGTCATTTATTCATTACTAGATGTTGCCCGCGTCTTCGTCCGCGGTTACTATGGTTTTTTTAACTTTCCCACGGAAACCCTTTAATTTTCCGGAATAAAAAGTATCAAAACTGTTGACCAGGGATATAAAGTATCACCATGCAAAATTTCATTGCAATCGGTCCAGCCATTTCGGAGATAAGCCCGTACAAACAGACGGAGAAAAATAATGTTTGTGGTATTTTCCCAATTTTTACATCTCCCGGACTTGATTTTAAGATTTTTTTTAGGAACAGACATTCGACCTCTGCAGTTTTATTATATGTATAGATTTATATTAGGTTTGTGGGTTTTAAATAACATATCTCTATTATTGTTGTAGATAGACCTCGTTTTGCACACTACACTATAGTTTGTTGTACAAATATAGAGTGAAATATAAACATGATATTAGGTGAAGTCTGAAATGATCTTTAATTGTGGCTTTTTTCATAAAAATGAGAATATGGTATAGACATGCAAGTGAATGAGTATAATGGGAAAGGAAACCTAAGAAAAGGTAAATAAATTATATAAATATTGATGAGTGAAAGAAGATGATGTGAGAGGAAAACACGAAGAGAACCTATGGGAGAATTGAGAACACAGCAGAAATAATAGAGAATTGGTTCTTGGTTAAGGTCATTAAGGGTCAGTTTTTTGATCCGTAGAAATTGGTCTAGTACCAATAGCGTTTTAGCGACGCCAAAAGTATGAAGTCAGGTTGACAAATTGTTAAACTTGCGATGAAAATGCAAAGCAATATTCATCAGCTGTGCCGCCAGCCGCCATTTCACTAATCCCAGAAGGCCTAGCACGGGCCGGAGAGAAAAAGTCCCCAGAGACAAAAATCGTCATTGCCTCTCGCTTCTTCGTTCGCGCGGAAGCGAGAGACAATAAGCATTTTTGTCTCCGAGGACTTTTATCTCCGGCCCGTGTTAGACCTACAGCATCGTGTTATGGTTAAATTGCCTATGATTATTTAACTCCAGTTATATTTGAAAATTCGACTATTTGTCAAACTGTCATATCACGTCATAATATGTTTTCACCATTGGTCCATATTTTAACCTACTGTTCAACTTGACCACGTATCAAAAATCTGGCCCTAAGTGTTTATAATTAATACCTTTATTTTTGCAATCACACCAATAAGGTCTCCACTAGCCTTTTATAGAAAATCTGAAAAATTGCAGTGGTGGTTGTAATTTACATTATTTTATTGTCAGTCAACCTTAAATACTTAAATACTTTTTTTAGCAGTACGTCTACGAGTGAAGCACCTGTAGAAAGTGCCTAGAAAAATGTTTTAGACTTTATTTCCCAATGCTTACTCGACCCACGAAATACAAACACTCTTTCTGTCAATGTTTTGACACGTGTCAAAGTGATGCGCTTGCGTTTTAAAAATGAAGAACAGATGTTTGATATTTCGTGGTTAGAACAACACGGCTAATGCAATATAATTAGATTTTGAGCGCACTTTCCGTCAATGTGTCAAACTTTAATGGGTGCATAAATATAAAAGTATTTATAGTTCGATCATTCTTGGCTATTTGGTAGGATAACCTATTTTCATTTCAGTCATTTTCACCACAGTGATTTCAGGGTTCCCTATCTATTCGCATAATATGAATGGGCATAATGGAATCGGCACTAAATATACTCACGCTTAACTGATTTTGGCATAAAATAGCATAATAATATTTAGGCATAATTTTGGCACTTCACCGACTGCTGACGCTCGGCTCTCACGTTAAGGGCACAGTTCTACCTAGCACTCCTCCTCAATTCGCTCGTCGTCGTACCTAATCGTCTTTACATTATACCGAATGCCATTATGGATAATTACATTAATCTTAATTATAATTGTGCCAAAAGAAAAGTATATTATGAGTTAAAACATTATGCCAAAAAAGAATCCCGATTTTCAGAGAATTCTTATCTAACCCTTTCCTTAGTATAAATTTTAGTACGCGCTTATCTGACAAAAAATAAGGCTTGCTTACGTGAGTGTTCTAAGAATATGTAATCATAACACTATGATAATATGACTCACAATCAATCCCTTCTATATTTCGGCGATCGTAAAACCCCGAATATATGCTTGGAAACCAAACACGGCTCTTACGGCCTCTCATAAAACAAAGGGTGGTTTGGTATATGGTTTATACGTAGAACATAACTCTTTACTCTCATCCAATTTCCGTACCGTTGCTTTCTCCCTTACCGTTATAGGATTTCTGAAGATGTTCACTTCGTGCGCAATATCCCCTTGATCTTGTATGGGTCAAGATTGCATTTGCTTTTAATATTTGTTGATGTTTATATTCACATCTTTGCGAATGGATACAGCAACTATAGGATGGGTTAGTAAGCCGTATTTGGAAGCTGGGTGTAAGTAGGTCAAATGTGTTCATTTTGTTATGGAAAATGCAACCTTCAGAGTTGTTCTGGAGAGTATGTGAAAAAGGTTTCTCGAGTAACTCAATGAGACAGATTATTAAAATAAATTAGAAACTAAGGCCCACTTGCGCGATCGAGAGTTAGCACCTAACCCTGGGGCAAATATATGGGCAAACCCTGGGTTAGGCGCTAACTCTCGATCGTGCAATTGGGCCTAAGGCACTCTGAAACAATTTATACAAGGTTAATAATACAACTGTGGTCTTAAGGAACCCTCCTCATCACATGTCCATACCACGCTAACCTATTGATAAGGAGCAATAGGTTAGCGTGGTATGGACATGTGATGAGGAGGGATGAATGTCACATTACAAGAAGGATGCTGAGCATGGATGTGGACGGAACTAGAGTGAGAGGAAGACCAAAGAAGCGATGGATTGAATGCGTGAAGAATGATACGAGAATAAAAGAGTTGGATGCTGAGCTGACGAGTGACAGAGCAGAATGGAAGAAGAAGACATGTTGTGCCGACCCCACCTAGAGTGGGAAAAGGGCAAGAAGAAGTAGAAGGTCTTAAGGAACACAGTACTCCTTGGACTCTTTCTACCCCCCCAGGGATTACAGGCGTGATTGTATGTATGTATGTGTTAATAATACAAAACATTGAACATAAAAAAATAGCGGAGCGGTGGCGTGCATAACGAAAGGCCTATGTTCAGCTGAGGGCAAGAGCTGACTAATGATGATCAGCTAGCTGTCATCTCAATGTAAACATGTTGTTTATTTGATGTAGTAATTCATTATAAAAACTTTTATTGATACATAAATTAGTCACGAGATTTATTTCTCAAATGAAACTTGTTTATTTAAAACCTATGTCGAAATTGTTTTATACTTTTGACATTCAAATTTTCAGGTCATTGACCTACTTGATCAAAGGTCAGTTTTTCGATCCGTGGTTAGGTTGACCAGTAGGTTAAAATATGGATCAATGGCGAAAACGTATGATGTGATGACTGCTTGTCCAATAGTCGAATTTTCAAATATAACTAAAGTTAAATACTCATAGACAATTGAACCACAACACAGTGCTGGGATTATTAACGGCCGGCGGAAAATTTAAGAATTTGTCATGCTGACGTCACAAATTTAGGCGTTTCCATTGACGCTATTGATCTAGAATTTAACTATTGTGGTTACAATGACTACGGATCAAAAAACTCATCCTTAGTATGATAACAAGTCTTATAGTTAATGCACGTGGTGGTGCTTTGAGTAATAACACGTAGTTAATTTGGGTACATCCAATTTGGTAACTTGGTATGCTCCGCAGTTTGTTCGCCAAACGCAACTTGCGGTATGATATATCTGCAGTTCAGGGACATAGTATTCAACGAAGTTTCAGATGAGATATAAAAATAGCGTACTTTTTAGTTTTCTATTCAATAATGATTTGGTAAATGTTGGAAACTGCTAGATACAACTATGGAAATCCTAGAAGATGCTCAGCAGTGGACGTATCCCGGCTGATATGATGTTAATTGACTCCTGTGTCATTGTGCTATGTTACGTTGCAGACCTCCACTGCCGAGAGGTTTATCACGACTACTATCCCTTAAGGGTTAGTCAGAGATTAGGCAAAAGCAGTCCACTGCCATAGCCGCGCTTCACCAAGCAGTGACTGCACTCAGCGTGACAGGTGGTGAGCCCGTCGCCGCTATAAGCTATTGTATGTTGTGCAGTTCTAAGTCCACTTGTCGCCTTTTACGACACCCAAGGGAAGAGATGGGTTGGTGGTATTCTTTTCATGAGACACTATCACACGACTCAGGTTTAAAAGAATCGGAATAAAATTGTCATTTGTCAGACTTTCGACATAAAAAATCCACCTTGTAAACTAAAATACTTGAAATTCAAGTGATAATTCTTTATCAAGATAATATTAATCCTAATCATACGCCGTATCGAGTTGTAATAACTGTATGGTACAGTCGAGTTCAAAAATGCACATTTACCAGGACTTTATTCCCTTCCAATAAGAGTCATTTAATAAAAGTCACTTATTCTAAAGAACTAACAACGTGTCGTATGTCCATTACATACGGCTCTTTGGATTATAGCCAAGGTCGATGTTATAGCCGATAGCCGTAACCATATTCGGCTAAATGATCGAGCTTTTTATTATTTAATTGTGCCACAATAATGACAGATCATGCGTGATGTGTTATAATGGTGAAGTGTTTAAATCGTGATACTATGCGTGTTCGATACCTTGTGTTTTTTTGTTCTGATTCTATTTGGTTCTTTTTTCTTCAGTGTTTCTAACGATCAAATAGTAGAAACGTGGGAAATAATGTCTAGGAAATGGATGTTGACTTAAGAAGCGAAAGCTATCTATATAATGTGAATATAATAAATGCAAAAGTAACTCAGTCTGTCTGTCTTGCTTTCACGTCAAAACTACTGAATTGATTCAATCGAAATTTGGTACACAGATAGTCTAGTCTGAGAAAGGGCATAGGCTTTTTATCCCGATACTCCCATGGGAACGGGTACCGCGCGGGTGTAACCGTGGTATTCCGTCAAATTGTTATTTCATTTTGAATTTAAAAAATTTCTCAGCATTGTAAAATAATGATACGACAACAGAGATTTATCACCATGACAACAATTAATCAGATGACACTGACAAAAAATGTTATTTTTATTATTTTACAAATCAGAGGTGTTAGTTCAACTATTGACAACCAACATTTTGCTAATAAGAGGTAGGAATGTAATGTTGAGCACTTTGTAAAAAAATGCACTGTTAACAAACACACAAAAACTGTTTTGTGAACTTTTATCGGCGTTAAATCAATAACCACGCGAACGACGTCGCGGGCACAGCTAGTAGTGTTATATACCCACTTTGAATGTAATGTAAAGATGAAATAATAGGTCCTTACCTATAAAATTGTCGTTTTGTATGGAGATTTTGGGGAATTCTGCATTTTCCATACTAAAATTTTTTCAGTTTTCTTCACAACGACAAATCCAAAGATAATAATATTTGGCATCTATCATTAGACAAGCTTTAGTAATATGTGTAATATCACACATCATAAAAATTATTTATCGTTTTTAAGTGAATGCAAATAAAATTATGTATTTGGGAGGCACTTAAAATGAGTTGTCTCCGTGTCCAATTATAACACAATAAAACTTACAACAAATTATCATAACAAATCAAAAGAGCTCAAAAATATAGTCTATTTTTAGACGAGGTTATTATTTTTTAGGAATACTCTGAATCTTAATAGTTACAGACAAAATTCTAAGAGAGAAAAAAAACGGCAATTTCATAGGTAAAGACCTAATATAAAATTTAGATCATTTAGGTAGTTGCAAATTGTAGGCTGTTTAGAATAACATTCCATCCCATCCCATTCCGTCCCATTCCATTTAAATATATCTCTTACGATTTTGCCGTTATATTTTGTCTAATTAGAAGTAAGTCAGAAAAAAATTACTTAATGTTAATAATAATATTTGGACATAAAAATCTTTTTATTTGGTAATTTTTAAAGCTAACATACATCAATTTTGTTTAATTTACAAATCAAATAATCTAGAAATAACTGCGCAGTGAATTGTGTAGCAGTTCTACACAATTTTAATTACTGAAATACAAACTAACCGTGTTATTCATAAAAAAAATAAAGTCTTAATAAACCTATTTGATTTACAGTTTTGTTTTCTTCTTTCAAACACAAATCTAAATTAGAAAAAAAGTGACAAATCACTTTTTAACTAAAATATAGGTTTATTAAGCCTTCAATATTTTTTATGAATAACACGGTAAGACTGATAAGATTCCGTGCCAGAAGAAAAAAAAACTTAAAACCTTTTTATATAATTTTTAAAAAACATATGACGGCATCCCTACGCACATATTGACCGTCATAATGAAATGCATCGCACGTTTTATCTCAAACGCACGGCCTTGCAGAACCTGTCTTCGCAGCAGTCAATGGGAACAAATGAGGGCTCCAATGCAAGTAAAAGCAGTAGACCATGTTTATAAGAGAAAGGGTAAGTATTCTTTTAGGGGCCCTAACCGTGCGCCTTACTCGAAATCTACGGTTTTACTGGATTTTGGGGAGCATTTGTAGGTCCTAAAGTCAGTAGTGGCGTGCCACCACTGAAGTTTTTCTCTTCAGAAGACATTCCTCGTTGAATATATCAGGATAATTATGATTAAGGAGTCTCAAACTACTTTTAAAAAATTCAAGCTAAAAGGAGTTTTCGCCTTTTATAGTCATAAGGTAAACGAGCATGAAACTTACCGGGGTAATCATCGTCTGGCTATAATTGAGTTTTGCTTCAATGTTGTCGTGTTTGTTCACAACAATTTAAAATTCTTTTGGGATCAATTGGCAGAAGTAACCTTAGTGATCTGCTATAATAAACATATTAACGCATCTCCATATTAAATTTTAATTATAATAATTATATTAAAAATTAATTTGAGGAACTCGGTGGCGTAGTAGTCAGTGCGCTTTGGCTTCGGTCGAAAACAAAGCTACCTTCGCCATGGTCAGGCCGTGGATGGGTGACCAAGACTTTGTGATCTCGAGCTCCTCCGTGCTTCGGAATGCAAGCCGTTGGTCCCGGTCGCATTTGTGACCGTTTCTACCCACCAACCCGCATTGGCCAGCGTGGTGGTGTTACGGCCCTTACTCCTCATGTGTTTCTCCACGAGGAAGGCCTGTCCCAGCAGTGGGACGTATATAGGCTGATGACGAATTATATTTGTGGGTATTTAACACCTCTGCCTACCCCTTCGGGGAAAAGAGGCGGATGATATGTTATGTTATGTAAAATTTATTTTAAGAACGATTACAAGTTTTAATGCAAAATCTCAAAAAAATTAAGCCGTAAAAACTAGCACCTAGAGTTTTTCTTTCAAATTATATAAGATAAATATACATACTTACATACGAGTACGTACAATTAATCACGGCTATTATCCCCTAAGGATTAGTCAGAGACTAGGCAAAAGCACCGCAAAAGTAGTCCACTGCCTTAGTCCGCGCATCACCAAGCAGTGACTGTACTTGTACTCAGCTTGACAGCTGGTGAGCCCGTCGTCGCTATAAGCTATTAGATAATTGTGTAGTTCTAACTCCAGTAGTCGCCTTTACGACACCAAGGGAAGAGATGGGTTGGTAGTGATCTTTTAATGAGCCGCTACCACACGAATCACATATCATTATTAAAAGTTCCAACGAATTACTCCACCTATGTTAGAGCGGCGTCCAGCCCCCTGTCCCAGAGTTAGAAAAAAGGAAACAATGTTGTTACCGTAAGGGAATTCAAGCTATTGAAAAATCGTTACCTTTAAAAGTGAACAAAAAATGTTATACCTAATGTTTGTTACATTTTTATGACTTGCTCGTGGCTACGTTCTTTTTTTTATCTCGAAGGATTAACGTACACTCGTAAATTAATACATACATATAAAATGTCTCCTGTTACATGTTCCTATACATTATCAGCCCACTCCTGTCCACGGCCTCCCCTAATGCACGCCACCGCTCTCTTTTTTCGGCCTTCTCCAGTCAGCCTACGCTTATCGTCATCCAAACTTGTCACAGGGCGTCCCACTCTACAGTCTCGAATGGTAACGTAGTGTGGAACTGTTCCTATAAAATTATTTGATAATTTATGAGAAAGGTCTTTTAGCGAGGGTAGCTGATGCGGAAAGAACATCGAAAACCACACCTACCCTGTGAATAATGTTTTAAGCATTTGATGTTTTACTGTACTTATCTACACTGTATTGGCAACCACTTGTCATTTTCCGATAACAAGACATGCTTGCCATAAACAACAAATACAAACGGATGCTCGAAATTTTGCATTTTAATTATTTATGACTCACGACGTAATTTACTGGTGTTGCCATCGAAATAAATTGGGCCTCAAAATATTTTAAAATAACCATCACGCACTTCTAAATAAATGTATCGTAATATCTTGAATGCGTTTATTTTATGACAATTGTGTATTAAAATTTAGCATGATCTATTTGTCTGACGAAAAAGAAGTGTCGTCTTAGATTTATGCATTAAATTACTTGTGTTTGTCGTGGGAGTGTGATATTTCACTGTTTATATTAGTTTTGACTAGCTGTTGCCCGCGACTTCGTCCGCGGTTACTATAGTTTTTAACTATCCCACGGGAACACTTTTATTTTTCGGAATAAAAAGAATCTAAGATGTTGACCAAGGATATACGGTATCACCGTACAAAATTTCATTGAAATCGGTCCAGCCATTTCGGAGATTAGCCCGTACAAACAGACGAACCGACAGAGAAACAAACTTTTTACATTTTACATGACCCTGACTTAATTTTAAGCTTTTTTTTTCTATATACAGACATTCTATATACGACCTCTACAGTTTTAATATATGTATGTATAAATATTTTCGTAGTTGTAAACTGTATGAGGTCTAGACACAATATGATATGGACTATACCTACTGATCTTTATACTATGCTTAACAGTTGCGCAGTAGATTAATGAGACTGCAACAGTGTGATACAATGTTGCAGTACATTTCTGCGATGAGTCCACTAATATGAGCAGTGAGTGAAATAGTAGTAAGTAAATCGTATTGGAGGCTATGAACTTTCTCTAAATATAATGTACTAGCTGTGCCCGCGATGACGTTCGCGTGGCTATTGATTTAACGCCGATAAGTTTTTTTTTTTATTATTTTTTACAAAGTGCTCAACATTACATTCCTATATCTTATTAGTAAAATGTTGATTATTAATAGTTGAACTAAAACCTCTAATTAGTAATTATTAAAAAAAATGAAATTAACATTTCTAGTCAGTGTCCTCTGATTAATAGTTGTCATGGTGATAAATCTCTGATGTCGCGTCATTATTTTACAATGCCGAGACATTTTAAAATTCGAAATGAAATTACATTTTGACGGAATATGTCACATAATACTCTGTCGAGCAGATATTGAACACCACGGTTACACCCGCGCAGTGCCCGTGCCCATAGGAATATCGGGATTAAAAGTAACCTATGTCCTTTCTCAGGCTCTAGCTTATCTGTGTATTAAATTTCAATTGAATCGGTTCAGTAGTTTTGACGTTAAAGCAAGATAGACAGACAGAGTTACTTTCGCATATATAATATTATATAGTATGGATCTGATCCCTTAACCTCTTAATGGTCAGAAAAGTAGACAATAGAAACACCCATTGTTTGCGAATACCGATGTTCGCGCTGTCCCTCAAGGGGTTAACTTGATGTTTATGCTACAACGACAGAGATTCACGAGTTAATCTAGTAGTCACTCCCTACACATGGAATCATGGAACTCACGTTACCTGTTTTGGCAGTGGTAACGAACGACTGGTTACGACTTTAAAGATATCGTTTTAAAGCTCTATGCATGACTGGTTTACAATCTTCTCCAATGAAATAAGAATATTTGTAACATACAATAAAGTACCGATAGTTTAGCGACGGAAACACGGTGCATTTTTCTTAAAATCAGTTCTCTTGCTAATATAAAGGGACAAATTTTTATACCCATAAATGGTGCAACTTTATTGTCAATGTGCTTGCGACTGTACCGACGCCATTCATGTTACAAGATTGCCTTTAATCTTTCCTTTTTTTCTTTCTAGGTAAGTTTCCAGTCAGACTAGATTGAAGCGGTTCCGTTCAGCGGTGGAGTGAGTTTTTTCTAAGTCCAGTTTCCTATTTCGGATATTTCGCCTTTAAGATGGTACCATTTTGACATTTTAAAGTCTTATTATACTTTTAAATTGATTTGAGTACTAGGAATAACATAAAGTTGATAAAACCTGTCTCAAAAAAAAGGCAATTCAATTACTGTTAATTTTAGCGTCTTTGTAGTAGCAACCTTTAGTTGTCTGCCATTGTAACCTCGGTGGTAATTTTAAGCACTTCTGTTCGAAAGAGGTTTTTGTTTTTTTTTTAATATTGTGTTATTTATTTTTTTGTTGGACGGCATTTTAATTCTTTATGTCGTTTATAGTAGGGATGTTAATAGCTTATCCGTGATACACTTTGGTATTTTCCATAATTAAATTTGTCCTTTTTTCATGACGGAAAAGTAAAAAAAGTTTACTTTAATTTGTAAGTCAACCCTTTTATATTAGGTCAGTACTTTAATACTATTACGTGACGAAAAAATAGACTCGTTTCTTAAATTATCTAAACGTGACTAAATTCCTTAAATAAATAAGTTTATATACAGAATTACTTTACCGTTGTCAAACAAAAATGTCTAAATGGACCTTTTTACGACTGTGCTAGGGTTAATTTTATTTGACGCAAGCCGCAGATAAATCAAATTGGTATGTAATAAGAAATTGCTTCTCAATAGCCGAATAAACTATAAAACTGGCAATAGTATTAACGACCGCACGTAATTAATCGTTGACTATTAAACGGGCGATTAAAATAGTAGCTTAGAAATGTAAGAGAAAAGAAGAATCCGATTTCATTACGATAGCTTGATGAGAAAAACTATTTATAGACTGGTATTTTAGGATTGGTTGTGTTTAAATCATGTTATTAACTACTAATTCAATCAATGTTTATGGGAATAAATTTAATATCCGAAGCATGTAAGCTCCATTGATATAGAAATTGATGAAATCGCTTCTTATTGGTGGGCAGATGACAAAAGATGGACATGATGATCAGAAAACCAAGGCATAAGATGGTCATGCAGAGTAAAATCAAAGAAGAGACGAATAGTTAGTTTGATGACTAAAGACATGGCTAAGAAGGGACTGATTGGTGATATAGCCAGTTATAGAATATAATATAATAGTAAGATTAGTAAGGCTGTGTCGACTCTTAATAAAACTTGATACATGGCAGTAAAATAACGATAATATAAATTTTATGTTTCTCCGTTTAAAGGTTGACCTTCACTCTATTGTTCCCCTTTTTCTGATACCGATGAAACCCAAGCCATAAAATGAAGTTAACTTTCCGTAAAAATAGCTTCACTTTTACGATTAGATTACCTGAGAACATCTAGGTGACAAAATTGTCTAATAGGGTTTTCAGCCTGACAGAATCACCCAATAGAGAAATCTCTGGAAGACTTTGCAATACTGTAAAAGGTCCAATGAATATTTTGTTAGATATAAACTCGTAGCCCTCTCATATTCAAAAACGTTTGGCTTTTGTATGTAATAAAAATTTAATGGGATTTTGTTTCATAGTCTGGTAGTGCCTAAACATTGCTTGCCGTAACTAAGCAGTAACTAATATTCATAATTCCTGATTAGGCTAATTGCTCAAAAAAATCTGTGACTGGTGACTCAAATTTAGGATATTTAGTTAAATTGACCCAAAAATTTTGGAACTTAAGACTTTTTAAACGTATTCGACATGAAACCTTATAATAATAGCAAAGGTTACTAAAATTGAGAAAACAGATTATAAATTGTAATGTTCAACGTGTCGTCTAGTCGATACTTATTGCACCAGAATTAGATTTTAGCTGAACGGCAGTTGTAGATCCGTTGTAAATGTTAGCGTTTGTAAGCGGGAATTATTATGACATACAATCAGCATGAAAATTTAAGACAGTGAAATTTCTACTGGATTGTGTGCCATAAAAAATCATTGGAGTGATAAACAAGCACGTTTTGAGGAGACAGCAAATGCTGTAGTCATTATGTAAGAGAGAGTGTGAAGTAGATATCGAAGGATTATAAGAAGCGTGATATAAGAAAGTTTGAGAAAGGGAAGAAAATTTACTAGTTAGATAAGAGAAAATGCTAAGGGTGAAATAGAATAGTTGTTGGTGAATGAAATGTAAAGACTTTTGACTAGGGATGAATGAATAATAATGATGATGAATAAGCGTGTAATGAAAGCAATTTAAATAACAGCTGCGTATCAAACATCATCTCGAACCGAAAATGGTTGTACTGTAGCAAAGTATAAGAAAACTTTAAACTCTCATAATTAAAAGCCATATATTCTCCCCAGCACTCACAACCCCTTTACTAAAGCCGCATTAAGAGTATGTTCATTCGTTAATAGTCCTTATAAATCAACCTACAACCGGTCTAAACCTAGGTAATAAACGAGGGTATAAATCTGAGATGTTTGTCGCGTGATGCCACGGTCAACTTAAATGTAAAATGTTGCTGTATCAATCAATTTACAGGACGTGCCGTGTGTATGTAATTGAATAACTTAATAGGATGTTGGCACCGACATATCTGTATTTTATCGGCGTATAAATCTGGCCCAACTGACGTTTTTGTTGAAAAAGAATCTGTAGTTAACTCTTGAAAATCTCATAGTGCTGATCCGGAAAGTGCCGTAGCTTAATTTTTGACTAAGGACTCAGTTAGTGTACTTATTGCTTGCCAACACATGTGATTTTATTTTGACTACTTTTAATAGCAGTGTAAATGGAAAATTGTGAAATATTCTCATGCTCCTTGAGCATAGCAATCAATCATTACATTTATCAAAGTCAATTGGTGAGGCTTTGTATTTGTATTTCAATTGTATGTAATGAAGTTTTTGTGACTCACACCACTAATGAAATTTCAAGTTTTTTGATAAGTAATTTTTTGTTTCATGGAGTTAGTTTTCTAGAACGATTGTAATAAATCAATCGCCAAAAGAAATCTTTCGTAGCCTTAGCAAAAATAAAACTTTTACCTACTTTAAATAGTAATAAATATTGTATAAATCCTCATTTATAGTATATAAAATCATATTCCATACATCGGTAATAATAATAAACGTCTTACTATGGTTAATCCACAACCAGTTGCTTACAAAATCAATCTACTAGAGCACTGTACTAACACTGTCGACTCCACTCTCCAAGTCCAGTTTACTAGTAACGTGGTCAACAAATTATATTGATATTCCTGGTATTCCCACGACGGTCTGGCTTAGTAACTCGCTCGGTAGTAAAGTTATTGCTTCCACAGGTGACTTGCTGGGTTCTTCTACTGATTGTGGGAGTAGATCTATTTTGGTAAGGAACCTGTTACTTTACTAGTTCTTAGATGTTGTGGAATATTTCCGTTGGAACTGATTTACAAAATTTACAATATCATTAGCAGCATAGTGTGAAATTCGGGACAAGCACTTGTGTTCTTTCAAAAGATCTTTCATCCTTGGATCCTTTAAAAGAAGCTCAAAATGTCACTGAGCAGGCTGACTAGTTAAGAATAATAACTGATGTGCCTTTATTTTCTCGCGTCAGCTCTCTTACTACTGAATTCCACTCATTTTTTGTGAATATTTCCTCCTCGCGTTTTATAAAATGTCTGTCCTCCTCCAGAAATATTTTTAATTTAAGCTGCAATGTTATTATCTTACTTAACTCTTTACAACACTTTACCTATTCGTTCCTTCAGCTTCCTCGTTAGTCAAGGTAATATAATAGTCTTATATTTGTTCAATGCCATCTCGTAATACTATTATTATTGATGAGTTAGCATTTTCAAAGTCTAAGACGTTACTTACATCATGAGTTTTTTTCTAAAAATTATTTAATCTTCCATCTTTAAACCCGTGGATAATCCAAACTGGTTTATAAGAATGAACCATGATTCCATAACAAATCAAATTAATTTTTTAATTGAACAATCGTACGATTCTCACCGTGAAATATTTAGCATGAAATATGTAATTTGGTTCCTATAAATAAAACAATAAAAATAAAATTAATAAAATTAAAATTAAGGCATTCATTAGTTTTTCATAAATGTGTGGTTATGTTTATAAACGTATACAATATTTTCATAGATGTATTGGGAGGCAACAGTTAATTTTGGGTGCTTACCTATGAAATTGGTGTTTTTATTCTGTCTTAGTATTTTGTCTGTAACTATTAAGATTCAGAGTATTCCTAAAAAATAATTACCTCGTCTAAAAATAGACTATATTTTTGAGTTCTTTTGATTTGTTTTGATAATTTGTTGTAAGTTTAATTGTGTTAAAATTGGACACGGAGACAACTCTTTTTATGTGCCTCCCGAATACATCATTTTATTTGCATTCACTTAAAAACGATGAATAATTTTTATGAAGTGTGATGTTACACATATTACTAAAGCTTGTCTAATGAAACATGCCAAATATTATTATCTCTGGATTTGTCGTTGTGAAGAAAACTGATAAAATGTTAGTATGGAAAATGCAGAATTCCCCAAAATCTCCATACAAAACACCAATTTGATAGGTATATCAATTTCCTCGAATAACTCTCTGAGTGAGTCTCGTGGCTTAGGTTTGTTAATGGTTCGTACAGCTTTTCATATTCTAAATATCAGCTGTTGACCCCCATAGCAACAAGTCAAACGACATCGCACTATGAAAATTACTTATGTAGACAAGTCTTGCCGTTTCAACGTCAGACAAGAGTATGATTATTTTACTGCAAGCAAAGGCAGCGGATCTATGTCTTTCTGACAAGGTCAGTATGTGTGGATTCCAATGTAGGCGTAAATCTATCGTTATGCCTAGAAATAATAATAATACATTAGTTAATATAGTTTAGCCACAGTTACTGTTATTTAATTTAATAAAAATTTCGCCGTTACAAAATGCTCTTTAATTGCTTATTGATATTAATCCTTATCAAAATAAATAACTATATGTTCAAGACTGGTTCGATACCTTTATATAACTTTTGAATTATTTAATTCTGACAGTCCGATCGATAGTTCTCGCGATTTTAGAAACGTATAAAATAAATATCACAAGAACATGAAATTAAATTTTGTTTAAATAAGTTAACGAAGTATATAATTCTGAAAGTAAGTTGTTCTAATTTTTATAACAAATCGTTATTAGCAACGTTAAGTGGAGAATTTTCTATTACATTTATGAAAAAAAAAATTAAATCAATGACACTTTAGTCTGTTTCTTTGCCAGTTAGTAATAGTTCTATTAACAATGTAAATAATGATGTATATTAATAGTTCTTGATATATGAACACCAGTCATATGTCTCTAAATAGTAGGTTAAGGGAGTAAGCTTGGTCAAAACTATTGTTCAACTTTCAGACCCTGAATCAATAAAACGTCGTGTACGTTTGTCTGTAGATTTTGATTGATTGGTTTTTTCCCTTATTATTATACAAAACCTTACTATAGACCTTATTTCGTCAAGTTGCTAATTAGATGTTTAGCTGTTGTTTGTTTAGATAAAGTATAGTGGAAAAATTATATATTATCATCTCAATATCTTCAGTACTTATCATAATAAGTGTATTTTCAACATCAGTAATTGTTTGTGAATTACCGTCATCAACCACAAACGTTGCCTCGATGTTAGCAATTAAAAATCACTTAACCATCCAAGAAGTAATGCTGGTCATCGTCTACTTATCCTTGATACTAAAATTCTGAACACAGTGCAAGAGTATTCTTAAATTGATAAGAAAAGTGGTATTTTATTTTAATTGGGTTTTCTTTAAAATTTTATACAAAATTCATATCCATGATTTTAATGTACACTGATGTATCAATGTTGCATGCTTAAGTCGCACATACATATGTTTGTATAGCCCAATTATCACACCTGTATCAAGATTAAACAATATAATTGTGTACTCAACTGTTTCAGTCCTTTATCACCATATTAAAATTTTATATCACAGAATTATTTCTGTGTGACATTGCATTACATAATGCGGATGCATTCCAACTGTAATCAATTAATCATTTAGATTTATAAAATTAGATGCATATAACAATTATGCTAAAGTAAGTGTTAACAATAATTTACATGAACTCGCAATTATCGTTGTTCTGGAAATATTGTTTGCAATATAATAGTGCACTTATGTATTTACCCAATCACTACGCTTCCAAAAAGAATAGGTTTATGATGTAAGGCTTAGATAGATTACAGGAAATATAACACTGCTCTTACATCTACTGTGGGATAACGATCAAGTCATTTCTACGTTGAGTTCAAAAATTACGCTTAACCTCGTAATTTGGGTAAATGTTGAAGTAAGAAGATGATTTTGAAAAGATAATCGTGAATCTCGACTAATTGTGGCACAGAGTATGAAGATGGAATTGCACTTGTAATGGTTCAAATCATCATCGTTGCTGACATATTAAACAATATGTATACGTTTTTAACAGTGACTGACTCTTATTAGAAGCGAATAAGGACTGTCTAATGTCTATTCATATTTTTACACGTGACTGTACCTATATATAAAATCTGACAACACAATTAAATACTACAACTAAACAATATGAATAACATTTATAATCGAAAATTTAGTATATTACATAGAGACAGATGCAGGCTAAAGTTATATAATGATCGTATTCCATCTCCTTACGAGTATACATGTGCCGATGCAGTATAATAATAAGAAGATAAAGAAAAATTAAATAATAATATGTTAGATAAATCAAGAAGTGAGTGATAATGATGATATGATATATGTACTCAACGTGCTTCAAGAAAACGGGCCACCTGATGGTCAATAGCCACATTCGCCGCATAGAATACAAAATCTTGTAAGATTTGTCTTGTAAGATAGGTTCTTGTAGAAATTACGTCTGCTTCAATTCTAACAGGGAAACATTGTATGTTGGTTGAGAAAAACTGGATTAAACTCATAACTGCTCAATTGTTAAACCATTACTGGAATCCCATTAAAAAAGTTATATAAAATCTTAACTTGAAATTGCGTGAACTTCAAAAATTTTTCATTGTGAAATGAGGGAAAAATAATGGACATATTTCATGATAACTTTGACCTAAACATCCTACTGAAATTGTTTCGTGGAACAAAATTTCTATTCGAAAAATGTACTCTATCTGAAACAAATTAAAAGCATTTCAATAATCCGCATTTGAACAGTGCTGGCATATCCTCTGAAAATTTACTTTAATAATGAAGGCATAAGATACGCATAGAGTACAAATTGTTAGATTTGATTTTAATGTCATCTTTACATTATCGCAATGAACAATTTAGTTAGAAATGTTACGATCCTCACAATTAGGCAAAGTTTTTGTATAAACACTCCGTATTTCTGAGAAAAAGGATATTTCATTTTACTTTTACCATCTAATTACATCGTTAACAAGAAATTAACATACATTGCGGTGGCAACCTCGCCGAAATAATTATGATACCAACACCCTACAATTCGAATGTACAATTAGGAAAGGGCAAATTTTTTTCCCGCACCGCCTCTCAATTTGGTATTTAAAATACAACCTCACTATACGTCAAAAGAGTCTAATAATGACCATGTGATTGCGTCTCGCTTTTGTGCCCTCACAAAGAAAAGGACGCTCGTTAACACGATAGATCCCATTTACGGGTCAGGGTATCGACAACTAAATTAGCTTCTATTATTTTCAATTCAATATCTCTACATTCGGTTTTTATACTTATACTGGCTGGTTTTACATTTTATTCTTTATATGGACAATCAAGATTGACAAGATTATTGTGCATGCTATCAATATCACTATCCCAAAGATAATTAGAAGTGCTATTGATCTTGAAAAGGGTCCAGAGTCCACGCAAGCAATTCCTGACGAGGGTATGTTGTTGATAGACCTTATTGTTCTGAATACGTCCCAAAATTGCTGACCTAAATAGTCTTTTAACTAAATAAGTTTAGATCGTGTCAGTTGTGATTGCCTTAAGGGATAATTTATACGAAAGCCTCAAATTAAAACGTCAAGTCACTTGATAGATTACCTTAAAAGAAGTAATAAAAGTTCAACAAAAAATATATATTATGCCCTAAAGTTGTAACGTGTGTCGTTAAAAGAAATAATATTAAGAAAGACAACAACGCTGGTTTAGAGTTGCTGCGTTGTTTGGGAAATTATTCAACTCTAAATTAATTTATGTTTTATTAAAATGAAACTTGTTTTAAGCTGGCTGCGTCGTACTTAATAAAATGGAAACTCCATCGAATAGATGAAACATACTTTGCAATTAAGAAGCACTTCTCAAAATAAATCTAATTTTAGATCGAGACCTCTGGCCTCCGGAGATTATTGAAATCGGATTTACTCTTTTTAAGTCTTTAATTAGTAATGGACTTATTCTAGCCAATAAACTTGCAAATGAGAAACCTTTTAGACCTTTTTACTTAAGACTGAAATATTTCTGATAAAACTCTAACGCTATTTAACAAGATTTGTTTATTAATTTATATTTTGATCAAGTTATAAGGTTATAGGTTATTGATTTTCTTTGACCTACTGAGGCGGTTTCTATAACAATAATGTAGATTTAAATTCATTTCTTAGTCACGTAATCGTCTATTATTCTGTGGTTACCTTCGACAAGTTCTTCGTGATTAAGACAACATTACTCATTAGCATTATCGATCAAATCTACTTGACACAAATCGGTTACTCGTGCTCATTATTAAGTTGCCATCTTTATAGCTTTGCCCTCGCCATTTTTCCTTGCCATTAAATTTGCTAGCGATTTTATTATTCTGCAAAGTATTTAACTTGAAATAAAGTTGCACTAATTCTACAAATGTGCCCGATAATGTACTCTATCGTTTGTTTTATAGAAGTATCTTTCATTATAGTGTCTTATTTATTCTGATTCGATTTATATCTCGATTTATATAGCTGTTACTGTATCATTGTGATCACCAATCAGATGTATAATTTGTTAATTTATACATACTTGCATATAATCACGACTATCATCCCCTTAGGGTTAGTCAGAGACTAGGCAAAAAAGTTGCTAAATATTATGTACCGGCCTGAAGTCAACTTAATACTAAGTGTCTCAAAACTTTGAAAGCGCTCGAGGACTTTTCGGTCGCATATGCCTTTAAAAGGGTGATCAAAGTTTTTGTCCTTTAACTTTAGGACATGTGTCAAACTGTCAAAATAAATTCTATATGTATTTGTTCGTCTTCAAAATCTTTACGTTATAAACATTTTTTATTTCTTTCAATAGCTGCTATTTTAACGATCTCCACATAAGATAATGTTGAAACTAAATGCCACACACTTTTGCATACAAATTTATGCAAAAACAGATTAATTTTAAATGTGGTGAATTAACGATACATAAAGGCTGTGTGTTTTATTAAAAATAGCCCCCGCGATAATAGCAAGAACATTGTGGGGGTCTTGACGGACCGTTTTATTCAAATTAACTATTCCTTTTCTTTCCTTTGGTGCACGCCTGTTTATAATTTTTAATGAATAGTGTACGCGTGAACGTCATATTTTGTATAATTAAATGCGAAAAAATATTAATGTGGCTCAGTGTTTAGTTGCTTGTTTTGTTCGGTGAGGCCGAGAAGTGGTGGACCTTTTTCCTTTGTTTTTACTTTGGTATAGTCAGTTTTGTTATCTCTTGGCTCAATAATTACTCCTACCAAACTTAATAGGTGAAGATAAAACTCTCTAGTAATATCTACACTTATTATGTTTTGAATGAGACTTCACCATCTTATAACAATGTTTCTCCCGCCACTGGGCACATGTTTTGTTATCGAGCCGTTACACCACGCCTAGTTGCGGATTGGAGTAATAAAAAAACACTTGCAATATCAAAAAACTCCTTATATATGTATTTTTTTTTCAATATCGATTCTACAACGTTCGATGCAAACGTTCTTTGAAAACATAAACTTAGTATCCGTTACACAAACAGCATTAGTTGCCTATGAGTGCACCAAGCTTCTGGCGCAGGCGTAAGCGCAGCGGCTCTAACTAGGACGGACGGTCCGCGCGCTAATCTAGGTATTTCTTTCATATTATTAAAATAAATACACATTTCGACAATATAGCTAATATGCGTTGTAGAAAACATATAGTCTTGATATAATTCAAAAGCTGATTACTTTCCGTGAAGCACTTAAGCCGTACCAACGGTTCATATTTTTTTAGAGGTGTCTTTGGTATTTTTTCTATCGATCTAACTACAAGTAATCGTGTTTCTAATCAATATAATATATAGAGTGAATCCTTAAATATCCTGCAAGTGAATTACATAATTATAGCTTTAGTTATAACAATACAGCAAGGGAACCAAGGAACGGAAATATAGCGTTAAAGCCTCGATGCGATCCTAATATGCGCTAGTTGATAGGTGTGAATGTCTGGAGATATTTATTTATTTGTCCGTTTCTTAAATAATTATGCGTCGATTATTGTACAACTTTCCACTCAAAACTTCCGCAAACAACCAATTGTTTTATTTTTAAACCAATTAGAACCAAATTCGAAAATACCCAAACCCAATAATTCAGAGCTTAAGTAGTCTGCATCAAAGGATTGGAATCACGGCTGGCCTCTTGTGGAGTATCATCTTGTACATCGTGTGATTGCTCAATTGAGCAATTTGGACGGGTCCGGCACTTGAGTGCGGCAATCATCTCGGTGTAGCTCGGTATGGAGGTCACGACCAAAAATTTATTGTTGCAGTAGCATCAGCTACAGAAATAGCTATTTACAATTTGACGTCATATTTTTAAATCTTTTGCAAGGAACTTTAGAAAAGAAGTGAGTTGATATTGCGAGTGATAGAAGAGAATAAGAATAATAATACGTAATTTTTTTTAATTCTCCAGCTTAGCATTATTTTACTAAAAGCTAAAATAAAGTGATACCCGAACTAGGATACCAGGGTATCTCTGGTAAAATAGATGTTACAATACAATCTTAATAAATATAGGGAGCCATTCGACCAGAGCTATGCTACACATAGCAAGGAAAAATAGACTAATAGGATTGAATCGTTTCACGTGACTCGCAAAATGGTGGCATCCTAATGGTCTATTTTTCCTCAAACACAGCTTAGCTATATAGCATAGCTCTGGTGGAAAAGCAACCATATACTCCCACCCAC
Source organism: Parapoynx stratiotata (assembly GCA_910589355.1). Classification (NCBI taxonomy): domain Eukaryota; kingdom Metazoa; phylum Arthropoda; class Insecta; order Lepidoptera; family Crambidae; genus Parapoynx; species Parapoynx stratiotata. The sequence continues at coordinate 15,890,763 of OU342461.1, forward strand.
TGCTGGACATAAGCCTCCCCTAATGCACGTCCTACCCGTTATGACATACGGAGCCGAAACGTGGACACTGACGGTACGGCTGGTCCACAAGCTTAAAGTCGCTCAGCGAGCTATGGAAAGGGCTATGCTCGGAGTTTCTCTTAGGGATAAAATCAGAAATGAGGTGATCCGACAGAGAACCAAAGTTGTCGACATAGCCTACCGAATAAGCAAGCTGAAGTGGCAATGGGCTGGCCACATTAGCCGCAGAACCGACAACCGTTGGGGTAAACGAGTTCTGGAGTGGAGACCGCGCCTCGGCAAGCGTAGTGTAGGGCGCCCTCAGGCCAGGTGGAGTGACGATTTGCGCAAGGTGGCTGGCAGGAGCTGGATGCGAGAAGCCGAAAATAGATCGAAGTGGCGTGAATTTGGGGAGGCCTAAGTCCAGCAGTGGACTGCCATAGGCTGACGATGACGATGAATGCACGCCACCGCTCTCCGATTAATAAAAAATAAACAAATATGTACAAGACATATATAATTTTAAGAATGGAAGTGGAGATGCTGAGCTCAAATCTCAACCTCAAATAAAATTGGGAACAGGAAATAATAAAGAGTATTTAGAAACTTTTAGTGGTTATTCATACGATTGCTGGTTCCGCGAAGCTTTTAGACCAGATGCATTTATTTATCACTATCGATAGCTAGACTATGAAATAAGAGCGCAAGCAAACCTTACAAATCACTTTTTTATTTGCAATCTGACGTATCAAAAACATGACGTATTATTATAAAGAATTAATAAAAACATAGACATACAAAAGAGTTTGCATCAATCGATACAAAAGCGAATCCATGTGTCAGACATAAGTTTTCACTTAAATTCGCTTCGCTTTGAAAGCTATCAAACGTAATTTTCAATGTTACGATAACGATAGCAATTTACAAATCACATCTTGCATGCTCTCCCGGTGTAGCTTAAGACATCTAACTGATTTTGTAAACAAAAATGTAAAGAGAAGAATAAACTTCCTGAGTTTCTTTATCGTTCTTCTCAGGGCATGGCTTCCTGGAAGCTGAAGACCAGTTGGCATAGTCTTCGATGATCACAAGTGTATTGTAAAATACCGCCTCTTCTTCTTTGGCCTGCCCTGTTCCCAATTCTATTATTTGGAGGCGGCGTAACGTGATGCCCTCTTCTTCCACTCTCTCCTATCACTCGCCAAGTCAACATTCACACCCTTCCTCCCTACACACCCATTCACTTTAAAATCCATAACTTTCCTGCTGACATGATCATTCTCTCCCCTCATGACATGTCCATACCAAGAAAAACATATTCCCGTATTCACTTGCGATATAGTTGTCCTGTATCTTCATATATTCTATAATAGAGATAACATGAATAAGTTTTGATTAAATAATACTTAAATCTGTTGCATATAAACAATTTCAAACTTCAGGGAGAAAGTGTCACACTGTTGAGACTGAATAAACGTTATTATGGTGTTCCATTTCACCACATATTTCGTTATAGCGAAGTCCTTAAACGCAATAGTTTCAAAAGTAACTAAGTCTGACAATTTTCAACCAAATTAGTCTTAAATCCGCCTTGACAATTTCGCCCTTACGAACCTTATCTTGGGGTTGCTTGTTCCCGCAACATTGTTGAGGATATAGGTGTCTCCATTAATGTCTTGTTGTGGGTAAGGAACATTAAACCACAATCCGGCACATTAAACAGATAATCCGGATATCTTAACGCAGGTTTTACTACTGTGCCTATGACATATAAGTTGCTACATAGTATTATTCATATCTGTGGGAAGGAAACATTAAGATGTTGCAAAAGCCGTTGAAGAATTTCAGTTTGAATTTAAATATGCGGAGCTCTTAATGGATTGTCTACGGGGGGCAGAGGATGTACCACTGCATTCATTTCAACTGAGAGACGTCAAACGATGACTAGTCCGCTAAGGTGTCTTCCCACCGATCTAGTTTACGCTTTAAGTCTTTATCCTATGTAATTGTTATTATTACAAACTTTAAAGTTATTACGCACGGTTAAGTATCTAAGACAGATGTGTTTTTATTCTATGAAACGTCACAATATGAGTAATAGTGACCCCAGATCCCATTTATCAACACTGATATTCTTTTCATTTATTTGTTTTATTTGGCACTTAAAATGACGGTTATATTAAAACCGTCATTTTAAGTGCCAAATAAATTTCTGTAATGTTAAAAAAACTGAGTTTCAATAGCGAGTGAACATTTTGTTTATGTTACCACATGTCCGATAACAGATTTATGATTATTATGTGGACGATTTTTCATTCAACGGGAAAATATGATTTTTCTGTAACAAACTGAAATGTGAGGCGTTGAGGTTAAATGCGCTTTATTACATTCACCGAAAGTCGATTTTGTTTGTTGACAAAAAAATGAATTTATTGCTTCAAATCGATAGAGCGGACTAGGAAGGTCAATGCAAGCATGTAAATATTTAAACGCGAAGACCAAAACTCTAATATTTCGAACATCAATCTCCGAAAACGATAGAAATCCAATTAACTGTTAATCCCCTCTAAACATTCATTAATTTCAATTAGTGAATCGTCTAAAGGTCAAAACAATCATTTATATTTTTTCAGCTCTAAAAAAATTAAATACATATTAAGTTCAACCTTGAAATCGTACTATCCTGCGAGCTGAAGCAAAAAAACTACTTAAAAGAAGCCTCTATTCCATTGTTAATTACGTACATTTTGTGTTGTACCATCGAACCAAGACAAAGAGTTACCAGCGTTATCTGTCCGAATTATAATTTTAAATTTCTTTGTTTTACCCCTGCATTAATTCGCTTTTTTGCGTCTGGCAAACGCATCGCTCCCTCATGGAGATATGCATCTAATACAGATAGCATTTTAAGGAACTATAAATAAAACATAACTTGCCAGTTTCGTATAAGGGAATACGATTCCTATTTGCAAACGTACTTACTGAATTTGAGATGCATATTTTCATCTCTAAGCTTAGCCATTTGAGATTGTATCACGGTTTTCTCAGTGAGCCGCAATACTAGTTTTTAGGAATTGTAGACAGAGTACGTTATCATGACTTTTCACAAGTATAAAACATTTTGCTGCCTATCCTTTAATAGGAGTTGTTAAGGACATTATTTCTTGATCAAAATACATATAGACTCACAACAAAATGTCTTACTTCTAAATATATTCCGTTTGTAAGCTTCACATATTCTCTGTATTCCTAACTCGTAGCTTGCTTAGAATCTTTTCCATTATAGTCTTTGTATAAAATCACAGTTATTAAAAAAATATAATATATTGTATGTCTAATTTGTTGTAACAAATAGGAAATTCTCTGCATGTTCTACAGTTGCAAAGTCTTTCATGGATCCTAATCGAAGTTTTAAGCGATTATTAAATGTTTCTGGAGAGAATAGAACAAAAGAAAAAGACATAGGTTTTATTTATCGTAACACCTCCATCCCATTACTAGACAAAAAAAACCAGATGGTAAATATTTCTAACCACCTAAACTAGAATTTCAACAGAACTTTAATGATAAACAGCGATACCGAGATCGGCTGTCGCTGACTGCTACTGCAAACACAGTAACTAATGTTTAAATTAAATAGATGGTTGCTACGCTCGTACTTACACAAGTCAGTAGATGCTGTCACGCGACTTTACGCAATACATTGGTGTCAGCGTCTCTTTAATATGGTGTTTAATTAGTATGATGGCGTTGCTTAAATGGCGTGACCTCTTTAGGCTTAAACTCTCTTTATATGAGAAATGTTATCGAAATTATGTCCGCATACGTCAAACAAATTAATTTTTTTTTTTTTGACAACTTAACTTTGAAAAATTAGAAAAATTTCGACGAAGCTCAGTCAACACAGTCAATTAATATAAATAGAATCGAAACGAACAAAACCACATACATTAAGGACTCTAAAAGTAAATCAAAAACTTTGATTAGAAAATGGCGCCGTTTGAAATCCAGCAAAATACGCCTTTTTTGTACAAACAAAGAATGTTTCTTGTTCCCAATGGTTTGGGCTTTTCAATCATTCGGACGTGATAATGACTAAAAGGGACGCGGAGGACTGCGAAATTCTTTCCAGTAACCTGTACTCTTTTGTTATCGGGTGGGAAAAAAAAGAGAATGATTTTGTTCGGATTTAGAGTCGCCGAGAGACACCTTAACCTTACAACACAGTTTTTTAGTTCAATAATATCTGATTGCTTTGTTCTGCCTGGTACGCAACCTTTTGTTTAAAGACCATCTTACATGACTCTTAATTCAAATCCATCGTCAAGTGAGTTTTTTTAAAGAAATAATTTCTGGCTTGAAACCTAGATTTAATATTAACTTCCCAGAATAGCAACGCTATGAAAAACTGCATCTATTAGGTATGTGTGACGCATTCTGAACAATCTAAAAATATATTTTTTTTACTTTTGTTTCAGTGTTCGCGTTTCCTTCAATATATTTAGAATCGAGATCACTATGTTTTGGTCTCTCGTCTAAAATTTCCACTCTGTTTTTTATATCAAATATAGTCTAAATATGTCACTGATCTGATATTTTCATGCTATAGCAATTAAATTCAAAGTGTTCGTAATTGGAACATTTGTCACTTTGCATTGTTCGTTTGATGGGATTTAATAAATGGTCTTATTGTACCGCTTGAGATCCTGTCATAAGTGTGTTACCGTTGAGCTCATACCCTTTGACCTTAGTTTTGATCTTTAAATAAAAAAATATAGTGTTGTTATTACCATTAATGATTTGAATATGTCTATAATCGGCATTTTATCGCTCATATATATCTAGCTCAGTTTTAAAACTGATCTAGTAAAACATATTATAAACATATAAAACACTGAAACGTGTTTTTACCAAAAATGTCAACAGAGTATAAAAAAATATTAGAGTTTCTTAAATACCAATGCTGTGTTGATTAATCAATTGCGACAATCGGGAATAGACTCAGAAATCTCTGCTTTGTTCCCAAGGGTGTCGTTGGTTTGTGTATCCACCGTGGAAATGTTCATTTATTTTAGTCTTTAGGGATTCTTAGTATCGTACATTTTAGGATCTGATTTTTTCGTCTTTGTTTGCATTGATTGTATTATTTGACGTTTCGAGAACAAGAAATATTATAGAGTTGTATATTGAATATACTGGCAATATTTTTAGAACTAGATGAATTTATTGCGACGCAAAAATCTCCAATAGTCGCGAAATTTCCGCACAGTAATAATTGGATCTGAATAAGGAAGGAAGTCATTTTTTTTTCATTCAATGTCTGTATAGACGCACCGCTGAGCAAATCAATAGATTTCAAATATGTTCACATATATTTCCGCCGCGAGGATATTAGAGCAACATATCGGTAATTAAGTATTGTTCGTATTGTTTTTACTCAATATGTTTACCTTACACCAATATTATGTATTCCCTACACATTTCCCCGGCCTGATTCCTGTTGAGATTACGTTTGTCATGTCGCGTTTTGTTATTATAATCCTATGTTGTTCATAAATAACAACACGGGACATATATTTCAAAGACAGCTCATTTCCTTACTAAATAATGATGTATCTGAACGTATAAAAATATGTGATATGTTAATAGACAAAGAGTAATTTGTTTCTAAAGTTTTCTATTATACATGCTATTTTCATTTGCCTACCTGCCTGCGCAACCTTGTATACATCCAGGATGCTTTCAATATACAATATTAGATGAGTCATCATAAGATACCATGGTTCTTCTCCAAGGTTTTCTGCATGATTGTTGTTTAAGTGAATCGTCTTTATTCCATTGATCTTATCATACTGATATTACGCATTAATGCTATCCGTTTTTATAAAACCTTGTTCTGTTTATAAGAGAATCATTGATTTTAGAACTGATTGATTAGATTGATTTTAAACACGATCCTTTTCGAAATCCTTGGAAGCTGTAGCATTATGATGCTTATCATGTGTGAAAATATTTCATTTAGAGTTTTAATTAAGTAGATTTATCTAAAATATAGCTTTCGGTCCCAAAGGAGAAGGAAAGTTCTTTTATATGTATTGGAATTATATCTGTAAAGAGCTTTATTAAAATATTTTCAATGTCGACTACACTAGTAACGAGATACGAAACTGTAACATCCCTGGTGACGATCACGTTTCATGTGAAGCTTGGATATTATTTTATAAAGCTAAGGAGAGTTTATTTTGTATGATATATGTAATATACGTGTAAGCCTTGGCACATATAGTGGAAGTTATACTTTTACTTCTATATGTTCTCCTTCTAAAGTGGCATAATAGATTCCTTTCTCCTGTTGTTCCTATGTTGATACTAATCGCATTTTAAGATTCCTCACTGGTAGTAGTTTCATTATACATGGTTGATCCAAAGCCTGAATTTTAATATAGTTCAATGACCTATCGAATGCTTAATACAGGAATAGCTTTATAGACACCTGACTGGTTCGACGTACGGCGTAATATTTTTTATCATCCGGCGTCTTATTATTTAGTATTAGTAGTTTGTCGTTAATTAAACGCTCACCTGGACTTGCAGTTCCTTTATACATACCCGGCTAATAATTCACAGTCTCATTAAATACGTAAATACAGACGTACTCTGCGATAACTAAGAATCTTTTTGCTCCGTCAATTATGATATCATCCTCTAGATGATTTTAGTGCAATTTTTTGAAACACATAAATTTTACAGTCAGTATATGTAGTATGAGCAGCGCGAAATGATATTTGTCACGTTTTTATGATGTCCAATTGTCAAATTTCGTAGTACTTTGACAGGTGAACATGATAAAAACGCGATATATTCTTTAATGTGGTATTCATGGTAAGAGGGCTGGGCTTATTTCCTAGCTATGAAAATATCCAAGTCATGTAAGTAGGTTTTTGAAATAGAATTGCCTTTTTAGAAAAAGGTCACCGAGAAAACGGCTTTTGGTAATATTTTTCTAGTTGTTCCGTCTGTTGACGACTGTAATAAGTTTTCTCCAAACCGATCTCCTAATAAAATAAACCTTAATGCTAGTAACATTAAAGTTTACTTTAGTGTAAATCTTCCTTCTGCCAATATGTCACATGAAGCTTAATCAAAAGCTCTGATGACAAATATAGATCTATTATTTTTTCGACATACAATGCTGGCCTTGCGATTTTATTACAAATCGATTTATAAACACATGATTTTTATGACTTATTTGTTCTTGACCTCAATTTAGACGAAATGGGATTGGTGATTGTACTTATCTACTCAATAGATGACTCTAGACTATGATAGATAGATGACAATAGACTCAATAGACTCTACATTCTCATCATGTTTTAGATGATCATGTAAATTTTATATAGGGGTTTGTATCGTTGTGATTTTATTTAGAAAGTAATTATCGGCTAACAGAACGTCAGAAATACGTTAAATTGTATTATAAATTGCTGATATACAATAATCAAAAAATTACAACCAATAACCGTTTCGCTTCAAAGTAATTCATTGCTGATATTCTCTATCTCTACTTTTTTATCTGAAATAATTTTTTTGCTACAATTATACAAGGTTAAAATATGAAAAGGCAATCTAATTATTTAATATTACAATACGAATTACAATTACATAGGAGTTTTTATACCGCGTCTAATGCTTTGATGTCGAAGCGAAACAGATGTACCAGTATTAAAAAGCTCTTAAATGTAACAATAGGTGGAGATTGTCGAATGAATTCAAATTTTATTGCTGTGAAATAAAGAGCAAATTTGAAGGTTGGGCAGAGCTTTTTTCATGCGAGGTGGAATGTGAACTAATAAGGTGCTATTTTATTTGTGTAATTTGTTTCTTGGAATTACATTTGGCTAAGTCTGGGTTCCTGACCTCGTATTTTGCATGGGTATTGAAAAAATCTTAACTGCTACCTATAAATTGGGATCGATAAATATAATTGCTACTTTTATAGAGTATCTGCTAATGCTGGTTATGGAATCAAAGTACTGTTTACCTTTTATGTCTAACGCGTTCGCATTTTATTCTTTGTGCAAGAATTTTACTAGCCCTTTAAATATTAGGCCATTTAGTAAATTCGTTTCAAGGCGAACTTTTATTGGAATTGTTATAATTAGTATTTTTATACTTTACCTCTATATTTTTATAGATGATTGTGAAATTAGTACTTGTTGAATGCTAGAAATAAGCACATTTATTCTAAAACAAGGGTCGTCGCCATAGCATAAATTGGAGAGCTGAAGTCGTAGTATGCTATTCTCCACCTTTGAAGTAGACTTATTTGGAGTGGAGACCACGTATAGAGCTAGAGTACCGTGCGAAGCTCTTGGACTAAATGGAAATCCTGGGAAAGACTACTGATAGCTCCTGGATGAGACCAGATCTAATTTGAAATTCTTTTAACACTGCTTGAAGCTCACTTTTTCGTACCTTTTAGTTTTTCTCTGATTCTTTTTGAGGGCTCTCAAGTTTTTTTTTGTATTGCTAGTTGGATTTATTCGTCGGAAATAAATGTTTGATTGCTTATTAAACTAATAAGCAATCAAACATTTATTGCAACATAATACAACTTTTTACCGAATGAATTTAATTTACAAATCTATAAATAAAATACCTTCAGTAATTGTACACGTTCGTTAATGAGCCTTAAGAATTTGACATAAACAATGATCTAAGTGCACGCAACTTTAATACTACACGGTATGTAAATTAAGCTCAAGTTGGTAATTTATATACACATAACGTGTGCCATCATTATATGATAATGACCCAACACAAGCACGTATATTATTACAGTTCTAAGTGATACAACCTTGCCGCAAATAGACGACAGTATATCAAATCTATTATATCAAATCATTTCAATTTAAAGTTTACGATGACGCAATAAGAGTTGAGAATGAAAATACTTTTTTGTACCAGATCATTGTCGGGATATGAAAAGAGGGGAGTAATCCCCCCATAACGCGACAATATTATAGAATATTTCACCTTCGATCTGTCTTCACAAATTCATCACAACTTTAACCCAACATCAGCTTGATAATGGGCTCGCCCTTATTGCGTGTCAATAATAGATTATGTTGATATTGCCTGACAATAAATACCGTTATAGCGATGTTAATTATTAATGCCGCCCTAAGTGATATAGCCTTGGCCACCCGTTCGTATCGCAAGTAGCGATACATTGAACTTAAGAACAAGTTTATTTGAGATTATTAACAGGTTCTAAGATTATGTTGCAGATTCTGTTATAGCTAAGATACGTATATGTGATAGCAAAGACTGAGATCGTAGATGCTATCTTGATTTGGCAATGACCTCAAATTCATCCGGGAATTACGTTGAAATGGATGCTTATCTATATTTTAATTTAATATTTTACGATCATTTTCCTGCCGTACTCACTTTAATGCGATGTATTCGTTTTGAATTATATGAAACAAAAGTAATTAAATCACAAATAATTCAGAACATATAATATTTAAGGAATGATCATCATGCTTTTAAACCCAAAGGGATGACTTATATGTTTAGTTTTCTATATAACTCACAAAAACCTTTGAGTCTCTGCAACCACGCCGCGACATTGCGTCGCTAAACGTCTTTTATCGGATGTACCATGGAGAATGTTCTGAAGAGCATTTTGACCTTATCCTACCCTCTCTTTTCCTGCTAAGGAGCACGCGTGCCGGTTACGAAGCCACGCATTTACGGTGACCTCTCTGCCAGCGCGCACTAAGAGGTTCATCGAATCATTCTTGGTTCGTACATCCAAAACATGGAATTCCCTGCCGCCACACGTGTTACCTCCCTTCAATAACATGGATTCCTTCAAAAGAGGCGTAAAGAAGGCGTCAGTTGCTCTGCTTCTTATGAATAAAACTTAGGCAAGCTTATGGTCTATGCATCGGGCTAAATTTTAATGTGGACCGTAAACTAGCGTATCGTATCTACAGATAGCTATTTAGCTCAATGAATGAGAGGTTCAATTATTTCAAGTCGAGTTTTATCTGACTCAACTTAACTCGATCAAGATCGGAAACCCCAAAAAATATTTATAAACCACCAATATACTTATTGTTATTGCGACCTAAGGGAAATGTCTCACGTAATAAATATTCATGATTATTCTACAAGACTATAAGACTCCGGAAAATTTGCTTTGCGTATCCATTAACATTTATCTTCAGAATCGGAAAACCGAAAGCCCATTAAACTTCACACCACTTTCAATACACTCAAACATTACTTCGATAATTTTGAAAGCTGCATTCTTTCGTCAAACGTTACCAATATGAGTCGAGAGCTCATGAAAAGATCCACTGCAGTAAACCCAGTCTTTGTTTATGTGATCTCTGACGTTATTGGCAGTTTCGACGACTCGCGCTGTGTGAGAAAACAAAAGTGGCCCCACAACTGTTTGTTATGACACATCAGTCAGAACTGTGTTGTTAAAATCAAACGGGCCGTTTTTCGTTGTCTGTTTGCGTAAACAGTATTGGGTGTCCAATGTTATCGTTCGTCTATTGGTTTTCTGGATTTCCCAACTCCTGGTTCCCTTTTAAATTTAATGTCAGTCACATCGTCAGTTGTAGTTGTGAGTAAAAGATAGTGACTGTAAATTTTAAACATTTTAAAATTCTGGGAAGCTTTATATAATTCAAGTAAACTTTCAATACTTTACTCAACTTTTAGAATGTTTACGATGAAGTGTGGTTTAATGTTACTAAAGTTTCCGACTAGCTTAACAGTTTATTTTTATCGTGTTAGTTATTATCAAATATTATTTCTTCTTACGCGTGAATTTTATTCTTTTATTGTACTGGTTTGTACATTGCTAAAAGATATGAATTTTCCACGACGATTGGGAAAAAAATTATATTTGCAAAGTTTGCTTGCATTTAAACAAGATTCTTCTGACGTTGATTTTGACTTTAATAAGGCAAATGTCGTCCTTTGAGGAAAAGATTTAACATATCCAAAATTAAATACGTGATTTACATGAATCTTCCATAAATAATATTCGGGCTTGAATATTAGGGAGTTTAAGGGGGTAATACGTTTTCATCTCCCGCTGAGAAACGCGATATGAATCGGCAAGTTTTAAATAATGATCTTTATTATCTACGCACTCTTATCATGTTATATGTTGTCAAATATAGTTCTTATTTCAATTACTTCTTTTCTTTGATCAATTTACATTATATCTATCGATGCTGGAAATTTATAAAATTCGAATAAGTAAGTGCTGCGAAATTACTAAGTGAGAATAAGAATCACATAAAAGCTTTTAATTTGCGATCTGCTTTGAAATATGTTGAATTTTATTGATACAACAAATAATACCTTCTTATTTTGTTCGTAAGTCTAAGTTAGACTTCTTAGCAAGCATGTTGTTTCTATATAAATAAATATCTGCCAAAGTCAATATTTCTAAATCTAATTTGAACAATCATAGGTATTAAAATGGATAGCATTATTAAACAAACATGTCAGACATTGTCGGACGTTTCGCAAACGCAAAGATTTTATGAACAAGCGATCGCTGTGCCATCGGCTTCTCGGAATCAATTCGTTTTGTATGTTTAATTATTTACATAAAACAATTGTGTTGACTGCACACTTGGTATCTTGTTAATTTTTCCAATTTATTTATGCAAACATTGTAATTGAAATAGACACAGTTAGTCGCATGAAAAACATAGCATTTGTTTTAGAAATTTATTTTACTAATAAAAGAATAACGACCGAAGTTAGAAGAAGTCGGATCGGAGAGTGGGAGATGGTTTTAGTTGAACTCACAATTTGTGTAGAAAAAGATTGAACTAATACGTCTCTGTGGTAAATGCTTGACAAAATTTGACTTTTGATACCATCTAGTGCAAAATGTTGAGATCTATCGATTGGAATACTTCTCAAGTTCTTCTTATTCTTCTTATTTCTTGAGCGCCCCATTGGATTATAATCAATTTTTACTTCGTCCTGTAAAAATGGGCTCAAATTGACTTAAGCAGTTTTAAAATTAGGGTGACGATATTCATTCTTATAAATTCACCTTTCATCATGTTTATCTTGTTGATGCGCATGCATTAGTATGACATCACCACTGTTCACTATGAATACTTACATGCACATGGAGAGGACCATCATAAGTAAACAATGCGTGAGTAATCAGTTAACAGGATCCTAGTTGAGTACTCGTGATTTTCCTGTTCAAAGTAACCTATGAATTGTTAACCCTCACACTTAGTTCAGTATGATCAAAAATGTTTTTCATTTTTGATCCTACTGAACTAAACTGTTTTTACTGACATGCAGATAAATAAAGAGTTATAGCAAGCAGTCGAACTGCTATGTACTATTACGTCACATCTTCAGGTAACGTATACTAATTTTGTATATCACCATGTATTTTAAGCTACTGTTGCCACCTACCCTGCTTGTTCTCAGAATGTAGAATTGAAAAATGAAGAATTTATTTTTTATAATATATGACGGAAGTTAATGAAAGCTGCCAGCTATCATATAACGTTAAAATAAATATGACAGACCCGATGAAGGTCAGCTCAACTGACAGCAAAAAGTTGAAAGCATATTCATGTAAACCTCGCTTTAAATCTGTAAGAAGTCTCCTCTTTTTGGACAGAAACATCAGAAAAAATTAGGCATGTTATCTTTGCATGTATTTTAATCATTATTTATTCGACGGTCATACGTATAACAGCTTCTTAAGTATATGGGGAAAACCCAAATACTTTAGAAGCTGTTATGCGCACTGCACTGTTTTTATCGATCAGAATAAAAACACCAATTTCATAGGTAAGGACCTAATATATTCATGTAAAGTTTTTTTTTTCAAATGCGCAGAAAGTAACTCATCCTCACATGATGACAAGCAGTAAAAGGGAACCTTGTTGCCTCTTTTGAAGGAGCTCATGTTAAAGGAAGGAGGAAATTAACTGGGGTGCGTCGTATATAGTTATATATTATTAAAAATATTACCTAGGTGTAGATGAGAGCGGGTATCTATGTAACGAGGAAAGTTAAATGCAACAGAAGCTATATATATACCTAGCCGATGGTGATACCTAGACGTCAACGAAGCTGTTATGTGAAATATCAGAACATCATTCTTATCTTCTAAATTAAACACTGCACTAATCAATAATATTTTTCTTACCATGAAGGCTTAGCCTATACCGATGTTCATTTTATTTTCATGAGTGTTAAGAATTTTATTCACTAAATTAAAATATTACCAAGAGTCTTTTCTAAGCATGATCGTGCTACGAATAATGATAAATGACTCATCCATTGTTTCAATTAAGTTTCATTTCCCAAGGTGTTTTATAAAACTAACCATTAGCAAGAATTAGAAGCAATTAAGGCAGCACCTTATTACCTTTGAATTATGAGTGTTAATTGAAAAGTAAATGGTAACCTCTGAGTTTATAAAGTACTTTATCAACTTAAATAGCGTCTAGTGATCTCTGCAGCTCACTTAGGAAAACAAAGGTATCTAATCAGAATATTTCCGCTTAAATATGAATCCTAGAACTAACAAATAAAAAGTACGGAAATAACTTTAATTTTACAGCTTTAGAGTAAAAGCTTTAGAATTCAACTCGATGTCTCTGTCAATTGAAGATCTATAAATTGTAATAGGTAGACGGAGAACTAATACAAAATTTTGCAATTTTTGACATAGGACAGGTGTCCCCCCTACTTTGGAACGTAATGTTGACAAATCAATATTGATTTAATGCAACGTCGAAGATTTGAATGAAATAAATAAAAGAAATCCACTTCAAATCCATTGAAATTTAGTTAGAGAGTACGGCAGCTGTTTTTGTTGTCCTTGTCTTTTTGGTGTCCCCCCACGAGGGAGACTGTTGATCTGGATAAAAAGTTGCTGGATGCATCTTTTGGGATATAGGTCTATCAAATAACAGAGGGAGGGCGTTATTTCATAGACGTATTTTCTTTTTCCCTTCTCGAAAATGCACCTGTTAGTGGCGAGATTAATATATTATTAGTTTCAGGCTAGTTTCTTCTAGTTCGGAGGCCGTATCGCATGGTAATTTACGGCTGGGGTGGTAGATGATTTCATTCCTCTATTACTGTAATATATATCGCGTCATCGTATAGTGTGTCGTGGAATAATTAATACTTTTATGCGATAAAACCACGCACCCATATATAGAGCTTAATGTCTATAAATATTTATGAACTTATTTTAATTGTAAAATAAGTACTAAGGTTTTATCGGATCCTCTCTTTATGATCGTACCTGCGGCTGTGTTTGCTAAATTAGTATAAGTAGTTAAGGGTTGATAATGCCTTCCTTTAAATTATGGAATAGTTCTAAATCTTATAATTAATGTTATGATAATTATCTCCAAATATATATTTTCAATTATAACGCTTCTAATTTGTCTCACTGGGAACGATGAGCGAGTAGCGAGTGGAGCTCGAAATTAAAACGAGTTAGCGACCAGCGAGAAGCGAGTGTGTAGTTCCGACAGTTTTTTCGCAGCTCACCATACAAAATACTCGCTGAGCGAGTGTTATACTTTATCTGTACGGTACGGCGAGTGGTGAAGATACTTATCCTGGTTTTGTATAAACTACTCTTTCAATTTCTGCAATTAATCAATGGAAACTTAATTTTTTAGACTACTTACATTTGTAATGGAAAATGTGGTAAACTGCAGAATATATAGCTCAGATATTTTTTTCTTCTAAAACTTCAAAGACGTTGTAGTTTATGACATTTTTAAAAAAAGAATTACAATGTCTTTACATTACTAGAAACTTGCTGAGTTTCTGCCCGTTCTTCTCTGTGAACGGATGGCGTAGTTTATCGCTTTCACGAAAATTTGTAAAATGCTTTTGACGTTCATAAGCATGTGCTAAGACGCATCTAAATTGAATAAATGGTATTGAATTTTGATTTTTAATCTCTTGTCGCTCAGCGACAAACTAGTGAAACGAGACCTCGCCGGCCGACAGTGTTAACTTTCAGCGATCAACTATTGGTATTTCGTGCGTTTCTTGAGCGAGAAAATAGCCGATAGTTAGTCGTTTGCGGCGTGGCGGGGGGGGGGGGGGGTGTAGTGTAGAAGGTGGGACGACTACCTTAGAAAGGAAATCAGAAATTGGGCGTAATTATCCCTTATGTCAATTTTTTCTGTAATGAATGTATCAACTTTAATAAGTGCGCGATCAATCTTCAGTGTCAATATAAAAGTTATCAAACATTTTGATATTTTCTTAATAATTGGTTGCTATTGGTCGAAGCCATAGTAGGAACCAGTACATAAAGACGTAAACATTTTATAGAGAGTCGTGCATTCCATATAGCATGGTATGGCCATGGAAGGTGGTGGGGGTAGAGTACAAAAAAATAACCTTGCAAAGTCCATTGTTGTGATAAATTTTGCTGATAGTACACATTTATGTCGAAATAAATGTCAGGTTCTTACACGTGTAATGTCTCCGGTGATTGAAACTGTGTAATCGCTGGCATAGTATAAGTAATGCGTACGCTGCGCCCGCGCGCCGCGCCCGCCGCCGGTTCAACACCTTGCCTGCATGACATAAAAAGTAACAATATACATAACATAACAATCATACCTATAACATCACGCCTTTTTCCCGGAAGGGGTGAGCAGACGTGTTAACATCACGTTTTGCCAGATATGTTAAGTGTCCATGTAACAGGGCACAATGTGAGGCATTGTCAGGTGGCGAGATCGAATAAGCCGCATATTATCACATTAATAAACAGTGTGATTCAAGATGGAGGAGCTCGGTGACATAGTGGTTAGTACGCTTTGGCTTCCGATATCGAAAACGAAGCTACCTTCGCCATGGTCAAGCTTTGGATTGGTGACCAAAACTGTGTTTCTCCGAGAGGAAGGCCTGTGCCTAGCAGTGCAACATATTAGGCTGAGAAGGGAAGAGGGAGGTAATATTGTATCAGCATTGCACCAGTGCGAACTGGGGCAATTCGCTTGCATTTTCATATTATTATATCTATCGTCTATATATCCATCGTATCCTTAACACAAGCGCATAAGTGTCATAATTAATTTGGGCATTTATGAGTTTTAATACTTGTATACTTTTACTATGTGACTGGCGCTGCTTCCAAGTTGCGAATCGTAATGACCGATTAACGAGCGGATGGTTTGCATCACGACGGATGCTTTATGGTGTCGCCGGAATATTTCGTCAGTAAATCTGTGGGAAATAAATTATACTTTATTAAATTCTTAGCTATTAACATTACCGGATGTAACGGTATGTCATCATTACAGGACATAAGCCTCCTTGCCATGTGACTATAGAGTCGGCCCTGTGCGTGACAGATCATCGATGTACTTATATTGTAACAGACTAGAATTAAAGTTAATATTCTTAATAGTTTGTAGAATAGAAGATTCTAAATAAAAGAAGATTTAAATCCATAAGTACCTATAAAGGATTCTGGTTCCCTCTCAAGAAAAACCTTAAATACACATCTTTATTTATTTATTTAATCTTTATGTACGACGTACAAAGGCGGACTTAATGCCTTGAGGCATCTTTCTTTCACCATATGGAGTTAATGGAGACAGGGGACACTTGTTTTAACCAAATTGAGGTTATGTTGACTTAAACTGATGACATTACAATTTTCAACCGTAAATGAGGCTTTTTAAATCTTGCTTTATAGAATTCTGTTACAGACATTTGTATACGGCAAACAGAAGTAAAAAAATATTGATTAGTGAGAGCCTATGTCTAGTATAGATATTGCAATTCACGAAGGCAACAAAATCATTCAACTTTAGACTTTATGTTAAGGCGTTAAGAGCGAAGCTATTTGCCATCATAAAATGTAACAACTGTAGCTGATGATGATTATACGAAGCCCAATAAGCTATGAAATTTAATCTGGTGCTCTTACTTCCATAGTTCGTTAAATCTTCCTTGCTAAAGAGCTGGTAAACCGAAAATAAATATTACTAACCTAAGACAATTACCACTGGTATACTATTCACACGTTACTTACAAGGTGAATCCGACTCGACGGACCACTTTAAACACTTCCGAAAATTGTTTCTAAAGAAAACTTAAATTAATGTTTGGGAAGCCACTAACAAAAGCTGTTGAATAAAGTCTGGTAAAATTCGTGTCGACAACTTTTTTTCATAAAGGTAAGTGTCTAAGATATTCGTTTACACGGCCTATAGCTTTGACGTGGCTTATCATCATTGATGTCGCAGGACGTGTTGATTGCCCCTTATGACTGTACTGTGTCGTCGTAATTTAATATACGTGTATACGATTAACTGTTCGTATATTCATCACGTTCCCTTTTTTGTGGAACCGTGTGATTATAGGTTAGTATACGGAAATTTGACTTGAGGTGGCTTTTGAGGTTAATAAGATGCTCTTCCTGCTTCTGGGGTTATTAATTCTTCGTCAAGCCTTCTATTTTTGTGGTAGATATTTATCAATTCATTCATATTGTTTTATTATTGTATATTATAAAAATTCTAACGTATAAATCAATCGAGGTTTAAAAAAATACTTTCGTGAAGAATTTTTTCCTCCTCAAACTAACTGGCATGTAAGTGTTAACATCCCTTTGGTTTTTGTAGTATTTGTATGTTTATAAGAACATTATTGTGCCTTTTGAAATCATTTAACATTTTTAATGTGCCTTGCATTTTGATACCTACGCATCCTTCATATTAATTATCATATTCTTCACACTTGTCTTCACACTTACCGCCAATTAAACATTTGACAACCATTTTTAACCCACAAATTTTGTTTATCTGAACAATCCTAATTATCTGTAACTAGTTTCAGCGCGGTAAAAATTCATAGCGGCTGATAAGTTTATCATTTTTTAAAGAGCCTTTTTAAACATGAGTATTATTTTTAGTGTCATAAAATGGTGTCGATAAATATTTCTCCACAGTAAATAAGAATCGGTGAAAATATAGCACGCTGAAACTGCGAATATCAACCGCTCTTACATATTCAACGAATTTTAAAAAAAGGCTTGACGAATATTCAAATCGGCCAGGATTTATGTCCATCTAATCAGAATATCATTAATGGTACTAAGTTAAGCATCGTGCATACTCAACGTGATAAAGATGCAGAAAATTAATGAATATCAAGAGAGCAATTTGGTTGAGGATTCGCTACGCCGCCGGCAGGAGAGACTCGACGCTCTGGAAAATTTATAAAACTTAATCCTTATCGCCGGAACACGAAAAAGAATTGTTACGGTTCTGAAGAAAGAGAACATTTTTCAATATTTACCCTCACATTGACAAATAACGCCCTATCCCACTACAATTCTTTAAACATTAGTCTGTCAATATAATTTAAAGAGTACTTTAATGTTTTTTGATTTGACCTTCGTGCGTTATCTTCGCTGCGTAGCTCAGCTAGTGTTTAGTAGTTACAATGAGGCTCCCGAGGCGGCATTGTGAACATTGTTAACAGTTTTTAAACTTCATATTGTGAGCATCTTGATCTGCATGAGTACCTTTAAATCCATTTCTGTCTGCTAAGCAGTGGTGCTTGCATCATGTTCAGGTAATTCCAATATTTATCAGTAAAATCCTTTATCTATAGTGTGATTACAACCTGCCTTAATATTTTCAAAATTTTCCACCAGGTAAAACACTTACCTAATCTGCAACGTAAAAGTTAAACCCAAAATTTATTTTGTAAAGTCAATTCGAGTACCTTATTGTAATTTATTGCATACAAAATAAGTTTGAGGGAAAAAGGGCAGAGGGTCGCTCGCAATTTGCAAGCATTATACATCTTTCGTCTCGTTCCGGATTTACGACACGGTTTTCATTTGATCTTTTTTCTGTTGCTAATAAGCAGGTTGAAAAATTAATTGGCCTTATGACTTATGGCGCCCTTACGAGGATCGCAACTAAATACGGCGCTTACGAGTTATCGCGATAACGGGCCAGTGATTTAAATTAATCTAACACTATTACACTTTGCGATTAAATGCTTGAAGAAAATATCGCAAATACAATCAATTCTCTAGCATTTAAGACAGCTTATCTAAAAGATGTTACTATTTCTTTGGTCTCTTGTATTAAATTAATTGTAAAATGTGTTTTTTTGGGTAAAACTGTAAACTGTATTTATGTGAATATTAACGTGAAAAAATACGGATAGATTGTGGGAACGAAGATAAATTATGAGCTGAATTGTGATAACATAATAGTGACTCCAATTATTATTAAAGTTAGGGACAGGGCAAGAGAAGATATATATATATTGCATCTAAAGCTAATGCCCCAATAACTTTCATGCATCATACCGAAAATGTAAATGGTTGGCATAATGGCTCGAAATAAGAAACAGGTGCGCTCGTTTTAATTATATCGGTCCAAATCACACCATGAAGAATCAAAATTTCCAAAACAAAAGATTATCTAATACATTGATTCAAAGTTAAATCTTGATGATAAATATTTCATTTCCAACCTCCATTACCTTTCTCGAAATTAACCTTTAATGGGTCGTAAAGGCCAATCACTATTACGACATTGAACCTCGGACTCCGCGGTTAGGGACGGCTCGAGAGCAGCCCAGATTCTCACGAATTTTAATTACTAACGAAGATCGTTTAAGTGACTACCACTGTCGCTTGGGAAGCCGTAAATTGTACATCTACAAATCGATATGTTGTGTTCGATACTGATTCATTGTATTGGACACGGCTGATGTAATCGAATGAAGCACTCGTTATTTTAATTACTTAATTGTATAGCGGCCGTCGTCTCATTACGATTGATTGTTATATTTCGTTATTCATATTCGATATCATTGTGTTGGATGGGAATATTTTTTGAGCTTGTGAATGGTGGATTTAATATTACAGTAATTTGTTCTGAATCTTTTTATTATTTTTAAATATAAGTAATACTTATCTTTTGTCTTCTTGGATATTTAATCAATTTGTAATTTGTGGGTCGTAAAACCGCTGCCTACCCCTCCAAAAAAAAATTGCAAAATTGTCCCTCCCTGCAAAACTGTAAAAACAACCTTATTGCCTTGAAAATAAAAGATATAGGCGCCGATAATCCTAACACTTCAATCGTTGACATGACCTTTTATGAAATTCGACAATCAAAGTACGCCTTCACAATGAGACTGGGATCCCAACACGATATTGGTTTCGGATTTCGATCCCTTTGAATATTGAGTCGAGTCACAAGGGTCTTGGACAAAGGCCCTGATCCTAGCTTGATAATGGGGTTAAAATTGAACTATTTTTCATATGTTGCTCAAGGTTGACAGATAAAGGATGACTGTGTTATGTAAACATTTTAGTTATTTCGGATTTATATTACTATTGCAAATAACTTTATCAACAAGCGAGTATCGTCGATAATACAACCTGTATTTTTTACGATAATCCCTACAAACCCAAAACTTAATATTGCATTACCTTCATGAATAAATTATTAAACAGAATAAATGTATACTGAAACTATGCTTAATGAAACCAATGACATTTATCGAGACCGCAATTCTGTTCTACTGGAAAATAACAACTGCAAACCATTAACTGTATTAATATTATTGGTATTATTATTCAACTAGAAAAAATTAATTTTTAAAGAATAGATTTACCTATATCAGATAATAGAAATAGCAGACTTAGTAATCAATAACCGATTATTAACTAATTCCGGGTTAAATAGGAATGGAGAAAGAAATCACGTTATATAATATATCTTTTTAATATATTTTCAAAATATGGACGAAAAACATGAGACTCGATCCGGGGAGGTTAAATTTATAGATTTATTGATACGACTGCAATGAAGCATAATGTATAATACCCAAACATTGAGAAGAACTGAAGATGAACAATTCAATTTTTATAAAATCACTTCAATCTAACTCAATCTTCTTAACAGGAGTGATTACTGAATAAATTACTATTGTGAATTTGGTTCTATTATTCTTTTTAATACGTATTTGATTTTTTATATATACGACAGGTAAGCTCTTGACCTTCATCTCACCTGATGGCAAATGACGATAAGGCCAAAAGTGGAAGGGAGCTTCATCTGTAATCCACAACAACTGAGGAACTGGCCATCTATGTACCACAATAGTCTTGATTGTCTACATTTTTAACATTTAGTAGTATAAAGAATTATAGGATTATATTCACCTGAATAATTTATAGGTACCTTTTTCAAAATATTTTGCTTTGAAATTAAGTTTATTGAAGTTCATTGCTTTGTTCTTACGTTTACGCGTTTTTGAAACTTTTTTGTGGATGGTAAGATTGAAATTTCCTTGTCAAAGTTTGGTGTGAGCGTTCAGTAACCCTTGTTACCCCGTGTCCAATGACCGGATAAATCTCCTATTGTCGTGTTAATTGCCCATCGATCCTATCGATTTATTTGGTGAACTATGACCAACGTTGTGGGTTTGTTTTTTTATGTTCAACGTTTATTGGTTGGATACTTTTTTGCCTTTGTGACATTAACAAAAAGTTGTATTGGTCATTGTGTTTTTCTGATTCATTAGAGTATTGTTGTGTTTTGGACGGGTGTGGTGGATCCATTTCTATGCGGTACGGTGAATTGTAGCAGAAGCTTCACATTTGATTTGCGATTGTTAGTCCTATTCCAAGGAAGGAAAATGTAGAATGCTGTAACAGTTGACTCTTCTACGAATGCTACTCTTTATTTACTCATTATTATTTCCGTACTATACAACAATGCGGTGTAATAGTTTACAGATTATGCGGTAGTTTTATTTATAATCTAGCCCAAAGCAACGATCATTTAAGGACTTTATAATATCTAGTGATAATGGATTGATATTCTTTTATATTATACAGGATATTGTTGTATAGCATTATAAAGCACTTGTGTTCTATCTGGTCACCTTTTGTACGCCAAAAACATTTGTCTTCCACAAATTTTCGTTGAATTATAATTTACCTGTTTATCACACCAGCCAACTTCCTTGCCCTAAACCAGTACAGGCAACCCTCCTATTGTTCGAGAGCTATTACGGTCATGTTATTCAAATGCCCCCCTAATTTAATTTGGTGAAAACCCCCAAAACCCCTGATCGTCCGGATAAAAAGTGGCTACATTGGCGTAGGTAAATTGGGGCAATTGTTATGTGACCGGAATTTTGGGATGTTTAGGGATGAACGTTTTCCAACTTTGGTTCTTGTCTCATAAGTGAATAATGATAATTCAATGACCAAGGTCACTGTGATACTATAGTGTCATCGAATTTGTTACGTTCCATTGTTAGAAACTTGGATCGTGTTCAAATCTTAAATCCGACTTCTTAAAAATCAGGTCGCCCATCACCGATGTCTTGAAACTAATTTATTTCGCTCTGTTGATGAGCAAGAAATAGAATCTAAAATGATTAACAATTGGGACTTTACACAATATTGTAACGAATTCGTTCAAAGACAGCTTTTATGTATAAAAAAGATGTTTCGTATTACTCTTTAGGTGCGACATGCCTATTTTGCTTAAGAATGCTAGGGAAATTTGAACATTCATATAAAGGTAAAGAAATATTGAAGAAAGACGTTATATATGTCATGTCACCCATCCCTCAATATCTCAAGTCGAATGTCTTCGACCAGTGTGTCCTTCTAGTCATGACCTACGTAGCTGAAACTTGGACACTCACGGCTCCACTAGTGCACCAGTGAGCTTTGGAAAGGGCTTAAGCTCGGAGTATCTCTTAATGACCGTATTAGGAATGATGTGATCCGACAGAGAACTAGAGTCACCGACATAGTATATCGTATTAGCAAACTAAAGTGGCAGTGGGCTGGATACTTAGCCGTAGAACTAACTAGCGTTGGAGTCGTAAAGTTCTTGAGTGAAGACCGCGACTCGGCAAACGTAGTGTGGGTCACATTGTGACAAGATGGGATGATCGGCTGAAAACCGAGAGTGGCGTACATTAGGGGATACATATTATGTCCAGCAGTGGACGAGCATAAGTTGTTTATGATATAAATTTCATAGCCTTGTAAGAAATTGATGACAAAGCGTAAGTTTTAAGGTTACTAGTATTTCAAGCGCTTAATTTTTTTTATATAGGTACTATAAGTTCATACCACTTGATGTTCCCTATAAATCATAATATTATTTCTTCCTAACGTATTAGTAACGCAGTTCGCTACTTGATTTATACCTAACGTTACATTACTATAAAATTCACAGTGACATGAAAGAAGTAAGCCCCGTGCATAGTAAATTATTTTCTATTTATGTAAGGAAATCATCATAAACTTCATAATTCTGATGCAAATCCTTCCACTTTCCATTCAAACAACCTTCTCGAGGAGGTTTTTACCGTATTTTATTTTATTAACTCACGTAGTTTGAAACTGAATCGGGATTTTGGACAAAAAATGTGTATTTATTGAACTTGTCGTCTTTATTGATAAATTTTACCACTTGATGATGATATATCCACAAATTCAATTATCTTCAGTAAATCCTATCTATATACATATAATAAAATTGTAGTGGTCAAATTTCTGTACATAGAGAAAAAGTTCTTAAAACCAAGTCAGGGGGATGTAAAAAGAGGGAAAATACCAAAAATGTATTTTTTATTTATTTTTTGTTTCTCTTTGTTTGTCTGTTTCTACGGACTAATCTCCTAAATAGCTGGACCGATTTCAATGAAAATTTGCATGGTGATACCTACCTAATATAACTGATCAACGTCTTAGATACTTTTTATTCCGGAATTTTTAGTTACTATATTTTAGGTTCATCGGCAAAGTGTCAAGTCAAAGTCTTCGGCAAGCCAGAATAAATATACTGCTATGTTTGCTTCCTTGATGAAACATGACAATTTTTTTTTTAAATACAACTCTTGTCAACTAACCTTAACTCAATCTGGATTCTTATACGGCATATTCTAATGTATCAGTAACAGATCAAAGATGTCATAAATAATACCTTAAATCATATGCTACCCAAACATTTAGACCTGCAATTCACATTTTTAATACACATTATGAAAAAGACAGATTAATTGAAACAATAACAAATTACAATTCTGTATAACATTATTTTAACTCGAAACACACCTGCTACATAAGTATGAAATTGTTGTACTCACGCCAATGAAAATATTAACCATGATATTCAATATTAACATAGGGATAAAACTGTCGTAGAAATAAATTGACATCACAGTATTTATTATGAAATGGACTATGATCAGCACGTAGAATAACTTAATGAATTGTAATCACATAACCAATGTTTCGATTTTGAGCTATACTGTGTACAAAATAGAACTTCTTATTGACTACAACAAAGTGACGTGCCTCCTATAAAAATTACAATATCAATTTTGAACTTTATTGCTATTACTATTTTTAAACGATGCATATACAAGTTAATTGATGATTCTAGAACAGGCTTTGTGGAATTTACCTAACGTTAAAAATAATATCTAGACCGCCAACAGAGTTAAAAAGTATTATCATAAAGTATAACTACTTCAGATGCTTCAAGTGAATCGCTTAACGATGTTGATTTCTATTTCAGTTGCAATGAAGTCTTTATCAACATGAGATTACACTTTATAAAGAACAAAAGTGTTATTTTCATTAAAATCTGACAAGCCGTGCCAACATACTGATATTTATAAAGATTTTCCAAGAATCCAGCCATCCCTTTAAATTTTATTTTGTACTTTTACTGTCATATCAATAACGTTAGCTATAAAATAGTTCAACTTAACCATATAATTGATGGCACTTTGATGATGAGTATAGGTAAATTGTCAGTCATTTCCCTAATGGTACCACTCAGCTAAATAGCAACTATTCTGCTATAGGTCCCCTTATTACCAATGACAAGAGTCGATAACGATAATAAATTTCAGGAAAATGTGAGTCGCTCACATTTGCGTCGCGAAGTCAAAGCGCTATAGAAAATAAAGCATCGAGTAATCAAGAAATGGCTAATCAGCGAAAAGTACGACAACTAATAAATAACAAGCCAAATCTATAATAGAGCTAACGAATACGAATAAAATTAGCAAGACTTAATCACAATTTTGATGAATCCCAGACTATAATATTAATATTATACAAGGCTCAACGAAATACAGTTGGACCAGGTTCCCCAATTCACACTTGGCTCGGGAGAAGATCCTGGCTTTTTTATAATGTTAAATATCTACTGTCATTAAAACAAGAAATCAGTCAAATAGCATTGTGATCATAACTTGTTTTGAAGAAAACACAAGTACAACCAAGCGCAAGAACGTTTGCGAAAATTTTCATATGAATAAATGAAATAACAGTCAAAATAGAGTTTATGATTTCGCCCGTTTAAGCACGAATAATAAACTACACCGTTTCATATTTAAAATATGTAATTTTTTGCTTCGAAATAAACATGCTGTGATAAGTTCTCAAGCGCTGAATGAATTTTTAAGGCCGTCTGCGGCTTAAAGAGCTTAAACTCGTCGCCTAAAGGATTATGTTTGCACTGCTGCTGTAATCTAACTTCCCAAAATTCGCTGTTAGCATTCAGATTGCTTGGGTCGATCAAGGTTCATATGTAAAATGAAATTGCCTAACATTTGTCAGTTGGTATGAAACTTTATTCTTTGAAATGCAATGAGAATTTATGTCAAGATTTAGGAAGTTGGATGGTGTTGATAATGATAGCTTTCCGACTTTAATTGTTTGCCAAAGTGTGATTTTGACTTGTTCCAAAGGGACTTTTTTTGTTGACTGGAATGCACGATATAAGTTCTTAGATACAAAAGTACATTTTATTCAGTCGTTTAAAAGTTAAAAAGGGTTTTAATTCGCAATCCACTAACGGGTAATGCATTTACATTTTAATGTGTTTGTTATCGCTTAGAACAAATAGGTCAATAGGATGGATAGATACATGCAGAAATATGATTCGAATATATAAACTCTTTAATGGACTAGTCAAAATTGACACGTACCGCTCCTCAGTCCAAAATGTCAATCTCCGCAAGTAGAACGTTACAAAATCTGACACGTATCGAATTCCAAGAGCCCAATGTGTCTTATTAAAGAAAACCGAAGCCACGTTCAATTTCACGGCCTTCCTTCGAGTGCTTGTATTTTCTTTCAGTTTACGCTCCAGCGAGTTGTCCCGCTTTGATCTACGCGGAGTGTCCCGAACACATCCGAAAACAAATGAAGCTCGGCCTGACACTAACAAACGTTCCAAAAGGCATTTGTGCCGTTATTCCGCGGATCTCGCACAGTAAGATTTGTTGGCAACGAGACAACAGTGGATGCATAGTTTAGTAATCCAGCTCAGACATCAAAAAAGTTAATTGTAATGTTAAACGACGGGTAATTTGACACGTTATTTAATTCTAAAACGATTTCGAAATGTCCACCAGTAATAGCTTGCAGAACTTTGAAGTTGCTGCTGTTATTTACGTTCTGGCTATTAAAATTCCATCCGCAGCTGCTGTAGATCTTGTGACGTCCAATAGCTTAGGGCGGACATAACTAGAATACTAATAGGGAATGATTTTTTTGCTCCACATGGTAGAAAATGTATTATATTAAAGTTACCAGCGATTTTTAATACCGTTTTAAACCATTCTGCTCTATTCGATCTATTTTGCTGCAAGGGAGTGCTGGTTTATAGAACTTTTTATAAAACTTCGACACTGTAATATCGCTTTGTATGAAAGCTGTTGTTAAACCTAACTTTGTCATTTGCTTTCGTATATTTGTTTTATTGTGTATTTTAATTCAATGGTTCTGGACATAGGCCTCCCCTAATGCACGCCACCGTTCTCCAATCACTGAAGTAAATACTATAACTAACAAAATTCTTCTTTTTGTCCACAGGTTTGTGAAGTGTAAAACTCGTGCCGATGTTCTCCCGTTGATAAGTGTTTGTGCCGCGTGGATGTGGATCTCTAGTTGATCGAGCTGGCGTGGTACGGGGGCGGCGGGGGCGCGATGCAGGCCGGGGGCGGCTGGTTTGTGCCATGGACGATGGGAGTGCAGAAGTTCGCAGTGGCACTGCCGATGGGCGGCGTTGTGCCGCTAGTCCCGCCGCTGTTGGCCGCTCTGCCGCCAGCGCCGCCGCCGCTACGGCTGATAGCCCCACCTCCGTTGCCGCATCAGGGGCAACCTGGACGAAAGGTAAAGAGATTAACTTCTTATCTGATGATTCTGTGCTGTACCGACTTTCCTGAATGACCATAACTAGTATTCCGAAATAGCTTTTTGACGTGCTAAAAATTGGAGCAAATACCAACATATTTTCACAGATAGAATTTACGAAATCATATATTTATGCTCTTTGCAAGCCATACGTTTCAAAGACACTTCCTTTTCTTAGTGTCCCATCTAAAAACTAATTCCACAACTGTAGCAAAATGACATTTATTTTATGAATTATGTAGTAATCATAATTTATGGATCAACAATTTCATCGTATTTCTTTGGCCTGGTTCACTGGTTCTCCTAAACACGCTTTTCAAGATACAGATGATAAAGTGCCATGATGTGATTAAGATTCATTATGTGCTTGCTTGATTTATGACTCCTAGATAACGGATAAAGTAGTGGAAATAAATATAAGCAGATGGACTACAATGCACTTTATCATTCCTCTAGTTACACCACGCAGCCTGTCCTATTTAAATGAATGTTGGTCAGACTCATAATCGGATAAATAATTACAGAAAATACTAGTTCAATATGTTACTAAGGATAGATACACATACAACTAAACCAATAAAAAATCTTGTTTCATGAAATAATTGTGTATCTCGTTACGAGTTATCTATTGCTTAACGTTTGAAATGGATCTTCCTATCTATTTTCTCTGGTCATGTCAAATTTTATTACTCTTTAAAAAAGCAAATCATCATTCACAGGTTATATTGCTGTCTACCAATTATTCAGTAATTAAAATTTTATGTAAACATTACAGGCTCTCTATTTCAGAATCCATTTATTGGTCCGTGATAGGTTTGTAGGTATCATTGTCTGCTTTGTGGATCCGAAAGAGACATCCGATTAATTACGCTTGCCGATTAATTGTTAATTAAGAACCTTTGTCGTGATAAAAGGTATTCTGATTGATGCCATCGTATCGGTGAGGGATTGTTTCGATCCATAATTCATTGGGGTTATTAATGGATTGGATCTTGGTAAAATCTACCTTTAGGTGTTATAATTCTTCTCAGTTTGTCTTACTACTTTCTCATCATCATTGCAACAAAAAACGCCCAATGCTGGGTGAAAGCTTCCTCTAAATATATCATCAACCATCGAGTTATTTCTTTATGAGCTATTCCGGTGACATTAATTCTTCTGCAGATCTCTTCATTCCTGATTCAAGCACAGAAACACTCTTTGACTATATTTGACCATGTCTTCTGCTGTAATAAAAATCTTAAATCAAGCAAAATCTAAATTTCGTTCGAATTTCAATAACGTTTGCCTATATAAAACGCACTCCTTTTAAATTGTACATGAAATTTCGAGGAACGAATCATTCGTTCCCAACTAATAAGGTAATGAAACCCGCAGCAGAATGGAAATGAAACGGCTGACGAGGGTGTTCCTATCTATTACCGAAGACAATTTACCACGGGGTCCGCGCCGACCTCTATTATTCGTTGCAATAACTCTTGATGTTGAAAAATATGCTATCCCTCTTTACCTACTCGTGTTGATGGGGCTGTTGAGGTATTGTTTGTTTTTGCTTCGGATCGTTGCATATATTGTTGATCATAAATTAAGTTATGTGCCTTTTCCTTTTCGCTTTTTTTATCTGATGAATTTGATGTTGACCAGTCTCTGGCTTGGAGTTTTTAACAAATGTAATAAACTGTTTATTTCCGGTCTTACTGTTCGTGTTAGGACAATTCTTGACAGTATAATTTAACCATTAGTGCTGAAAAGAATAAGATTTTTTGTCTACATCAAATGTACCTAAAAATAAAATAAGTATCTATTGATGATCTGAAATAAGAAATTCTACTTTGTAAAAGCAACGAAAAAACTGAAGAGACGTCGCGTGTTGCCTTCAATGTTACATTTAGTGGAAATACGTGCGTAACAAAAAAGTCAAGTGTTTCCAGAAAAAGCTGACTCCAGTCCTTATTTTG
Organism: Parapoynx stratiotata; assembly: GCA_910589355.1. Classification (NCBI taxonomy): domain Eukaryota; kingdom Metazoa; phylum Arthropoda; class Insecta; order Lepidoptera; family Crambidae; genus Parapoynx; species Parapoynx stratiotata. The sequence goes on from OU342461.1 coordinate 15,920,016, forward strand.
AGGGACGTGCAGTTTTTCCAATAAATATAAAAATTATCTCAGATATTGTGCCCCGAAATATTGTACAGTGATTTTTCCACGTTATCTCTTGTCCAATTGGACTATTTTTCTTATCCACTTATTCTTGTCGGTCCGTTGGTAATACGATTATGCTATTTCCAAATTCTGTTCACGATTGCGAGCTTACATCGGCCTTAACAGGTTGGGACATTAATTTTTATCTGAAAATAAATATCTGAGACGTGGATGTGGCCTTCAGATAACTCAGCATTTGAAGATTTTTTTCCTCATGGTTAAGGCAGTTGAACTTACCTCATTGAGCCATCGTTATGCTAATATCCGTAATAGAAATAACAATATCAAAGAATCGAACTAATAAAACCAGGTGTTTTGAAAAGAAAATTTGTGGATTCTTTGTAGATTTATACAACAAATGCATACATCACGCCTCTTCCCCCGAAGGGGTAGGCAAAGGTGTTAAACAGCTACATTTCACCAGATATGTTAGGCGAAATGTAATAAGTGGCGAGCATGTTGCCATGCACCCACATGAATTCTCGGATGAATGTATAAATCGTGTCATCCAGTGCATCAAAATGATGTCCTGTACCGAGATGTTCAATATTATTATTGTAATGGAGAGGTGTTAAGTTTCCTACCGTTGTATCGACTACCCATTTGTCTACGTCCAGTATATCTGCCAGTGGGATCTATGCGAGGGCTTAAGGAATTACATGGTATTAATCAGGTCGTTTGCAGCGGTGTCAGGTTTCAAGTAGGTGAATTGGATTTAGTATGATTTTATAGCTATGTCTTTCTGTCTTTCATTGGCCTAATAGGCTAAATCAAAACGGTTGCTTTTGGTTTCTGTTTTATTATTGTCGTTCTTTATATGGTTTTACTAGCTAGTTGGTAAAATTTGAAGGAGCCTTGATAGGTCGTGCTTAATATTCAAAAATTATATTCTATTTGCGGAATGTTATCAAAAGACATTAAAACCTTTTTTTTAAATATAAGGTTAAAGTTATATTATTATATTGTATAGTGTTAACAAACATATATCATCACGCCTTTTCCCATCTGTTAACACTGACATTTCGCCAAATATGTTAAGCCCCCATGTAGCTGGTGGCGAGCCTGCTGCCATGCACGAGTCAAAATGTGAGGCAAGCGATATTCGCAATGAAATATAAGTTTTTTTCAAACTCCCACTGAGTCTGCTCGTTCGTGAGCGGTGCCCCGTCCATCCCTACTCGGCTATCCCCACTTATATTGTTACACTGTTCATTATTTTATTTTTACAAATCTATGTCAGCTTCGCTGGTCTATCTATGTCAGTTCACATTAGAAATCTCTGTGTCATGAAAACCAGAATATTCCTATTAGTAAATTCGTAATCTGATATTATTCATAATGGTTTGGCCTTTTTATTTATTTATTTGTCATCTCGCCACTGAAATACAAACTTTAACTTGTTGCTTCAAGTCTTCTTCTCGCTTAATAGTATATGTATTCTTTGAAACGTCTGTGCAAAATTCTTGATCATCAATTTGTGAAGCGGCCGCTTCACACGAAGTCTGTTTATGAGAAGAATGGGTACATGATGAGTAATGTTTTATCTTATGACAAATAATTTTGAGTTAATCTTTAGCTCGATGCAACAAGCAAGGCGTTTTGAAGAATTGTGTCAAAGTCCCTAGATGTAAGAAAGGGTAGGTATCTTGAAAATGAAGTCATGATTAGGGTCTATAGATACTCGTTGTGTTATTTATAACACTGGTTGTAGCCGTAAGTTGCATTTCTCATTAAAAGTATTTCATGTGATTTCATGTGATCTTCACTAAATTTTTTGGATATATTGCTACAGTACAAACTACTTTTTTAACTTATCATGAATAAAAGTGCGAATTTATTTACTTAACCCTGAATAAGCATTATCATGTTTTATTTATTTGAATCTTTTTTGTGTATTGTCTTCTCCGTTATCAAGAACTGCCATTAAAAAAAACTTAATCCTCAAGCCTTAATTATAAATGTAAACATATTATTGCCATTAAAATTATTATTATTTTTTAATGCTGCTTTTACGAATTGTATATACATTACCTACAGCATCATAAAATTCCTTGAGACTTTTATTTTGTTCCGACTCTCAAAGACCAGTAACATCGTTATCAATATTCTGCACTAATAAAATTACGAATAAATTCTTGAAACTTCCCAAACTTTGTTATTTGTTGTGAATGAATGCTGTTCTGTATTGTTTCCATTAGCGTGAATGAATTAGTATAGTAACAATACTGTTTTTATTTATTCATTGTACTGTTTTATATCTCAAAGTTGGCAAGCTTATCGCCTATGTGATGTTATGTGGATGCCCGTGGAAACATGCAACGCTACTCTCCTAGGGGATTCAATACTCGTAGTAAGCGATAAGCGCACGTTTTTTTTATTATTACGAGTATTATGTAACTTATTACATTAAGACATGTGTGCTACTTATATGACATTCATACAATTACGCCGCAACGAAAAGGAAGATCTTGTTAGGTGTTTGTGGTACAACTGTAACTTTAATGGACTTTGTATTTATTCTAATAAGTACTTAAATCCTTACTGCCTTAGGTATGTCTGTAGTCATTGACTGATATCGATGGACCGTTAAAATTTTATTCTATACATTTGCTTGTTTAAAAAACGCTACAAATACTATTGCACTCATAAAGTCATGTTAGACTACACAGTTCTCTTTATTTTCAAGTCTCTGAGAACTACAGAAAAACACTTGCGTGATTTTCAGCAGTTCTTGCATTTCTACGATAATGTTTAGTTGTCTATGTGTGTTTCTGGCTTGCATGTTATAATGTTATAATGGTTATGTGTTTTGAATTATACGATTATTTATGAAGATTACCTTCAATGTAAGTTCTAGTTACTTTCATTACATTGTTCGTTCACAAATAGATAACTCTTCTTCTTGCGCTGTAAATAATTTTTTATTGGACATTTATAAGTACTTCATTATTTGGTTATGAACACTCGTGACATTGAATTGGTATTTATTGCCTTTTAATAGAATATAAAATAGATTTTTTTTGAAAAGAATCAATGCTGAAACAATTAGATCCATTATTACTTTGTCATACTCAGACTAAGCTAAGCTGTTTGTAGATACTCTTCCCGCTCTCAACTGGCTTAGAATATCATTTAGCTTAATCTAAATTTTATTTAAATTATTTCATAAATGCCATTTCATTAGAGATTAATATTTTCAGTCGGTTTTACGTAGGATTTGAGGTAATTTGAGTAATTGAGTCTCTACTGTATTTTATTGGTTCTTTCTATTGTATTATAATTTATAATATATTCTAATTTATTTTTATGCGATATGAATAAACAGTTGCTATTTAACTTATATGTTTAAACTCTTTATGAAATACGTTTGTAAAAATCAGATTCCATATAATTTCGAAATTAGACTATCCAGATCTCAAAAAACATATTCAATGATTTACAAATACTATGTTTACCAGTGTACCCTAGTGTATATCATTCAACACATCAATGTTTAATTCATGGTATGCATACAATTTGGGTATATACACCCTAAACATCTTGAATCGTGTGGTAGCGTTCATTAAAAGAATACTTCCAATACCTTGGGTGTGGTAAAAAGCGACTAATGGACTTAGAACTGCACAACCATCTAATAGCTTATAGCGGCGACGGATTCACCACCTGTCACGCTGAGCTCATGAGCACTGCTTGGTGAAGCACGGACTTTGCGGCACTTTTGCCTTGTATCTGACTAACCCTTAGGGGATAAAAGTCGCGATTATATGAATGTATGCATGCTATACATCTTAGGAAAACATTGTCATATCAGTGATTGTAGAGTTCTGGGTAACCATGTTAGATTCGGAACTGAAATGTTTGGGTATCTCCTTGGATTTTGCTAATGGATTTTTCGTCACAGATACGATAATGTAATACAATGTAAACTGTAACCTTTCTATTAGATATAATCTCATTTCGGTATAATCTTATCGTCTTATCGCTCTCGGAAGGCATTAAGTAATTGGCTCTATCGCTGTAGCATTTAATAGTTCCTCCTGGGATTAACAACGTTGTCTTACATCTGAAATTGGTTAATAAAGCTAAACTGGTCTCAAAGTTTTGTTGTCAGACATATTGAGTTATTGCCCAGTTATACTGTTGTGGCAATATGTCATTTGTTTGAAATCTAGTCCCATCAGTTTGATACTAGTATTGACGAGCGTAGCGCAATGGTAACTTTGGCCGGTAATATAATTTTTTATTTGGCAAAAAAATGACATGACCTAATATTCAAGACAGACAGGTTCCTTCAAAAGAGGCGTGAAAAGGGATCTTATGAGCCAGAAAGGTGGAGTTCGCTAATCCTGCATCCTTTGGTGCTGCCCTAGCATCCTTCGTATATGGACTTATCTACTGCTTACCATCAGGTGGTGTTGAGTTATTTGCTGAGCTGATAATAAAAAAACCAGAGTTTTGATGAAGTAGAAAGAGGTTAACGTTCACATTTCGACTGACAATAGAAACGAATCCGTAGGCACAAAGTAAACTAAATTTTGTAAATTCTTCTCTATTATGAAGAAAAGAAGGATAGATACACAATAAAGTTTTGTTTGTGTCTACGGAATCGGCCCTAATGTTGTTGTCTCTGAAAGGACGAGTCTGTTGCCAAGCTTCTGACTTGAGGCATGTTATTTATGTTATTATTTAAAATAACAGGTTGTCCAACCTTTTTTTATTATTTATCTAATGGAAAATAAATAAATTTTGCAGTAACCGGTGATAAATAATATCCATTTAAAAGTAGTCTTAGCTGATTGATTTCAATTTATTGTTTGTTTCACCTGTATACCCTAAGATAAGTTGGTAATATCGTAAGATTGGAAGGTTGTTGGAAGAGATCGCTGCGTAGCGATAATACCGCCAATTGTAGCATGTAGTTTTCAATATTCTATCGTATACATATATTCCTTTCTGTTTGCAATGAAGAGCAACAAAAATTTTTATCCTATTTTAAATACCTAAATGACCTTTACTACCCAAAGCGTTTGCTTGGTAAAGTGTATCTTTTTTTACATTATTTTTAGGGTTCCATACACAAAGGTTTAAACAAGATCTTATTAACTTCGCTCTCCGTCTGTCACCAACCTGTCCTCCTGAAGCGTGATAGTTAGAAAGTTTTCACTGATGATGTCTGTTCATCCTAACTTGTCCTATTTAGTAAACAATCTTGGCACAACTTTTAATTGAAATAGCTTCTTATAAAATCAATCAATATCTAGATTAAAAAGATGTTAGTCCTTAATAATGATTTACTGTTATAGACTGTTGACTTTGTTTTTTTATTATTTAAATTAGTATTTTCGATAATAACTAGTGCCAAAATTTTTGCCGCAATAATAACAAATACTATTAATCAGAATATAATAAATAGTTAATGAAGCTTCCATACAACAAACGAAAATATGGTTGATTTGTAAATAATGGCACGGAACCCCCGTGCGCGAGTCCGAATCGCACTTGACCTGTTTTTTTACTCAAAGGCACAGATAAACGACTCTTTGTTTATCGTGACCTCTATATGACTGCACAAAAATATACCCTTTAATTTTGAAAATTAACATGTAACTCATTCGCACGGTGCCGGCCCTAATAACAGCGGCTTTTGTCATAAATCACCAGGTAATTGTTCTGATCCCAGATTATTTTGCGATCCAACCACGTATTAGTGCATTGATTGAGTCTTTCTAGAAAATTCTAAATTTTTTTTCGTCTGGTGCTAATGTCTGACGCTTTCAATAAACTGAGATTGTGTTTTTACTTATTTGCAGCGTTTTTTTATGTGGGTGTGGTTGTGGGTAGGCACGTGGTTAACTCTTCGGGGAAAGAGTCGTGATGACAATTACGTTATGTTTTTTTTTAATATTTTTCTGTAACGTAGGTAACACTTGAACCTTAAAACCCTTGATTTAACAACCTGTTTGAATGAGTAGTCAACTAAAAAGCCGCAAAATTTGAAATTCAAAATTATCGTAATGCAAATATCCCCGAAAAGGTAGACAGGCGTTAACTCCCAAATTTTGCCTTTATAATTATGTTTAATTCCCTATGTAACACCCGGACAAGCCAATCTGATGCGTTGTAGAAATATCGCGTTTGTAACGACAGTACTAGTGTGGAGCTCGGTGGCGTATTGGTTAGTACGCTTTGGCTCTCGATATCTAAAACTAAGCTACCTTCGCCATGGTCAGGCCTTGGATGGGTGACCAAAACGAAGTGATCTCGCCGTTGGTCCCGGTCGCTATTGCAACCGTTTCTACCCACCAACCCGCATTGGGCGTTGGTGATGTTACGGCCAATGCTCCTCAGGTGTTTCTCCATGAGGAAGGTCTGTGGAAAGCAATGGGACGTATATAGACTAAGAACGAACGAACAACAGTGAAGTACTCACGGCAGCACGTTACGATTGTATTAATAAGTGACTACTTAACTCAAATATGGCAAACTTCACGATCTGATAAATTAGAAATTATTATGTGGAAACATTGCCCATTGGTATGCGTATAGGCGTGTAGGGTTTCGTAACAGTGTTTGGTTACCGCGAATCCATTTATCCATACTATTCCCAGTAGAATTTATTTATTTATTATTTATTTAAAACTTTAGTACATTTGGTGTACATGGCGGAATATGTTTATTTTTATTTTTCAGACAACGTATGCTTTAAAGCTTGAATTAAATAGAAAAATTGAATAATATTTTTCTAAATTCTTTGCTCTGCGAATGATATAACGAATGAGCATGAAACGAGAAGAGTTATGAATATGAGAGTGGATGGTAATGCAGGGAGAGGAAGACCGAAGAAGAGATGAATAGATTGTGTGAATGAGGACATGGCTAGAATGGGAGAGAATGTTGATATGGCGTGTGATATGAGAGAGTGGAGGAGAAAGACTCGTTTCGCCGACCCCAAATGAAATTGGGAAAAGGGCAGGCTAATGATGATAAATCGCTGTCCATACCTCACCTGTTATTTTATATATATTTTTTTGATGTACGTCATCTGCTATAAACTATCAACCCTAATTCGTTGGCTATAATCTCGATCACGGAATGTCTAGTTATCACAGTTGGAAAACAAACGTTACTAAGGTACGGTATCTAGATTATAAAATTTTTAACCCCTTGGCGGTCACCACGAACACCGGTGCTCGCAAACAATATTTCTATAGTGTCTCGTTTTGTGACCATTGACTAGTTAAAATAACCTTACTCTTACCTAGAATGGGGACATCAATAAGTGGTTACAAGTATTTAAAGTGAGTTAATAAAACGTTCTAAAATAATTACTGCGTTTTGAGTCCTTTTCACTCAAAACGTAGTTCCTTTTAAAAAAGTTCATTTTACATTCATAAGTGTGATATTGGATATGTGGTCATATCTACAATTATTAATATTACCATACTCCTTATTATTATACAACAAGGTTTCATTTAGAAAAATTATATGATAAGTACGACTTGAGAACAGTGCAAAGCAGGTTAAAATTTTTGGCGGGACATAATTCTTTGTGGTTTTCGAATACTTGTATCGGAGTGTCTAAATTGGTGTTATTTTCGGTAATAAATTTAAAAACTCTCAGCAAATTTAAAGAAATCATTTTTATCGTAATATTAAATAATTTGAAGCGCGTATTATATAGAATTATGTAAAAAGATAAAATACCTACATGGAAGAGGTTGTGTTAACCAGCATCGTAATTGCGGTTAAAATTTTAACAAGTGATAATCTATCTTAATGCTTACAATATAAAGTATTAAATACACTATCAGTATTTCAAAAAGTATATGAAATTATTGTTTATTCATTTGTGTGTGTCATAACACACAAATGAATAAACAATAAACCTTAAGCATTATTACATTGTCTATAATAATTATCAAAAGGAAATAACATGCCTGAGTTAATCCCCAAGGGGTTAACATTAACCTATACTTCGCCTGGTGTGTTCAGTTCCTCTCAAACTGTTGCAGGTCAAGGTCGAGGAGTACTGAAGCTACTGAACCTATATACTACCTAATTGCTTACAAGTTTCGTTACCGCGATTTAAAAGAGTGCAGCACCATCTCTTGGCGCCACTCGGGACTAAATCTTCCTTACATTACTTTGGTGTTGTACAGTCCTTGTAATTGGGAACGAGCCTGTTGCTTTGTCGAGCACATCGTAAAAAAGATATTCTGCTCAGAATACGTATATTCTGAATAAATTCAAACTCAGTGGAGCAGAAGCAGTGTCGATAGCTAAAGGAATATAATTATTAGGTCCTTACCTATGAAATTGGTGTTTTGTATGGAGATTTTGAGGAATTCTGCATTTTCCATACTAAATTTTTTTCAGTTTTTTTCACAACGACAAATCCAAAGATAATAATATTTGGCATCTATCATGAGACAAGCTTTAGTAATATGTGTAATATTACACTTCATAAAAATTATTTATCGTTTTTAAGTGAATGCAAATAAAATGATGTATTCGGGAGGCACTTAAAAAGAGTTGTCTCCGTGTCCAATTTTAACACAATTAAACTTACAACAAATTATCAAAACAAATCAAAAGACCTCAAAAATATAGTCTATTTTTAGACGAGGTAATTATTTTTTAGGAATACTCTGAATCTTAATAGTTACAGACAAAATACTAAGAGAGAAAAAAAACACCAATTTCATGGATATATTATACAAACAAAGTAATGATCAAACAAAGTAACGAAAAGTCCAAGTCCAAGGTAATGAAAAGTCCAAGTTCAATATTATCAAACAAAGTAATGAAAAGTCCAAGTCAGCTGTCAAGAAAAGAAATTTAGTTTCTATAGGTTCTTTATCGATAGTTTACTCTGTTGGTAAAAATGCTTTTCCAAAATTGAGTGAAAAGTAAATGCTACGTTATCTCAATGCAGTAAGATCTTTTTTTATTTGATCGACGTGCTCTGACTCGAGACACCGTTGCTCTTTATCAGTTTCCTTACCCACGTCTAGATATAGTTATGATATGGATGTGCAATCACAATAAACATATATCGGACCCTCTTTGTCCTATATTTTGTGCAAACCTTGTGTCGACACATTTGTACCCCTGGAGATTTTTCGTTTCGTATTTTCGCTTTGACCATTTCAGAGTTTTTTTCATGATTATTTCTTACATGCTTATGGTATTATGCTTTTTATATATTACTAGTGTTTGCCCGCTACTTCGTCCGTTTGGAATAGTAGTGCTGAACGTGATATTGCCTTTATGCCTTCCTTAATGTTTGCCAAATGTTAGAGGAAATGTCGTTGTCATTATATTTTTTTTTCTTTTTAGTGAACCACACTCTGTACTAATAATTGTAACGATAGATAGATTGAAAGATAAAATTCTTTATTGCAACTAATAAAAACACAGAAATATAGTTCAGAAAAAAAAATTACAATGCAACACAGGCGGCCTTATAGCTAATAGCAATATCTTCCAGACAACCTTTGGGCAGAGAGAGAGAATTAAAGAAAAGGTAGGTGTAATATACTTACATATATAAGGAGAGGAGAGGGAGAGAGGGATGGCGCTATTGATGGCCCACACAGCGCCATCCCTTTTCAACTGCGCTCAAGCAGAGATCTACGCTTGAGTTTGGTTCCGTTAATACGGGCCTCAGTGACCGTTAGCACTAGAGAGCTGAAATTTTGAAAAAATATGCATATTAATAACGCCGATAAAGTACACAACAAAGTAAACGTACAGACAGGCAGGCAGACAGGCAGACATGGCGAAACTATAAGGGTTCCTAGTTTTCTACGAAACCCTAAAAAAGTTCTTTTTTGGAAATCGTTAACTACTGTATAGCGTTAAAATCTATAGAAAAACTTATGAACTAAACGAACATCGCAATTACAGCTTGATCGATTTTAATTTAAAATCCCAGTAACCCTCATTTTGCAGCGATGGGTCTGTGGAGCCCGGCGCTAAAAATACCAACTTAATTATGAAAAAAAATGGCAATTTATATAGATTGATTACTAACCAGGTGTCTGCTTAAACTAGGGTTATTTGCTGCGGTATAATAAAAATAAATCTTTGATAGTCTTAACTAACGTTGTAAATGTTTGACAGTGAGTCAGATTGCTTCAATTTAACTCAGGATTTAGTCTAGAAGTATCTATAAAGGCTACAGGTCAAGGTCAACACTTAAAAACTATAAAGGACGTAAGATCTACACAAAAGAACTTGAAGATATTTAGCAAATTGACAGGTTTTATATCAAAAAAAGATTTTATTGAATTCTTTAAAGTAATTACTGTAAACTATTTTCTTTTAAATCTTTTATTATCATAGTTTCTATTATATTATGCGTTTAAAAAAGAAATCATTTTCAATATTAAGATTTAATATATAAAAACAATTATATTCGAATTCATCACCATGGTTATAAGTGAGTACTCATGTCTGTTAAAAGTTGCTACTTTGTATTACAGTTATGAGTGGATACGAGATCAACATTCTAGTCAAAACGAATATTGTCATAAACATTTTTAAATTTAATTTACAATGCACCTTTGTAATGTGGATAGCGTTTAATATAGGGCCAAGCCGTTATCCTTTTTTTAAGTAGACTAAAATAAATCCACTCCATTCCAGCCCACCCGTTATTCACAAAATGGTATGGTTAAAAGCGTCTGCACACTACCGGAGGACATAAAAATTATGCTATCTGTAGAAATCTAGAAGAATATGCTATAGATCGTTCCGTCACCGACCGGCCCATACTCATACATTTCTACACAAATAATATTTTACGTGTCTGAAACTTTCCTGGTATGGTCATGATTATCTTCGTTGTAGTGGACCTCCTCCTCTCCTCTCCTCTCCTCCTCTTCTCTACTCTCCTCTCCTCCTCTCCTCTCCTCCTCTCCTCTCCTCCTCTTCTCTACTCTCCTCCTCTCTTCTCCTCTCCTCTCCTCTCCTCCTCTCTCCTTTAGCCACTTTAGAGGCGAGCCTAACGAGCTACGTATATTAGATATTCCCGAGTTTAAGTGTAAATGAATGAATTATTATAAGCCGTACATCTTTTATATGGTATATCAGTAACGTTCAACTTGAATTTTAATAATTCTGCGAACGGAGTTAAATTATGTAGAGCTATAAACAACTCTTGTGAAACAGTTCTTCTTGATATTTATTGTGTATGTAAATTAGAATTGTTTTACTAAATATATTAAAAAAAAAAAATGAGTTGAGGAGTTATACCTTCCATCATCAGCTCGGCACCATAATTTGATGACTATCAGACGCAAATGCTCGTATAACATTAGAAAATATATAAAATGTGCCTCACGTGCCTATAAACTTTGAAGAATGCTCTCGATTTCTCCAGGATCCCACCAACAGATCCTTACCTCATGACAATGGGACAAACTAGAACTTATACCCTTCAAACAAAGAAAATTTTTTTCCAATCGGTCAAGGCGTCTTTTAGTAATCGGGGAACATACTTACATAAAATAATAATATAATCATATTTTTTTTATTCTGAAAATAAAGGACTTATTAACTTATTATAAAAAAAAAACAAAAGTTTTTGTCGAATTGATAACCTCCTCCTTTTTTTGAGGTCGGTTAATAATTATACCATACTACATATTATTTGTACAAAATATTATTTCAAAATAACATAACACATCATCATGCTCTATCTGCGTAGGGTTTACACCCAAAGATAATATATGTAAGTACATACATACATACAATCACGCCTGTAATCCTCGAAGGGGTAGGCAGAGTCCAAGGAGCACTGTGTTCCTTAAGACCACATTTAGCCATACAAAAATTTGGGTTTGGTCAGATGAAAAATCGTGAAAGAGTAGTAACAAGTGGCTAGCTCATCGCCTACAAATTAATGACCCAGTAGGTACCCAATAAGCCCTTAGTCGCCTTTTACAACTTGCTACACAAGAAAAACAGTTGGTACATTCTTTTTGTGTCCCGGAACAACACGGGACGTGACGGGATGAGTAAGTAATACAATCCACGTGAAAACTATTGTGAACCCTATTATGCAACTAAGGTTTCCAAATAATGTCTCAAAACATTTATTTATGGTCATTTAACCCCCTTTCCGCTCTTTGGGTATTTTTGTAACGCCCTCTGCACATCGTAATATATATTCAATAAAGCCACTTATTTAATGTGTTCCAATATCTAAAGATGCATTCACATGGACCTAGTTAATTGCCTCGCAAAGCTCACCCCTTGAGATATACGGCCGGTTTTATCTTTATTTATGATTTTGTTATTTCAATTCGCATTGGTTAGGCAGTTATATGGTCGACTTGTGTGGTACGGCCCCCTGATGGCAAATTAATGTAGTTTATGAAGGATGCCAAATTATAAAGGTACCTCGTATAACTTACACAATACAAATAATCTTCATTGGTAAAAATTTTAGAGTCAAATTGCGACCTTATTGGTATGGAGTTGTTTTGCTTAGTTCTCTCTTTCACGCTTCGCGTATAGATCAATTAGGATGGAATTATCTTCCATCTCTGTCCTAATCAGAATAGTATACACCTTTGAACCTAATTATTTCCGGTGCTTTCACAAGGGACCTTGTCTTGTTAAATATTGTCTTCTTTCAAACATAGTTGTTAAAAATCAACATTTTCCAGTGGCAACTAGACTGTGAATCTATACCATACTAGACCTTAAACAGGTCTGGAAAGATCTACTTCAAATAAAATATTATGATGGATTTAGACCTTACTCAAATGAGATTTAGATACCACAGATATTTCAAACACAATTTCAATAGAAAAGAAGGCATTTAATAATATCGATAGAAGAACACTGTCTTTGGACGCAGGTGCGTTGTCGATTCCCTCCCACACGCTAAGTATCCGTTCATCCTTATACAAATAGGGATGTCGTAAATATAGTATTTAACATGCATGTCTGGAGTATTACAACATCCGGAACATAGTTCATATCATATCGATCCCTTGGGATATTCTGTCTTCTGTCTTGTAGTATTATGTAAATGTTTTTGAATACCTTCACCTTATGTTTAAGGTTCATTATCCGTGTTTACAGGTGGTAGAACATTAAATTATTGCCTTCTTTTCAATGTAAGTGATATTAAAAAATTTTAGCAAAATATTCGAATTTTGGTCAACAAAAAAATACACTTGGTCAGCTAAAATAACTAATTGGTCAGGTCAGCAACTTATGGGCAGCAACTCTAATATTTTTTCTGCTTCCAAATTGTATAATATATGTTTTGATGGCACAAATAAAAATTTAACATTAACCTAATATCTATCAGAATACATTTCCTAGGTATTGATCCTTGATCCTTCATTGATCCTTTTCCTAGATTTTATAAATGTTGGGTAGCATATGTATTGCTGCCCAGATCAATATTTTACAGCCTATTTGTTTATTTCGCTGCCCAAATAATTATTTTGCTGACTAGCTAATTATTCTGCAGACCGAATAATGATATTGCTAAAAAAATATTTATTTCCTGCCCAAATGATTTTCGGCAGGCCTTAAATTAGTTAATGACTTAAAATTAAAATTTATTGCCACATTTTAAGCCCCTATGTAACTTTGACATTTATTATGCAGCAATATATGATGCAAAACTTTGGAATTGAATTTGTATCTTCAAAATACGGAGTTGAGTTTAGTTCAGACTGAATGAATATTAAACTTCTTCTCTGAACCACATAATATCGATTTGTTGTTATATTTAACATTATTATTTTTAGGGGTATTTATATTAAAATACAGCAAATTTTATATATCACCACCAATGATAGCATCTTCATTACCGGGACAAGTATTATCGTTTCCCTGTCCAGTGCGTGTTATTCTCCATATCACCACTCACCCAGTCCATTTAAATAATGGTTTTATAAAAGGACTCCGTACCTAATTAAAACTTAAATATATTCCCAAGAGATTAGGATGTTCAGCTTCCATTGGATTATCTCGTTAAATTATGCTGTCTGAGTGTCTAGTAACTTCATCTATATTCATTTTTGATAGAAAAAGCAAATGGAGACCGTTGAAACTAAACCAGTCCTCAGTTTATATTTTTTACTCCAGATATTTATAAATATATCTAGGATACTGGGCTCATGTCGTAGTACTAGAGGATTGCAAGAAAATTAAATCTGTTACGTCTAGATTTGTACGGATATATAAATGGGGAAAGAATAGAACAATTGAATTTTCTGAGAATCTTATGGGAGATATAGTTGTTTTAGCACGTAACATGTTTTTTTACCGTTACAATGCCTTATGTTAAGTTTGATTTAAGTACAATTATTGAACACACACATATCATCACACCTTTTTCCCCGAAGGGGTAGGCAGAGGTGTTAACACTCACATTAATTAATTAAGTTGAGATGAATCCCAACATTTCGAATCCTGAAGCGCTTTATGTGTTTACAGCCTGCTAGGGTGTTTGAAACAAAATAAATATAATTGGTTTCCACAGTTTTGACAATAATACAGTCTAACGCCTTGGTGGTATCAGTAATCAAGACAATGTAGACGTTAAGGCATTAGTTGTACGATGCTCGCAGACAATAGCTGTCATTTGTTGTTCCACCTCTAATTTCCTTAGCATGGCTTCTATGGGGAGCAATAATAGCAAATGAAATTATTTTTGTGAAATCCGATCCGATTATTCCTCATCTCTCAGTTATTTTTGCAGAGGTCTAATGGAGGTCTGATTGAAATAGTAACCCAGTCCAGTCCAGTCAAACCCGGTTGTTTTACATGTAACATTGTCATCATCATCATTTCTTATTGTATCGCTCATAACAAAAGTTTTTGAGAAATCCGTCTATTTTTTATTAATCTCATGATTCGGATCCCGCGCACGTTATAAACTCATTTTTAATAAAATGTCAGCTAGTATAGTTTTCATTCATGAGGCGGTATTCATCGGTTTGTTTATTGCTCCAATATATCGGTCGCCGCCTCGAGCATTGCGTGCCGATTATTAATTGCTTCATTGATTTTCTCGTCGTTTTAAGTTGACATGACGTACGGACGAAGTTTTTACGTTGCACTGTAAGCGTCAAAAATATTCCTCTTTTTACATCTTGTGGGAATTCTATTTTAAGGCCGCCTAGCATGTGACCGGTTGTAATGACAGTCGGGAGTTGCGATTGTAATTATTATTTGAGCATTTTGATCCGCCACAGCAGTGGTAGGGTTACTTTTTAAGTCGTAGCAACGCATCTATCAATGTCAGAAGTTGACAAAAGCAATCTCTTTCTGTCTTTGTATTTTATCAAGCGTGTTATTAAACACAAAATCCATAAAATCCGTTTTGATCATAATGTTAAGTTGACCACTTATATTCAGAACCATTAGGTGGTTACTTGGTGATTATGTTTTTTAAACTTTATTTAAATTTGACTCATATATTTCGAGATATAAAGTCGTTGATTCTTATATCGTCAATTGTTATTAAGGTTGTAATAAAACGATTGAACATCAAAATCAACAACTCGTTGATCCTGAATTGCATGCGTGGACTTAAGTTAGCAGTTAAAATATCTCTCGCGAAATGTAGTTGTTAACTCTACTTTTCCGTACGAGAAATACAGTCGTCCATAAAATTTTTGTGTTATTTATGTTATAATAGTAATTTATTCGTTATCACAGGTAATGTACGGGATCACAAAATTTCAAAAGTCCCTCATGATATGCTCTAAAGCGTATGAATTTAGATTGTAAATTAGTAATAGCTAAGATACAAAGTTAATTAATATATTGTCAGATACAATTAAATTTACATATAACATGTCAATAATTGCTTAAGTCCAATTCAAATCATTATCAAAAAAAATCGATTATATTATAAAAGCATTTCCTAATAATTTCATCAGTACATTTTTGATTCTGTTAACATTGCAACACTTCATATTTTCCGGCGATTTGTTAAATAGTTTCGGAGCTATTTCAACAACACTTTTTTCATTTTCATAAGAGTTGTTCGCCAGGTGCGATATTTGAGGTTTTCGAGGGCGAAAGTTGTCTAGATGCGATTGTTTTCTTAGCTCAAAAATATTTGGATTGCTTTTTTTTATTATAACTAAAATCATCTAACCTCAAGTTACTGTACTCTCTGGCTCTTATTGCTGTGTACCTACTGGCTGTTACAAATATCTCCATCAGGCGGAAGAGAGTTAAATGGGATCTTAAAGAGGATGCAATTATAAATGTGTGAGCCTCGGTATGTGTATGACTTACCACACCAAAAATTATAAATTTCATACCCCTTTATGACAGTGTACTATGTAGGGTTGACAATGTTACGGGTTGTTATGTAACACATTGTATACGATATCTGGACCATTATTTAATAGAATCGCTGACGTATCTAATGACCCGTCAACTTATGCAATAAATGTGCAATGAAGCCGGCTATAGAACGATGTAAAATGCTCAATTAACCCACATAGCGTCACGCAACAAATCTAGTTTGTTTTACAGTGACTCCAATGAAAACAAGAGTTACACTAAAACTGCGCAAGTGCCATTGCTTGTACGTTCGATGAAAATTGAAGAAAATGTAATATCATTCTTTTTCTTACCTTTTTCTACACTAATTTTGGCTCAACATTTCCTCCTCTCTCTCTCTCTACTCTTACACTAATATATATATAGCTTCGGATCATTCTGACCATTTCTTAATACTATTTCTGAGGATGCTGAATCAGAAACTATGAGAGATAGCAAAACCGAATTTAATTATCTCTAATAGTTTCAGGCTTCTCCATGAAACGAGACAACGCATTATGTTCATCGATTGGAAGATGAGCTCCCTGAGCAGTGTAATATTTTTCAAACTCTATGATTCACGCAAATATTTATTCGTAAGATAAAATAAGATTGATGAAGTAAATATAAAATTTATACAAGTACGGCCTCCTTAATAGTGATTAAATATTAAAATTTGGCAAAGTATTAAGGTTTGAGTAGTTCAATATCATCAATTTATATTCTGTCTTTGCGCATCGCTTTACAGCTGCAGCCTCTATCAATCTTTTTGTCATCAATAATAGATTTGCGGCTGACGTGATTGTCATTTCGCCTAAATCGGCTAGTAATGCAGTTCAAAATCGCGCGGAATTATTTTTATCCGCCGCACGATTATCTATGCCAACCGATACAAATCACAGGAAACATTCAGTAGGTTGTGCTTCGGAGCCAATTTCCCGTTCTTTTCATATTGAAATTTTAGTAGCGCCATCTACATGTCTGCAACCGTAACTTGCAGCTAGAATACACTCGGGAGGGAGTTTTGTTTTCTATTATTAGAAATTGGATTGTGTTTTGGTATCAGATTTGTTGTTTGTTAAGAACAATTGTTGCTTTTCGTCCTCAGCCTATATACGTCCCACTGCTGGGCACAGGCCTTCCTCATGGTGAAACACACGAGGAGGATGGGCCCTCGTAACACCACCACGCTGTCCCAATGTGGAAGTTTACAATTGCAAACAGCATTTATCAGTATTATATATCTATTAGGTACAGTACCTTTTCGTATTAAACGTCGAAGCAAATGACAATGGGAAGGAAAATGTCGTACACAGATAATGTGATGAGATTCTTATGATGCTGACTGTACAATATTTTTATCCATGTCAATTTTAATTTTTTTTTCAATCCTCTGTATATTTGTTTTAGTAAACTTTCTGTTCTATGTCTTGTGGTCAATTAATGTATTTTTTTTTCTTTCTTGGTCCCGCCCTATACGAAACAATTGATCTGGTATGCTATTAAAAAAAGAAAATTTACTTAAACCTATACCTTTTTAGTTTTACAGAAGTACATATAAACATAAAGTTCTATTAAATAGACAAAGATGTACCAAACCCTACTTGAAATGGGCATGAATTGGAAATTTTGTCCTGAGTGCGTACTTTAAAACTTACAACTTTGATTTAAAACTTTAAACTATATTTAGCCCCACTTCAATCTGAGTGGAGGGTAGTTCTAAAAGTTTTAACTCGATGACGTCCTGAATAAATTAACTAGCGAATTTCATCATTGCCTACGATAAGACAAAAACTAAGTTTTCGGGTATACTAACGGAGTCTCCAAACTCAGCGGTCCCTCATTCGAGTCACTTGATTACTCCAGCACTATTGAGAGGCAAATATAATTACGTTGTATTGGATAGTTTCTATTATCTTCTGTGGATTGGCTCTACAGTTTTGTTAACTTGACTAAAATTCGTACCAGTTTGATAATTAATATGAGTTGTAAATATTTATCATTCATTTGAAGTTCTCTGTTTCTGAGGTATAACTACAACTATTTCATTTATGATTATTCCATTAGTTAATGCAAAATCAAATATTCGTTGTTAGTACATCAAGAGCTCAAAATAATATTTAATTGTATCCATATTTACGGAAAGGGTTTATTTTTAAGGGTTTCCACTAAAGTTATATTAACCTTTATACTTCTTTTGTTTCAGGTATAACAGTGGCGACCTTTTTGAACACATTCCTGTAAGAGTAAGCAATAACTGGCAATTACTTAACGTAAGTTCAGAGGCCAATGTTTCTGGGAATATAAAAATGAATGTTTATTGGCTTCCCGAGATTACGTATGAGGTTATTATGCTAGATGAAAACCGCTGTTTACTTCAAAAAGGGTTTTTTATTACAGAGTTATTGGTTACCAGAAGATTCAGAGATAAATCTAATAAAGGAAACTATTTGCATACTTTTCTTTTGTAAGGCATTAAAATTCTCAGGTAAAGACTAACAATGAAGAGTTAACTTCCCAAGGACCACAAAACGAGACAATATAAACATATATATTGTTCGGAAACGCCAGTGTTCGCGTGGCCCTCAAGAGGTTATCCTAACATTACCCTTTATCTTTCTCTTATTGCTTTAATCGGTATTAATGTATCCTTTTTAGGGTTCCGTAGTAAACTAGGAACGCTTATAGTTTCGCCATGTCTGTCTGTCTGTCCGTCCGTCCGCGGATAATCTCAGTGACCTTTAGCACTAGAGAGTTGAAATTTTGAATAAATATTAGGTTGGGAAAAAAGTCTTTTCGCATTATAGTATGTATAAACTTGTAATAAAATCTCTTTGGCTATACTATTTGTATCTGGCTGGTTTTGGTATCATTGAAAGTTTAAATTTTAATTATGATGATATGATGATAATTAATGATTTTCATTTGTTTTTCGTACCGCCAAGATGAGTGGTTTAAGCGTTTTCAATCCGGAAATTTTGATGTCAAAGATGCACGTCGCTCTGGTCGCCCTATTACAGATAAAATGGATGCCATTTTTGAAATAGTGGAGTAAGATCGGCATGTCAGTAGTTACGACGTAGCTGAAGAACTGGGAATTTACCACAAAACAGTTTTGGCGCATTTGAAAAAAACACAAAAAAGCTCGACATTTGGGTACCTCACGAGCTCACTGAATGAAACCTGATGAACCGTGTACTCATTTGTGATTCTTTATTACGACGTAATGAAACCGAACCATTTTTGAAGAAGCTGATAACTGGTGATGAAAAGTGGATCACGTACGACAAGAACATGCGAAAAAGGTCGTGGTCAAAGGCCGGTCAGGCTTCACAGACTGTGGTTAACCCGGTTGTGGGAAACCCGGGTTAACTCGCAACAAGGTGATGCTGTGTGTGTGGTGGGATTGGAAGGGCATTATTCATTATGAGCTGTTACCACGAGGCAGGACCATCGATTCTGAACTCTACTGCGAACAACTGATGAGATTAAAGCAAGAAGTTGAGAGAAAGCGGCCGGAATTAATCAACAGAAGGGGTGTGGTTTTTTCATCATGATAACGCTAGACCTCACACATCTTTAGCCACTCAGCAAAAATTAAATTAAGAGTTTGGCTGGGAGGTGTTAATGCATCCGCCGTATAGTCCTGACCTTGCACCTTCAGATTTCCACCTGTTTCGGTCTCTTCAGAATTATTTAGGCAGTGTCAGGTTAACATCACGAGAGGACTGCCAAAACCACTTGTCGCGGTATTTTGACCGGAAATCCCAAAATTTCTATAGCAATGGGATCATGTCCCTACCTACAAGATGGCAAAAAGTTATCGAACAAAATGGTACCTACATACTTTAGTTAAATGTAAATAAACTATATTAAAAAATGTTTTGAATTTTCTTTAAAAAATGCGAAGAAACTTTTTCCCCAACCTATTATGTAGGCATATTAATAACGCCGACAAAGTGCACAAATCAAAAGTGGAATAAAATTTTAAATTAGAGGGAACCCTACCTAACGTGTAATATATCGTTGGATAGCTATTCAAAATTGAATAGGGGTTTTCTAACATCATTTTACGATAAAAATTATATTTTCTGTGTAATAATCGGTCCAAAAGTTAATAAAATGTGTCCCCCCTTTAACTTTTTAACTATTAGTGGAATAAATGGAAAATTTCTAAAAAGTAGAACTTTATTAGTAATTTCTAGGAAAATTATTTTGAACTTGATGCGTTGAACAGTTTTTCATAAATTTTACAAAATTATTTTTGAATTAAATTTGTGACTTAAGCATATTTATGCAAGCATTTTTTTATCTCATTTTACATATTTAAAGATAAAGAACAAATCGTCTTTCAAATAAAAAAAGAATTATTAAAATCGGTTCACGCAAACAAAAACTTCGGAACCCTATACTGAGCGTGGCCCGACACGCTCTTGGCCGGTTTTTTTATGACGCTTATGATCTTTATTATTCTGAAAGATTACATTCATAATCTCTATATTTCTCGTTACAAAGAGGAATGTTATTAAGTCTTTGAGTATACTTGTTTTAAATATTTAGTTTCCTTCACCACTTTTTAAAATTTATGTAACAAAACAAATATTACACCGTAATTTGTCACCATATTCAGTTTTTCCGCCAAAGCACACGAACTAGCATCTGTAAATCTTTATAAACTTCCCGAATCCCAAATAAGGGTTAGACTAACGTCTTAACGTATTACTTCTAGAACGCCCTTGAAAAGAGATAGTAAAAAATAGAACGCTCGGTATAGATCTACGCTGAACAAATAAAGGATCATAGAAAATCGCAATAACTCACGGCGGGGACAAATAGAGCCGTGTCGCGTTGTGTACAGATGGAGGAAAAGAACCCTTTGATATTAGAATTTGAAGTAAATCTTTGCCGTAGGTACCTTGTTAAAAAAGCTTCCTATATTGGACCAGTTTGTTAGGTGGTTCTTCTAGCAATGCCCTATTTTTAGTAATTAAATTTTACCTTACTTACGTTGTTACACATTACTCTAAATAATTATTTTGCACTATCCATTCCAATAATACTTTAGTAATACTGACATCAATAACTCAGAACATTCATATTCATAGTTCATTCATTGAGGAAATTTAAATCGAGATCTAAAACTCGATTTAGTAATTTTTTGACATTTTAGCCATAGTGAAAGTGTCAAAAATGTACTAAATCTAGTTTCCTGCAAGCCTGGCTGCCTTTCCTTCTTTTCTGCAAGACGCCCTTATAGTTTACGTTACTAGTTGACTTATCAATGTTATACTCTAAAATAACAATGCTACACTATTCATCCCTGTTTTCTTGATGGATGGTTATTTTTCATTATTTATCCCTTTATGGTCTCTTTATAGACCGAAGGAGGAGTTCCGTAATCTTGTGACGACACCGTCGCCTGAGGCGTTCAGAAAATGATCCCGCCGCAAATTTAGTGAGCCAAACTCGCTCAAATAACAAATTGAGCTAAAATTTACACAAATAACAAATTCGCGAGCCGAGTTCGACGGGTTTGCTTCTTTGATCATCCAATCTATCGTGGCAATTGGAAATTCCACTTTATAAGTATCGACGGTGTATTTTGTTTTCAATCGTAATGAGAGTTTTGTTTGCATTATATCGTTTGCTTCCATGAATTTGTTTGGATTTTCAACTCTTTTTGCATTAGCTCTTGATTAGTCTATTGCTGCATTTAGGCTGGAAAGTATTTTTCAAGTGATTGATCAATCTTCAACTGTTGATTGGGTTGCTTTCTGTAAATATTAGCTTAGATACAGTTCTGAGTAGAATACTTTTCTAATCAATGCGCCAACAATATAATATTAGCAATTATTACAGTCTTTAAAGATGATCTAGAGGTTACGGCTTGTTCTTGTCAGGTATGGTTTCTTCTTAGGCATTTTAGATGCTGTGCTTAAATCTTGATAAAAGGATATTTTCTGTAAGTTATTGCATAATATTGCCGTACAACGAGCCGTAGTTTTTCACTATTAATTGTTATCCTATCACATACTAAGCGACAAAAGACGCAGTGTGCAAATTTTATATGGAAAGTAGAAAAATACTACGAAGTAATACTCGTAACCAAACTGCCAACAACACTAGCGATATAAATACCATCAGGAACTTTCGCCCTCCATTTTGCCATTGAAATCCAATATTATCAAAATGGTCATTAAAAATATCGCAAATCGGCAAAACGTCTGGCTCGATTCCTTGAAAAGGGTCACTCCTGTCGCCCTTCAGTGTTTTCCTTTTTTAAATCACAGGACAAAAGGACACAGGCAGGGACCACAGAATTTCTTCGGAATTGTCGCTATCTTTTTGGTTTACTAAAAAGATGCCGAAAGGTTGCCTTCGTAATCGAAATCTCTGAAAACTTGATCGATTAATCACGTATTTCTGAAGTCTGTTTTTATTTTTAAAGAACTCTTTGATTTTTGTAAGTCTCTGTCTCCTCTGTCTCCGCAGCTACATTAAATCGTTGCTGTACTTTATTCGTATGCAGTATTGATTCGTTCGCACAGTTATTCGATTAATTTGTCTCGAACCCGTCAGACAGACTGGTCAGTTTTTGTCCTGGATCCGACCGGATTGGAACTTAAATCGAGCCGTGATTACTGCCTATGCTCATTTAAGGTGTAATGAAATTAGCGGACGTCCATTCTTTGGAAGTGACGGGATTGTGTTCCAGAGCGAATGAAGATCTAAAATATTTAAAGTCAGGGTTTAAAATTTTGCAAAATTGTCAAAATTTATTTTCATGTGTAATTGTGGATGAGTTCTTTAACCAAGAAACACTCAAAATGATTTGAGCTGAACTGCTAAGTTTTTAAATAATAGTTTTTAATAAAAGATTTTAAGTTACAATAACAACATCATCATCATCATTATTAATATCATCACGCCTTTATCCCCTCAAGGGTAGGCAAAAAAACTTATATTTCGACTGATGTTAAGTCACCGTCACATGTAACAAAGAGTTGTTGCTATAGTCAGTAGTATGAGAAAAGCGATGTTCATAATGAACAATACTTAAGTTGAACAATTAAGTTGTAGCTACTTCTAAAATTGGTAACCAAAGCACATTCAATGAGTAATAATAATGAGCAATTTTATTATACTGACAATCAAAACACAACAATGTATTGTTACACAAATTGTTCACATAAATCGTGTGATTGTGAATACGGTCATTGCTAAACGACTTTCAGAAAACGTGTAAATTTCAAGGTAATCAATGAACAAAATTGTTGGTTTTTTAAATTGTGCCCTTGATTGTATTAGCATCGCTTCCAGTGTTGTGATGCCATGATTCTCAGAAACGTTTCTCGGCGGCAGTGCTTTGTAAACGAGAGAACCTCGGGAGCTTTATTCCGAGCCGTCGGCGCAGTTTAACATTGTTGACTTTTTTGGGCATTCTTCCGCGGACTCTCGAGTCACATTATGTTTTGTTTCATACATCATACTATTACGGATCTTGAAGTTATATTGTTTTTACAGCTCAAGTGCTGATAGTAAAAAGTTTATCACTGTTGAAGCGGTACTTAGTACTTACATGTTAGCGTAGGCTGAATTGTTTTTATGAGACCTTTACACACTTTATGTACTCATCATTTTTAACATATCTTGTCACGTAACAGGTCAATTCCGTAAGACTCTTTCTTAGTTGTAAAATGTCAAATTGCTTTTTATATTAAAAGAATTTTTAGGAAATGTGGTAATAACAAGATAGGATACACATGTGACGTATGACAATGGCTATGTCCTACATTTGGTAAAATAAACGGCAACACGCTTGTACTTTAACAAGCATTAAAATATCCAAATATTTGACGACGTGTAAGCATGAAAATATATGGTCCCAGTTGGATAATATCGCGCTATTTTTGCGAAGGCTACTTCATTGGCCTATCCTATTTAAAATTTTTAGGTTATTGTAACGTTTTTGAATAAAACAATAAAACAACAATGGGTTTGGTATCTTGTAGAACTGTTGGTGTCAGGCAATACCAGTATACACGGTCTGTCAGACAACATATTCAATCGCCTGCAATAGTTCGTCTAAAATCAATATCGCTTACGATACTATGGTGAAGATCTGGACTATTAGGATTTAGAATGATCCGATGCCTTGGAAATTAAGGGGTCCTTCCCTTTGGGAGCAACGTATGTGTTGGAATTGTTGTTGAAAATTGTTACAGTATGTTTTTGTTGAAATATTATTGATGAGAATACACTATTGTCATTCGACAGAAGAATGTTTTCTAGCATTACTGAATAATTCCTTATTTCTCATCATATTCCATTTATACTCCTTAATTTTTACACTGCTTTTGTATGATAATTGAAATGGTTAAATGATTCCTTTCTATAACGCGAGTCGTAAATTATGGTTTTGTAAATTTTATTTTTCCACAAAACCATAACTCGTTTACTCGCTAAACGTAAAAACTGATTTCTCGGTTTCGTTGAGTTATCGCCTTTTGTTTGTGGTTTCTGCAGTCCTCGGTTTTAGTGTTCCGCGAAGGTGACAGAATGGTATGTACGAGGAGTCATTGTGCAATAATTTCAGAGCGATTTCTCCCAAAAGATGATCTAAATACCGTTTATCTACGCAAAAATTTAAATTGGAAATTTGGGATAACTGTTTGTTGATTTTCAAAGATTACCCTTCAAGTCTTTTCGCTTACAGTTTGTTCAAGTCTATGTAGGTAAGAATATTTACAAACTTCATATAAAAGAGAGAGAGAGAGAGAGAGAGAGAGAGAGAGAGAGAGAGAGAGAGAGAGAGAGAGAGATACTGACGTACGTTTTTCAATAATTGACTTTCATAACATAACTAAAAAAGTCACGAGTTTTACAATACTAGGGGTGGTGACGTGAAATAAAAGGGGTGCTGATGGTAAGTGACGAATTACGTAAATATGTACATGTCAGAATTTTATAATTTTAATCTTTAGACGTTTTAGTTAAACTATTAATAGTCAACATTTTCCTACATAAGAGGTACGAATGTTAAATTAAGCATTTTGTAAAAAAACAATAAATAAAATTGATACAAAATGCTATGCAATAGCTTTACCGCGGCAGTCCCCGAGTGCCACACGTCTTTTTTTTTAATTTTAAGTAATTTTGATTGCAACCATTACGTTTATATTCTTTCTTTACAGGATGTACAGATGTCGTTACTGTCTTCTTCCAGTTTATGTTTAGTGTGTTGCCATGGAAAAAAGGTTCGGCCAAACTCGAGTTTCCTTTAAGTATCGTCAATTATGATTAATCGTCTTTGAATATTACCACCTCCCAAGACACGTGCTTATCTTCGATCATAAATCGACAATGCTGCCAGGAAGCAGTGGATGGTCGCGGCACCCCCGACCAATCCATTGTTCGGTGTCCAACAGATCCGCCAAGCTTTGTAGTAATGATTTTTGTTTAATATCACATTGTTCCTTAAATGGACGCTTCTCGTAACTCGTAAAATGTTTCAGCTTTAGGCTTGGTGTAAGTTTATTCATGTTATAGTCACTGTTGAGCGTACGGATGATAAAGTCATAGGACGAAGATCTACCAACATTTAATACAAATCTCTAAGAGTCAACGAGTCACTTTAACAAAGTATTCCTATGTCAGTGCAGCATTTGGTCCGAAAACGGTGACTCTCCTTTCATTCTTTGTTCTTACTTTATAGTTTTGCAGTTAATGTAAGTGTAAAAGTATTGCAGCTTGTATCTTGTACCAGACGCGACCACTTGACCTTCCATCGTCCACACCGTTTATGTTACATTTCGCATTTTATTCTCTTTCAAAGGCCACTCATTCCTTATTATGACACTTAAACATTTACTTCCGCGATAAAAGTATTCGAGGCGCGACCCTCCTATTCGTTTTCTTGTCCTCAACTTCTCGGGAACATTGAAAATATTTTTGGAAAAATAAAAAGCTAGGGAGGACAATTTGTGTCATTTCTCATTATTTTTAATACACTGCCTTTTGTTTGAGTGCTCTAAGAATGTAGACCCATTTTTGTATCTAAATTTTTTACGTAAAGCTTGGGCTAGTAAAATCTTTGTTTTACTAAGTGAAACAAACACTCGTGTACTTTGTTTAATTTGTTTCAGTCTATTTTAGGATCCTTCACTGCCAACATTGTCCTACAAGGGTCCTCTTCTGTTTACTCAACGTACGCAAAGTTTAAGCTTTGCTTCTTTTAATCACACCTATTATCATGACGTCTGACGCCTGTAAGAGCGGCTAGAGGTGATAACGCCTACATTTCGCTTGATATTTAAGGTTTGTCTGTTATTGTGGGCGAGTATGTTGCTGTATACCAGACACTATGTCGCTACTTAAGTTTGATTTAAAGTTATCGCGTTGTTATTTTGGTTAATTATTCTATAAAATTCTTGAATTTATTCATGTTCTTATTTGATCTTATTTAGTGTTTTTTCTATAATCAGCACAATAATTTTTAAAATGTGTACATAGCTTTTTACGCATTGTATATTACTAAGTCATTAAAAAAATCTTAAAATGCGCATAATTACTGTATCGTTTTAAAATGGTAATGTTCAAGAATAAGCCTTATTATCACTGCTCCCTTTAGTAAGAAGTGATTCGTGATTTACATTGTCATATTCTGGAATTTCATGCTTGAGAAATTTGCCAAGAAGAGAATAAAATTATTGAGCTGTAGTAAGCCTTTAATACATAGAACGTTTTGCGTTGCTACTTAATATGCTCATTGTATAATACCGCAGCTCCGAATGATATATGTCATTTATAATTCCACCTTTACGTCTCCTGACATATAAGTCGTAAGAGGATTAGCTACGTTAGAGAAAGTCTTCCCAATGTTCTCATAAGCTTTATGGAAGTTCAGGCCGTTTGAGTCAGTCGTAAATATTGATGTATGCTACCCGTATGTTTGCTGAACATCGGGCTTTAACATGTATCTGTCTGTAAATCATTATTGTGTGCTGTTTATATCCAGTCCGTATCCTTGGTTAAGTGGTATTGCATATTGGTACGCGGTTGTTATCCTGTTACACTCAAGTCCAAAAGATTTACTGATACCTTGAATCTGAACGAATGAAGTCCAACTCGTGGTTTTGCTGTGTCTATCAGTTAACTTTACAAAAAAATACCGATTCATTTAGAAATTTGTTCATAATTAGTTTGTGCTTAAGAGATTGGTTAAATAGATACTTTGTGGGCCACTATATGGGTAATAAACTTTCAATGATCCGTACACCTGCTTCAGATATGGTTTGTATTAGTAAGGCAGTAAAGATTTTATAACAAATAATTGTCGGACAATCTAACCACCAACCTGTCAGTATGGGTTTCACCTGGGCGTCGGGTGGGGTAGGTAAAGATTATAGCTGTCCACTTGCTGCGAATTGGCCGAATATTTCGCTATTACTTTTTCCTTTTTTTTCTTGACTTATTTTATTAGTCTTCATACATGCCTTTTGCCTAAGAGGTTTCTAACCTAGCCCCTCTTTAGAACTTTCTCAATTTCGTGATTTATTTTTAAATTCGTCTAGGTCGTCCTTTTCTGGCTTTTTATTCTCATTATTTTTACAAAACAACCCCGTGACTCTACTTTCATGTATCCAACATTCCCAAATCTACCAAACAGCTAATTCTGAATTATCTTCACAACATTGTATCGCTCTGAAGGTATAGTTGATGCATTTATGACAGTGAGTGGCTATGCTCTTAACACCTTAAGATAAAGTCCAAATTCAAGTGACTGTAATATCTGCCTTCGTGAATTGTAATATCTGCAGCTATATGGTCCCTAAAATCGGTATATTCTATTACAGCTGCATTAGTCACATTATGTTTACAAGTACTATATTGATTAGAACACACGTATTGACCAAACCTCATGCTTCAGGTAAAGACATATAAATATGTACCAAATAACAAGCAATGACCTATTCCAATAATATACGTAGAGGACAAATCTAATTGAGGACAGGACAAGGTTGTAGACGCGCTGACATTAATACAATTTGTTTTTATTAAGCCTTTTATAGGGCAATCTGCAAAAAACCTTATTCGCTGACATTAATAATTATATACTTCAATAACCTAGCTTTTTTAATACAGTTGCTTCTTTGAACACTGAACTGTGGGAAGTCTCTTTCTTTGAAGATGTCAATTATGTTCCTTTAACCCTTAAAATCGGAGGAATAGGTAGTAGTAGGAGTAGGCGTAGTGGTTAGTGCGTTTTAGTTTTCGATGTCGAATACGAAGCTACCTTCGCCATGGTAAGGCCCTGGATGCGTGACCAAAACTTTGCGATCTCGAACTCCTCCGTGCTTCGGAAGGCACGTTAAGCCGTTAGTTACGGTCGCAATTGCAACCGTTTCTACCCACCAACCCGCATTGTGCCAGCGTGGTGGTGTTACGGCCCATACCCCTCATGTGTTTCTGCATGTGCCCAGCAGTGGGACGTATATAGGCTGTGGATACTAAGATTATGTCATAATATTTCACCGAGACCAGAAGGTGCGCCAAAAAACAATGTTTAATTAACCTGCAGAAATCTCTAAATAAAGCAGCATGGGTAATCATCATAAAGTAAACATGTATCTTAATTCAGAATTAATTAAGAGTATTTCGGAGTCAAATTATCAGAATATTACTATTTACTCAAATGGACGACATCTTGGCCCAGTAGTTAGGCTATTCCGTATTGTGCGGTTCGAATGTGGCTATTACATAGAGGTTAAACACATCGAATTTGGCCAGGACCAATTTTGGGAATGTTACTTAGACATAAGTGGTTGCCTAATAAACTCCGGCAAGTATGTCTACAAGCCTACTTCAAATGCCTGTAAATTATTCCACCAATGAAGCCGTCTAGAACTTTGCTTAAAATTAAATTAGTTGAGTAAATTTTGCAAAGTTCGTCTACATTTTGAATTTTGTGCAAATACTAAATTTTGTATTTGAAATTTCACTGGAGAAATCCACATTACGGTTACCAGATTTACCACTCCTCTCCACCCTATGTACGTTTATCCCAGACCTGGGCGCAGGTCTTTTTAAATAAAATAAACCTCACAAACTTTTGTCATCCATGCGACCAAACTACCAAATCACAAAATTTTGTTCGTCACAGCAAAATAGGAACGTCATGGTCCCTAAGAACAGATTTTGCTATCTTTCATAGTTTCAGATTTCTCCCCACTGACCTATTTGGATTGATTACCCCGTATACGTCCTACTGCTGGGCACAGGCCTACACATGGTGAAACACACGAGAAGTATAGGCCGTAACATTACACCCCATGCGAGTTAGTGGGTAGAAACGGTTGCAATTGCGACTGGGACCAACGGCTTAACGTGCCTTCTGAAGCACGGAGGAACTTGAAATCACAAAGCTTTGGTCACCGATCCAACGCCTGACCATGGCGAAGTTAGCTTTGATTTCAATATCGAAAGCCAAAGCGCACGAACCCCTGCGCCGCCGACTTCCTCAAGAATAATGGTTTAACCCAAAATATGGATACTGCTAATCTCATCAAAACTAATAACATTTTGGGAATGTTACGACTAACGCTCTTGTAAACTCAAATCAGATCACAAGCCATTGAACCAGACAAATCTGAAACAATGAAGGCACCACAAACCACGCAGACCTCAAACAAATATGTTTTCGCGAAAGACATTTCTGAATAGAAACCACGAACCAAATGCTTCAACTAAGTGAACTTTGTTCACGGTTCTATAGCGGCTGAACAATAAAACGTGCAATATACAATTTGCTATGAACCTCTGTTTATTGTTCATTATTTATTTTTTATTATTGTTACCATTCATTAAATAAGTATTTACGGTCTGCAATGAGTTCTTCCCTCTTACCAATATCTACACGTAGAGAGAAAAGCAGTTCTGTCTTGAAGCGTAAGTGTTTGTTCACATAAACCGGCGTGGAGAAGTTCACACCCACCGACGAGGGTTGCACGCTCGGAGCCGATCGGCTACTCTTATCTTTTCACACTAAGCGCGTTTGGGCATTCCTAATAACAAAAGAAATGAAACGTAAAAATTAAACCTTATTTCAATGATTCAAAGGTTTAAACGTTATAGTTTAAACGTAAACGTATCCTCTCTCCGAGCCGGTCTGTATTAGACGCTGTATAGACAGTAAATCTGCTGTAACTGCAAGGACAGGCTATATAATTACTGATTACTGTACTGGTAACTTGACAACTATACGTCACAAGTAAACGAAACTCTGATCTCTATATGCGTTGCAAGTAGATACATTCGTAAAGATGTCACAAGCAATCTAGACCATTCGAGTCATCATCAACTGTTTGCCTGTTTGCCAACTGTGTAAAATAAAAATGTTTCAGTCACCTATATACTGCGATCTGCTAAACATTATTTGTTTCCTAACATTAAAAGGTGAAATATTCCAATTGAAAAAAAATTATTGATCGTTATGTTGTTCTGTTAATAGAACGCAATCTTAATTACCTGGCGAAGACACGCCAATAAAGTTAGATGTAGGGGTAATCTATCGATCAAGAGTGCCACTGGCATCCATCCAAGCTTAAAGGTCAGATTCTTAGCTAGTGAGTACTGTTCCTTTGTCAATCCAATCAGAATAGATGGCTCATTCTGGCTATCGATGCCTAGTTGATTTAGCAATGGGATAAGACAAACTATAATTAATTCTCAAAGTTTCATAGTTCCATAGTTAATTAATATGGGAAGCGCTCTAATTGTTCGGATTGATCCCGGCCGCCAATTTCCGCCATCGTTTAAAGGGGCATAACGACAACCCCCATCATTTAGGTGTTTAGCTGTCTACTACAGCACGTTTCTCCAAAAATCTGCTTGTGGAATAAATTGTCGCCTGCGGAGTTTCTGTAGCGGTATTCCAAAACTTTAAATAAATAGGTTATTCCTTCTTAAAATTCTGGCATCGCCATTGTGTTAGTTTTCTAGGGGCGGCAGTAATTGCTTACCATCAGGTAATTCGTCTGTTAGTTTACCCATAAAAAATGTCTGTTTCGGTTGCAAATTATGTTTTTTTACTCTAAAACGATTTGCGTGTCAATTGATCCGCGACACGCTATGCGAATCGTGAGTAAACTTCGCATCTCTCAATCTCAATTCGTTTTAGTAGTAATTAACATGTTTAATCGGTGTACTGCGTTAAATAGTTGTGTTCAGGCGCTGGTGATGGAAAATACTGTTTTCGTATTTTTTTTATCTAATTCATTATTATTGATTGATATCTTGTTCCGTTAATAGAACTCATACTGTTTAATTACCGGACGAAAATATAATATAGATTTTTTTTTCCTCTAACTCTAGGCCATACACATTCATATTGAGCATTCTTCTAGCTATCTTACATTAATCTCTAACCTTTTCAGTGACGCTAGTTGCAATATCACTCTGGTATATTCATTTAAATCGATTCTATTTTGCTTTATTTCAGATCACTTAGTACGTACGATACTTAACTAAAATATCGCGTTCCTACGGTGCCTATTCCATAATTCAATCTTTCTTATCAAAATATTTCACCCCGACACTGTTATTGTGTTTGATATAATTAAATTAATGAGGCGTTCCCACTAAACACGAATGGTTCGAAGTTGTTACATTAGCAGCCGTTTCGTGAATCTTATCAGTACTTTGATTAAATTTATTAGTTCTTTAATTGCCAACAACTATGCACTACTGTACCACAGCTAATCAGAATGTGATTTAGTTCAATAAACAGACTCATTTCGTTTTATTTGTTTACTAGTTTCTTTACTACTTGCGTTTTGTTGCGGAAAGCTGGTATATGGTACAGCAGTTTAATTAGCTATTTTATTTCTGAAAGGCAATCACAATTTTTCGTTACAGTTAATCATTTTTTATTGGATCTCAAGTTTAAAGCCCTAAGAATTTGTTAGCATTAGCATGTTTTTAATTCATTACTGCAATATCTTACCAATACAATTAAATAGAATTACAAATACGAGTGTTCACAGTAACATCTCACGTATTTCTCGCATTAGAAGCTACGTCGATGTAGCCTAGTATTTCTTATGTATCTAAAACTATTAATCTCAGGAGTCTAGCCGAGAGTCACCCGACAACGTCTGAAACAGTGTCGACGGATCTACAAATCCCCTTGGCTGCGTTCCAACACTTTCCTAACTTTGAACTGTAACTTTTAATTACTACCAATAGTGTTAGCTTGATTCTTAGCCTTTCTTTCTTTCCTAACCTTTATTTGGACGTCTAATGTGACTCCTGTCATATGAAGGTAAGTTTTTTGATCCGTAGTAAAAGTGAACGAACAGTTAAAATCTAAAACAATAGCGTCAATGGAAACGCCAAAATGAATGACGTCATCTTGACAAATTGTTAAATATGCGATGAAAATTCGAAGCAATATACATCAGCTGTGCCGCCAGCCGCCATTTTGCTAATCCCAGCATCGTGTTGTGGTTAAATTGTCTATGATTATTTAATTTTAGTTGTATTTAAAAATTCGACTATTGGACAAGTTGTCATATCACGACAGCATACGTTTTCGCCATTGGTCCATGTTATTTTAACCTACTGGTCAACCTGATGTTTACTATTTACATGTAAGACTTTTATGCTTAACTTGAAATGTTACAAAAAATTACGTTTTCTTTTACGATCTGGGGTGTTTTTAGTTTTTCACAAAAGTTTTATTTGGTAATAATATTATGATTGATTGAATACCAAACGAAAAAAAATCCGAAGTGGAATTCCAGGAACAATTTCGGAGGCCTAGCTAGGCGATGCTTTTTCTTAGATATATTAATAATATGATATTAATAAAATCAAGAATATTTTATATATTTTGCTACATTCAGTTAGTCTTGTAGCTCAGTCGTAGGTTATATAATCCTTTGGAAGTCTGTCAACGCTTCCAAAGCCACTTTGAAGGTATCGTTGGAAGCTATAGGTTTTTGTGGTCCCATCTCAAGAGATTTGTAGTAGTATTGTTATAAGAAAAGAGTTTTTGTCGCTTGACACTAGCACAATGCAACACTCGTGTATATGACTGTTGTATTTTGCATCGTACACACATTTTTATTTTAAAAAATAACAAATGTTAAGGAAGTAGTACTTCCAAAATATGTTTATGAGTATTAGGAATTCTTCTGTGAATATTCATTCGTGCTCCTGTGTCTTTATTTGATTACATGGCAAAACATTTACTTACTTCTTTACAATTAAAACAAACTCATGGCATCTTCTAATCTTTACCTTTTTTGATTAAACTTTACTATTAATTGGCAATAAATTCAGAAAATTAAAATATTGCAGCAAAACTAATAATCGTAAAAGTGTGAATCGCATACCTATCGATGGCTATCATTTTATGGTATCGAATAAACATGGCGATATTGCGTGGCTAGGTTCTAAATAAAAACTATAGTACTGTGTCTGTGCGTGTTCCGTGGAAGATATCGATGAATCAATGGCTTCATTCCTATAAATCGATGGTCTTGGGTTATTCGAGCACCCAAAATTGCTCGCACGGATGTCAGAATTGCCTCTTTCTGTATTTAATGAAAGGCCATCACGGTTCTTGTGTATGCATTAAGTTATAGAAGACAGCGACATATTCGTTAGGAGCACGAAAGTTTCTAGTACTAAAATAAATGTATATTGAGTATCCTTTTCATCCTACGTCCCACTGCTGGGAAAGGAACTGCTCATATAATTCACAAGAAGTGAGGATCGTAGCAAGAATAAACTGGAACAACCAAGATTAATGATTTGTCGTACTGCTTTTAAAAGCATGAAAGGAATCGAGATCACACTAGTTTGGTTACCCAAGCAAGGTCGCCAAAGCTTTGTTTTTTAGTTGACAGGGAGGCGCACAGTTGGTAGGCCCCACAAGGTGGTACGACGATCTGGTTAAAGTCGCGGGAAGCCGCTGGATGTGGGCAGCGCAGGACCAATTGCTTGGAATTCTTTGGGAAGGCTTTATTCTACTGCTGAACGTCACACAGCTGATAAAGAAGCCCCTGCTTATTCGTCTTTATTTTTATATTCCGCAAAATCCGAGCCAATCAATTTGTCTCAGAAGACGAGCTTTTATCAATTGGACCAACCAATAAGTTGCTGATATCTTAACTTAAGGGTATGCAGTCACGCGATTTTGTGTGTTCAGGTGTCTTTGAACCGAGGATTGGATCAGTCGTAATAATAATCATCACATCCGAGGCTCTGTGAGAATCACATGTCAGAACGCTATGGTTTAATCGATAATCGATTTACTATCGATTCTTTATCGATAGTGATCAAACGTGAAACTTGTTTGGCGTTTTGCTTTATTCTAAAGGATATGGCTTGCTATTAAGATGCTTGCAGTTAGTGAATTTTAACGTTAATATTTTATTTTGTTGCACGACGCTTCTCATGATTTTCGACTCATCGAGAATCGACATAGATGGTGGAAACTAATAAGACCACTTAATACCACAGAGGCGTCGCGATCCTCAGTAATGGGGAATACGACGAAGAGGCTTTCAAATTACTGCCTTTCTGTTTATGTTCCTATATATTAAAAAAAAAAAAAACAGCAGTAAGTATGAAGTTAATATATGGAAAATAAAAAAAAAATTACGAACATGCATTAAAAGCTATCTAAATAAACTCATATTTTTATAATGTGCTTTAAGAGCTAGAAACATTAATGAGAATGCAGGAAATTAATTATTTCTTAACGTTTCAGGATCTGCATTCAAGACAAGCATTTATAACCATTTAAAAAGGTTACAGATCCGATAATATAATAACAAATAACATGAGTAATAAATATTTAATTATTGGCCTTAAAATAATAGCTCTTCTTAAATTATCTATATTTGATTCTAAAACTCCCTCCATTTTCTTCACTTTGAGGGGTTGGATAGAAACCACGAACGTTTAGTTTTGGCGCCCACCGTTTCATGAAAAATCTTTTTAAATGTAAATATAAGTGAATACATTTATCGAAAATTCTAGAGAATGCTTGCTGGGAATTGGGGCACATTTGTCTCCCTTACATACATTTTTTAAAGTATTCGTTTATGTTCGAAATTGGTTCGTTTTGAATATGTCTCCGAGTTTTCGGCATTATGTTATTATTATTACAATAATGACAAAAATATTATTATTTATATTGTAACAAAAAAAATATGTTTAACATTGAATGGATCATAATTAACTACACTCACTTTTGCACTGTTGTATTTTTCTTATAGACTAGTTTATTAGAAAAAATATTAATTTTTTATTTGATTAAGCATATGGCACTATTTTATTGCTTTTTAAAGCAGCTTACCGTAGTAAAAGTTAATGTCGACAGTGTAATATTTAATACGATGCAAATGTTTATTGGTTAGATTATTCAGTTTACAGTCGTATAAATAACGAGCATAGTAAAAACAAAGAATAGTAATCGTTAAATGTTTAATATTATTTCGAAATTTTTGTCTTGAGATTTTATCTTTTAGTCTGAGAACCTTAGAAAGAAATTTGAAATATATACCGTCTTAGTTTTATTTATTATTGAACAAAAAATCTCTTATTAATTTCCATTTAATGTTTACATATTGCCGTGCCAACCGTTCTACGTAATTCATTTTAGTTTCGTAAATATCTAAGTTTTTTTAATTATATTCTTCCGTCACCTTTTATGTGTCAGTGGCCAGGTGGCCTATATCCAAAAGCAGGCGCATATCGGCTGAGATAATCATTGTATATAAGAGTAAAGCTGTAACCGGTATATATTTCCCTTTTTTTATATATTGAAGTACCATATGGTAACAAAATAGCAACACAACAAAACGCAACTGAGCTCGAGTCGAATAATGTTATGTTTTTGAGCATTTTAACAATGCAGAATATAATAAATCGCCACATATGAGTACAAAAGACGGACATTATACTAACATTTACAAAAAATTATACGTTGCCGTATAGGATTTTGCAACAAGGTAGATAGTAAAATGACTTTACAGATTGCTTAGCTTCAGTTAAATCTGTATAACTAGAAGTACTAGAACTACAACGAACAGAAGTATTTAAATTATAGTCCACTATAAAATATAAAATCTGCTGCATTTAAATTTTTTATTCCCGAAGCATCTGATAGACTTATATCCACAAAGCAGACTTGACGATGAAAAACGTACGGCTTTGATTGTCGTCAGGATAAAAACAAAAAGCTATACTCGGCACCAGACGCCACAAAGCAAACGGTAAAAAAATAAAAACTACCCACAGTCGATATTGGTCCAAGCCATAGACTTTCGTTTGCTTTTTATTTCCTAAGAACAGCCCCTGACTATTGTAAATTGTAGGTTGGCATTTAATAGCGTGCAGGTGTTATTGCTCTTTGTTTATTACAGGCACTGCCACGTTTTTATTAGTATTTTTTTTTTATTACTAAGTCTCACTAGATTATAGTAAATTATATGATATATGATATATGTTCTGTGTTTAAAACCAAATCGTCCTTTGGATACTTTGTATTAAGTTACAAATTTTTATTCTATCGCGTTTATTTCATTAGCATCTAACTGAAACGTTATCGAGGAACATTATCGAACCACGAATCTAATTTCTTTGAAGACTTTAATTTGTCATCATCATGAACTTGTATTGTGCCATCTACAAGCGATTTGTTAACGTCACTAGGTCAGAATGAATTAAAAGTTGTAAATATATTAATCTCCATTGAGTTTTTAGGGTCACGATGGTGGGCGACGACGAAATTTGAGGCAAAATTCGTCATGACGTACTAGCCGGGAAATTTCGTTCTGGTGTAAGAGATCCGATCTATTTTAAGCCTTCGTAGATTTTGCTTGTGAGGGTTTGGAAATTGATATGTCATTGCTGTAAAAAGGTCAAGATTTCTAAGGTAGATTTGACCGTACTGTTTTCTTTAAGACCTTCCGGACTTAGGTTTCTCATAGCATATTTTTTAAACACACTATTAAAATTTATTAAATTTAGTGCAGCTTTTATTCTCAATTATAACCAAAAGTAACTTTCGTATATGTGTTTGTTTAATATATACTTCGTTTCATTATTTTAACTACTTTGTCCTGGCTTCGTCATAGGGCCAGGTAAACCAAAAAAATGCGACTTCTACGCTGTTTTCAACCATGGTCATTTTTGGAGTGGAGAGGTAGGAGTGTATGTATTAGTATATGCCAATGTTGGTAGCGAAGATCGATCGCGTCACTATTCTAACTCTTATGTTGTTGAGGAAACGACACTATGACAAAGGCAACCACTTGTCTGTTGGTAACTGGCCATCTTGGGTTACGTCTTCGACTCACTGAAGCAACGATTTCTTTAACCCGGCACATCACTAATAAACACCATTCCGGTTGTAGGACCGCGAATCTATTCCAGCGACTGTCCTAAAAATCCATAGATTCTATAGAGGCCTTCTTCATTCACTTATTTTTCAGAGAATATTGAGCGTGATGGCTGCTCCTCGTTCTCTTTGTGCAGAATGATCTGTTCTGATAGAATCCAATCCAATCATTCCAAGTTTTTCTTTAATCTTCAATGTGTATTTGTATCTTCGTTACGTGTTCACACAGAATTTGCTCACTACTAAATGCTTATATTTCATTGGTCCAATCCGCTGTAATGACGGAGTCTACGGCCGATTATTGGCCGTGTACGCATTTGACAGCTAAATCACATTTGGTATGACTACACCAGTGTCGCTAATCGAAAATTGTTCAAATTCGTCCTTAACACCAGACTCTAGTAACCTACGAAACGTCTGTGCTTTTGTATTGTGACATTTTGTTTCATCTCTCTACATGGTAAATAAAATATTTCATTAGCCCTCAACTCTTCTGTGTAACGAATATCAAATTTGCGCATTCGTGTCAATATTTTAACTTAATTATTTCGTTTCCCGCGAATACGAGATTTAATTTCAGCAGAAGGGGTGCTGGCTGTAATTTGTAACGTTACCCGACTTAATGGGGCCATCGATACATCCCTCGGGATTACAGGATCATTTCACGGCGGTAATGACCTGTTAAAAATAATGAAATTTATATTAACTCCTTACACAGCAAGGATTAAGACAGAAAAGTCTGATTTAATGTTAATTAAATTAGTTCCGAAAAATAACTCGAGATTTTTGATATTTCTGCTGAGAATTTTAGGATAATCAAAGTGCTTTTGTGGACCACGGAGCAAAAACGACGACGACGATCAAATTGTTTATCGAAAATAAATTATGAGTAGGTACTATAATAATGGAATTACTCGTACCGGCCTTCGTGTAGTAGTGGATGGAGTGTAGAAGTTGGTTGATTGAATTATATTTATTACATAAGGCCAATTTTTTTCTTTTGAGCACTGCCAAATTGAGTCTAGTCCTGAATTTGGGATTTAAACCCAAGTACATACATACACAAATTGCATATTAATAACATTTTCATTTTTCTATACATTTAGCCCTAAAAGTGAAAAGAATTAATAAATAAATTATATTTCTATTTGAATTCGTCTAATGACGTCAAAAGTTCTTTGAAACTCCCTCAGAATCTCACAAATCATCATGCCACCAATTTTCGAAGTTCCTTTATTCAAAATGTACATTCACTACTACCTACCCAAGTTCCCTGAAGCGAAAGGTTTCATTTCAAAAGTGTTAACGACCGCCAAGTCAGAAAGAGACGGACTCACCTTTTTGTTTCGGAGAGATGATTACGGCGCACCGATAGCAGGCATTTCTAAAGACACCTTCATTCAGCGAAGGATTATTCAATATGCCTATAGAAAGGATTGGGGTCCGAGTCATTAAGGCGTATACAGATAAATTTTACTATATTTTCTATGTGAATTTGGTAGGATATTGGATAACATCTCATCAAATTACCTAGAGACATTCAGTTGTTCTTATTGTAATGAGTTAAACAAATCAAAATTACTGTCGTACGTTTTCTTTTGTGGTCCCTTTTCTAGAAATGTTATTCGTAAAGTTAATAAAATAAGGGTAAGATGTTAAAATGTTTGAAGATTTAAGTTCTAATCTTATAGTCGTATTCATAAAAAAATTACGGGTTGACTGGAAGATATCCCTATTAAGGATAAGTCCACCCTTGTATACTTCTGCTTTTTACACTGTATTTCTTTGTTTATGTGCAATAAAGAGTTTATATTATGGAGGCTTCATAAGCTATAACACTCATAAAAATTTGCATTCATGAACACTCTTTATAACAGTATAAATACACCAAAAATAAATTTTAAGTAATGCTATTGAAGGTTTTAATTAAACAGTTCAAAAACCTCTAAAAAGATTTTTTATGAAAACGACTTTTAATACACATAACATCAAACACTCTCCAACGTTCATATGTCCAATTCGACATCAGAAATCATACAAACTGGTAAATCCATGATTCCCGCAACATGATATCTCGTAATTCACTCCCGAATTGATGTAACTGTAGCTCACTTTCACGTTTGATTTATAGTTGGGAGTCCTGAGGGATGTCTGCTTCGCAATCGAGGGTTCTGATCAACACGGACGTCCAGACGATGTTTGATGTATTAATAAACCGTCAGTATTAATAAAGATCACGGTTTCTTCAGGAATTATTGATATTCTTTTTGATTCCGTTATTATTTGTCTTTTAACTTTAAAGGTGAAATTCCAGTTCTTGGGAATATTTTTAGCCGTTAATATTGATAATAATACTCGTACCCCTCAATAGCGGTTACAACAACAGCATAGTAAAGGAGGATATTTACATTAATAATATTAATGAAACTGGAATCATGCATACGTTGCATGGTGAAAATCTGGATGAGCCCTAGAGCTGAAGTTTGTAGAGCATCTAGGAAAAGCCTCACCGCGGATTGTTTTACTACTCGAGAATAGAATTCATTCCACATATAGATAGAGTGTAATATACAAGATCTCAATGTGTTATTGAACTCTTTGTTTATGTGCAGTCATAAGAAGTGGATTTTATATAGAAAGAAATCAAATAGAGGATATTACCAAAAGCATAATTAAGGCAGTGACTTGAAGTGACTAAATCTAAAACACTTATAAATATTAAAATGCTGATCATGGAAATTGCCCTTTTAATCTGTGTAATCGTTCATTTTATTAATGTATCCGTTTACAATAGCGTAGCGAATAAATCACAGCCTAGAAGTTAGAAAGCTTTCTACAAATCAACGTTAAAACGTCGATACCTTTCCTTAGCGTGGTTTATAGAAATCTCTTTTTTGTCAGAAAGAATAGGGTCTTGAATAAAGCCAGAAATTTGTGTTTTTCCTTCCTTGGGTTTTCCATTACGTTTTTCATTACTGCCTTTTGATTATTTACTTTTTTCTTTAGTGCTTTTAAGATGAAGAATAATTTCACTTACTTTTCCTTTTGTCTATATACTTAACTTAACGTCTCACTATTCTCCCTATTTAAGCACATTCAATATTTAAAGCTTTATAATCGTTGCATATTTTAATTAATCCCTTTAATTGGATAGTTCAACTAAAAAAGTTTATGCTTTCGTATAACTCTTCGCTTCGATTTTTATTAACAATAAATTTTAATAATAAACAAACACAGCTGTGTTTATATTAGAGGTATTTAACTGAGATGGGTCTGTTTGATAAAATTATTTATACAGTTAATGCTTGTAAACTAAAGCGAAATGTCTGCTCAAGTTGTTTTAAATTTAATAAATATCCTGCTTTTTTTACAAAAGTTAAAACATGTCAACCTTTTTGATTCTGGACGTTGTACAATACTTTCTTTTGTCGTTAATTCACAAAAGAGTCAATCAAATAAGGTTTTATTGTGCGTGAAAACGTTACGCCCGAGTTTGTACAAAACACAAACAAAAATGATGCGGGAACTTTGTGAATTATAATGGTTGGAGGTTCGGCCGGTGCTCTCGACGTGAACATTGCTGTTCAGTTCAACTTTATTTTATAACTTATTGTGAAATATGCAAGTTCAGACTGAAGATTGTTTTGAATAAAACTGGGTATTCCATTATTTATTGGAACGTGTAAACTACTTGGACAGCCTCCAAGATATGTCTCTCTTTAAATGATTAATATAAAATTATGGTGTCTCTCTACTTCCGTTATTAATAAATTTTTATTAATCGTATGGTCAAGGTCGTCATACTGTTAATTTATGTAATGTTTATTCCGTGTTTCGGAAGCCATGCTGCGAGCATTTCTACGAGTATTTTGTATCTAATAACACGCTTGGCATTATTGCTTCACATATAAACCTTTTGCCTACTTTAAGACTACTAATAATATTGAAATGGTTAAGTTAGGTATTCTTAATGCCGCCTGTCTTGTAAATCAGCATCTTCTTATCCTCTCAATATATTCAAATCAACTATTACGTCCTCTTTTTTGCCATATTCACTCATTTTTCTTTATATTTTTTATTATTAGAGTTCTTCAAAAGATAACACTAAAGTTCTTTATGATCCACAATATCTTATTTACTTAAATGACTCACAAGATAGTTCTGATAGAATATAAGAAGCATAACGGAGATTGATAATGTTAACAAACACTTAATACTAAAGCTAAAAATTGCTAGCAAAGATTTTATCTTTTGGAGATTTACGAAAATGGGTACCTACCAAAATATAAAGTCAGCAAGAGTCCATCCGTAGTAGGTACGTTCAAAAAAGATTACGATCAACCGTGGAAAGAATAAGAAATGTTTCTACGAAAGAGCTCGTAAGTCCAACGAAATGAGCCTGTAATCACCCGAAGCACGGCAACTCATTCATCATATCGAAAAACTTAGGACCGTACAGTCCCAAATTCACAATAAATCACTTCCGTCTGCTTCAGCCGTTGACATATGAAAACAGCATATAGCCAGCTGATCGATGGCCAGTCCTATCATTCATGGTAGACCGTTATAGATGACACGTGAGCATATTTAGGACTGAAGGTCACGAAGTTATGACTAGCAATTTTCCGAGCTGTCACTCTGCAATAACGAGTAAAAATAAAATATTTATGAGCAGTAAATTTATGAATCGAACTGCTCTCCGCACTTATAACTGTATTTTTGGGTGAACTTACTTCGTCGTGGCGTGTTCTTCGTGTAGCTGTAATCTTTTGATTAGATGAAATATAGTGCAAAGTAAGTAAACGAATGGCTTATGTTTAGAAACCACTTTTCTTTGACAAATAGATATAGTTTTAAACGGCACAGTCCCGCCTTGTGCCGTTTAAAACTTATCTATTCTCGCATGTGTCGCTATTATGTTTTAGAACTATTAGGAACTTCATTGGTAATGCGTAAAGTTTTTTAAATACTTTACTGGTAACTAACCTCTTTTCCAGTAAGCAGTGTGAAATATCGACTTGTGCCACGACATCGTGACTAAATAAACACTGTGGTATCATAATTCGTCTCGCACTAAATGTAGTTGTACCTCAATTAATTATTAGGTACTGGCGCGTTTTATGAATTAATTTGTAGTTCATTAAAAAGCATATAATATCTAAACACTTACTCTTGCAAGAGTTCGCTTGTTTACTCAGTTGGAATTAAACTTTCTTCATAGGCTTAATATACCACCAACAAGATTTCGGTGTAGGTATCTAAATATACCCTTGCGATAAAATATACTGTGAAAGTACCTATCTGTCTCATCACTTGCTCATATATGTTCTCGACTGGCCTGGCCTGGCTGGACACAGATATATCAGACATATCTTCTAACAGAGAAAAGCAGCAAAAATATGGGTCAGGCATTAGATGGGTGACCAAAACTTTGTGATCTCGAGATAC
Organism: Parapoynx stratiotata; assembly: GCA_910589355.1. Taxonomy (NCBI): domain Eukaryota; kingdom Metazoa; phylum Arthropoda; class Insecta; order Lepidoptera; family Crambidae; genus Parapoynx; species Parapoynx stratiotata. The sequence continues at coordinate 15,963,268 of OU342461.1, forward strand.
TCCGTGCTTCGGAAGGCACGTAAAGCTATTGCAACCGTTTCTACCCAGAAACCCTCATTGGGCCAGCGTGGTGGTGTTACGGCCCATACTCCTCATGTGTTGCTCCATGAGGAAGGCCTATGCCCAGCAGTGGGACGTATTATCGGCTGAGGACAGTTATGGGTCATATCACTACAATGGCTAAAAATACGAATTTGTCATTTTCCACCCAAGAAACTCATTTGTTACACCGTTCGTTAGTATGTATTCATTCGAAATTTTCTAAAATCAAATTACTGACTTGAAATATTTACTTTTGTGTACATCTAAAAAATAACCCAAACAACGCATAACTGAATAACTTCAAGCATCTCCTGAAATATTCAGACACTTCGACAACATTTAAATTTCGAAAAACTGAAAACACGCAACCGTGATTCATTTTGCGACTTACATGTGTACATGTTCAAGCCTTTTGGTGTATTCCAAAAAGTCTGTGAACTCGACACAGTGGCAGTAATTTGTCTAACCCAGCACTAATGAATACGGCTTTGCTACATGCCGATGCCGTCAGTCATTCTGTGTCGGCTCAATCAAACCCCGCTTGTCAGTACCGAGCAACTGTTTGTATACTAATTGTGTTCAGCTTTTTGAACTAGTCAAGAGCTATTTTGTTTTCGATTTATTTTTAGTCTAATTTAGTATTACTGGCGTGGCATACTATATTTGTGAAGTATTTTAAGCACGTGAAACTAGGTAAATATTTTTTCTACGAAGCGATGCGTAGAATAATTATTTGGCAAGTGTGAGAATAAGAGGTTAGTACGCTTTGGTTTTCGATATTCAAAATAAAGCTACCTTGGCCATGGTCAGGACGTGGATGTGTGACCAAAACTTTGTGATCTCGAACCCCTCTGTGCTTCGGAAGGCACTTTAAGCCGCTGGTCCCGTTTCTACCCACCAACCCTCATTGGGCGAGCGTGGTGGTGTTACGGCCCATCCTCATGTATTTGTTTCCTTGAGGATTTTGATTTGATTTTGAGTAACAATTTTTTTACTATAGAAAGTTGTACATTATTGTAATATACGTCTATTTCGTGCCTGTTGAGAAAGTTTTCTTTTATTAAAAAAACCTTTTGTGTTCAACCTGTTCAGTCTTCACATGTTCAACTCAGTTTAAGCACGTACGTTTTGAACACCACTTATCTTTTAATTTGCCCGGTGCATGGCTTGCCCCAACAGGCAAAAAACTAAAGCTGGGCATCGGTCCTTCACCCTTAATTAAAACAACTTTAGTCTTAAGACTGAACAGTAATCTAGAAAGATTTTATAAAATAATACAATTCGAACTTCGAAATGATATTAACAGCTCATCCTCATTTCCTGATAGGCAAAGCATAAGATTCCGCAATAACTTAATAGTTATTGCGGAATCTCATTCTTCCGATTCTTCCAACTTGAAAAATCCCTGTAAATTTATTATGGAATTAGATTTTTGTAAAAATAGACCATCTGTCTGCAAATTGATAACGTTAGACAAAAGCAATTTGAATGAAGGGGAAATAAATTGAATTAAGCATAGACCCGAAACTTGTTCCCGTTCCCAATCGAAGCCCGAAGGACAGGAATGGCCGAGGTATGCCCCCACCTCGGGGGAGCCAGGATAAATGAAATTCTTTATTAATGCAATATCTCAGGTACAGTACGCTAATAGAATTCTGTAATGTATTGATCGCCATTAGTGCGACCTATATTATTGTTTTTATTGTCTGTGGCTTCTTTGTCTGAGCTGGGCGTTTTATTAGGACAACTGTATTGTACATTAGGAAGCGGAACGAACGTAACAATTGGAATGGGAGAATTTGGACCTAAATCCAATGTGTTTAGAGGTTCATCATGACTGTCGTGGGGGTGCTAAATCGGTGTTGATACCTGTTATTAGGTATGTCGTTTACGTGTTTTAGTTATCGTTGTTAAATTTAAGTTATTTCTGCGATTTTGTTGTTAATAAACGTTTTAAGATTAACGCAACAAAATTTATTGAAACTGATGATCACAAAGCTACAACAACCATATTTTAAACATTATGCAAATAGACTTAGATCTAATTAAGCTAAAGGTTTACCTATTGAAAAAATTATGGATTTTATTTCTTCTTTTATAGATGTTGACATTTCTGATGATGTTAAGTTGGTCAAATTCACCTCAAACCGAAGGGCATAGGCAGGTAGTAGTGAGAGTAGAAGAAGCAAAAGTTGTATGCCAGAATCGTAGCCAGTGGACGTCTGTAATCTCTGCCTACCCGATCGGGAAAAAGGCGTGAATGTATGTTGGGGAAAAACTCTTTTCGTATGCCCCATTACGGATAAAGTTAATAAAATTATTGAAAAAGTGAAGCAAGATCGGCATATTAGCAGTTATGATTTAGCTGAAGAACTGGAGATTGATCACAAAATAGTATTAACCCATTTTAAAAAAATCTAGGCCAGACCACACTCGTATTCAAGCTCTCAACAAAAACTGGGAGAACTTGGATTGGTAGTGACAATGCATCCATCCTATAGCCCTGACTTTGCAAGCTCAGATTTCTACTTGTTTCGGTTTCTTCAGAATTCTTTAGGTATCTATCAAGATATATATCAAGGTATATATCAAGAGATGACTGTCAGGGCTTCTTGTCGCACCTTGTTCCTTGTTCCTATTGTTCCTCGACTGTTTTGTATCTAGCGCCAATTGCAAAGTTCTTTTGACATAACTGACTAATCTCGTCCGTTTAGTTGTTGAACGTTATAATTTAAAAGTTCAAAGCTGGTCACGCGTTTAAAATAGACTTCTGCTGAACTATTTTGAGCTCACTGGAATCCAATTTTACTGTCAAAATATGGTTCTACCCGCAATGCGCGAACTGTCGGCATAAAAAAATACGACAATCGCCGCACCACGAAATTCTTCAAATTAAACCTAACCTTCAGCTTTTGCCAACTGTACCACTCGAGTGGATTTCAGAAATAAAAACGACGTGTTTTTAGGGTTCTTTATTTGTGCCGCTTCCCTATGTACAGAAAAGAGTCGTTTTGGCTAAAAATTACATTTTTATCTGGTTATTGCTCAAACTCCTCCTTAAAATAAGTCGGATAGGATTGTCTAGCACAATACATAAATCTTATTTGCCTTATGACTTTCAGATAGATAGTTGATGGTCACTGATGTCAAAGAAGTTCGTTTGAGAAGAAAGAGCTTGGTAATTATCTCCTTAACTTTGTGACCTAAAGATCCTTCGTGCAATTCTTATAAATCTAGTCCCAGTTTTAGTCGTCTTTTTGAGTCTTTCAATGATTTTTGTCAATAATGGTATAGTAGCTGTTATTAATAAAATAATTCTTTCTCAGTCTACCTACAGAATTTTTAAGTTTACACTTGGTATTTTTAGTTCCGATGCTTTGTTTTTGCAGGACTTTGTACGAAACCATGAACACCTCAATGCGACTCGTAAGCATTTTTCAACTGCCAGCGAAAAGCAATAATAACTTTTGTACTTTTTATTGAGTGTACTTTTATATGGAAGAGAGCGGTGAAGTGGAACACTGAATAGTTTTCAACGGACTCGGAACTTCAAGTTTATAGTAATTTTGGGACACTGTTATGTTCAGCAACTAAATAACAATAAGATCTTGTAAGCATACCACATTCTTGCAAATAAAGAATTATTATTATTATTTTTATCTTAATTTTTCCTCCTCTTGACGAGGGTATACACTTAGTTCGCGGGCCGAGGCCAGGCGTAAGAAGGGTTATTGAAGTGTGACAGTAGACGAAAGTCTCGAGGAAGTCAGGAATTTACGTGGGATCGGCATTATTATTATTATTATTAAGAATCTAAAAATCCCACGTTTTTAAAGTGCAAAATAAGCAACAAGCAATCATGCGGGGCTGACCGAGGTGTCATTCAAAACGTGGGGCCGCTTTTTTTTTTCTTAAAATACCTTTATTTATACGTAAAGATCGTGTAAGTATAACATAGGGGCGTATCGCAGGGGGGATGATGTTTGTTGGTTATTTTGCTCTTTTAAAAAACGTGGGATTTTAGATTTTTCATCTAATACAATTTTATTATTTTTAACCACGCACAGCGCCATCTATTGAGTGGTGTTAAACCACCAATACTAAACCTGAAAGTTGTTAATTTTCGACCTGAAAGTGCTCGTAGAAAGTTGAAAGTAGTTGCAAGTTGCATTGTCTCCGGGTTCTGAACTATTCCCAAAGTTTCAGCACGATAGCTAGTCCGGAAGTGCCTCAAAATTGAGTTACAAAAATCCAACCGGACAAACAAAGAGACAAAAAGACATAAATATAAAAAGACTAACAAGAAAGTGAGTTAATAAAAAAATATTCCCATTACACTTAACTAAACCGTGTCACGAACGTGGGTCCTTTGATTTTAATTACATAAATAAGGCTTCCTGAAAATATTTTATTTCAGAACAAGTTCAATACTTAAGGCCTGTCATATACTCGTACGACTAGGCGTTTCATTCTGTCGAAACAGAATCGCGACTCAATAAAGAGAAACATGTTACCTATATAATGTTATACGTCTTTCACATTTGCTGTTATACACTAAAAAACATGCCTCCATGCAATATTACTTAACATTCAATACCATAAAACGATCACTTCCAAATATTCTCAGCGTGCTTCCACCTTTGGCCTTATCGTCACTTACCACCAGGTGAGATAAAGGCCAAGAGCTTACCTGTCATATGTAAATAAAAAAAAATTAAATTTCCACTTCTTGTTACAGGGTGAAAAGGATAGCGGCAAAAACTGCATCCTCTCGTGCGAGAAGAGGAAAGCTGATGACACTGATCTAAACAAAGACTTGAAGAAGGTAAGCCTACTTTGATTTGGCACGAAAACGTATTTTTAAACGAAATCCTGAGTACGACCCTTATCTAACGCGAAAGCGACGTGGAGCGGATTTAGACAAACGTGACCTTATAAAAGATTGAGGAATATGCGAAAAACAATTTTTGAAGCAATTTCAGACAAATTACGTTTCTAAACATACTTTTTTAATTTGAACTTACCACTTCAAGATAGAGAAAATTTAACTACTTCTACTAAATGTGTTTTGCAGTCATAAATGTGGTAATAAATAATGTAAAATTTTGTCTACTATACAGCATTTTTTAATTACAGGCTAATATCTTAAATAATAAATTTGTTTTACGAGTTTAAACCTAACTGAATACATTAATTAAAAATGATTTTACAAGCTTACAATGAACTGTCGTGACATTAGTAAGTTCACGTTAACAAGATAAGCACATTCAGACATTTATGTTTATTTTTAAATTAAAGTAAAATATGTAAAACCATCAAAAGTCCGTAGAACTAGTGTTGTTATTAATGATATTAGCTAGTATACCCTATATAAATTGGTAGTATTCCTTTTCCCCAAATATTGGGTCCTTACCTGTTGAATTGGTGTTTTTCTTCTCTCTTAGTATTTTGTTCGTAACTATTAAGTTACAGAGTATTCTTAAAAAATAATTACCTCCTCTAAAAATAGACCATATTTTCGAACTCTTTTGATTTGTTTTGATAATTCGTTGTAAGTTTTATTGTGTTAAAATTGGACACGGAGACAACTCCTTTTCAGTGCCTTCCGAATACATAATTTGATTTGCATTCACATAAAAAATATAAATAAGTTTTAAGACATGTGATATCACACATATAGCTAAAGCTTGTCTAATGATACATGCCAAATATTATTATCTTTGGATTTGTCGTTGTGAAGAAAACTGAAAAAATTTTATGTATGTAAAATGCAGTTCCCCAAAATCTCCATACAAGACGCCAATTTCATATGTAAGGACCTAATATAAATACTACGGGTTTACTATACGGATTCAGAATGTAGAACATAGCTGCTGTGTTTTTGAAATGGGTTGTGTTCTAAGCGTTGGCACTTTAATCTATTTAATGTAACCTTGGAAATGACGTGCTCGATGCAAATCATAGATAAATTAAGTAGTATAGATCGCTATTCCCATACATGGGTTTTAGTTCGTCTAAAACTTATTATTGTTGATTGTACCTCTTCGTTCGACTTATTACGTTAGGTGGCGCTACTATATCAGCGGAATTACGTAATTTATATATGATACCGCTAGTATTGTAGAGCCACCTAACGAACGAATGTCATTTACCAAATCGTATCAGTTTCTGAGTAAAGCAAGTAGGTACCTATATAGAGTAGGTACCTGAATAAGCCTATATTCTTGACCTTTGATTTGAAGCCAAAATTTGTTGACCAGACGTTATCCCATTTTTAGAGTATCGCTTTTATACGTTCTATTACGCATGAATTATTTTCAACTTTATGGTGGTCAACCAATTTTTGGCCTAGTGTACTACAGCCCCTACGGTTTCAGTGCCTATAAATTTTGCCGATATTGGTTGAATGTTAGATAAAAGCGAAAGCAATAAAATAGGGTCTTAAAATATCTACCTTACATCGGGTAACATCAAGGTTAGTTTTAAAAATAAACGATATTTTCATGGGTGTAGTCCTCCATTTTATTTATTTACCAGAATTTCTATTGCGAATTTTTAAGAGCCCTTAATTCGGGAAGTTTACTTAATTATGTTTTTATTATGAATGTTCTAGAAAGAAGAATCTAGCTTCCATAGCAACAGCTTCGTGTTATATAAATGACCCAAATCCACGCGTAATGCTATCTCATTCCGACGAAACAAATGTCTGCTGTTACAAAGAACATTTATCTTAGTTCTACATGTGAGGTATTGTTTCTTGCTGATTAATAAATAAATATGAGATCGAAAAAAGGTTCTATTTTATGTATAATTGAATTGAGAACACGTTAACCATGACCAAGAACTTAAATTGGCTAAGAATTTTCCACCTTTTTTCCGACGAATGGCAATATTTGACATATTTTGATAATTTTACTATTTTTTGATAAAACATGTATGTGTAAAATTAAAAACTATAACTCCTAAGCAATGAACAGGGTAGTTACCAAACAACTCCTTAAAATATAGTTTAAGTAATAGATCAGCTCATAGTAATAAAACTGACATAGTAGACAATTTCATAAACTTGAAAGTATTTAAGTTCACTCTTGACCTTAGACTTGAAGCACTTTATCAGATTTTCATTATGTATTCAGAACCTCAATCCAATGGTTAGACAGACGCTCTTTACGTTACGCCACAAATCACAATGCCCGATCCTTCATCTATTTCATCTTCCCTGCTAATGAAAACCTAAACTACCATACCTTGCTTAAAACTTAAAATGAAGCGGCGCCGGCGTCTCTAACCTTTACTATGGTTGAATACTTTTATAAAAATTTGATAGCGTTTATGAATCCTTATTATAAAAACAGCCTTGCGTTTTTTGTAACTTCTATACTGTTTTGTAAAACTTCCAGAAATATTGTAACTGGATCATTTTATTACTTAATATCTCTCTTGAAACTGATTTACAATAACAAGTGACAAATTTTTGAATTACCTTCGTAATGAAGTAGCGGATTGTTTCCTGAACTTCACCCAGCTATATCACCTGTCAATATAGAAATATCATAGCTTTTAATTTTTCATTATTTTCCAAGACAGCTGTTATATAAAATAGAAGACCAAAATATCGCGTGCTTCTGTCCCATTTGCTCCTGTAGTGTGCCCAAAGCCACCACGGTACTAATTTTAACGATTCTTTTATATCTATTTATTATTATTGTATTGTTTGTACGTTCTTGGCTTTGCAAATTTTTGATGCATATTCTCGAGAAAGTTTTTATTGCTTATCCATACTAATATTATAAATGCGAAAGAAACTCTGTCTGTCTCGCTTTCACATCAAAACTACTGAACCCATTTAACCAAAATTTAGTACACAGATAGTCTAGAGCCTGAGAAAGGACATAGTCTACCTTTTATCCCGATATTCCATAGGAACGGGTGCCATGCGGGTGAATGTTAAAAAGTTAAAGTAGCGCCTCCCAGAAAAAACAAGGACAAATTTACGCCACTATGAACTTTGCTTCTAATAATAGAGTAGAAGTAAATTTTCAATTCCACCAATTGCGGCTACTGTTCCAATTTGAAAAAATCTTTCACCTATTTGAGGAAGGCTTTAGGCTATTTACTCATCGCACTATCTCAAAGTAACTCTTCTACGCGGATAAGTCGTGGGCAAAAGCTAGTCTATTAAATATATTTTTCCGTAGTCTAGTATCCCTAACACAAGCAGCATTATTTGTTTAAAATGAAGCTAGTTTACAACATTTAAGAATTTGTTGATTTCTTAATTGCGAGTAATGTCCAATCTAAGTCAACAAATAACAGCTGAGCGAGCGTAGTGATAGCTTGTAAATCACCACAAATGTTTCTGTCAAATTAAACGCACAAATTTCTTTTATGCTTTAAAATACAAAATTCCACATAAACAAGTTACAGGAATTAAAGATAATTTCTCTTTTGTTCTGACATTACCCTGTTTATTATCAAACCAAAACCCCTATAAACTTACAATGTATGGCACTCATTATTCAGAGTAGTTTTCATGATGATGAGCTGTAAACCTAATGGATTTAATTTGTCAATGCCCCCAGTATTTAAGCAGTAATAATAAATTATTCGCCATTTCCGTTGAGTCTAGTTAAGGGCGTTGGGTGTTGGAATCTAAAATTCAAATTTTGCCGTCACGCTGGCGCCTTTTAAGATTTTTATTTACATTTTGTTGGGCTTGAATCACTTCAACTGTCTGACCACTATAGCTTTACATAGAGAATTCAAAGTATGAAGCTGTGTGCAGATTATGTTACATTTCAATTCAGTACAGTTTGGTTATGTTGCTTTTGCGAGTAGGACATGCCTTGCTTTTGCGAGAAGGACATGCCTTTAGATATTTCGGTCGCATGGTACGGGTTTACACAGGAACTACATAGCATTAATTAGTAATAAAGTACATACATACATACATAAGTCACGCCTTTTTCCCACAGGGGTAGGCAGAGATTACGTCCTTCCACTAGCAACGATCCCTGCATATTTCTTTCGCGTCATCAACTCGCATAAAGTAGGCCAGTATAGAAAGTAGAAAATCGATTGATGAATATGTACCTGCTTGGCGACCAAATGACTTATGTGGTTGTTTCAAGGTATCACCATTACGGAGATTCCAAGTTCCAGTCTTAGTTGAGACATTAACATATCGTAGAAGGGATATATATTAGGTCTTTACATATGAAATTGGCGTTTTGTATGGAGATTTTGGGGAACTCTGCATTTTCCATACTAACATTTTTTCAGTTTTCTTCACAACGACAAATCCAAAGATAATAATATTTGGCATGTATCATTAGACAAGCTTTAGCTATATGTGTGATATCACACTACTTAAAAAATATTTATCATTTTTATGTGAATGCAAATCAAATTATGTATTCGGAAGGCACTGAAAAGGAGTTGTCTCCGTGTCCAATTTTAACACAATAAAACTTACAACGAATTATCAAAACAAATCAAAAGAGCTCAAAAATATAGTGTATTTTTAGACGAGGTAATTATTTTTTAGGAATACTCTGAATCTTAATAGTTACAGACAAAATACTAAGAGAGAAAAAAACACCAATTTCATAGGTATAAGGCATAGGCATAGGAGATAAGGACCCAATATATTATAGGTATTCACATCCCTATTCGCCAATTATGTTAAATCCCCATGTAAACGGTCGAGCCTGTTTCAATTCACCATACACCCGACACGATGTGAGGCTAGCGATATTCACAATCAACTGAGCATATGTTTTATTTAAACTCAGTGGTACAGGTGTAGGCGAACCTGCGAGTCCCGCGGCCTCTTGAGCGAGTAGTGCCCCGTCCGTCACAACTCGGCTACATTTGACGAATCGTTGTCGTCAGTGATTTTTGAATCGTAAATTCTCATAATAAACACAATGTTTATTATTTTATGGGCTTATTAATATCTCTGTGTGATTCGAAGTGGCCGTTATGTATAATCTTAGTTAAAGATTTAACAGAACTACTCCTATATTTTTTATTCAAACATCACAATTACTAAACGTCAAATGGTTCGGGCTAAGGGTACTCTTTGTCAAATCATACTGAGTTTAAGTGCAAACTTTCCTTTGTTCCTATTGCTGACACTTGAGAACTTATACACACTGGAAAGTATTGCCATGGTAACTGCATACAATCAAACGGATTCTTCCAGAAACTTTACAAGGAGTGAAGTTTCTTTCCTTATCTCTAAAACTCCAAAGACATATTTCACAAGTGATGTTACTTTTTGTATATTAGGTCCTTACCTATGAAATTGGTGTTTTGTATGGAGATTTTGGGAAATACTGCATTTTACATACTAAAATTTTTTCAGTTTTCTTCACAACGACATATCCAAAGATAATAATATTTGGCATGTATCATTAGACAAGCTTTAGTAATATGTGTAATATCACACTACATAAAAATTATTTATCGTTTTTAAGTGAATGCAAATAAAATGATGTATTCGGGAGGCACTTAAAAAGAGTTGTCTCCGTGTCCAATTTTAACACAATTAAACTTACAACAAATTATCAAAACAAATCAAAAGAGCTTAAAAATATAGTTTATTTTTAGACGAGGTAATTATTTCTTAGGAATACTCTGAATCTTAACAGTTACAGACAAAATACTAAGAGAGAAAAAAAACACCAATTTCATAGGTAAGGACCCAATATTTGAACGTTCGTTAAAGCAGAATGTTGGAGGTGAAATTATCATATTTTGTGTTGATAATATTATGAGGTAATGATATTTAATAGGTTGTTTCCACGCTATTGAAGTCATAGCGTAGAACGCTAGTACTATTGTACACGTTATGTCATGGTTGAGTCCCGTTCTTGTTTAACTCCATTTGTCATATTCCTCGATCGGAAGATCGAAGGTACGTTAAGCCGTTGGTCCTGTCAACCTGCATTGGACCAACGTGGTGGTGTTACGGCCCATACTCCTCATGTATTTGTTTAAAAGAGGTAGGCCTGTGCCCAGCAGTGGGACGTATATAGGATGAGGACGTCGACTCGATCGAAATATTTTTTGAGTACCTGGTGAGTATCCCTTGCAAATATAGCATTGTGTGCTATATTTGCACTCTCCAATCAATTGTTAACTCGGTGAATTGCTAGTTTAGCAACGTAACGGAAATAAAGCCTAGAGCTTAACTGGCCTAGAAAGGAAATCATATTTGATTTTCATCGAATTTCACTTGTTTTTATTTATTATCACTAAAAATTACAATAAAACTTAACATAAAGCGCATTAAAAATCACAAGGATTTAATTTTATGCGCCAGAGTTCACCATCGAACTATGCGATCGTTGCCATCCAACACACTCACAAACAATACCTTTAGTTTGTTTTTAATATTTATTCTAAATTTCTAAATCTAAATTTTGAATCCAATTTAAAGGGTATAGGGTTTTAAGGGTTATAAAGGGTCTTCAACATATCAGGTGAAATAAGGTTTAGGCCGCGTTGATTTGAACGCGCTTTCGTGCGAATTTCAACACAATTCTGATCTATGAAGTACAGTGAAAGCGCTCAGACTGCGTACGACTTTGTCGCACGTATGCGTACTGTTATACGTACCTTTCTAAAGGGGTTTTTAAAAAACAAATACTTGCTTTAAACACTATTTAATTCACACACAAGAATAATTAGAAGAAACGACCGGCCTCGACGGAGGTTACCAATAGACTGACGAATGGGTGCAATGGATTAACGATTAAGACTCAGCAGTGATGAATGTGCAAAAGGGATGTATGGTCAGCGTGAAAGGATGCATGAAATTTAAAAAAAAATCAAAATTCAATATCGTTTATTCAATTTAGATGCGTCTTTGCACATGCTTATGAACGTCAAAGCAGTTTACAAATTTTCGTGAAAGCGATAAACTACACCATCCGTTCACAAAACTACCAGAAGGCCTTGTTCTGAGAAGAACGGGCAAGAAACTCAGCAAGTTTCTATCCTCCCTTAACATTGTTTTTCTTTTTTTTAAAAATGTCATAAACTACAACGTCATTGAAGTTTTAGAAGAAAAAATAAATAAATATCTATGTTATAAATTCTGCAGTTTACCACATTTTTCATTACAAATGCAAGTAGTCTAAAATATTACATTAATAAAATAAAATTATGAAATTGAAAACGTAGTATATACAAAACCAGGATAGGTTCACCACTTCACCACTTGCATACAGTCCCAAAGAAAACTTCATTGATTACGCACGAGCCGTGTATAACAGTACGTGTAGTTGTAGTTCCATAGTGAATTGTTCATGCGTGTTTGTTAGTGTACGCATGAGCTAAATTCGTACGAAAACGCGTTCAAACTGAGGGCCCTACCCATGGGTAAGGACGTGATGACAATTCAAACAACAAAAAATAACATTAATTCAAGCCTTTCTTCCCAAAGGGGAAGAAAGGTGCTCAACACCCACATTCATTAAAACCAATTATGTTTTTGTTATTAGGTATGTGTTCACAAAAATCTCATAAAATTGTACAAAATTAATGTTACACGTGTCAGATTTGAAAAATGAAATTTTGATGGTTATATTGGGTCCTTACCTATGAAATTGGTGTTTTTATTCTGTCTTAGCAATTTGTCCGTAACTATTAAGTTTCAGAACATTCTTATAAAATAATTGCCTCTTCTAAAAATAGACCATATATTTGAGTTCGTATTATTTAATTAGATAATTTTTTTGTTTTTTAATTGTGTTAAAATTAGACACAAAGACAATTATTTTTAACTGCCTCCCGAATACATCATTTGATTTGCATTAACATAAAAACGATTAATAATTTTTATCAAGCGTGTTCATACACATATTGCTAAAGCTTGTCTAATGATACATGCCAAATATTATTATCTCTGGATTTGTCCTTGTGAAGAAAACTGATAAAATGTTAGTATGTAAAATGTAGACATCCCCAAAATCTCCATACAAAACATCAATTTCATAGGTAAGGACCTAATATTTTAGAATGCTTACTTAAATGATTCTTTTATGAAGGAATCGATCAAAAACTAACATATTGACTAACATATAGAATAACAATAATTATAATGTGGTAAACATTATAATTATACCAAATTAGTTCTTTATTAAGTTATATATCATACAACATATACAGTCGTTTATAATTTGCAATGTTATAAAACTTCTTACCATTGTGGATGATGACATATAACAAAATTAATATGTTACTTAATCTGGAGTCATCTTTACGGATTTATTTGTAAACCTTAATATGATTATTTAAACTAAGGGATTTTCATAGGTACGCGGGCCGCCAGCGGTGGTCAATTGCGCCGGCGAAATTTCCATATATTTTGACGTATTACACACACTTGTGCGTGTAGCTGTGAAACGATGTTAGTAGCTCCGTGTAATTGTAAGCGCGCCCGCGTGGCCGGCACTGGTGGTTAGCGTAGGTATGAAACCACACTGAAAAATTACAGATCCGGAGCTTTTATAACTCAAATAAATTATGTTCCAGGCCTTTTTTATCTATTTAAATCCCTCTCTCAGTTCGACCACGTAATGCTAATTAAAGGAATTACTTTTCAAATACGTTTCATTCCCGATTTCTGGGAAGTACCCTTCAAGTTTGTCAGAGTCCCGATCCATCAGAATCCATCATCATTATACTCGAATCATAGTTTCTGTGTATACAAATAGTAGCTACGTCTGCGCCATGATTGTGAGCTTAATGTCAAACGGAACTAGAGCGTAATTCGAACAAAGGGCCCGTGCGAAATCCAAGCCAAAAGATTTTTTGGTTTGAATGAGCCGTGTCGTCTGAAGTATAAATGAATGGAGTATTTCGTGTGCTACCTGCACACGTGCGTGCGTCCTGCTTTCGTGTGTTATTACTTTTATCCTGAATAATAAATATAAATAAATATCTTCACACATACACACCTATCAACTGGCCCCATCCCAGCAACTAATGCTGCTTGTGTTAAGGAAACTAGATGACGGATAAATATATTTAATAGATAAATACAGATAAATATCCTGAATATATATATAAACATCCAAGACTGAAATACAAATGCCTGAAAATCCATCATCCAAATATTTGACCCCACCGGGGATTGAACCCAGAACCTCTCGAGATGGTGACACCTTGAGACCGGCATACAGACCACTGGACCACGGAGATCGTCAAAGGTCTGAATGCGATGACAGCCATGAACGATTTTCCGTGGCTCGTATTTTTCACCCTGATTGCTATTAATAGACGCTATTGAGGTTTTCAGTAAATATCATTAGATAGGAGGCTACTACGCCTGCTTCTTAAGATAAAAACGGACGTACTGTTTTTAAAAATGGAGCATCCTGTGCCGTCTACCAAGAGAATCCTGTCTTCTTGCCATTACACCCAAGGCTACCAAAATTTACAAGCAAAAATGCGACTAGCAACGTGTCTACTTTCTTCTTCTTTAACAATACGGGCGGTTTCCGCAACTTGATGTCTACTTTGCGGCTGTTTTGCGTCGGAGGGTGAATGGTGGATTACTCCAGCCATCCAAGCTCCGCTAGGAAGTCACCCAGCGCCTTCACGTCGCTGATGGCCTTCCGGAGGGTACCCGGTGTGCCCAGGTACTTAGCCCGGCAGACTGCTACCCCGTCACACTCATTGTCTACCCATTGTCTACTTGCCTAGTTTAATATTCCTCAATGCGATGGAAGGACGACGCCAAGAGACTTGCAGGGATGAAATGGATGGAGGTGGCACAAGAACGATGCAGATGGCGCAACCTGAAAGAGGCCTACACGAATAAGGTTGAATATGGCTTTAAAGAAAAGAGATTCACCAACGAAAACCACTTCAAAATGAAAACCCATAATCCAGAATCAATCTTAAGCGTAGTTCTGCTTGTGCACAGCTAGATAGGAATGGCGTCAGGTGGAGATGAATACCAGAAGATTGACTCATCAATAATACCGTTTGTAGACAATAGAAATCGACTATGTCTCGTCCAAAACAAGCTTAGCGTTTCAAGGGTTAAGCATTCCAGAATATGAATAAGCTGCCATTTTATGTAACACTAGCTGTTGCCCGCAACCTCGTCCGCTGTAACTATGACTTTTTAATTATCCTACAGGAACCCTTTAATTTTCCGGAATAAAAAGTTTCTAAAATGTGACCAGGGATATAAGGTATCGTCATGCTTAATTTCATTGAAATCGGTTCAGCCATTTCGGAGATTAGCCCGTACAAACAGACAGAGAAATAAAAAATAATAAAAATCATTTTTTTTATTTTCCCAAAAAATAAATTACATCTCCTTGACCTGGTTTTAAGCATTTTTTTCTATGTACAGACGTTCGACCTCTACAGCTTTATTATATTTATAGATTTTACAATTTTAGCTGGTATAACCAACTCGCGAATATTTGCAATATCATAAATTTTACAGTATTATATCATCTGTCTGGATCTATTCTGCAGTCGGCTTATTTCGTTTTTGCCAGCATCATCAAAGTACCTTTAAAGACAAAGTCTACCTTTCCACAACGAATTAAATACATTGCTCATTTCTAAAGCTGTTGTCGTGTTATTACAAAACAAAACAGTTATTATACAGCATCTTACCGTAACAGTCGTGTATGTTCCGCTGAGGTGGCATGTAAATAGTCCTGTAAACTAATTTAAACTATCAGCAACTGCTTCGGTTATATTAGGTCCTTACCTATGAAATTGGTGTTTTGTGTGGAGATTTTAAGGATGTCAGCATTTTACATACTAACATTTTATCAGTTTTCTTCACAACGACAAATCCAAAGACAAGCTTTAGCAATATGTGTGTGAACACGCTTGATAAAAATTATTCATCGTTTTTATGTTAATGCAAATCAAATGATGTATTCGGAAGGCAGTTAAAAATAATTGTCTTTGTGTCTAATTTTAACACAATTAAACATACAAAAAATTATCAAATTAAATAATACGAGCTCAAATATATGGTCTATTTTTAGAAGAGGCAATTATTTTATAAGAATGTTCTGAAACTTAATAGTTACGGACAAATTGCTAAGACAGAATAAAAACACCAATTTCATAGGTAAGGACCCAATGTATCTATGTTATTAACGTAAGAACGTTTGCTCGGAATGCACAATCTGCAATGCAATTTATAATTATTAACTTGTTTGTTACAGTCTGTGAAGTTCTGACGTCAACAACGTTGTAAACACGGTCTAGACCGCCTTTTCCTTTTCCTTGATTGCATGCATGTTTTGGCATTAACGTTACAATCTCAGTTAATGGCTTGAGAACAATAAAATGAAACTTGATGTTTTTGTCATTTCTATTAATGTGATAGATTTTTATCTTTCATACGAATTATCTATCTGCTTTTATTAAAGTACAAACTATAAGCGGTTTATTTAAGCAATACAGACAAAATTACAGATTTTAGATTTGTATTCAATTTACCGTAGAGATATTGTGATAGATATCAATACTAATATTAGGTGCTTACCTATGAAACTGGTGTTTTGTATGGAGATTTTGGAGAATTCAGCATTTTCCATACTAAATTTTTTTCAGTTTTCTTCACAACGACAAATCCAAAGATAATCCAATAATAATATTTGGCATCTATCATTAGACAAGCTTTAGTAATATGTGTAATATCACACTTCAAAAGGATTATTTATCGTTTTTAAGTGAATGAAAATAAAATGATGTATTCGGGAGGCACTTAAAAAGAGTTGTCTCCGTGTCCAATTTTAACACAATTAAACTTACAACAAATTATCAAAACAAATCAAAAGAGCTCCAAGATATAGTCTATTTTTAGACGAGGTAATTATTTTTTTGGAATACTCTGAATCTTAATAGTTACAGACAAAATACTAAGAGAGAAAAAAAACACCAATTTCATAGGTAAGGACCCAATATTATAAATGCGAAAGTAGCCCTATCCGTCTGCCTCGCTTCACGTCAAAACTACTGAACTAATTAAACCGAAATTTGGTACACAGATAGTCTACAACCTGAGAAAGGCCATAAGCTACCTTTTATCCACAAACGGCATGTGGTTTAAAATAAATAAATAAAGCCTCTCCGAAAAATGAAGGACAAATTTACGCCACTATGAACTTTCTAATAATAGAGTAGGAGTAAATTTTCAATCCCACCAATTGAGGCTACTGTTATAATTTGAAAAAATCTTTCTGTGTTGTATAACCGATTTATTGAGGAAGGCAGTATGCCATCACACTATTTCAAAGTAACTATTCTACGCGGACGAAGTCGCGGGCAAAAGCTAGTAGTTAATAATTAAACGTTACAAATGAAATTAGGCTGTATTATTTTTTTATAAATAAAAATCAAACTGAGCTTGTAATTTAAGTGCCGCTGTAGCTGTTTTGATACTCATTTTTCCAATAATTCTCGTGTAAACCGTAATACATGAAAAAAAGTCTAAAAGGCGCAAACGCAATAAATGAGAAAACTCTTCTTCTGTTGTTACATACGTCAGCAAATCAAATAAGTATAGCTGACCTTGTCCCCAAAAACAAAAGACAAACGCAATGGACGCCATTCAACACAATTAGAAACCAGTCGTTGATTCAAAAAGAAAATTTATATGGTTAAATATATTTCTACATATATTATGCACTCAGTAACGTATAAGTATGATGTATAAATTAAGAATTATCACTGCAATTATCTCATAACTCTGATCGTTTGATCTCTTCTCCTGAATTGGTGAAGGCAATACTGCCAATATAAATTGTACAATCAGGTAAGGTAAGCACCATCAAAACTGATTCTACAATTCGTGCGTGTAAATTACTATGCTATTCTAAATTCTTGACGCCTGCGCGTAGGCAATGGTTGTTATTAAATTATCAATTGCTAAGCTATCAGTCAGTAATTGAGCTCGTTAACTAGATATATGATAGATGGTTTTATTGTACATAATTGGTAGACAAGAACTTTGTTAACAAAGACGATTGTGGTAAACTCCACATACGAATTTCTTAATTAAAACCAAAAATAATATTTTATGTTTCTTAACTGCCCCAATTACTAACACACCATATCACCACGCCTCTTTCCCCGAAGGGGCAGGCAGAGACGTTTACACCCAAATTTCGCTAGATATGATAAAATCCCCATGTGAGGCACAATGTGAGGCAAACGATATTCACAAACAACTGTAAGTTTTATTCAAACTCAGTGGTACAGGGCGGTGGGATCGAACCCGTGAGTCCTGCCGCCGAGCGAACGAGTAGTTCCTCGTCTGCCCCAACTCGGCTACCGCTACCTTTTTCAATCCATCTGTTCAAAACTCCAAACGACTCTTTTAGTGTAATGGAACACCTTTAACATGTTTCTATCGTATATAAAGGACATAGTCCTCTTCCAAGAATTAATAAGAGAGCGGCAAAACTTCCTATTCATTTCAGTATTAGGCATGCTATCCACCGAGCGTATTATTGGAAGCGAATACAAAGCGGCAAATATTTAGAGTAAACACAGACCGGCAGTTCCAACACAAACGTTAATAAATCACGCGATATTGCAGGCAGATGTTGTTTTATGGAACTACTAGTTGAGTTTACAGCATTCTGGAAATATATCGCTAGCAAATGTACCCGAAGCCTTTGAAAAAAACTGGCAACATGAAAAAGAACCTCTTAGTTAATGAAGTAGGAACTATGGAATGTTGGGTGCGCGAGCTGAATGGAAAGGAAATTAAGTAGGTACTAAGATTTATGTGCAATGTCTAGTTTTGAATGAAGTAGCCCAATTTTGGGGTTTAAGCTCTTTGATTAATAATAACAAATATTAGGTCCTTACCTATGAAATTGCTGTTTTGTATGGAGATTTTGGGGATGTCTGCATTTTACATACTAACATTTTATTAGTTTTCTTCACAGCGACAAATCCAGAGATAATAATATTTGGCATGTATCATTAGACAAGCTTTAGTAATATGTGTGTGAACACGCTTGATAAAAATTATTCATCGTTTTAATGTTAATGCAAATCAAATGATGTATTCGGGAGGCAGTTAAAAATAATTGTCTTTGTGTCAAATTTTAACACAATTAAACATACAAAATATTATCAAAGTAAATAATACGAGCTCAAATATATGGTCTATTTTTAGAAGAGACAATTACTTTATAAGAATGTTCCGAAACTTAATAGTTACGGACAAATTGCCAAGACAATAAAAACACCAATTTCATAGGTAAGGACCCAATATAACGCAGTTCTTCTATTAAATTCGAATTGAGATGTCGACCAGGAAAGCGATATACTAAGTCACGATTGACAGAAGACATGATTTAATGACATACTCGAATGTATTAAAAGGCGGCTCATTAAATGAATACTACCAACCCATCTCTTACCTTGGGTGTCGTAAAAGGCGACCAATGTACTTAGAACTGCACAACCATCCAATAGCTTTTAGCGGCGACGGGCTCACTGCCTGTCACGCTAAGTGCAGTCACTACTTGGTGAAGCGCGGACTATGGCATTGGACTGCCTTTGCTTAGTCTCTGACTAACCCTTAAGGGTTAATAGTCGTGATTATATGTATGTATTTACTTTAAGTTTACTTTTATTATCTAATGTAGGTATATTTTAGTTTAGTTACATACCTTTTTGAACTACGCTTTCCATTTATCATGTGAAGAAAGCTCAACTCTCCAGGGACAGGAATACTATGAAAGTATTTTCGCAAAGTATTTTTAGTTGTCTGTTGTGATCCTGTCAGAAGAAAAGGTCAAAAACATTTCACCTCCACAGAAGTCAAATAAAATATAAATTGACCTCTAGTCGAAGCCAATGAACTTAAGAATAAAAAACGGCTTTCTAATAGAAAAAAAACTCTAGATTTTATCGTCATATTTCATGGAGTTTTCAATAGTTCAAGCTTTTTTAATTTATTATATAATTGCACCGTCATTCAGTTCACAAAATAGTTTAACTTTAGCAACAACACTCCAAACTCCATCTATTCTTGACAAAGGATTTATTTCAGCAAGTAGAATTTCAGCAGACACATATTCTCAAATAAAATACATAAGCGAACTTAAGATTATATTATAGTCCTCTAAAGAGAGCTGTAGGCGACGCAAAATGTAAATATTTTATTTTATCATTTTATTATTTATATGGTAAAATGGGTAATAAATAAGGTTTCATGGGTTGAATCCTCCGCGCGGGCGCGCGCCGCACTCGCGAGCAAGGAGGTAACGATCAGCGCCGTGAAAAAGTGAGCGATCGGCTTTTGTTTTTTCTCTTGACATCTTGTCGTTTGAAAAATCCGCGCGCTATCTTTTGCAGTTTCTTTTGTTTTGTTTATTTTACCTTGAAGTTTTGTAAATATCTAAAGTAAACAACCTGTAAATAGTGTCCTGAGTTTTCATTGCACTGTGGCTCACGAAGATATCGTTCCAAAAATATAAATAACAACAAAATATTACAAAAACGTGTTTTTGTCAAGAGACAATAATACTTATAACTAACAACTTACGAATCTGGTCTCCTACAAACTTTATTTGGCAAATGTCACCCCTTTACATAAAAAAGTTTTGTCACGAACCCCAAGTAATCCTTATCTCCTTAATATAACATTCAGTAATTAATCTGACCGAAAGCACCTGGGCACTCCATGTGAGGATATTAAAGAATAATGGTTTCCTTGCGGCATATGATAACGATACAACGCTGACTCAGCACTGGGCTAATGATGGCGGTGCAATAGATTTGGTAAAGTAAATAAAGTTTTAGTAAATAAACTATATATACGCTCACAGAGCCCGCTTTCTATGGCTTTACATCGCTTTACTATAATGAAAAAAAAATATGAAATTGTATTTGCCATAACCGTAGTTATTGAAAAACGATGGCTACTTAATGTACCCATCCTCAACACATGATTTAACTACACTGCATTATGAATTTTTATTTCCTTTAAATTATGTAATGAAATTCTTTATCAGCAAAAGCAAAATTATAATTTAAATGTTTGTGTTTGTACTGATAACTAAAGATAGCTTTAGAATACTCCAAAACCTTTGGATAAATGAAGGGCGTTGCCATGCGAGTGCTTTCACAATGTAACAAAAAAGGATACATAATTTTTATCAGTGCATTTTATTTGCGCCATGAAAACTTTAAGTGGGTTCAAGTCAAGATGTTTCTAGAAACTACTTGATTCAACAAAATATGAAGCGCTGTTGAGAATTGCAACTAAAGAAAGTGGGACAAACATTTAAAATCTATTGTAGGGTGAAAGAAATATCACTCTTAAGACACTGCGTGTACAGTCAAGTGCATAAATATGTATCTTGAAAACCATTACAATATCATGTATGTATTTAAGGATTCGCGAAATATGTGACACTTTTCTCATCGTTATTATGTCTTCGCTTTTGTTCCATAAATATGTAAGTAACTAAGTGTGCAATATTATATATTTATCGCCAAATGCATAAATATGGTTTTTTAAAACCATTTCAATAACATGTATTTGGTATCATAATATATGTGATACTTTTCTCTTCGTATTATGTTGGTATTATGCCTTCGGTTTTGTTCCAAAAATATGTAAACTAAGTGAGCAATAATATGTCCCTAAAAAAGGTTTGTATAGATAGATGAGCCAATAAAAAATAAAAGTAAATATTCTTTGTATTTTTTTGACACTATTGACATTAATTTAAATTTTGAATTTCTTTTCTATTAAATGTTGACAATTGTTTCTTGCTATGAAACAGAAAGTTAATACTGCAAAATTTTCCGAACAAACGAAAAAACTCGATACTAAACAAATTGTCCTTTAATGAATACATGTTTTGATCAATTTCTGCAAATATATTTACGACAGTTAGATTGGATACTTTCTTAATAAACTTTCATTGATATATACTTTTGACACGTTTGTTTAGATACATATTTATGCACTTGACTGTACGTGCAATAACAAAGAGTCTCATAGTTGCTAATAAATTGAGATAAAATGTCTGAAGGTTGATTAAAATTAAATATTAAACGTTTGATATATCACCTACTTTGTTTTGGGATAAAATATGAATTTTGTTAATGATAATGGATAAAATGAGTACAAATCATTAAGATAGAGAGTAGACTATGTATTGCTAATTCATATACTATCGCATTAAAAATACAAAATGTACGTATAATTTCCAACTTTATAAAGCTTTTGCACAATCAATAAAAAAAAATTGCAAGCTCATACAGTGATACCAAACGCAGGTAGCTTTTTTGGATATTTTTGTAACACTGTATAAATGACGACGACCTCCGTGGTCGAGTGGTCTGTATGCCGGTCTCAAGGTGTCACCATCTCGAAAGGTTCTGGGTTCGATCCCCGGTGGGGGCAAATGTTTGGGTGATGAATTTTCAGGCATTTGTTCTCCAGTCTTGGGTGTTTATATATATTATATTTATTCAGAATGTTTATAAGTATTTATCTATTAAATATATTTATCCGTCATCTAGAGTCCGTAACACAAGCAGCATTAGTTGCTTAAAATGGGGCTAGTTGATAGGTGTGAACGTTTGAATATACTTAGTTGTTTATTTAAATAGGCAAGAAATATTTTGCAAGGCCACTAAAAGTTTTTTTTTACTTGGTCAATGTCATCATGATCAGTAAAAATCCGTACAATTATAAACATAAATTTACAAATTATAGTTTAAGTCGTCATTATCACACAGTCCTTCACTAGGTTTACCAAGTCGCTATCTCCACTCAAGAGCACATCTACAGGTACTTAATTAAATGCTACGTAAAATTCTACCTTATTACCCTTAAAGCTGATTATAATCCCGACAAAACCTCCGTCAAGGAATATTGAAAGCAATCAGATTTCTGGAACTTCGCAAATGTATTAATTCTCTACAAGTTTGCGTTTGAATTTGGTTGGAAACAGTCTAAAGATTTAATTAATTTAATATTCTCCGTTGAGAAAAATATCAATGTCGAATTTATTTTTAAAAATCATATAATACAACGATCTTTTCAAATTCTAGAGTTTTTAAATTTCCCGTTTAGTTTAAAATGGGTTTTGGTCAAATGTATGCATTGTTTTAATGAAAATCTCTAACACCCAGTTGCAGAAACAAACTTTAAAATTTAATGTCGGCATTATCCCTAATGCTCCATTAAATTTATTTATTGAAGTGTCAAAAGAACACCTTAGCGTAGTTTTTACGTTGCACAAAACGACATTAGCACCCTATCAATGCTAAAGAGACATTAGCTAGAACTATTTTGTGTTCCAATTTTAAATTTAATGAACTTTAAAGTTTTAATGTCTCATTACTAAATGTCGTCTTTAAAAAATCTTTGTGCAACTGAGCGTAAGTCATTCAATCAATATCAGATTTCTATTCTTCTGGTCATTTATTGTGGTTTTATAGCGACGCTGGCCGCCAATGCCGGCCACGCACGCGCTTATACTTCAAAATGTATGGAAATCTCGCCGACGCTGTTGGCTAGAGCCAGCCAGCTTACCTATGAAACATCCCTTAGACAGATATTTTTTATCCGTAGTAGTTAACTCAATAGTTAATCTAGACAAATAGCGTCAACGCCGAAATTTGTTACTTGAGCTTGACAAATTGTTAAATTTGCGTTGAAAATTCAAAGCAATATACATAAGCTGTGCCGCCAGCCGCCATTTTGCTAATCCCGTCATCATGTTGTGGTTAAATTGTCTATGATTATTTAAAAAAAAAAAAATAATAATATTATTTGAAAATTTGACTATTGGACCAGCTGACATATCACGACTTCGTACGTTTTCGCCATTGGTCCATTTTTTACCTACTGGTCAACCTGACTATAGATTAAAAACCGATCCTTACACTTGAAATGTTCCAAAAATATCATTATTTTTTCACCAATAAGTATTTACCAATGAGTTCTATAAACATGAGTTCCATTTAGATTATCAAGGCAACTTTCCCTAGAAATCTTTTTCTTAAATCTCTGGGTTTTCGAGTTATCCACAGAAAACTTTCTAACTCTGAACGAGATCGTGTGTACGCTTACCTTTGATGTGTAATTAGGGTATTTTATGGACACTGTATTTTTTGAGAGAGAAATATTTCTTTTTCCTTTAAGCTGTTTACCGTGTTCACGTTTTCGTTTATTTTCTTTTAATAATTTAAGTGTTGATTTTTGTTATATCCGTTATAGACGAAAGTCAGCATTCTGACAACTTGGCATTACTTGTTGAGACGTGTTATCTACGAGCATGTTCAAAAATTACGGAAATGACGAGGTACCGAATATACCTGTAAATATTCTTCTAGTAATTCTAGGATATTGTAGCTATTTACCATCAAATAATTATTATTTTTTATATAAAAAGTTCAGCAAATGACTACCTGATGATAAGCAGTGGAGCAGTCCATATGTGAAGATAGCTAGTAGGATAATCAATCACGTGTGCCTACAGTGCTGATTAAAAATAAAACTGTCATCGATCTGCCTTTCAGTAGACATTGAAGTAAAGCATCTCCTGGTTATCCTACCGCTAGACTTGAAACTTAATACTCACAAAATAAAGTATATTTTTAAAAAGCTCTTCACCAATTTAAAATATTCAATAATTCAAAGCACAGTCAATACAAAAAGTCATCCAATCAACTTGGCTACATTCTGTAGGGTTTGCGTGGGTGACGAGGCTTATCCGCGTTCCAGTCAACACAGATAAAAAAAGATTATTTTTCCCAATATCGAGGGTGTCCGTATGTATTGTCAATTAAAATTTCAATCCGAAAGCCTGTAATACGGCCTCGGCCGTCTGATGAAAAATCATCTCTGTTTTGATATAAAGGGGGTGTTGATGCGGAAGCGATCGCTTGTTGTTCTGTTCGCTTTGTTACAATCTGTAATAAATAAATTGTTATTTAAACGGTCAGCAAAATATTCGAATTTTTTTCAGCAATAAAATACAATTGGTCTGCTAAAATAACTAATTGGGCAGCGACTTATGGGCAGGAAATATTTCTAAATTGATCAGCAAAATAACTTATTGGGCAGCAAAAAAAAATGTTTTTTCTGCTGCCAAATTGTTTAATATATGTTTAAATGACACAAATATTGAATTGAAGGGTCATAAAAAAAATAACCTTAACCTAATATCTATCAGAATACAATTCCTAGGAATTGATTCTTGATCTTTCATTGACCCTTTTAGATTTTATACATTTCCGGTAACATCAACTATATATTCTGCTGAGCAAATATTTATATTGCTGACAAAATGTTTGTTTGCTGCTCAAATGATTTTTCGGCTGACAAAATAATTAAATGGCTGCTCAATTAATTACTTACCCTAAATAAAAAGAACGTAATACTATTTGTTTTACACTACAAAGGAATAAACACAATCTCTTCGAGTAATCGAGTGTCGATGAAAAAACACATAATTTATAAATCTGTGCAACAACTCCCAACACGTGATTATTAGAATCAATTAGTAAAATGGAGCCTAACATAAAGGCTCGTCATTTGTAACGTTTGTACACAATAAGAAATCAGTTATCTCCGTTTATTTCAGCAATACAAGGGTGAAAACAGCATTCCATTTCATGTAATATTTGTATGACACAGTTGACAGTACAAACATTTGTTTAGTTGCAATAGTATCAGTTGCTTCCATGATTCGAAAAGCACGATTGATTGATTGATTCTGCCTATCTTTACGCGTTTAGGCAAACATGCTAGTACTTCGACCACTTCTGTATTGCTTCTTGTAAGACTTATCCGTGGGAAGTCTATAGGCTAAACATGTTTTATTCTTTCATTCTCCTCGGTCACTCGTCAGCTCAGCATCAACTTCTTTTGCTCTAATATCATTCATCACGCATTATAGCGCGGAACTAGTTGGCCGCGCCTTAGGTACGTAGAGGCGAGGGCGCTTGCTGTCATTACTCAGTTGGGCGCCGTACTTCGCGACGGAAACCCGCATTGAAAGTTCTGGCTTTGGTCGTCCTCTCACTCTAGGCTCCACATTCATGCTCAGTACATTTCTTGTTTTATGATGGCGTGTAGTCTTTGTTGTCATATTTCTTCCAGAGGTTTCTATCCTTTGTATTTTATAATTGAATGCTACTCGCAAAGCAAGCACACATTGGTAGAAATAATTTCGCATGCGATGTGATTCGTCGGTTCCCTGATGCCCCCCGAATTGTTTCATTTAAAAAACTTTTCTCATTTCGCAGATGCCACGAGGCCGCGTTTTCTGAATTCCCGTCAAATAGGTCGATGTATTATTTGTCGAAATTATTTTTCGTATTGTTTTCGGCAGCAGGATCTCGGTTGATTGTTCTTTAATTTTCGGATTGCATTCGATAGATTGTGTTTGGATTTCCTTGGATTTTACCGCTGATTGAAATGAATGCGATAACAGTGTCTGTGTATTTTGTAATGAAAATGAAGTATTATATGTTGTGTTCTGTTATAATGTCAAAAAATATTTTCAAGTATATTAAGACAACTTTATCATTCAATTAATCGCCAAATTGTACACGTCCCACTAGAGGACAGTGTCATATTTATTACAGGTTTTTATTTTGTTTTAGGGAATAAACTATTATAATTATATGACATTAAGACCGCAAAACCAAATCACTAATCTGTTTCCGAAACCGGTCGATCTAAGTCAATTTATAAAAGTAAAAAAAAAAATTGTGACTTTGCAATCTTATGTTACAGGATGACAATGTACAGGATGGTCACTTTTAGTGCTTGTAACTAAGCAGATGTTATTTTTAAAAAATATCACGGTTATTTTGGCGAATGTAGCCACTGACCCTCCAACGGACACACTGCTAGGTTTTCAACGTTTTGATTATAAAAAATAAATTCTAATTTGATTTATGTTTGTTTCAGGCAAAATTGGAAACAAAAGCTTTAAAAGCGAAAAGGCCAGGGTTCACAGACGACCGATACAACGAGACCTCGTATTACATTGAAAATGGTGAGTCTAACTTGTCTCGATGTCAATACTGTTAAGAGTTCTATATTAGTTTTAAATCCCTTTATATATGTCATATTTTTTGTCAATGTCTATTAATTTGTCCACCAAACGATCTCAAATCGGATCGAATCCGGCTTGAGCTCCCCGCAGGGTCTCCCTAGAAGCGGGACTCCCTAGAGGGGATGCCTTCCAGAGAGAAACCCTCCAGTGGTGGTTCGGCACTACAGACTTGAGGACTCACCAAAGTTCTTTAAAATAATCCGGTGATAGCTAAATAGCCGTCAGAGGCATCAGTTTAGGGCAACTCAAAAAAAACCTCGGATTGAAGTTGTGTTCAATTTTAAATGTTTGTAAAATGGTATCCTACAAAAGAACAAGTTCTGATATAAAAGCTTACGAATAGGATCATTTACTAGGCACCCTTTGTATAGTCAAAATTATTTGAAAAGGAATAACATGATAAGTATTTTTTATTTGTGTTTTCGCATTTTCTTACTGTTTTAATGTAACGTGGCTCTACTGTTGATTACTTTACGTCTTATCGCAGACAAATAACACTAAATCTTATAGTTTTGTTCTTACGGTGAGTAAGGTCTCCGGAGAGCTCCAAGTGGGCAATATTGTGTTAACGCTCTCGAGATACGACTGGTAATGTGAGTGCAACGTTTACGGTCACATACAATCAAAACGGTCCGTCTGATGATAAACATTAAAGATAAACCTTATTTGATTCACTTGAAGTGGTAATTATTATTGTAGATGAAACAAGCGGTTTTGAACTTGATGAAAATCGACTCTCTAACAAAATTTCAATGGATAGGAACTGGATTTCTGGCATTTTTTTTTACACACACTTCTTTTTTAATTATCAAAGGACACATTTGGCGTTGCATTAAATCAATATTGATTTGTCAACATAACGATACAGACTAGGGCAGCTAAGCCTTTATACAAATGCCTGTTGGCATTCGTTATCGTTATCGTCAAAAAGAAAATTTACGTGATAAATTTGCGTTCCTAAACTTAGCGAATGTAAATTTTTATGTCAAATCGAATACATTTTCTATTAAGCAACAACGATTACGATTATCAAAAGGCTAAAGGTTCGGTCTAGATACTCTTAGTTTTGAAGGGCTCGTAAGGTGAATTCCCAAGCTCAAATATAATTAATAATAAAATTCCCGACACGACCAATAAGAAATAAATCGCATCATAAATAATGGGGACTGTGTTATAAATAATGTCGTATTCTGTTTACTGCTTCATGATACGCTCGCGGCCTCCACGCATAAATTTCGGAATAACATGATGGAGATATGTAACTCCCTAGGGAATAATCAGAAAGGACGTTGGTGGCGTACGTTCGTTCTAATAAGATAGAAAGATGAATGGAGAATATGAAGTCAGTTGTTGTAATTAAATTGTATTACCCAAATAAGCTTAACTCGAATGCTAAGCTGCTGGAGCTTACATTCACAAAATTCTATCTTATATTCACAAATGACAAGTAAGGACCTGTCCTTTCAAAGAATATTATGCAATCAACATTTTATTTTCTGGAGCATTCTGAACTATAATATTTAAATTCTCAAACTTAACGTTTTGTCGTCGAGATATAGGTATAACATTATTTGTATGACTTTCTGCTAAGATCAGCAATATACTATAAACTAGTAGGGGAAAGTCACTGAGGATTTGTACACTTTAAAGTTCCTCGATATTTTTTTTTCATATCATTTTCATAGAATATCGTTTTGTTATAAGTTTAAAACGAAATCAATCTTTTTGCTCGTCAGGAACTGTCACTGTTTTCGAGCTATTTCATTGCTTGTTATCCTTAACTTCGATTCTTTTTTCTATACGTCCTTTGATTTATTCGTAACCTCAATTTGTGCCGAGAGATATATATATCTGAAATAATGATTCTTTTTCCTCATAAGTCTTCTGTTATTTTTACACCATAGAAAACTATAAATATGGAATAGTGACTTTATTGTTGGATCAAATTGATACTAAGGAAACGATTAGCTAATGAAACTAAAAAGACATTATCTTCTCGCAAACTGCTTGAACCAAAACATGACGTCCTCCGTGGTCGAGTGGTCTGTACGCCGGTCTCAAGGCGCCGCCATCTCGAGAGGTCCTGGGTTCGATCCCCAGTGGAGGCAAGTGTTTGGGTGATGAATTTTCAGACATTTGTTCTCCAGTCTTGGATGTCCATTATATATGTATAATATTATATATATTCTGAATAATTATGTGTATTTATCTATTAAATATATTTGTCCATCATCTAGTAACCGTAACACAAGCAGCATTTAGTTGCTTAAAATGGGACTAGTTGATAGGTGTGAATGTCCGAGGATATTTATTTATTTATTTATTATCTTTTCGAGAGTATGTTTTTTAAGTCAGAATTAAACGAACATAATATCCATAAAAACTATTTGGAGTTAAATGAAAAGTGCTCAAGAAATCAATCAATTCATTAACGTGGAAGCATAAATGCCATAAATCCTCGATCACAAAATACCACTTACATTTCTTCAGCATAGTTAGCATTAAACTATCAGGGCTCCGTTCCATTATTGGCTAATGGACTGAGTCATCTAGCCGCAATGCTGGTTTTTCTTCCAATTTAATTTAACCACTACAAGCCCGTTTCAGCTTTGCAGTCATTTTGCCATTATCGGTTTTATGCTTAGAATTTGATGAAACGTTCGAATGAAGACATTACCTTCTATTAGAATTCAGTTTCTATCACTAAAGCAAGTTCTTCGCAAACGCTCCCAATTTGTTGTATGTAATTATTGGGTCCTTACCTATGAAATTGGTGTTTTTTTTCTCTCTTAGTATTTTGTCTGTAACTATTAAGATTCAGAGTATTCCTAAAAAATAATTACCTCGTCTAAAAATAGACTATATTTTTGAGCTCTTTTGATTTGTTTTGATAATTTGTTGTAAGTTTAATTGTGTAAAAATTGGACACGGAGACAACTCTTTTTAAGTGCCTCCCTAATACATCATTTTATTTGCATTCACTTAAAAACAATAAATAATTTTTATGAAGTGTAATATTACACATATTACTAAAGCTTTTCTAATGATTGATGCCAAATATTATTATCTTTGGATTTGTTGTTGTGAAGAAAACTGAAAAAAATTTAGTATGGAAAATGCAGAATTCCCCAAAATCTCCATACAAAACACCAATTTCATAGGTAAGGACCTAATAGAATAAAACACTGGAGTCTTGTATTAACATTATATTTAAATTGCAGGTCTCAGAAAAGTGTATCCCTACTACTTCACATTCACAACGTTCACAAAGGGGAGGTGGGTGGGTGAGAAAATCTTGGATGTCTTCGCTAGGGAGTTCAGGGCTCACCCGGCGGCTGAGTACGAGCGGTGCATCAGGGCGGGGACCCTCACAGTCAACTACGAGAGGGTCGACCCCGATTACAAACTCAAGCATAACGACCTCCTAGCCAATGTTGTCCATAGGTACTTCCACTAATACTTCTTTATATAACAGCAAATGTGTAGATAGCTTAAGGATAGATCTAGGTGTCATTTAGTATACACAAATGCTTTTTGTACAAACACACACAAACACATACACGAACCTTCAGTGATGTCAAGAATAACCACTTTTTCTATGCTTGACAATTTAACAGTTGTAATTGTCCCGACAACTGTGATGTCCTTTGGAAATGTATAACCTGACACTTGTCTTACACCCCTATTTCCTATATAATGAAGATGGAGCTTGTTATTTTAAATCTAATTGTATGTAGAATATTGTAACACTATGTATAATGAAAATTGGCACCGAATGAGCATGCAGTGGATAGAATGACACGAAATTTCCCTATAACACTTAAAAATATTTCCAATAATTTGAATTTAAGGCATCTTGCATCTTCAACAGAATACAATACTCGCTCACGCATGTTCATTTGCTGTTATTTTTCTTCGTCTAATATGTATCTTATACGTCAATGAGACAGAACGGACATTGAGCAAACTGATTAACACATCATGTAAATATTATAATTGAATATGTCTGACAAACTGCCAGTTTTGCTAGAGAACGGAGTTGAAGCGAGAGAATTGGCAAAAACTGCAAGAAGCTTATCAAAATTGTTCAGTTTCGTTCCCTATAAAATGTTTGGCAATTTGCTCATACTCCTGGCATACCTCGAGTCAAATGCCTGACATGTATATGGTTGCAGGCACGAAGTACCGGTCACCAGCCAACCCATCACCCTCGTTCATATCGACGAGGACATTGTGGTTGTCAACAAACCGGCCTCTATCCCCGTAAGTGGCAATTGAGACAGCCATATTATGTGTACGCTTCAGACACGTAGAATCTTAGTTCCCTAGCCTCGCATGCTTAACTTGTCTACTAACTGTCTTAGACAACCTAATATTAGTTCAACTATAACTTCTTCATATTCAAAATTACTAAGTACTTCATTTATGGTAATGAGAATCTATTTATACTTGTGACAACAATAAAGTACTACCTCACCTTATATAAGGAAATATAAATTTTTGGTATAAAACTTTTGGTATATGCATCACTAACTTCATCCAACAATTAATATTAACGAACGACTTGAATAAAATTATGCTGTGTCATAAAACTCATAAATCTGTGATAACAACTAACCCAAAATTAAATTGGGTAGCAGCCGGTTTTAATCGTAAAAGTAATCTGAAAGGAGATCGCTTAAATCATTTCACAAACCCTTCGAATCCACTTAAGAAAACATTCCTAAGGACACATTATCCGAAACCCATATTAATATTCACGGTTTCATTTCAAACCCACTGTGAAATATTTTAAGCCAGTGCCCCGACAAAATCCGCTTTCCGTGCTCTAAAAGCATCCCTCAAAGTCCTTTACCGTTTACGCAAAACGGATCCTTTGGCAAGAAATATTCTGAACGTTATATGACGGAAGACTTCTAATATTGCGAAGCGTTCCCACTTACGTATCGGCTTTTGCGGCGTGAAGTGGAATTGTAAACGATATCTCTACAGGTACTCTCATTTCGCATGCCAAGTCGGGTCGCGGACTAATGATTTCTTTTTGCCATCCGAAGGAGGATCCTATATCGAACTATCGTTTTTTTGTTCAACGTATGCTTGTTGGAAATATATTTTCTGGTTGGTGAACGGTATATTAAGGCTATCAGTTATAACTTCAATTCGTTACTATGTGAACTTCAGAGGACAGAAAAGAATTGAATGCCATGTTCATCTTCTACAGTTAAATTACAAAACTCGTTTGTATAAATCAGTATGTTATTTGAATAACAAGATGTGTTATAGATATTATTAACAAAGACATATAAGGGGTTTTTCAATAGGGTCGCTCGAACTTTGACAGCGCATAGCAGCCCTCTTGGTAATGCGATAGCTGTCAAATTTGGCATGAATACGTATTTAGTTGTGGCATTTCACCATGGAACGCTACACGCTTTAATAAGGCGTAGAAATGGTTAAATTTAATGAATGAGAAGTTCGAGGGCTTCGTCATTTCGCGTGGTGGCGACATCAACTGGCCGCCGACATCGTGTGACTTAACACCGCTTGATTACTTTCTGCGGGGCTACGTGAAATCTCTAGTGTACGTAGATAAACCACAGTCAATTGCTGCCCTAAAGGCCAACATAACTCGCGTTCTTCGTGAAATTGAGCCCCATTTATGCGAAGACGTCCTTTAAAATCGGTCCACCAGAATACACCATCTACAGCGGAGTCGCGGTGGCCATTTGGCTGATATTATTTTCCAGGCATAATGTCACTGAATATTCCTTAAAATGTAATTAAAATTGTGGTAATATCACTCAAACAGAATGTTTTATTTAATTTCAAAAGTTCGAGCGCTCTCAATGAAAAACCCATATAAAACCCATAGAAAAACCCATATAAATGGGCATATAAATGCCCAATAAACTTGATGATGTACTTTCTTTGGTAACTGCTGACATTACAATACAAGACTAACTTATAACAAAATTGGCTTCACCATATATACATATTCACACAACTGGACTAGTTGAAACGCTAGCACGCCTTAGTTTTCCCTCTACGTAGTTGTTATCTCACAAAACTTGGAACTGTGTTAGTGTCGTAAATTGCGTTTTGAATAATTCCTACCCACTGCACGTAGATGTTGGTTGCAAGGTATGAAAATGAAAGTGGTAATATCAACTTTGACGATATAGTACAAGTTAAGGAAAACCCTATTAAAACTTCGTTAAAAATCTCTGACAGCAAATATTATTGTTAATTTTAACAATACAGCTTTTATTAACTTGTTCAGTCTAATTACCATGCAGTACTATAAATCATCTCTCATATTTTGAATCAGCAAGGGGCTAAATAATCGTAACCTAACAACTTTCCATACAAACTCCCACAAATCCCAAATGAAGCCACTTGAAATGAGCCCGAATGAAGCGTACCCATGATTCCTTATGCGGGTCCAAGCGACAATATCTTACACGAAATGACTTCATCAATTTTCTGATGAACAAAGGTTTTCGTTTTTATTCCTCCACGAGGCCCAATGACCGATCGTGGACGATTAAGTTGATTGATGCAATCCAATTGGCCGTTTAAAAGTGACCAATAAGAGTGCACAGAGAAATAGCACTGATTTATTTTTCAAGTCCTTGTTAAAACGTTTTCCAAGTACATAATTAATATCAATCACCATTGGAATCAAGTAACCTTTTCGATACCAACTTTTTATCCTTTGAAGACAATTAATATTCTAGGGAGAGGACCATAATCTTATCTAGCAAGCTATAAAACTAAAGATGGCCTACTAACGTTAGGCCATAGCTTTTACTTTTAAAGATTATAAAAGAGCTTTTCTTTTTGTAGAACTCTAGCCTTGGTGAGCTGGAGATTGATTAAGAATTCAGCAGATTTATGGAACATATACAAAAGGCTATGCTTCGCAGCTATTCCTAGACGGTTGCCTGTTTTATCGATAATTTAGTCATTGGACAAATACGGGTTGGTTCGGTCTACTAATAAGTATCCATCATAATCTAAAAAAAGGCCTGACTGGGAAGCGGAGATGAAATAATTAGCTAAATCTATATTGATTGTTAAATTGCTCTTTATAGTTTTTGGTGTCAAAGTTTACATTCTATAATAACTCTCACGACACAGGCAATATTCGTAAAGCCGTCAGTAACTAGATTGAAGACATATTTATTTTTAGCTGTTTTTTAAATTTTACTCATATTTTACAAGGTAAGTACATACTGCCAGAACAAGTTGATCAGATTCTATGTGATAAGTCAATGTATCTTACTAAATCCTTTTCTTAATGACTGTATTATTTGCCGGCCTGCTGTAAGGTAAATGCATTTTTGTTCCTTGGCTTTTAACTAAAATGCTTGCAGCTGTTTCAACTAAATCCTTTCCTTATTTAAAACTTAAAACATTGTGTTTGACAGATTAGTCTTATATTACACAAACATACAGCATGAGGTATTTCAAACAAGGGACAACGGCAATATTGAGCCAAAGTTGTGAACGAAATTTACACTTGAATGTTCTACTTAAATTGCTGTATAGTTCTACAGGATATTAACCTTTAAAAGCGCCTCGTGTAAAATTATACGGCAATATATTCACCTTTTAGATTATCTTTTGGGTACTCATTAAAGTCCCGAGCAGATATTCCATTAGTAACTTGTTTTACCGTTTATACGAGTATCATACTACAAATTTAATTTACTAAAATTACAGTTACCTATATTTATACCTTAAGCTAATGTTACATACATTTTTACATTCAATTTCCTTAGTACGAAATTCTTATTTTTATCTTGATCTATAAACGTCGTAGGTATAATTTTTAATCGTCTATCAAAATAATTAATGTAATGAAACCAACTGTTGGTTTTGTAGAAGTAAAATTACACCTACAAGGGCTGTAGCGACTTAACCTATATGTACAATAATATTAGACGCCGCATCGAAATAGAGTCCAATTAGGGCGATTATGTAACGTATGTTATATTACATATGTTTATTTATTGAACTAATAAGCCTTTAACGTCCATTTTGGACTGAAGTGCCTGCTGGCATTGGACAGTAATGTAATGTACTTGTGATGGCGGCCAGGCACGAAACTCCAGTGCTCGCTAACCCCTTGCGCATCATTTACGTGGACGAAGAGCTGCTCGTGTTAGACAAGCCTTGCTCGCTGCCGGTGAGTCCGACTGGTTACAAGTGACAGACTCTGCTTGGTTTTGAACCGAGAATAAAAACAAATTTCAGAAAATTTACTAACAACATTTTCTTCATTTCTCACTATAATGTTCTGAGAAGACAGCGAACGCCACGTATGATAAAATAGAATTTTACGTTTCTGAAAACAATTAGCTATAAAACGTTCATTTTATTTCATCGTTAGCTTATTTCAACCAAATTATAGTTTCAAACACGAGGTTATCTTAGACTTAAATGCGTATAACGCTGTTTATTATACCAAGATTAGATTTAATATCTTAATAGCATTAATAGCTTGATACCATGCTAAAGCAACCTTTTGTGAGCAAAGTAAACTCTAATATTATGACTGTCTATTAATATTTAAGTAATGAATTCACTGAGAACTAAATGAGATTTGGCGTACACGGCAAGGTTTCTCGGTTCAAACTAACTTCTGACAAAGTTAGCCATCAGAGTCTGACACGGGATTGTGGTCTGCACACAACTTAGAGACTGTAAATACACTGAGGAATTGTACAGTCTCAAAAAATACCACTTGAAAGTGGCACCCTTACGTTTGACATCAAATCTGAATAATATCAACACAATGATGAGAACTCATTGCTTTCTTCTCTAACATTTCCTTTTACTGTTACATATATATTTTCAACAAATTCTTTTGGAAAAAGTCTCAGAAAATAATTTATTTTGACCTGTTTGTGTTCCAGAATGAAAAATAATCAAATCAAGTTATCGTAAACATAATTTCCTTTTAAAATAGCTTTGAATTCTAGCTTCTTTGTCATTATTGTTGTCATTAACATTTACTATCTATTTCACCGTATTACCTTGTGAAACAGGGGTACATTTACTAACGCGACCACATTTATTTGTACCACTAACTTTATTTGCATGCTTGTCACTAAGTAGCGAACCGCCCTTTTCATTAAGTACTTTAAACATAAATGTTTTAAAGTTGAATTCAAAATAATACATAGGTTCTAAAATCACTTTACATGCTACAGTAAATTCATTTAAATTATTTGTTCTAAATTGAATACTTCATTTCTATTTGAATGTTAAGCTGGGAGTTAATTGGTAAAGGGGATATTAGTTTATTTGTTAAAAATCGATTTACCTTCGGGGATTTCTAAAGATTTATCAATCGTTTGAAAAATTGAAGCTATAATAATTTCTAAAGAGTTTTTTAAAATGAATGTTTGAGAGAACTGCGTGTAAAAGGAGTGATTAAAAACTGTTTTTTCTCAGGTGCACCCCTGCGGGCGGTATCGCCACAACACTGTCGTGTTCATACTCGCGAAAGAGTACAACTTGAAAAACCTGAGGACCATTCATAGGCTTGACAGGTTAACGTCGGGTAAGTCAAAAGGCTTTTAAAAATACAAGACCTGTTAGAAAATGGGTTTGAATACTCTTTGCTTTGAATGGTAGTATGAAAAGTAAACTGAACAACAGAAATAGGTCTAAGATTTTTTATGAATATAGTAGCATTTGTCATATTTCTAATATCCACATCGTGCAAATACAATTATCTAGAATCTGTGTCAGGTATAATAGCACCGATACTAATTATTCAAATAAAATTTATTATAAGATTTCAAGCTTTCGCGTTGCATTGTATATAACAGTTATAACACCGGGACTACACGCGACGTACATAATGTAGTATATAGATACTACTTACTGCTCGACGTTTCGGCTGGGTTACACCAACCCGCCCGTGAATCTTCTTCTACCCGCACATTATTAATATCACAGTCACTACGGCATACCACACTAACAGTATCTGGGTTGGTTTGTAAAGGATGTCATCCCATTTCAAACACCGGGTGTATATAAAATCGATTGTAGCTGTGGTAGTTCTTATATAGGACAAACTAAGCGGTCAATAGCTGAACGTGTTAAAGAACATGTCTCGGCAGTCAAAAATCGACAGACGAATAAGTCCGCGGTGGCTGAACTTGAACTTGAATGTGGAGTTAACCACTGGATGGAGTTACATGTTCCGAAAATCCTCTCCAATGATCGTCACTATCATACAAGAATAGTTCGCGAAGCGATTGAGATAAATAAATACAAGAATACCAATCAGGAGGACGGGTTTGAATTGTCATCAGCGTGGAATC
The DNA here is from genome assembly GCA_910589355.1 of Parapoynx stratiotata. Taxonomy (NCBI): domain Eukaryota; kingdom Metazoa; phylum Arthropoda; class Insecta; order Lepidoptera; family Crambidae; genus Parapoynx; species Parapoynx stratiotata. The sequence goes on from OU342461.1 coordinate 16,000,760, forward strand.
CAGTAATTAACAAGTGTACGCCGCGAACTGTACCTTTACAAACCAACCCAGATACTGTTAGTGTGGTATGCCGTAGTGACTGTGATATTAATAATGTGCGGGTAGAAGAAGATTCACGGGCCCGCCCGAGCAGACGGCGGCGGCGCCGCGCGCCAGTCTGCTCGTGACCACGGTTGGTGTAACCCAGCCGAAACGTCGAGCAGTAAGTAGTATCTATATACTATATCACGTACGTCGCGTGCAGTCCCGGTGTTATAACTTTTTAATATTTATTACTTCATAAACGCCACAAATTTTTTTTAAATTAAATATAGCCTTACACTTGCTTAATCGGCGACGTTCTGAAAAAGGGCGAGTTCAAATCGACCTTAAACTGAAGGGTATAAAGTCAGTAATGAGAGTAGAGGATGCGAAAGATGTGTACCAGGATTGTAGCAAGTGGAGATCGGTAATCTCTGCCCACCCCATCGGGAAAGAGGCGTGTTTGTATGTATATGTGTAAGAGCATATAATTCATTGGGTTTACCTCATTAGGTCTTCTACTATTCGGACGGAGCCCCAAGAAGGCGAGGCAAATGGAACACCAAATAAGGAATAGGCAAGTCCAGAAGGAATACGTATGCAGGGTCGATGGAGAGTTCCCTGAGTAAGTAATACATTCCTACATTTATTTAAAAAGTCAGCTTTTTACCATTTTTTATCCAATTGAAGTTTTATTTTTTATTTTTCTATATATTAATGTTGTGGCAATAAACATTTGCTTGAGTGGAAGTATCAACGAAATAATTTAAAATACATGATTTTGTTAACATTAAACTTAAGCTGTCTTCCTTCTTAATTCTACATGAGTTGGAATACCCGCTATATTAAAATCAACAGTTAGCCACTTTACAGTTTCTTCACTATTTGTTTTGAAAATTGTGACTCGTTGTTTATCGAGGGACGACTCTATCTTCAATTCCATTACAGCCCTTTGATAGACTTCTGCCAGTGGCACTAACGAAAATAAATAACTACACTATTAATGTGTACCCAGCTGATTACAAAAACATTTGTAGAACCCTCTTCTTCGCAAGCCAGCGATTTGCAGCCGGAGTCACGTACAAATAAATAAACTTCATTCGACTACGCAAATATACTTTGGATATTAAAATTTTCCACCGAGATTGCTGGCGTATCGATTTTTATTTAGCTACCGCTCACTTTGAGTTTCGTAACTTGAAAAAGTACACTATTAACCAACGTCGAGCTCCGTAATGCCTTTAAGATTTCGCAACTCTAAAATTTTGGGACTAAGCACATTAAAAATACAGAAAATTGAATCTTAAGTCTACTTTCAAAGAAGTGATTTTAGCCCTGCCCAACAAAACTTTTTTCATTTACTTTCGTAAAATATTAATAGGGCTGCTTCAATCTTGAAAATTATTGTCTTTGTAATTTGTGTTTTCAGTTTGCTTCTTATAGCTATCATTTTGTTTTGTTCAACTGAAATACATAAGTGTACAAATAACTTAATAAGGCATAACAAATATATTAGAATCATAACATCAATGAAGCTTAATAAATTTATATTAAGCTTCATTGATGATATGATCCAGGCACAGCTATATCAATTCCTCATTAGTAGGATCTCTAATGAATTTGACCTTAATAACAGAAAATCCTATAAATCTGCTAACACTATGTTTGCGGCTAAGTTGAATCTTAAGTACATACCTAATTTATTCAAAAATAGGTTGCATTGCATTATGTTGTGTTCGGTACCTGGCAATAGGCTTACCCCTCTTTCAGTAGACTTATCATATGAGGTAATTTGTGGATGTTTAAACATCTCTGACAACCCTTCGGTGACACAAATGTGATGATGTTTTTTTTTCACCATTTACGATTAGGTTTCTAAAAAACTAACTGACCTGTAGCCTTGCAATCTATTCCGTTTTTTAATTTATATTTGATACAAACTACCCAAAGTTGATACAAACATCCCTTAAAATTGTATTTAATATAGAATGAAAAGTCCCTCAAGAAAAGTGACTGTATTAAAAAGACAATAGAAATACTTCACAGAAACGCTTGAAGTAGCACTCAAGCAATATTTAAATAAGTTAATATTCTTTCATCTTTGTCGCAGTGAGGAAATTGAGTGTCAAGAGGCAATAGAGGTGGTGAGCTATAAGATCGGGGTGTGCAAGGTGTCCCCTAAGGGGAAGGACTGCTCGACGGTGTTCAAGAGGCTAGGATACAATCTCAAGTCGAACACCAGCGTGGTGCTATGTAAACCGAAGACGGGGCGTATGCATCAAATCAGGGTACATCTGCAGTATCTTGGTAAGTTTAATTCTGGATTTCAATTAAAAAATCTTTGAAAACGTCGATGTAAAAATTTTCGTTATCAAAAATTTTCTTGTTGTTGTAAAATTCTCCCATGTAGGGAAGGCAAAGGGAACGGAGCCCATACAGCCAAGTCTTCAGTATATATTTCTTCATTAGTTTGCATTGAAATGCTAGTGTAATGCATTTCAATGCATCTTGGGAGAGTTTGGCGTCAAACGATCGATGGCAGACACTGTGGTGCTACTTGAATGTGGTGGATTACCACGATAAAAAACTCATCACTTTTCACACCACTTGACGTTTATTTCGATAATCCTCCATATTGCACATCATCACAGACACTTATTACACAAAACTACACTGATTTTACGTAACAATATCCACTCCGTACAATATTACAATCATCGAAATAAAAATCACGTCCGCCATAGTTGAATGCCGCCAAAAACCCCAAATTTTCTTGTTTTTCATGTTTAGATTTTTGACATTATTGTTTTGTTGTCAACTCATAACCAGGTTTTTTTTAAGTGATCCAGTGATGTTATTATTAATAGCATAACGCCCTCCAGTATGATGGAATGGTGTTTGTGAAATGCTGCTGGCAGATACTGAATGCGATAAGTCGAAAATAGGTAGAAATGGAGAACATTAGAGGAAGCCTATATTCAGTAGTGTTCTAATGTGGGTTGATGATGATATGCTTCTAGATTATTAAGATCAACATAAACATTTTCATAATCTTGTCTATATAACTATTAGTTAAGACAAGAAAAATTGAAAGCTATCATACTAATACATAACGAATAAAGCACGTAATTCGCATCAAGCTATCGTAGTGGTAAAGTCTGTTTTACTAAAATGAACTTTGTTATACTCACAGCCGCGGGCTGAAAGTAACTAAATAAATAAAAATAATTATATTTTCAATTGGAACGGTGCACCGTATGTCGGCACAATGGAAACAGACCCGGCTATAATCAACATGACGATGAAACTTGAATATTTCATAGCATTTGATTTCGATTTAAATCCAAACGGTTCAATAACGTACAAGTAAGGAAATGTTATCCTTTTTATTTCTGTATTTATTATTCTCGGAATAATTGGTTGCGAAATCATTTCGGAATAAGAATGAATTAAATAAACTGAAATCCGAATCATGATATGATTGGAAATTGTTTTTACAACACAATATGGATGTGCTAGCTCAGACTGCTTTTTAATTTCTACATCTCAAGAGAATTAGTCATCTTAAAGATATTCCACCAAATCTTTCATAAACACTAATAAATAATATTCTATTTTCAACATATATTTCATTCATTAACCAAATATCTAAGGTTATACATACCTGCATCTTGTATGTAAACCGTGACATAGACTTTAATGTCATAGTCGAAGACAATTATAAAACCACCAAAATACACACTCATGCGTGTAAAATTTGCGATGTCGTCGGTGTCAGCTGAAAAATGGCATATTCCACTGTTTACAGAATATTGTAAATCTTCTCAGAATTCATTACTTTGACTTCTGTTACCATTTACATACAAAAAAGCTTTGCTTGGATATGTTTTAAAATTGGGTACCGGTAGAATCTAATTTACGAAAGTCTTGACCTTTCTAAATATTAAAATGTTATATTTTTCCCTGAGTTACAAAGGACCATAAATTGAGAGTCAACATTTTCTTTAACAGTAAATGTACAGTCACGAACATGTATACACTTTACAAAGTAAACGGCTTCTATTTCAATGGAATAAGGTCGATTTTTATTCAAAAGTGCATACATGTTCATGCTCGTGACTGTACATGTAATCTAACGTGATTTACGAAATATTTTGACATTGCGTATTACACCATACTCATCAGACCACATTAACCACTGAAGTTAATAGTTACATGTTGAAGTTTCGTCATTTAAGTCAAGAAAAATTGTTTTATTTTATTATAGTCTTTATCAACATGATTTAATGTCTTCATAGGTCACCAAAGAGACTTGGAATTAGTTCGGAGGCTGAGAAATATAAATGAAACAGTCATGTGCAAAAATATGCACCTATACACTTTGGACAGTTCATGACTCTTATTAGAAGCGAATAAAAACTATCACCAGTCAAAATATATGTTACTGTAAAAGCTCGAACTACGATAAATACTAAGATTTGCCAATTCTAAATGGTACATGTCCAAAAAGGTTTGCGATTCGATTTTTTTACCACCAATAAATCTTAGGATTTACATTAAAGACACAGTAAATGTTAAAACATGTCATAACTAGTAAATGTATTCTGATAGATATAAGACATATATTATACCCATTAAGAATCACTCATTGTTATATTCCTAAAACTAACATCTACCAGCTGACGGTAAAACCTTGCATAAACTGAATTCGAATGGTAAAAGCCTGAAAAAATCATCTCATTTTCAGAAATACTTTACCAACACATATCGGTAAATCCTAAGACTTACTCTTAAATCTTAAGATTTGCCGTAGTTCGAGCTTTTACAGTAACATGTACATATTATTGATATTTTTTTGTTTTAATTGTGAAATTCTTATTGCGAAACCATTCATAATGTTCCTATTCTTGAACACAGGATACCCAGTCGTCAACGATCCTCTTTACAATCACCCGGTATTTGGCCCTCTCCGTGGAAAGAGAGGTGACACAGGAGGCAAGACCGACGAGCAGCTGGTGAGGGACCTCATAGCCATACACAATGCTGAGAACTGGCTCGGGGTTGATGCTGCGGATGATGATATGTTGTTCTCTAAACCTACTGCTGATGATAAAGGTAAGGCTACTCATTCTACAGGATTATTTTCAATGAATCAACAACCCATTCAATGAATCGCAAGACTAGGTCATCTTAAATAATAACATTTGTTCTACGATTTTACCATAGCTTAATACATTAATAGAAATGATTTCACAAGTTTCTAATGTACTGTCGTGACATTTGTAAGTCTATGTGACATACGAAAAGGCGACACGTGCGACGCTCACGCGCGCTATGCGCACAGAGCTTAGAACATTCAGAAATTGATATTTTCTTTTGTACAATGCGCGCAGCCAAAGTTATGATAACCTGCGCTTATGATAGTTTGCGGGCGATTACCCCCTCTACTTGCATCTGACAGGTCTCATCTTTGTTTGCGCGCGTTGTATGAAGGTAAATTGTGTCAAATTATCAGAAATCGTATAACAAACGTTGTTATTTATGAAGTCCTCAAAAATTGTGCTAAAAATGCTTTGATTTTATATCTAGTAGGTAAGGAAAATATTTTATGAGAATGGCTTAGAGAATACCCAGTTCTTTTAACTAACAGCTTCCTATTAGGAGGTTTTCAGTTTCAAACGAAACCTCTCAAAAATTGTGTTCCACTAAACCAATGCGGTCTTTAAAGGTTCAGTTTTAGTAAAAGTTAAAGTTGACCAAAATGTTGAAGTCTTGACCAATGAAACATACATACATAAAATCACGCCTGTAATCCCCGAAGGGGTAGGCAGAGTCCATTGAGCACCGTGTTCCTTTAGCCATACAAAAATTGGGGTTGGTCAGATGAAGAATCGTGAAACAGTAGTAACAAGTGGCTAGCTCATCGCCTACACAATCACAGACCCAGTACCCAATACGCCCTTGGTCGCCTTTTACGACATACTAGGCAAGAAAAGCAGTTGGTACATTCTTTTTGACCAATGATGTCAATGACAATATTAGATGAGTATAATTAATTATCTATCGGTCAAATTGGTCTGAAATTTTACTATTGGTCACACGATTTGGTATTATCATTGACGCCATTGGAGAAGATTTTAACTTTATTACGCTTCAAAAAGTAAACGTTGTCGTTTGTCATATTTCAATTTAATACCACTTAACACATATCTAAAAATGAAATATGAAGCAAATGAAGTAGTTTTAAGTATTCCTTAATTATTATTTTTTACCTGATTTATAGTTGGTGAAGACGACTGCGACACTGGACCGGTCTCCAGGGAATCATCGCCGAGGTTGGAGTCCCCAGCGCCAGGAGTCACACCATCTACAATTCTCACACGTATGGACTGAACTTCTTTTTATAGACTTCTTTCATAAAATGTGTCCCATGTTATGCAATCACAAAGATTCTTCAACGTTGAGTTTGAAAAAAACGAAAATTTCTCAAAATCCGAGTGTGAAGTTGCTGTCCACTACTAAAATAATCTTTGTCCTTACAATCTTCTTATGTTTTACCTTTTCTCTTCTCCTACTCTCCTCCACTCCTACACTCTGCTACTCCATCTCTCTTCTACTCCTCCACTCTGCCACTCCGCCACTCCTTCCCACCTCCACGCCTTGGCTCCTTCACTCCTTCGCTCCTCTACTCCTCCTTGCTTCCGCTTCTTAAGTCTTTCGTTTGCTCGCTCCCCAACAACTCCTCTCCTCCGCTCCTTCGCTCCTCCGATCATTTACTACACTCCTGCACACCTCTTTTCCACTCCTCCGCTCCTCCACCTCTTCTCTATTTCTCGGCTCCTCCACTCCTCCACTGTTTCACTCCTCCTTTATCTCTTTTTCCATTCCTTTGTCTAGTTTGACTTATAAGTGTTTATAATGTATTAGCGACCCTGCCGAGTCCGTCAAGCGGCACCGAAGCCCCGATAGAAGCGGCGTCACCGTCGTGTACGCTGGCTCCATCGCCGTCCACCTCCCCAGCTCTCAACGAAGATTCCAATGACGCCAAGGTAACAATTGTTTTTATTTTTTTCATCTCTAATCCTTCTATTTCAAAGTCCTTTAATTTAAATTAATGTTCTTTAATTTAGATCCCAAAATTTAGATTTATTAAATACATTCAACAAAATCTGTACAACTTTACAGGGATGTAATACTTGTTTGTGTTAATCCATACTAATATTATAAATGCGAAAGTAACTCTGTCTGTCTCGCTTTCACGTCAAAACTACTGAACCAATTTAACCGTGGTACACAGATAGTCTAGAGCCTGTGTCACAGCGCTCCCTGGCCCGGCTAGGAGACAGGATAGCGTTGCGAGCAGATATATTTACAATAAAAGAAATACAATAGAAAATACAAAATATTTATTATATCAGGCAAAACAAAGAACTTAATTAACCGTCGGTAGAGGTAAATACGGGTTCCTTATACATATGTATTGCTCTCTCCAGTATAATATATAACTGTGACTTAAAACTAAAACAAAACTAAGTAAATGAAACAATGTCCTCACGAATCCTGCAACCATCCAGTCGTCTTATGAGAAGCAGTCAGGCTATACATAGGGCTTCCTAAATCTGCCTCTTGCATTTCCAATAAAAATGTTATGGGTGACAGGACAAGCGTTACTTCGTTTTAACGCAGTATTTATAAAAGTTTGCCCAACAAAATTTACTTATGTTATTATGACAAACAACAAATAAGTGAAAAGAAAGAAAAATACCAAAATATATAAACCACCGCAACCCACCTGTGGGCAAAGCACAAAACTTACATGAAAATTTTTATATTCAATTAATTATATACAATTATCCCAAAACATCGTAATATGAACTAGCTGTTTATTAATAAATTACAAATACATACCCGTTCTTAAATCATAGGTTATTTAACATTGTTTTCCAATAAAAAATAATAAATATTCCGTGTTTAACTTAAACACATTTTCCAAATTTTCTCGAAAAATTGCATGACCAACTCGATCTCGTTCTCTCATCTCGTAGGCCGCGCCTGCCCGGCCGATCGTTTATTGTTTTTAATTTTTCACGTATATGGCTTCGAGATGAGAGAATTGAGCCATTTAAAAGTTAGCAATTTAAATAATAAAAAAAGGAGTTTTTGGCGGCATTCAACTATGGCGGACGTGATTTTTATTTCGATGATTGTAATATTGTACGGAGTGGATATTGTTACGTAAAATCAGTGTAGTTTTGTGTAATAAGTGTCTGTGATGATGTGCAATATGGAGGATTATCGAAATAAACGTCAAGTGGTGTGAAAAGTGATGAGTTTTTTATCGTGGTAATCCACCTCATCCAAGTAGCACCACAGTGTCTGCCATCGATCGTTTGACGCCAAACTCTCCCAAGATGCATTGAAATGCATTACACTAGCATTTCAATGCGAACTATTGAAGATATATAAATTGCAGACTTGGCTGTATGGGCTCCGTTCCCTTTGCCTTCCCTACATGGGAGAATTTTACAACAACATAATAAAAAAAATGCAATGTTACACCTGAGAAAGGACATAGGCTACCTTTTATCCCGACATTCCCATGGAAACGGGTGCCATGCGGGTGAATGTTAAAAAAATTATTACACCAATTGATGCTACTGTTCCAATTTGAAAAAATCTTTCAGTGTCGAGCCTATTTATTGAGGAAGGCAATAGGCCACATACCATCACACTATTCTACGCGGACGAATTCGTGGGCAAAAGCTAGTGTAAAGCAAAAGCTAGTTGAAATCGCAGTACATGAATTCGTTTGTGTATTGTTTTAGTACCAGCTACATGTCGCTTCTATTCACACGTACAAAAATCTCACCTTTTTTTCTGTAATCCGAGATTTTGACTCGTCAATTTGTTCCAGTCCGACAAAGTGACGGTAGCGACTCAGACCGGCTGCACCCCGGCGGCGACGACATCGACGACGGCGGTCGACGCGCTGTCGCCCGACCCGCACTGCTACGAGTGCCGCGTGCGGTACCGCGACCCGCGCCCGCGCGACCTCGTCATGTACCTGCACGCGTGGAAGTACAAGGTAACAGGCCGACGGAGTGCGGTAGCGACGCAGACAAATCAAATCAAGTCAAATCAAATCATATCAAATCATATCAAATCATATCAAATCATATCAAATCATATCAAATCATATCAAATCATATCAAATCATATCAAATCATATCAAATGATATCAAATGATATCAAATCATATCAAATCATATCAAATCATACCAAATCATATCAAATCATATCAAATCATATCAAATCATATCAAATCATATCAAATCATATCAAATCATATCAAATCATATCAAATCATATCAAATCATATCAAATCATATCAAATCATATCAAATCATATCAAATCATATCAAATCAAATTCGTTTATTGCCTTCATGTTGTGTTTACAGATATTGAAATACATTATTATTTTATGACTCAAACATGAACCCTGTAAGGGCACTGCAAAATTAGACTTATTCACAAATAATAATAATTATTAAATTAACATTTTAAACAAAATTACAATGAACATAATTATTAACATAATCACCGTTTTATAAGAATTATTCCTGAAAAAACTCTGACAGCGAGTAATAGCATTTGTTTATTAAATATATTTTTAACGTGTTTCTAAACTTATTTAAAGACTAAAGGACAAAAACTTAGACTTAGACTAAAGGACTGCGCAGACGGCAACTATAATGTCATGTCCTCAGCCTATATACGTCCCACTGCTGGACACTGGAAGTATGGGCCGTAACACCACCACGCTGGCCCGATGCTGGTTGGTGGGTAGAAACAGTCGCAATAGCGACTGGGACCAACGGCTAAACGTGCCTTCCAAAGCATGAGATAACAAAGTAATAATGTATATTATAGGACGATACGTCTCAATACATCTCTCAAAGATGTAATCTTTCCATGAATGATCATCATAGTATTGTATTGTAAAAAAGAAGACAGAGAAGGGCAGAGGAAAATTTAAATAAATAAAATAAACTACATAAAATACATCATTATACTTATACTAAAAGATTTTCTAAATATAATATGATTGATTTTTTAAATATATTTTTGAAGTCATTTATCATTAAATATTGTTAAAAGTCTTGCTTAAAACTTAAATAGCGTTTATGAATAAGGGGGTAAAATTATATTGAGCTGGATTAGTAGCTTTAATAAATTATTTAAACGGCACCCATTTATTACAAGTAGCTCTTTACTACCAAAATGACACAATAAGGTTTTATGAATAGCTCTCATTTCCTCGTATAGTAATTTTCGGTGTATTGCGATCGTAAGGACGAGATTAGGATATTATTATGAAGGAAAGTTAATAGGATTATGAATAACTATAATGGGCTATGTTCTATCGACAGGGGCCCGGCTGGGAATACGAGACGGAGCTGCCACAGTGGGCGAGCGTCGAGTGGGAGGAGCCCGAGAGTTCATAGTCACAAGTAATGACGCCACTGCGGAAGCGCCTCGCGACAGCGCTCCACATTTCCCCAAGTAATGACTAAACGAGACTTTACACGTTATTGATATTGATGATAAAGTTGATAATGAATTGGATGTAACTGAACGTAATTCATTCGGTGAAAAAGACAATATAGCTGATACTACAAAACAGAATGAACTTTCAACTGATGTTGATGTTACAGCTTTGTTTGCTGTTGTAGAATGAAGATTTAATCTTGGTGTCAGAAATGTTCTTGCAGTTGAAACGCGAGGCGCTGTAGTCAATGATAATATTGGTACTCACTTGGCTGTTATCTATGTCATACAGTGCGCTGATGTAAGTGTATATTAAGTGAGAGTTAATATAAGAATAGAATATTTTCCTTCATCAATTCAGTTGCAGCACTATCTTAAACATTTTCTGTTTCTAGTGTCTAATATTTTGTAAGTTTATAGCGAACATTGGTTTGTACTTGACGTTAATTTTTCCTACTAACGTGGTAACTGTATTTTTGTTATCACTCTTCAGTTCCTATCGGCCTAGAATGTTTTGTCAAGCTTGTTGTAGATTAGAATTAAGGATGTAACAATTTGTAATAATATTGGTATAAAATAGTTATATCGCTTTAACGAGGCAGGGTCAGAACCAGATCATAAATGAATATAATATAAAAACGAAAATCATTTTTACTCGAAGTAAGTGGGATAGCTCTTCTAATTTCTATAAAGTTCATTTTAGAAAAATCTATTTAACTGCACCAATAGTTACTTTATGATGACGAGTCGGTATTGGTTATACGTTTCTTGAAATTAAAGTTACTAAATTTAAAGTAACTATTTGTGAAGACTTTTATTTCTATCAAATCTTGGACCACTGCTATATTTTCTTATCTTTTTTAATAATTAATCGGACCATTGTAACGAAACAGTAATATAGAAAAGCTATCTCAGTAAAAGTAGAAAGCATAATGTTTACAATAATGCATAGGTTTATGAATACCGAAAATTATGTCGCATTTTTGTAGATGTCGTTTTAGCTACGTTGTCATGTTGGCTTCCATAGGTTTGCGTAGACATGTTTTAAACCAGTATTTAAGGGACGAGAAATTCTTGAAATTTTGTACTTTTAAATAAATATACGATTTCGCTACGAGGCGGTTCTCAAATTGAATTGCTTGTTATGTTCTTAATTTGTCTGACATTCAAGGCCAGTTGTGATATGCATTTACAAGTTTGTCTATTTCAACAATTGATTTCCTTCAAAAGACATCTTCGAGTGATCTTAACGAGATAACCAAAGCAATAGAGGAGTTAGCTCCGGAGTCAAGTAAGTTTTATTAATTTTAATGAGAGGAACAAATTGAAACCATATTGTAGCAGCAGGTTCTAAAGACATGACTAAGGATTTTTTTGTTACTTATATTTGATAAGTTTGCGTGTGTTTAGTAGTAAGTTCATTTATAGGTCGATTGTTAAATGAAAACTGTTAACTTTATCGTTTGGATTGTTTCAATTTATAATTCGTAACTGGAAGCAGATTATTTGGACGCTGGTTCGTTTAATTCGATTGACTAGTATTTATTGTAGAATTAAAAAATGTAAAAGACAATTTCATATGAACACTATATATAATGTTTTCACGAGCTTTCATAAATTAGTTCGATATAAAATTATATATTTTTCTTACTCGTAGTATGTAGATGTAGTGTGCGAATATATATCGTTTCTGTTAATATGTTGTAGCGCGATACTTTATAGCAAGCAACGATGAGATTGGATTATTAATAGTTAATGTTAGATATCTTAACCAAGAAGGACCAATTACCATAGCCATGTTCAGTTAGTATCTGTTCAAATATTTACAGCATTCAACGACAAAAAAGTACCGCCAAATATTTTATTTGTTTTAAATATTTTGATCACTTTATGTCAGATATTGAATTTCTAATTTAATTTGGTTGCTAGCATGCAAATCAAAATTTTACTTTGCCCTCAGAATAATTTACTGTCATAAAAACATTGTCCTATAGTTTACTCATCTATAGGACAGTGTGCTATATTCTTAAAGTACAATATGCACTTAGTTCCTGATATAATACGAACCACTGTCTGATATTTTAAGTGATCTTTTTTATAAAACAAAAGAATTTGAAGGTTCTACTTGGTGGTTTCTGACATTACCTGTTCGACTTTTAAGCGTAAAGTGTTAGTTTAATACATTAAGATCGTGTTACTTGTTCTAAAATATCCTCCTGTTTACCCACTATTGGCTGTTCAGCTAAACGTTCGTCTACATTTATCATGCCTCTGTGTTTAATTTCAATAGCATCGTACAATGCATGCTGAATCTAAGAATTATCTGATTTGGGATCAAAGTAATTAAAGTAGTTATCACAACTAGTTAAGCCATCGAAACTATCCGTATAAACGAGTAGTTTTATCGGTCTATGCCTTTCTGGTTCTAGTAATCGTTATGGGTTTTATTCTGAAAATTTTGTAAATGAAAAATAAATTTTAGCATGTACAAAATAAGGTTTTAAATTATGGTGGTGATTCTGACACGGTTCTCTGGACTTCAAACTGGGTTTAATGTGTCTCTGTTAAAATCTATGTTTGTTGCAATACGATTATTACGATACTATTATTTGTTGGATAATTGATACTCATGATCAAAATAATATCAGTATAGTTAGTTCTATTTTTGAAATTTAAATGTTCAATAGGACAATGAATTTGAGAACTATTTCAGCTTCATCACCAATGTGTGGCATATCACCTAGGTACCACTACGAAGGTTATATGACATTTTGAATGTATAATTCGTTCACCTGACGAATATTGTTGTATTTTTATATAGTGTGTAAGACCTGTTTCGTGGCTCGAGTACAGTAAAGCGGTAAAGTGATGGCGACTGAGCTTTGGGTGGATACTTCGAGAATATTCTAGTGTTGTTACAGACGCTCGTCTGGGAATCGATTTTACGCATATATAGACGACATAATTTACTTGAGATGTCACATTCAGTTTTCGCGAATCAGTTTGCTTTTTTTAATAAAAGAAAAAGAAAAAATAGCACGCTATCGGAATTCGTTTGTTTGTAAGAAATTTTCATGTGCCTTCTCAAAATAATGAAAATAAAGATAAATTGTAAAAGTATGTTTTTGATTACAGAAATTGTTACAAGTTTTTAAATTAAGTAGGATTACCTTTGGCACTGACGAGCTTAAATAGTGTGAAGTGTGAATAGAGGAGTCATCTAGAAGACAATTTTTTTTAATTTTATATACGAAATCAGATTAACCATAGAACAAGGTAATGTACTTAAAATTCCTTAAACTCTACAAGATCTTGCCATTAGTAAAAAAGAATGTTGCCAGTAATAATAAATATTGATTTGAGATGGAATCCTCTAATCGCCCTTTGATTAAGCACGTATTTGGCACAATTTTACATTAATGAAAGTTTTTTTATATTTTGCGTATAAAACAATTTGTTTTTTTTTTATTGAACATAATTATGAGTACGTTCTTATACTATACCGTATTGTCGTGCCATATGTGATGGCTTACGTTTTTTTATACAACTTTTATTTATGTAATAATTTGAACGATGACTACAAGAAAGACATTTGTTAATTTGATAAGTATTTCATAATTAAGAATATAATAGCGTTTCCTTCTTTAGATTCATGTTATAAGAATTCATGTTTCCACTTAAATTTAATTAGAATAAAAATTCATTATTGACTACTTTGTTTTATTTTAATGTTTAAAGCTCCTAAAACAAATATATTTTATTTATATAGCATATAGCGGCGACGGGCTCACCACCTGTCACGCTTAGCACATATCGCTCATCCAAAAGAATAACGACGTAATTACGTTTTTGCGATTTTTCAGGAGAGCGTTTTAGAAGTTTGACATCGAAAATATTGTGTATTTCCAATCATTCTATTGATATATTTTAATAGTTATGTTGTGTTACTTTACTACCAATAATATAACATAAAAAGTTTGCGAGAAAACTTAAGATAACTATTTGAAGAAACGAAATAAAACAAACCAGACGTACATTCATTTTATACATCAAATAATACAATTATGACATTAAACTAGGTTTGGATATGGGAATAAATCATGAATTTAAACAACATTATATTCAATTTTAGTTTTATTTTTACAAATCTGTCTACATTTTATAAACTTTGTCGATGTTTCCGCGTATACTTTCGAAGTATAGGCCAACACCATGACGGCAGTGACTCTCTCTGTCGGAAACTAATGGAACAAGAATTCTGTTGTTTTTACCATAGATAAAACGTGCAAAACATGAAGTTATGGCATCAAAAACTCATTTTCGACTTTTTGGTAATTATGTCATTATTCTTTTGGATGAGCGATATGCATTCAGTGCTTGATGAAGTGCGGACTTTGGCAGTCGACTGCTTTTGCGGTGCTTTTGCCTAGTCTATGACTAACCCTTAGGGGACAATTGTCGAGATTATTATGTCGAGATTATTATATACTAAAAGCATAATGTAACGCGAGCTTCAAAGTATCCAACATTATCTATTATAATAATATGCTATTATAGTGAAAAAGTGTAGCTCGAATATCTCTGGGGTTAGTATGCATTAGCTTTCGATCAAAAACAATGCTACCTTCGCTATGGTCAGGACGTGGATGGGTGACCAAAACTTCGTGATCTCGAACTCCTCCGTGCTTCGAGGTACATTTGAAATCGTTTCTACCCACCAAAACGCATTGGGCCAGCGTGGTGGTGTTACGGCCCATTACTCCTCATGTATCTATGGTTGATATAGACATTGCCTTTACAACATCTCATCACACCTACAACAAACGTGATAATATTTTTCTACACATTTAGCACATACTCGTGTCGAGATATCTAAATAATTTATAACCTTTTTACGCAAATGACATTATTATATAAAGGACCTGTCGCTTTTGTAGCAGGAAATATAGCAACTCGTGCTAATAAATTATACAAATCATAATAAACCTTAAAATCATGCCATAAAGACGAATTCACTTTGACCATAAACCTAACATTTCAATTTTAATATCACTCAGCTATATTACGCGCTATGTAATAAGTGAATTACCTTTTGGTAGATATGGTACATACCAGACTTTAAACGATTCAAGTACGCCGTTCTGTTGAAATAAAAGAGTCACGCTGCACAGTCAAATTTAAGCAGTAGGGCATTCAATTGTCGAGAACGTATGAGAACCGTGCATGAGTACATAACATATCATTACAGCTCTATCCCCGAAGGGGTAGGCAGAAGTCTCAAACAACCACATTTCGCCAGATATGTTAGGTCCTCATGTAACAGGTGGATAGCCTGTTGGCATGCGCACCATTTGCACAATGTGAGGCAAAATGATATGCACAATCAACTGTACATATGTTTTATTCACACTCAGTGGAACAGACAGTGGGATAGAACCAGCGACTGCTTGAACGAGTGGTGCCGTTTTTCCCAACTCGGCCGACGCTACCGCTGCTGAAGCGACTAGCCTATAAGAGTACATGAAGCAGATATTCTTAGTGACAGAATTCACGCGATAGGCAATCTTCAATTTCAGATATTCACGAGCAAAGAGTTAAACCTTTAGTACCTTCTCATCTTAGGTAACATCTTCTTCTTAATATAGTAACATATTTTTTCTCGGAACATAACATAACCTATCATCTCGCATCTTTCCCCGAGGTAGTTTGGTAGTGCTTACAAACATTTTACCAATGCACCTAATATAAGTCGAAAAGAAAAGAGGAAGTTGATTTAAACACATCGCTTTTCTATATATGTCACTCTGAGGTATTGACGAACATCCTGGGTTCGAATCCCGATGGTGGTAGATGTTTGTACTATGAATAGAAACTTTGTTTTTTCATGCTATAACATTTACTTAACTTGGACTACTTTTAATCGTCATCAGCCTATATACGTCCCACTGCTGGGACAGGCCTTCCTCGTGGAGAAACACATGAGGAGTATGGGCCGTAACACCACCACGCTGGCCCAATGCGGGTTTGTGGGTAGAAAAGATCACAAATGCGACCGGGACCAACGGCTTAACATGCCTTCCGAAGCACGGAGGAGCTCGAGATCACAAAGTCTTGGTCACCCATCCACGGCCTGACCATGTTGAAGGTAGCTTTGTTTTCGTCCGAAGCCAAAGCACACTGACCACTACGCCACCGAGCTCCTCACATATAATCACGACTATTATCCCCTAAGGGTTAGTCAGAGTCAGCAAAAGCACCGCAAAAGCAGTCCACTGCCATAGTGACAGGTGATGAGCCCGTCGCCGCTATAAGCTATTGGATGTTGGGCAGTTCTAATCTAAGCCCATTAGTCGCCTTTTACGACTTCCAAGGGAAGAGATGGGTTGGTAGTATTCTTTTAATGCCGCTACCACACAGCTCATCCGAGCACGAACCGACTGAAAGTATGTTTAATTTATCATTGTTATTATTATATTATGAACTCAAGGCGCGAATATTCAGGAAATTACGAGTACACTAGTTGAAAGTACTGTACACTATAGTCCATCCATTTTGATCTCAGACAAAATGTAAACAAACCATAAAAAGGGTTCTTTAAGAGGTCGCTACTCATTGCCGAAAGGTTTTATCAAAAACATACGATTATTTAATATTTTATTATTACAAACTTTTTAAATTATGTAAATTAAGTAATTACTTGTCACCTATAATAATTTTTGGTATTTTTACTTCAATGTTATATTTTTAACGTAATTTAAGATTACTAAATTAATCGTTGCTACTAAAAAGGACCTAAAACGCATAGTATTCTTAAACTTTTATTATGAGTATAGAATACTTCCAAGAGAAGATGAAAAATCATAACATGTTCATGAGACCTTGAATCTACTTTGAATTTAATTGTTATATTTCATATTTAGTATCATTTGGATGATAGCAATGATAGCTTGTTTTTAAATACACTTAACATACCTAATACTCGTAAAACATTACTTCAATTCACAAATAAATAATGTTTATATTCAATGACGATATTGGTATATTAAGTATGGCTAAAAAAAATTAGAGCCCATATTATTTTGTCTCAGCATTGGATAAAAAGTTTGAGAACCACAAATTCTTTGTTTACCTTTTGTCTCAGATAAAAATGGATAGAGTATAGTCTCTAAAATACTTGTGAAACGTATTATAACTACTGAACCAATGTTCACTATGCCTAGGTGAACAAACATTTCCCTTAAAACGTACACGTAGGAAGAAAAAATGTTTTCCGAAACCCCGATGAATGCTTAATAAGCGAGACGGCAGAAAACCACGCTTGTATTGTTGCTCGTAAACTTAATTTTCGTCTTTATTGCATTCAGAATAAGCTTTTCCCGACTCCCCCGGAAACGTGGGCGAATGAAACCACTTTGATGTTCAGAATGAGTTATGCAAAAAGCTAAATAAAACGTTAAGAAGTGAGAAGGCAATAAGAAGGTTCCGTGAAAACATAAGTAGCATTGAAACATTTAACCAATATAATTTGAATAAATATACAAAATGTGAATGTTTTACTAAAGAGAGATGGTACTGAGTCAGCGTTGGTATAGTTAACTCCAAAAATATGTATCAACTTTTAAAAGTAAATGACTCTTATGAGAAGGAAATAAAGATTGATATACATATTTCTGTTCTTGACTGTACCTACTCTACAAATCAGACAAACATGAGTTTGACCAGACACCGACAGTGACACCTGTTCACAGGCATGACACATGAATCAGCCATCGCTTCGCTTAACCATACTTTTGGGAACGCAACGACCCGACACATAAAACCACCATAAAACCCTCATTTTATTCACACGTTCTCTTTAACTATTAACTACAGGAGCCGTAAATTGATTCATTAAACGTTTTAAATAATTATCGAGAGCGGTGCACTGATAATTATTTTACATAATGACTTAAGCCTTAATTATCTGATAATATTGACGCGCCTACATTATTATCCGATGTAAACAGTGTGCGCAAACATTGGATTAAATTACGTTGGTTTGGTATTTTGTGATTAAGAAACAAGCGTATTCTAATGCTGATGGTGTTACGGACACTCGATGACGGATAAATATATTTAATAGATAAATACAAATAAATATCCTGAATTTATATAAATATACATAAACATCAAAGACTGGAGACAAATGCCTGAATTCATCACCCAAACATTTACCCCCACCGGGGCTCGAAACCAGAACCTCTCGAGATGGCGACGCCTTGAGACCTTGAGACCGAATGTATGCGTGTTTATATGCTACTTGTATATATATACACGCTTTACATATGATATATTCGAGACGCACAAAGAATTGTGGTAAAAATATGTTCCATCTATTAATCATCCCGTGTCCACGCGCGTAATGTTTTACAGAAAAATGTTTTATGCAAGAAACGCTTTTAAATTAATGATAATGGTTACATGTGAAAACGTTACTTTTTATCACAAGTGCCAGAAAATAAGTATAGGTATTCAGTGTAAGCTGAATATACATATAATATTGTAACAATATTGTAATTTGGGTTATGTAATACTATACCCAACACCCACGTAGGATTAATGATTCATTAGTTCCATTTTTGCGACTCAACTATCACTCGCGTTGAATATTATGAAAACCACATCAAAGACCACAAAGAACGCATCAAACTATAAATTAAGTGACCCTCACAATTACTTACTGTAAAAGAAAATTGTTATTTAGCGATCCTAATTGGGGGTAAATAGGACAAACGTCCCGGGGTAATCTCGGCCCATTTATCATGCAGCCACCTTCATCTGTTGTTCAGTTTTGAGATAAGTTACAGTAAGCCGCCGGATATTAATTGAGGGTCGACGGGAACACAAATCACAATTAGGGAACTGCAGTCTATGAGTTTTGGGACTATGATATATCTGCCACAAAACGAGACAGAAAAGAAAAGTATTGTTCGCGAATGCCGGCGTTCGTTAAATTTGGATCATTAATCACTAGCTTTCGGAACTCATTGAGGGGATATGCTTCGTACGCTTTTGCTTTGGTTTTTAAAAAATGATACTAATAAAAAATGACTGCTTTCGTCAGTGTCCTTGGATGAGAGTAAATGTTCAGTTTGAAATATCACTAAAGATATTTTCAAAAAATCAAAATCTAAAGCATTTATTCAGTTTAGATGCGTCTTAACGCATGCTTATGAATGTCATAAACATTTTACAATATTTCGTGAAAAAGAAAAACTACGCCATCCGTTCACAAAACTACCAGGAGGCCTTGTTCTGAGAAGAACGGGCAAGAAACTCAGCAAGTTTCTACCCTCCCTTTACATAGCAACATTTAAAAAAATTTCATAAACTATAACATCATTACAGTTTAAAAATAAAAAGATAGATATCTAATTTGAGTAATATTCTGCAGTTTACCACATTTTTCATTACAAACATGTACGGTGATAGTCTAAATTATAATCTAAAAAATTGTATCTACATTACAATAGGAAAAAAATAATGAAAACTATTGCCACGCATTTTTGTCTTCTGTTTTTTTTCTTCAAATTGTTTATCGCTGAAATCACATTTCAAACAGTCAAATCACTTTGACAAATTAAAAATGGATTAAAGGTAGAGGTAGCTTTCGTCATTTTCTTGTGGGGATGAAATAAACTCACAACACTACGACTCCATGGGATCTCTTGGGATCCCCTACCACCACCCAAAACCGCTGTCCACGAATTTCAACACTACACTATGCATTTTTATGAAAACTTTTATAACGGTTTTCTGTACGTTCCGATAAATTTTAAATTATTTTAAAGTATTTACCAAAATTTAAATTTTTAAATTAACGCAACAGAGAAGGAAGCTTACCTCGTACAGTCATGGTCGATGATAAAATTAGATTTCATTTTATTTGGTTAGTACATGACAAAGTTCAACCGCCTCTCTGGTCTGTTGGTTGGCACCACCATGTGTAGATCGAGAGGTCCGGGGTTCGATTACCCACGGGGGCAGGAGCTTGTCTCCTCGGTTTGGTTGGCGGTAGGGCTTTCAAAGCCCGTCTGGCTAGCACAGTCTTACCTAAATCTGTCGCCATGATAACAATGTTTTAAGCATTGTTGTGTTCCGGCAATTAAAGGAAAGATAGCAAGTTCCTCAGTTGTTGAGGAATACAGGTGAAGTTCGCTTCCACCTTCGGCCTTATCGTCACTTACCATCAGGTGAGATGAAGAGCAAGAGCTTACCTGTCATAAGTAAAAAACAAAAATTATAAGGCTTTGTTCTGAAACGAACTGGCAATAATCTTAGAAAGTAATATCCACCCTTTCATTACTCTTTATAACAATCGATCTCTCCTCGCTCTCATCAAGCTTTTGTGACCCCCAAGGCCTCCAACAGGTCCTTGATCCCCCTTGTCAACGCACAGTCAGGTTCAAAAATATGTATTCACTTGGACTAGTGACAGTCTTTATTACATACATACATAATCACGACTATTATCCCAAACGGGTTAGTTAAAGACTATGCATAAGCACCGCAAAAGCAGTCCACTGCCGTCCGCACATCACCGAGCAGTGACTGCACATGTGCTCAGCGTGACAGGTGGTGAGCCCGTCGCCGCTAATAGGATGGTTGTGTAGTTCTAAGTCCATTAGTCGCATTACGACACCCAAGGGAAGATGTGGGTTGGTAGTATTCTTTTAATGAGCCGCTACCACACGCTGTGAAACATGCATGCATATTTTTGTACTTTTTGATATCTTTGATACAAAAGCAGCTCAGTGCTCACTATGCCACCACTGGAGAGCTTTTCGCCTCAACAGCTTTCAGTTAAAAAATATACCTTGCACTCCACTATTAAGGGCTTGCAATTGAAAATGTATGAAAAATATTAAATGCACATAATGAACATAATGATAAAATGAGAGGACAGAAAAAGTTCCTCAATTTTAAAGTCATCTGTTAATGATAAATTATGTCTTTGTTAACACAACAACGCTCTCTCTTCATCTCGATTTTTAATTACGTTAATTGTCTCCTTTGAATATTCGTGATGTTTTTCGAGTTAATTAGTCAGTTTGATTAATTATTTCCAGTGAGTCGTTTTGTTTGTGTGCATAGGAGGATCTTCTGTCACAAGTACCTATCTTAATACATAAAAGAAGTTCTCAGTGTAATGTATATTGATGTAAACTTGTTGTTATGCATAAACATTTTTGTATTCGTATTGGAGGATCCCGGTGGCGTAGTGGTTAGTACGCTTTAGCTTTCGATATCGAGAACAAATCTACCTTCGCCATGGTCAGGCCTTGGATGGGTGATCAAAACTCCTCCGTGCTTCGAAAGACACGTTGGGAAGGCCTAAGTCCAACAGTGAATGTCACTGGGCTGAGAAGATGATGATGAAGATTGAAAAAAGCAACCTTCGCAATGGTAGACTTGGGTGACCAACTCGTCATCTCTAGTTTCTCCGTACTTCAGAAGGCATGTCAATACGGCCCCTACTCCTCATTTTTTTCTCAATGATCAAAGGCCTGGGGCCAGCACTGGGGCGTATATATGACATCGTTGAAATTGCGTTCCCTAAAATATGGTTGAGCGAAGCGATGGCTGATTCATGTGTCATGTCTGTGAACAGGTGCCACTGTCGGTGTCTGGTCAAACTCATTCTTGTCTGATTTGTTGCTTGTTGATTTGATGCGGACGCCCTCCGTGGTCCAGTGGTCTGTATGCCGGTCTCAAGGCGTCGCCATCTCGAGAGGTTCTGGGTTCGATCCCAAGTGGGGCAAATGTTTGGGTGATGAATTTTCAGACATTTGTTCTCCAGTCTTGGATGTTTATATATATTTCTATATATTCTGGTTATTTATATGTATTTATCTATTAAATATATTTATCCGTCATCTAGTGTCCGTAACACAAGCAGCATTAGTTGCTTTAAATGGGGCTAGTTGATAGGTGTGAATGTCTGAGGATATTATTATTATTATTATTTGTAGAATTAGCGTTATCAATGAAGTTTTCTTTGGGACTGTATGGTACGGCAAGTGGTGAAGACCTATTGAATGTATGACCTGGTTTTGTATATACTACTTTTTAAATTTCTTCAATTAATCAACGGAACATTAATTTTAGTTTATTTGTGTAATATTTTAGACTACTTACATTTGTAATGGAAAATGTGGTAAACTGCAGAATATACAGCTCAGATATTTATATTTTTTTCTTCTAAAACTTCATTGACGTTGTATTTTTTTTTTTATTTAAAAAAAAAGTAAAACAATGTAAAGGGAGGATAGAAACTTGCTGAGTTTCTTGCCCGTTCTTCTCAGAACAAGGCCTCCTGGTAGTTTTGTGAACGTAGTTTATCGCTGTCACGAAAATTTGTAAAATACTTTTGACGTTCATAAGTATGTGCTAAGACGCATCTAAATTGAATAAACGATATATAAACAACACGGCCGCCATTTTGTAAATACACATGCATTCCACAAAAAGATCGTGTATTAAGGTTGTGTTAATTTGGACACATTTAACCAGTTAGATATCCGCTGACTCAATCATCCGGAGTTAATGAGGGGAATAGTAATACTGTCGGTACCGATAAAAGATGACAGTTCAGTTGAGGAAGTTCATGAGAACGGTATACTTTTTGGAAATCGTCATTTTCAAAACTAGCAAATTAACGTAGATACGGGCTTATTTTTATATTTACCATACTCTGACATTCTGACTTGCCGTAACCGTCGACAAAACTAATTATTAATCGTTATAAGTTTTACATAAGGATTATAGTTATATTTTTTTTTTACACACAATCATCAAGTTAGACCTATTACACACTGAATATCTACTCATCCTGCCAATGAATATAATTAAAATCAAAAACTCGATAAAATTTTAACGCTTGTCACATCACTAAAACTAATTGTATTACATCGTCTAGTTAGCTAATCTCACAATGCGCCGATTGTATTAATTGCACGATAATTGTTATACCGTCTACGCTAAATTAAGAATAATTATTGAGTTAACATTGAATATTACAAAAAGAAAGATTGATGTGCTAAGCTAAAGATTGATGTGTCTTCGAGCTACGTTCTACGTGCTACGACACTACGAAATCGAAGGACGTTGTTTATTATTTTGTTTTTTTAAGGCTAAATACTAGGAAAACGTTCAGTGATAACAACAATCTGAATAATTTAATAGGTGCATTTTGACATATGAGCTTTATGGGCCATTTACATTGGTATGGGAATCGAATAATCTCACTACAACCAACTGTCAAAATACAACTATTAAATTAATAAGACTGTAAAAATAATGGCCTTAAAGAATCAAATTTTCTTAAGCATTTAAGTCTCTTATGTGAAACGTGCTAGCAGCAGATTTAGAGAGAAGAAGACATGGGCTAATACCAATGAGATAAATACTAAAATGCGTGTTACCTGGTACGCCCAGGTGACTATCTATCTATATTTTATAGTTATGTGAAGTACTTTATCACTCACCTCTTAAAAGTACAATGTTATATTTATCAAATTATGGATTAAAAATTAAGATCGATTTTCGTCAATCTAACTTTCTATATACTAAACTTCATTCACGTCCACGTATTCGTCATCAGCCTATATACTTCCCACTGCTGGGACAGGCCTTCCTCATGGAGAATCACATGAGGAGTATGGGCCGTAATACCACCACGCTGGCCCAAAGTGGGTTGGTGAATAGAAACGGACCAACGGCTTAACGTGCCTTTCGAAGCATGGAGGAGCTCGAGGTCACAAAGTCTTGGTCACCCATCCACAACCTGACCATGGCGAAGTTAGCTTTGTTTTCGATCGAAGCCAAAGCGCACTGACCACTACGCCACCGAGCTCCAAGTCCACGTATTATTCCTAGAAAATTAGTTTACACCTTCTGCTAACTCGCGCTCACTTTTCTGGGAACTTCCATTTCATTTACCTAGTTAGAGTGGACATTACGGCTTGCTTATGTGCTTAATAAGCCATGTGGTAGCGTCTCATTAAACGAATACTACAATCCCATCTCTTCCCTTGGGTGTCGTCAAAGGCGACTAATGAACTTAGAATTGCACAACCATCCAATAGCTTATAGCGGTGACGGGCTCACCATCTGTCACGCTGAGTGCAACCACTGCTTGATGAAGAGCAGACTATGGCAATGGAGTGCTTTTTCGGCCCTTTTGCCTAATCTCTGACTAGCCCTTAGGGGATAATAGTCGTGATTATATGTATGTATGTATTATATGTTATGTGCTAAATAACAACCTAAAGAAAAAAAAGAATCCTTATACACTACACCGAAGACCTCGGTGGCGTTGTGATTAGTACGCTTTAGCTTTCGATATCGGAAACAAAGCTACCTTCGCCATGGTCTGGCCGTGGATGAGCGACCAAAACTTTTTGATCTCGAACTCCTCCGTGCTTCGGAAGACACGTTAGACCGTTGGTCCAGTCGCTATTTGGACCCGTTTCTACCCTACCAACCCGCACTGGGCCTTATTTACTTATTTATTTTTATACATAGAATATATTTTTATATTGTCTGAATCGGTCCAAGCTCGGTTATCTCGGTGTTACTTCACCGGAACATGACCGTGCTTGGCAGAAACCTTAAACCTGTACATACTTATACTATCATCATAAAGAACTATGGAATTCAGGAAATAATACTCAGAGACTGTCAGAGGAAATGCAACTTTATACTTGTTTATATATGGACGTCAACCCAGCGCAGTAGGCATTGTTTCAAGTCAAAGTTTGCCCAACATAAACTTAGTGCTTATCGAGTTCCTCGCAGCTCTAGATTTTCAGTCGGTTTCCATGGCAAGCTATTTTTGTTTCAACAGATATGTAAAGAAAGTTATGAATAGCGCTTCAAACGACTAGTTCTTCGTTTGAGTATAATAAAATGACTAGCTTATTAGCATAATACATACATATAATCACGACTATTATCCCCTAAGGGTTAGTCAGAGACTAAACAAAGGCACCGCAAAAGTAGTCCATTTGCCATAGTCCGCGCTTCACCAAGCAGTTACTGCACTCAGGTGCAGTAACTGCTTGGTGGTCAGTGACAGGTGGTGAGCCCATCGCCGCTATAAGCTATTGGATGGTTGTGCAGTTTTGAGTCCATTTGTCACCTTTTACGATACCCAAGAAATGACATGGGCTGGTAGTATTCTTTTAATTAGCCGCTACCACACGACTCCAAGCATAAATACATAACCATTACATATCGGCATATCTGTATCGTAGGCTGAGGTAGTCTGGTGGTCGAAATATGTCACGTTCTAATAGAGTGAACGGTGTTATATAAGAGAAGGGTCCAGGTGCGAGTGAAACTGATGCGCCAAAAATTGTCGATTTGCCGGCCTGCTTAGTTTATTTTATCACATTTTATAGAGATGGGTAGCAGAATAGATGGAACACGGGTTGTGTTTACTAACCATGAAAAAGATAATGGGTGCGGAAATAGACAATGATAATTAATATTTTAGAATAAAAACAAGATATAAGCCTGTCACGCTGAGCACATGTGCAGTCACTGCTTGGTGAAGCGCGGACTATGGCAGTGGACTGCTTTTGCGGTGCTTCTGCCTAGTCTCTGACTAACCCTTAGGGGATAATAGTCGTGATTATATGTATGTATGTACAAACAGCATTACGCCTATCGCTGCAAGGTGTTATTAAGGTACCATTTCGTCTGCCATTTTTAAAATTGAGGACAAATGTGGGTTGAATACCTCTACCTATCCCGAAAGAGTAGAGGCGTGATGATATATGTGTGCATATGCTGAGGGATATATAACGGGGCCGAGCCTGCTGCCACTCAATAAATAGATGTTTTAAATTATCCTGATACAACCCACATACTGTAACGTGTCTTAATTAAATGATTTTACTTTATGTCTGTGCACAGAATTGCCACCAAAACCGGACTCAACCAAATTTAAGTTTAATTAGAGCTATCCTGCCGCCCCGATATTTAACCTTTTGTCCAAATGTAGCACTGCAGACTTTTCCTTCACATGTGCATTCGTTGTCCTCATTTACACTGTAGAGTATCTAAATAGTGATTCGAATGAAAATAAAAGAAATTGAGCCCCGTTCGTATAAAGAACCCTGAGCCCATAAATGTTTCGGAGATTGGGCGTTTCAAAGTCTAAAACACAACAATTATGTATTTCCATATTTTCTAAATAATCTAGAAAATGAATATTGGCCATGTTTTACATTAGGTCTACATCTACACTGTACAACCTCTTTAATTCAAATTCGAAATTAAGACTTTGCATTTGTATCTCTACGTGAAACTGTTCGCCTTGCCAATTCAGTCCATCTAAGTGTGACAATCAGCCATTTTTAATCCGGCCGCCTCTACTCACTAATTCAGCAGTTTGGCGGACATATTGATTGCACGTGAACTTAGTATCACATGCAATTATAATTATTATACTTTACGTTACAACAATGTAATAAATTAACAAAATCACCAGTCGATTCACGATCCATTGCTGAAACTATGAGCTTATAATTTCACAATAGTATCTCAGTATTAAATAGCCATGTATTTGATCTTTAAATACAGTACAGTAAGATTGCTTTTATTTAATTTAAATTTTTTTAAATATATTTTTTGCGTAACATTCCCTCTGCTTTACATATCAGTGTAACAGTCAGCCATTTTTAATCCGGCCGCCGCTCTCACTAATTCAGCAGTTTGGCAACAACCGGCCTAATGTCGCGCCGACCGCCATTGTTTTTAATAAGCCAGACATATTGGGTGCACGTGCACTTAGTATTGCAGTTGCGGCCAATGCGTGAAGTTTCATCCGTTTTATTTTAGAACTAGCTTTTGTTTGCGACTTCGCATGGAATTTAAAATGTAGGATTTGGCTGATAGTCATATGGGAGATAAGCTTTAATTCTTAGAGGCAGCGATTGCCGTGCTGGGGAAATGTCACTAATCGTACAAGAAGTCACCGATTGAATCCCATAAAAATAAAATAATAGTGTAAAAATTAATTTTTTCATCTGTGTGGCACACATTCATGGGTTGACTCTTAAAGAAAAGTCTAGAAACAACATAATTGACAACTTAAAAAAACAATGTGCAATAAAGAGCATTTACTATCAAGTATCAACAAGTCTAATCCCCGGGGGGAAAAGCAGAGGTAGAACCTATTTCTTATTAAATCCTTAAGTAACAAGGATTAAGCCTGTTGCCGTGACCCGTACACAGAATGGTAGTCAAAGTGAGATTAAAAATTAACTATTTAAAAAAAATTGCAAAAATTGAAGCCGCAATGATCTCTTGCACGATTGGTACGGTGCCATCATCGTTATAATATAAACTGTTTGTTAGATAAGGTATTATACATACATGTTATCATCACGACTCTTACCCCGAAGGAGCAGTCAGAGGTGTTATCATACAAATTTCGCTAGATATGTTTTTTTTTTCATTTTTTGTTTCCCTGTCGGTTTGTCTATTTGTACAGGTTAATCTCCAAAATAACTGGACCCATTTTAATGAAATTTCGCATCGTGATTCCTTATATCCGTGGTCAACATCTTAGATACTTTGAAATGAAATGAAATTATTATTTATTTGTGAATATAGGTAATACATTTAAGTTAGTATAAAAATTTATTTAATATCTTCAAATTAGGATTAGGACACATTCATTTGAAAATAATGTCAACTTTTAAAATTTTTACATTATCATTTATATGTCAAAGTGTAAAATATTAAATGTCACAATTAAGGAAGCCAAAATATAGAATTAGTACTTATAACGATTCGTCCAAAAGGTATTCGCTTTTTATTCCGCAAAATTAAAAGGTTCCCGTGGGATATTTAAAAACCA
The DNA here is from genome assembly GCA_910589355.1 of Parapoynx stratiotata. Lineage (NCBI taxonomy): Eukaryota > Metazoa > Arthropoda > Insecta > Lepidoptera > Crambidae > Parapoynx > Parapoynx stratiotata. The sequence continues at coordinate 16,029,241 of OU342461.1, forward strand.
TAGTACCAGCGGACGAAGTCGCGGGCAACAGCTAGTGCATCATAAATATCAAAGCAATTTCCTAACGAATTCAACTCTACACTTCAAGAGGCGAGCTGAGAACCTAGATTTTATCCTGAATACGTCCCCGGAGAGGCAGTGTTCGCACTCATTCCGCAAGTTAAATTGACGGTGTTACTAATTCAATCGTACAGGGATGGACTTAGCGCAGAACTGATATTTTATGACCCCGTTCCTGTGATAATGCAACGGGACACTCAATGCTCTAGGGAAATTCATCTAATAAACTGTCCTTGTTAGTTTTAGTCTTAAAGAAAGTTTTGTAGAAAGCTTTTAGTGTTTTTAAGACTAATTGACCTTGAATAACCTTGAATGGCCTTTCAAGTGACGTATGTAAAAATAAAACTGCGTATCAATTGAAAAGATATATCGTAAATATTTTTGTTGCCAAATAAGAAAAAAAAAAATTTACCTTTTATTTGTTGATTCTGTCATTGTAAAATTTCGTGTTTAAAACGCCGGGTATCGTATGTTTAATTTTCATGTCAAAAACATTTGTTGCATAATAAAGGGTTCAAATTATTATTGTGATCTTAGATAATTATGTTGGTATGTTTGTTGATTCATGAGAATTTGTAATAAAATACTATTACGGTAGGAACGATGCTTTCATATAAAATTGTAGTCGCAGCGTTAATTATTTTCGATTGTTCTCCATGAAAGACCAGCGTAGACTCGCAATCAAAACGAACGCCTAGTTGCGAGTTGCATTTAAATACATCATGCTCCAGGCGCATTACAATACGAAATCGCACTTAAGTCAAAGAAGAAAAAGCTTTCTGTGATTTTAACAGTTTCAAATGAAATGAATATATTATGCCAATATATTTTGAACTTATCATCTCATAACATATCATCACGCCTTTTCCCCGAAGAGGTAGGCAGAGGCGTTAAACACTCACATTTTTAGACTTAAAAATAAAAACGGAATAGGACAGAATTATTCGAAAATGTTTGCTCTTTTTGAACTGATGAAAAGGAAAAAAAAGTAGGAACGTAATCTATGCATATAATTATTTAATATATAGCTTTTGCCCACGACTTCGTCCGGGTAGAATAGTTACTCTCAGATAGTGTGATAGTATGAAGCCTAAGCCTTCCTCAATAAATAGGCTATTGACACTAACACTGAAAGATTGTTCCAAATTTTCCAATTGAGACTACTGTTCCCAGTAGCCTCAATTGGTGGAATTGAAAAATTACTCCTACTCTATTATAGAAGCAAATTTCATATTGGCATTTTTTCCTTAATTTTTCTGGGAGGCGTTATTTACATTTTTTTAAATTCATCTGCATGGCACTCGTTTCCATAGGAATATCGGGATAAAGGGTAGCCTATGTCCTTTCTCAGGCTCTAGACTATCTCTGTACCAAAGGAGAATGGGGAAATGGGAACCACTCTTTGAGTTTTAAATCACTCAACGTTTTTAAACCCTGTGATAGTAGAATTAAAATTTGTAATAAGGTTGTTTATTTTCAAGCAAATATATTGACTTCAAAGCTGGGAATAATGATAAAAACCTGTAAGATTTTTTTCAACTCCTGCCGGTTTCGCGCCCGCACCGATACTATTATTGCCTGCATATCTAAAACTAAACGCGCGGCGACACTTAATGTAATATTTTTTTCTTTTTCCTTCCCTTTTTGTATATGTCTTCAGAAACACACATTTTCTATTCATTTTATATACAATAAAAACACTATGGTGAGTAATTGTTTTAATATAAAAATTGATCAACTCCTGCCGGCGTCGCCTTCTCACCAATATTGTTGCTTCACACACGCAATATTGTTGCATGCATTCCTAAGGCGATATAAAAACTGACAACCTAAGCCCTCCCACCAATTGCTTATCTATCTAATTATCTAAAGAATATTATTTTAATAAAAGTACCTACAGCTTCATAAAAAACGATATTGTCCACTGCTAAGTAGCTCCTTTTTTATTTTAAAAGTTTGAATCACAATGTCGGTAAATCTTAAAAATATTTTAAGGTTAGGTTTGATGTTTTGTGAACTTTTTATCCCTAGCTTTTCAGTATATCTTGCCATTACACATTTTGTTAGGTTTAATTAGAGTATCAAGACTAGGGCATTCGCTCCATGAAACGTCAAGTTTTTGTATGGTACTGAAAACACATAGGATTCTGCCATTCTCCTTTTGGTTACATTGGTTCAGTATTTTTGACGTGAAAGCGAGACAGACAGACAGAGTTACTTTCGCATTTATAATATTATTATAGTATGGATTAAAAAGCAAATAATGATTCATGTAATTATGTACACTCGAATATAGATTGCTGTACCTGTCATGTGTCAACTTCTTCATAGCAACATTTAGCAATAAACAACTTGTCGGCCCTTATTTCCATAAATGGTTCATTAATTAGACTTCTTTCCCTTTGTCCGTTGTCCTCTCGCCATGTTTACGTTGTCAAAGAAAACAAGGATATTGTCAGAGTTAAGTTTCGTCGTATCCCTTGCAATTCTGCCAAACTTTAAGGCCTTTTAGGCACAAATTTACGCCCATGTTAACCGACGATTGTCAAGGGATGAGACATCTACAGTGTGAATGCTGTCTAGTATTTTGTTAAATCTACTGAAATAGACATTCTCACAAACCCAGAGCTTGGTAACGTATATTTTTTGGTTGGTTACTGCTTGATTATTTTAGCGGCTATGTTTTTTTTTTTATAAATGGGCAGCTTTTGTTAGAAGCTATCAATAGTAAATATACAAATTATTTTTTAATAATGTTGCTAGCCACTTGTTACTACTCTTTCACGATTGTTCATCTGACCAAACCCAATTTTTGTATCGCTAAATGTGGTCTTAAGGAACACAGTGCTCCTTGGACTCTCCCTATCGCTACAGGGATTAGGGCGTGATTTTATGTATGTATGCGATTCCCGCAGCCTAAAAACAAAACAAAAAATGTAAATAATGTAAACAAAGCCTGTCGATGGTCAGAAAACCAGAAATAGAAATATCTCCTGTTTGCGAATACCGGGGTTCGTGAAAACTGGTTTATTTTAAAACTATAAATTTTTTTTTACTTATGACAGGTAAGCTCTTGGCCTTCATCTCACCTGTAAGTGACGATAAGGCCGAAGGTGGAAGCGATCTTCACCTGTTATTCTCAACAACTGAGGAACTGGCTATCTTACCTCTGATTGCCGGAACACAACAATACTTAAAACATTGTTTTTATGGCGACAATTTTAGGTAAGACGGTGGTAGCTAACCAGGCGGGCTTAGAAGCTAAACCACCAACCAAACCGAGCAGAAAAACTTCTGCCCCTATTGGGAATCGAACCCGGACCTCCCGATCAACACCCGGTGGTGTGAACCACTAGACCAGAGAACATTTTATTAGCTATATAATAGGTCTTTACCTATGAAAATGCCGTTTTGTATAAAGATTTTGGGGAAGTCTGCATTTTCCATACTAACATTTTTTCAGATTTCTCCTCAACGACAAATTCAGAGATTATAATTTTTGGCATATATCATTAGACAAGCTTTAGCAATATGTGTGATACCAATCTCCATAAAAATTATTTATCGTTATTAAGTGAATACAAATCAAATCATGTATTCGGGACACTGTACACTTAAAAAGAGTTGTCTTCGTTTCTAATTTTAGCACAATTAAACTTACAACAAATTATCAAAACAAATTAAAAGAGCTCAAAAATATGGTCTATTTTTAGAGGAGGTTTTATTTTATAAGAATATTCTGAAACCTAATAGTTACCGACAAAATACTAAGACAGAGAAAAAAACTGCAATTTCATAGGTAAAGACCTTATATAGCCATTTCATAAAGTATAAAACGTGGTCTTCTATCTGTGAATAGAATTTTAAAACCAATGGTTATTGTATAAAGCTCTTGTGTCGATTGCGAGACGTGAGTTTGTAGTGTCCACTTATAAATTTTTCAATCTTTCTACATTGTTTGTTCTGTGTACAGTCAAGTGCAAATATATGTATACGCATTTGACAGGTGATAGTCTTTATTCGCTACCTAATAAGAGTCATGAACTGTCAAAATTGTATACATATTTTTGCACATGACTGTATTATCGAGGTCAGTCTGTACCACGTAGTTTGATCTCTTCAATATTACTGTTCATAGAATTGCTACATGTTACACCAAATAAGAACTCTTATTTGAAAACCACCGATTATGCTTCAATCTTAATTGAGTAAGGTCTAAATGGATTGTGTGGTGCATCTAGATATTCGGATACACATAATGATACATAGGAATATCAAACACTATTTAAGTCTACAAAAAAAAAAAGACGTGTGGCACTCGGGGACTGCCGCGGTAAAGCTATTGCATAGCATTTTGTATCAACTTATGCAATTATAATTTTATTTATTTATTTTATTCATGCAGTATTTCTTTTTCTTTGATATTAATTCAAGTTACACTTTTTGAGCGTGGTGACCGATAAGAAAACAAATTTTTCTATTATTAAATAAATAAAAAAAATTAATATTGTTTAAAAAAAAAATTTTTTTTTTCTCATAAACAGCTGCTTATGTATTCGTCCGATTTCGGAGCAGCTCGTCTCGATTCGTGCGAGTTTCGTAGAGTCGTACAATACGTCTAATCGCACGCACACAACGCCGTGTCGAAGACTGCCGCACTGAAACGACGTTAGACGATGCACGGCCTTCACCTCATTCACCACACATCCACAACTCCTTGCGCATCGGAGTGGGGAGCGTGAGGTTTTTTCGTTACGGAATTTCTGGATTCGGTCCCCGCGCCCAAGGCCCGCGATAGAAGCTATGCAATAGCTTAAAAACAAAAGCCCACATCAAAACTCTAAACTACTCTAAAACGTTGTTAATATTTCCAATTTTAAGGCAAGGGAATTGAGGCTTATACAGCCTAATTTTGTAGTAATATTATAAATATTTTGTAACTTCCCACACATACCAACAGCGGCATCAGCTGATTAATTCATTTCAAAACCTCTTTGGAGAGTTGAGCGCCCGAATTTGTTTTTCTACATGTGACAATATATCTGGATCTCTGGCTAGACATAAAGAAGGTTACGTTCGATACTTTGTAATCGGTCCATTTGGACGATTGCCGCTTGTCACTTCCTTTCACTCGTGTCTTTCATTGCCGTCTCCTCACCCTTAGCTGCGCGCATATCAAAAGATATAGCGGACTTGTGTACGGCACGCAGTTATATTATATTGGCGCACAGCCCAAAATGCTTTCTTTTATTATACATTAACTTAAAACAAGGGTCGCGGTAGCGGCTCATTAAAAGAATATTACCAACCCATCTCTTCCCTTGGATGTCGTAAAAGGCGACTAAAGGACTTAGAACTGTACAACCATACAAGCTTATAGCGGCGACGACGGGCTCACCACTGTCACTGCTTGGGGTAGCACGGACTATGGCATTGGACTGCTTTTGCGGTGCTTTTGCCTAGACTCTGTCGTGATTATATGTGTGTATGTGTTTTTTTTTAATTCCAACGCTAACATATAACATAACAATGAAAAGGAGAACAGAAGTGTGGACACGCATTTGCCTAATATGTTTACGTCTCTATAAAACCTGGCAAAGAGTTCCTTTATCAAACTCAGTTAATACTACATCTGTTAATAGAGAAAGTTTATAGCGCATATTAATTAAAACTTTCTAATGCTTGCAGAGTATCTTAACCGAAAAAAAAAAATTATGTAACAATGAGAGCATTCATCCATAAATTACGTCACACATTGAAGGAGGAGGGGTCGAAGAAATGTGACATAGTGTGATGAGGGGGAGGAGTCTTTACGTGGCGTCACATTAAAAAAAAATTAGAAAAAAAACCAGTTTCCGAACTTCAATAATTTCTAGATGTACAATTGCGAAATATGTGACGTCACTAGATAGGGGGGAGTCTCACAAATGGGACAAATTGTGATAAGGACGGGAGAGGGATCCAGAAATCATGAAATTCGTTGGCCCCTTCCCGGGGGCGAGACGCAACAGCAGATCTATCGTCAACTACAAGCATGCACCCATGCCGGATTGCCGTCTGAAACGAGTAATTTAATGTACAATGAATGGTGATTAAATCAAGTAATTTTACAATTTGACCATAATAAATTTTAATGACGTAAGTTTCAATAACATTGATTATTTATTTGTTTTATTTTTTATTGTGATTTTTTTGTGACTAATATTGACAATTTTAATTTTAATGACTATTTAATGTGTTATTGTAGTAATAATGGATAAAAGTATGTTTGCATGCTATTTAAGAACATGTTAAGGACATTTCTTATTGTGTAAGACCTGCTGCAGTGCGTACTCATGTTTAAGCAAAATAAAGATATTCTATTCTATTCTATGCTAAACACGAATTCAATTCAATTCAATATATTTATTTGCATGAATACGAGTAGGTACAATATGGTGTTACATTAATTTTTTAAGTAAGTTCTGAGCATATTCACCCATTACAGGCGTGCAAAAAATCAAATTTCATATAAAGGGGGTAGGGTAAATTAAATAAATAACCATTACCACAACACTACAATTCACTACATAGCTGTCTTCTGTAACTATTCTTATGTTTGCACCACGGCCTGTAACAATAACTAAGTTGATTTCCTTTCGGAAATAACATTCCCCAAAGGCGACGATTTTTGATTGATGCCCGTTTGATTAAGATCGCTATTTCGGTTCTAATGGCGTTGATTAGTCGTCAAAAGTTCCATCCATTGTCGGGACCATTTCCGTCATGTAGGCGTCTGCTTAATGGCACTTCGATAATCGCAAATGTTAAGTTCCCTGTTTTTTTTATTAATGAAATTAAAAGAAAAGTTTTTATTAAGAACTAAATGTTGCCCGCGACTACTATCCCACGGGAACCCTTTAATTTTCCGGAATAAAAGGTATAAAATATTGACCATGGATATAAGGTTTTGGCCGTTTTGGAGTTTAGCCCGTACAAACAGACAAACGGACAGAGAAACAAAAAAAAATCATTTTTTGGTATTTTCCCTCTTTTTACATACCCTTGACTTAGTTTTAAGCTTTTTGTTATGGACATACAGACATTCGACTTCTACAGTTTTATTATTATTATTATTATTATACTCTTTATTATATGTATAGATTAGATTTTCATGGTAAATTTACGGACTACGAGTATTTTGAATATTTTTTATATGCTTTTTGTTTGTCCTTAGTTTGTCCTAATCATTGATTTTTTTCCGTTTTCCAGTACTGTTTTTCTTTATTATAAAAATACCTATTATTACACTAAACCAGTGAAACAATTATCATATGCTATCACTCAGCAACAGTATATATTTATTAACTATATTGGGTATCTCTAAAATGTCTGTTGCGTTGTGATCAACAAAAATGTTTTCATCGGTATTAAAAACGATCCCAAAGGACTTCAACCTGCCGGTGTTATCTTTGTGGATGCCAACATTTTTTTTTTCAAAATAAGCTATATAGGTATATACTTAACCGGGTGTAATTAAAATGGCAAATACAAAACATCACACACTTCTTTCATTTACTCGTAAAGCAGATGGTTAAGTACCTAACGAGTTAAGTAACACTTTAAGTAAAATACACAAACATAACGTTGACTTAGAGCCTTGCAAAATGGAAATACTCGTACTGAGTTCGCAAAACCACAACAAAAACCCGAAAACAGAAGAAATTTAAATAGCTTTTCATATATGGAAGTAATATTTTACTTTAAATTTTCTGTAAAACAATACATCTCATTTTCCTCTTCACATTAAGTTTATTAAGTTTGTACTGCGGGCGTTTCCGTAACACCATCTGAGCCCAAATGTTGCATTTTGGTAGAATGCACTTAAAAATTACAGAAATGTAATGAATGAATATAATATTGGGTCCTTACCTATGAAATTGGTGTATTTATTCTGTCTTAGTATTTTGTCTGTAACTATTAAGATTCAGAGTATTCCTAAAGAATAATTACCTCGTCTAAAAATAGACTATATTTTTGAGCTCTTTTGATTTGTTTTGATAATTTGTTGTAAGTTTAATTGTGTTAAAATTGGACACGAAGACAACTCTTTTTAAGTGCCTCCCGAATACATCATTTTATTTGCATTCACTTAAAAACGATAAATAATTTTTATGAAGTGTGATATTACACATATTACCAAAGCTTGTCTTATGATACATGCCAAATATTATTATCTCTGGATTTGTCGTTGTGAAGAAAACTGATAAAATGTTAGTATGGAAAATGCAGAATTCCCCAAAATCTCCATACAAAACACCAATTTCATAGGTATGGACCTAATATTTAGGCGTTTTATTCATTGTAAAGGGCTACGCAGCCGGCCGATGTATGGAACTTTAAATGTGTTAAAATAGTACTTTTAGTACTATATACGTCCCACTGCTGGGCACAGGCCTTCCTCAGAAACACATGAAGAGTATGGGCCGTAACACCCCCACGCTGGCCCAATGCCAGTTGGAGGGTAGACATTGCAATAGCGACCAGCACAAACGGCTAAACGTGCCTTCCGAAGCACGGAGGAGTTCGAGATCACAAAGTTTTTGGTCACCCATCCAAGGCCTGACCATGGTGGAAGTAGCTTTGTTTTCGATATCGCAAGTCAAAGCGTACTAACCACTACGCCATCGAGCTCATAAAATAGTACTTTAAGGAAATATATTTAGGAATACAAGTCAGTCGCGTGAACTGCTCTCTTATTTCAGATTGTGCCTCATTGCGCCGCAAAAACAAAACGCGAATAAATAGAATATTTGCGCAACTCACGCTAAAGACTCGGCCACAACTTGCGTCTACAGTACACAAACCACCTGACAACTTATTATACACCCTATTACTGGGAGCTTGTTATACTAACTATACGCCAAAATTGTGGAGCTCGCCATGGTCAGACTTGGAAGGGTGACCAAAACTTTGTGATCTCTAACTCCTGTGTGTTTCGGAGACACGTTATGCCATTGGTCCTGGTCGCTATCACGACCGTTTCTACACGCAAACCAGCATTGGGCCAGCGTGGTGGTGTTACGGCCCATACTCCTCATGTGGGACGTATATAGACTTAGGACTAGAGAATTGGACTGGAAAGAGACTACAAAATGGATAAACGATGCCCCAATTCGGATCCATTGATATTACAGAGTTGTAGGTTTGGCCTATGAAATAAAGTTATTTTTGTTTGTTTGTAATAGCTACCCGGAATTGGCGAAGTATGCAGGAACTTGGGCTAAAAATATTTCGGTCACCCATAACCGTCCTAAGTCTATATACGTCCCACATGAGGAGTATGGGCCGTAACACTACCACGCCGGCCCAATGCGGGTTGGTGGATAAAAACGGCTGCAATAGCACCACCAACGGCTTAACGTGCCTTCCGAAACACAGGAGTTAGAGATAACAAAGTTTTGGTCGCCCATCCAAGGCTTGACCATGGCGAAGGTAGCTTTGTTTCGATATCGAAAGCTATAGCGTACTAAACACTACGCCACCGAGCTCCTCTCTTTATCTCAAGATCTTAGAAATGCTTGATCAAAACTTGGCTTCAATTAAGTTAATATGCTATAGTTTGGTACTTAACTGTACAAATGAATACTGGTACGTGTCAATTTGTTTGTTGTTAAATACTCCCATGTAGGGAAGGCAAAGGGAACGAAGCCCATACAGCCAAGTCTTCGGTATTTTATTTCTTCATTAGTTTGCATTGAAATGCTAGTGTAATGCATTTCAATGCATCTTGGGAGAGTTTGGCGCCAAACGATCGATGGCAGACACTGTGGTGCTACTTGGATGAGGTGGATTACCACAGACACCACAGACACCTATTACACAAAAGTACACTGATTTGACGTAACAATATCCACTCCGAAAAAATTTTACAATCATCGAAATAAAAATCACGTCCGCCACTAGTCAAATGCCGCCAAAAACTCTACGGGTCAATATCCCTAATTCTACAACCCACTTTTGACGTTATTGCCTTTGTCAATTAGAAACAATTTGCATTAACTTGAATTCCAAGACATCTCAAGCTGAATTCCAACCATTCTTAAGATTGACTTAGAAGAAAATTTTCCCTACGCTACGATACGGCGTATTTACGAGGAAAGCGCGCTCTCTAAGAACTTTGCATTTCACACTAGGTTTTACCTTGTCAAGGTATCTTAAACAAGATTTCCCTTACCACCGCGAACTCAGCTCTTATACCTTGTTTCTGGACGAATAAGGACGTTATTGCAATGAAAATCGTTTCTCCAGGTGTGCGTTTAACTTTGTTTTAGCGAAATGAACGCAGATGGTGGCCGATTCGTATTCAAATGAGCAGAGTCGCGCTGTCGAATTGTATGAAAGCGTGGCTGGCAAAGAGCATGGCGCTCATGGTCTTAACTTGATGTAGCATGAATGGTGCAAGTGTATACTTACTTTATTATTAAAAAATAGGGATGTCCAGAACGAATCTATACATATAAAACTATAGAGGTCAAATGTCTGTACATGGAAAAAAATGCTTCAAATCAAGTCAGATGGATGTTAAAAGTAAGAAAAGATAGATTGGTAGTATTCTTTCCCAATTACACGTACTTAAAATATTAATGTAGTTATTTCTATTATCTATTTCTTTCTAATTCAGAATACGTACAAACTTTTCCCGTTGGAAAGCAAAGGAGAAATCATTTTCCTCTTACTGCGCAATGCAAACAGAGGTTTTCATAGTAAAACTTTTGGTCTTATCTCGGCAGCCTACTCTCTTTCCAAGCTTGTTAGTTCTCTAAAACACTTCCCAATTAAAACCACTTTTTTCTTTACATATTCGGCTATACAAACTTGTTAGAAAAAGACTCTTCGTTCCGAAGTCTTAAAGACTATGCCAATACAGCAATCTCTTTGTGAAGTTAATCAATAAGTTTGTGAGTGGATTACTTGTTGAAGTGTTTTGTTTTATCTGGGCTACATTTCTGAGGAATCACTTTCGCTTGATCAGCTTATTCCTTTTCAATCGGTTTGGTTTGGCCATTTCCTTATACATGATTATTTCTAATGAATCAATAACCTCGCTAGTACTCTAGGTAGCACATCATAAATAACGACATTTGTTTTACAACTTTTGATAATTTGACTTTCATACAGAACTAAATATCAATTTTTGAATGTTCTTTGGAACGGTTGGCATAATTTGACATTCATAAGAGTATGTAAATACCTAAACTGAATAAATTATTTGACTTTTGACTTTTTTTTTGACTTAGCTTCAAGTGCGTAGCGTCGCGCGTGTCACCTTTTCGTAAGAACGGAACATAGAGTTACTAATGTCACGACAGTACATTTTAAGGTAGTAAAATCGTCTTTATAATAGGTACATATGAAATTACCTATGTAATTGCCGTTTTGTATGGAGATTTTGGGGAAGTCTGCATTTTCCAAACTGACATTTTTTCAGATTTCTCCACAACGACAAATCCAGAGATAATAATTTTTGTCATGTATCATTAGACAAGCTTTAGCAATACGTGTGCAAAAATGATTTATCGTTTTACAGTGAATGCAAATCCAATGATGTATTCGGGAGGCATTTAAAAAGAGTTGTATTCGTTTCTAGTTTGAACACTATTAAACTTACAACAAATTATCAAAACAAATCGAAAGAGCTTAAAAATATGGTCTATTTTTACAGGAGGTAATTATTATTTAAGAATCTTCGGAAACTTTATAGTTACAGAGAAAATACTAAGGCAGAAAAGAAATGGTAACTTCATAGGTAGACCTATTATAAAGATAAAACTCCTAGAACAAATATTGTTATTTATCCACCACCTCTGTCACGAAGAGCACATGTGCAGTCACTGCTTGGTGATGCACGAACTATGGCAGTGGACTGCTTTGCGGCGTTTTTGCCTAGTCTCTGACTATTCCTTATCTGATAATAGTCATGATTTATAGGTATGTTTTTGATTGGGAGCAACTAGTGTGCTTTTCGAAACATTTTCGTTCTCTTTTCTTTCGCATCCCGAAGCTAAAACTAATTCCTCAATTAGAGTTAATAAGTTACCTGATATATTAAATTCAAAGAGTGGATACAGTATGTTTATTACATTCAACTGCGTAAAATAGGTACCTAATTATTTAAATAAAAAGGTTTGAATAGCTACAAAAAATGCGTTCTATTCTCTCCTGCAGATACTTGCGTACTCCATGGGGTCTATTACAATATTGTGGAATACTATTATAACCACTTTATTACTATTATTACATAATTTTTTCGAATGTTAAAAAAAATGTTTTTGCTAGATTTGTAACACTACTGTAATGAGGATGAATGGGACCAAATTTCGATTAACGACACTGGTGTAGTATTATATATAATACCGAAAATACTTTTATCTACACTCATGTTATAATGTTCGAATAACGAACTCGGACTCGAACTCATAATGACATACTTTTTAACACAGATGATGAAAACGAAAATTTTAAAATGGAAACTGTAACATAATGACCATTATGCAAGAGGTTGGACTCATTATGCAACACTTATTTTTCTTAAAAACGCACAAAACTATGGCAAATGTTTTCCAGACAGACAACAATAAATAAAATTAATTTTTTTGTCTTATTTCTTTGAATAATTAGTGTAGATAAAGTAGAGTATGTAACTGCACATAACTCGTTATTAAAACACGAGCCTTGGCGATCTTTTTAAAAGTATCACGCGAGTGACAACCTTTATTAAGTGACAGTTACATAAACTACTGTTACTGTTAGATGGCTCCGCCATTAGAGTGGATTAGACCAATGAAATTTAAGCATTTAACGGTGTCCGCACTCTCGTGGACACAGAATATGGTTTGCCCTGAATACAGCGACGTAACTAAATATAATATTTCACCAGAGGAACCCGCTGGTTTAGGTAAAGCTAACCGCATCGGCAACTCGGTGACTGCGAAATGAAACTGTGTCCTCGCATGCCCGGAGCTGCCCAAAGCCGTAAATTTACTGTTTTGCACAAGAATTCCTTTTGTAACAAGAAGACTTGTTTAACACGTTGGTTCCAAGATCCTTCTGGAAGTTCCAAGTTTATTGTGCGTCGAGGGATTTTAGAATCACACCACGAATCTGACAGTTCATGAAATGCACACTCACAGCTTTGTTTCTATTATACATTTACAGTATTTTTTTTAATCGGAACAACAAACAATTACATAATGTTAATTATAAAAATGAGTTGATATATAGCTTAGTACTAATTATGTAACCAACAACATTGTCCGCAGAGTAAACAAAAACAAAATTTAAATATGCACTGAGTTACAGGATAGAAATAACAACAAGCAGTTATCGCTATCTACTATTACCAAGTCCATTATTATATATTATATTGATTATATTATATTGCAAAGTTTGCATACAATTTGAGAACAACTGAATGCATTGCCTAAGCGTGGAACTCCTTCCTGAGTCTAAGTCCCGATGTCCTTTTCCCGTAACTCAGATTGTACAAGTAAGTAAGTATCTTGTATCTTTTAAATGGGGGGGGATAAGTTTTTACCGACTTCAAAAACGAGGTTCTATGTTCGTCTGTTTATATTGGGTCCTTACCTATGAAATTGGTGTTTTTATTCTGTCTTAGCAATTTGGCCGTAACTATTAAGCTTCAGAACATTCTTATAAAATAATTGCCTCTTCTAAAAATAGACCATATATTTGAGCTCGTATTATTTAATTTGATAATTTTTTGTAAGTTTAATTGTAGACACAAAGACAATTATTTTTAACTGCCTCCCGAATACATCATTTGATTTGCATTAACATAAAAACGATGAATAATTTTTATCAAGCGTGTTCACACACATATTGCGAAAGCTTGTCTAATGATACATGCCAAATATTACTATCTCTGGATTTGTCGTTGTGAAGAAAACTGATAAAATGTTAGTATGTAAAATGCAGACATCCCCAAAATCTCCATACAAAACACCAATTTCATAGGTAAGGACCTAATATTTCTCTCTAGGCAAGCGTTCGAGGCGCGATAAATATTTCCATCACAAGTAACTTACGAACAGTTCATTGTAAATATCGTTTACCTCACATTGTGCCCGGTGCAAGGCAGGCTCGCCACCTGTTACATGGGGACCTCACATAATGTGGGTGTTTAACACCTCTGCCTACCCCTTCGGGGAAAGAGTCGTGATGTGTGTTATATTATGTTTGAAAACTTTGAACACAAATATAACATGAAGCGTGCTAATCGTGCTTTAACATTTCGCAGACAGGCTTTCAAGGGGCATCGTGACAGGGGTTGGATTTGCCGGCTTTACCTCATATCTGCCTAATTCGACGTTTTGACAAATACCAACTTGTAAGCCAGGAAACGTCAACAAAAATTTACCTTCTTCCTTTGTCACCGTTTGTCACGTGACAAATTTTTCAAATAAACCATAAAATAATAATTGCTAGCTTAAGAAGTGGTTGTTCGATAGATGTAGATGCTGTCACGAGTGGTCGTCGCAAATAACATCGTTGTACCAAAATAAGCCTTTAACCAAAAACGCCGATGATATAGAATGAAAAAAATAATGGAATATGTATTTCATGCTGTATGGAAAACGGGTACAGAAGTAACAATAAACACCAACAATATTATCCTCTATCCCCAAAGGGGTAAGCAGAGGTGCTAACACCCACATCGAGCCTGATAGTATTTAAGTTCCTATGTAACTAGGGACAGTTAGGGTGACTGTTGCTCATGTACCGGGCACAATGTGAGACAAATTGTGCTTTAATTTTATTCAAACTCAGCACAAGTGAACCTTCCAAATTCGGTTAATGTGCAAAACAGAGACAGTTAACCGCCTCTCTGGTCTAGTGCTTCACACCACCGGCTGTTGATCGGGAGGCCCGGGTTCGATTCCCCACGGGGGCAGAAGTTTTTTGCTCGGTTTAGTTAGTGGTAAGGCTTCTGAGCACGCCTGACTAGTAGCCACCGTCTCACCTACATTTGTCGCCATAATAACAATGTTTTAAGCATTGTTGTGTTCCGGCAATCAGAGGTAAGATAGCCAGTGCCTCAGTTGTTGAGGATTACAGGTGAAGCTCGCTTCCACCTTCGGCTTTATCGTCACTTACCATCAGGTGAGCCTTAAGCCAAGAGCTTACCTGTGATATGTAAAAAAAAGTTAGTTTAGCACATAATCGAATACAAGCACTAAATAAGGGGTGCTCTAAATGAGCGTTCAGTAAAAATAATGCGTTTGTACGCCATATTTTTCTGTGACATTTTTTTTATATTCAACAAGTTATTGCCTATAAATTACACTCCCCGTATTACAGGAATATTTCAGGGATATTTTGTTTTTTATGATCCATCAAAGCAGCATGATTAAAGTACTGAACGGAATAACGCGGCTACGGGGAGATTTACGCATAATAAAAAAAGTTTAATTTGAATGCCGTGTACCGTTGTTCGTTTGTTGCCTGCATAAATTATATTTTTTTCTAGTCCGCGTGGATCGAGGAAAACCTCTTTTATTGTGAGATTAATGTGTATAAGGAAATAGTGATAAAGTGAAAGAATGAAAGTGATACAAACATACATATAATCACGACTATTGGGATAATAGTCGTGATTATATGTTAGGGTTAGTCAGAGACTAGGCAAAAGCCCCCAAAAGCAGTCCATCACCAAGCTGTGACTGCACATGTGCTCTGCGTGATAGGTGGTGAGCCCGTCGCCGCTATAAGCTAATTGATGTTGTGCAGTTCGTCGCCTTTACGACACCCAAGGAAAGAGATGGGTTTGTAGTGTTCTTTGGATTGGGTGGTTGATGGGTTGGTGAAAGTGATACTTCCCAATTTTTATAATTTCCAGCCTAGTAATAATAAAAATAGACTAGACAAAGGCCATACTACATGGACAAACACCAGAAGTATGGCTGTACGTACAGTCGAGTACAGAGGTGACAATCTTTTATTTCCTTCTAATAAGATTACCAAAAAGAATGTACTAACTGCTTTTCTTGTCTAGCGTGGCGTAAAAGGCGTCTATGGGCGTATTGGGTACTGGGTCTGTGATTATGTAAGCGATGAGCTAGTGACTTGTTACTACTCTTTTATAATTTTTCATCTGACCAACCCTATTTTTGTATCGCTAAATGTGTTCTTAAGGAACACAGTGCTTCTTGGACTCTGCCTACCCCTATGGGGATTATGGTTAAAGAACTTTATTTCTTATTAGAATAAACAGGAATTAAATACTTATCATTTATATAAAATCAGCATTCGAGCACATACATCCAGATAATTACACATCACTTGAAACACAATATTACTTATTAAAATTATCAAAACTTATTTTATTTTGTTGTATACAAAACAAGACGACGAATTTTTTTTTTCGGATACCGCCCGATTTGCAAATAAAAGTATGATCACTCGTCGCGCGTCATACTTACACGGATGAACGAAAAACATACCATTGCTAGATAAGGCATTGAGGAATATGAATAGAAAGACGGATTGCTCGCGAATAATTGCTAATGTAAGTTTAGATTTCATTATTTTGATTACAGGGGAGATTGAATGTATATAAGAGTTATTTACCAATAGAGATAACATATTTTTGGAGTTTTACGATTGCCAAATGAGAATTGAGGGGTAGAAATGATTGCAATTGCAATAAGGGTCAACGGATCAACGCGTGTACAAAGACACAAAGTTTTGCAGCCAAGGTCCAAACACAGCAAACGTTTAATCCTATCCATACTCATATTATAGATGAGAAAGTAACACTGTCTATCTGTCTCGCTTTCACGTCAAAACTACTGAACCAATTTAACCGAAATTTGGTACACAGATAGTCTAGAGCCTGAAAAAGACATAGGCTACTTTTTATCCCGATAATCCCATGGGAATGGGTGCCATGCGAAGGAATGTTAAAAAATTTAAATAACGCCTCCCATAAAAATTAAGGACGATATTACGTCACTATAAACTTTGCTTCTAATAATAGAGTAATGGTAAATTTTAAATACCACCAATTGAGAATACTGTTCCAATTTGAAAAAATATTTTGGTGTTGAATAGCCTATTTATTGAGGAAGGCTATATATATGGCTATATAGGCTATATATAGGCTACATTACATACCATCACACTATCTCAAAGTAACTATTCTTCGCGGACCATGTCGCGGGCAAAAGTTAGTTGTAAATATTTCTTTTATACATCATGCCCATCCACAATGCTACGGCTACAGACTACGGACTACATGCTACGAGCGCTACGACGCTTCGCAAATGTTGGCTACGAGTGTCAGAATGATATTTGCATTTCATTACAGTAAGTGCAGGTTTGGGACGTACCATTTTCACTTATTTTGAAATATCTTTGACATTCAAATTTTTTGTAAAGGGAGTTCAAAATAATTTTCTCTAATTAGCGGTGTACGATTTTTGTATTCTTTTCCTGATCCGTTTATCTTTGAATACTCGACCGCATTTGTTCCACTAGCACGAATAATATGATGCGAGGAGATCAACGTCGTTGGCTTTGATATCGAAAACAAAGCTACCTTCGCCATGGTCAGGCCTTGGATGGATGACCAAAACTTTGTGATCTCGAACTCCTCCGTACTACAAAAGGTACGTTTAGCAGTTAGTCCCGGCTATTGCAAACATCTCTACCGACCAACCCACATTGGGCCAGCGTGGTGGTGTTACGGCCCATACTCCTCAAATGTTTCTCCATGAGGAAAGCCTGTACCCAGCAGTGGTGGTATATAAGCTGAGGACGCAATGCAAGGGCCTGAATGTCACATAAGACGAATGCTCAATGAATATGAGAGCACTGAGAATGTAAGAAAGAGCAAGAAAGCTACGAATTTTTGAGATATTTAAGGCTACCGGTCTTAAATCTCAAATTTTAAATCATATCAAAAATGTGTTACATCTCAAAAATAATACAGTATATGAAATAACGCCGTGATCCAATAATCACGAACAATAAGGCGTTCTCAAAATTGTCTGCCAACTCGAGGAAATTCACAATTTCCACGGCATTTAGTCGATAAGCCTTTCAATACGTCTTACAGTTTGAAGATAATAAATTCACATTTTTCAAAGACAGGTCTGCATTTTATGCCAGAGTTTACAAAAATACTTTGAAAATAATTACGCATTAAATCAACACTGAAGAGAAATGTAGGAGCACTTTTGCCCATCTCTTCAAGGAAATAGGAGTTTTTAAATACTATGTAAATATTTTTTTGTTATTCTATTAACGTTTTCAATTGGTAAAATATTCTTGGATGTAAAGTTAACAAATTTGAAAAGTTTTAGAAGAAATGCAGCATGAAGAAAATTAGATGCATTTTATTATTTCGAACAACAACTCATTCATAGATTATTTCGTTTTATTTTAGGCTGAAGCACGCAAGAAATAACAAAATAATTTACGCATTCAAATGTTTATATTCACAATTTAGTAACCAAAGACTTTCAAAAATATTATTAGTGAGTAATTATCATAATATTACCATAATATATACAACAGTTTGAGCTTTATTTCTTGGATATAACATGCAAATTCCGTCAGTCTATCACTCATTCTGCCAACAGTAATACTATAAGCTCTGGACAGCAGTGGATGTGAATTTGCGGTGTGGTTAAACCGATTGCCGTTTGGCACGCAGACAGACGGAGTTACAGTATATTTAGTTATATGATATTGGAGTCGAGAGCGGTATTTCTAGTGTCTTGGTAATATACTTACTTGGTAATAAATGCAGATACAGGTTCCAAAGTAAAAAAGCGATCTTATACTTGCTACTTTTGCATTTTAAATAGCTTTTAGCACATCTACTGTGGATGGTTTAATTGTAATTTTTTGGAATTTGAGTATAAAGTTTGATTTAAGTTCAATACTTGAGTTGCAGGAGTATTTAATGGGATTTATAGACATTTTGTATACACCTTTTACAGTGTAAGGTATGAAAAAGCGTCGCCCGTTTGGAAGCATTTGTCCGGCTCGGAGGACCAAGTTGTAAATTCCCGGTAACAAGACAGTGAGCGTCGGTCCATACGTCACTGCTAACAGGGCCGGCCTCCGTAGAAACAAATCCACTCGGAACACAATTTGCATGAGTTTCCTACACCGACGTCAACTACAGACTCAGTGTACGTTAACTTAACGAAGTTAGCAGATTCAGTGCTATAGCGACAGAGACACCTCGCACGATAGAATTAAAACCTCTTTGAAAATAGACCTGACAGATCCCTCGTCTCTTTGAGAGCACGAACAAATATTAAAACAGTGATCTGTTCTAAGTATTCATTAGACGTGTTTACATAAATCCTTTTGAAGATAATAATGGTTCAGTTTACTGAATCTGTATAAAAATGCTGGGCTATTTGGAAAACAATGAAACTTTATTAATAAATTCTTCTTATTATTTAGTTACTTATGAGCAATTGGTAGTATAATAACATTAGAAAAAGATTTAATATATCTTTGATTTTAGTCACGATTATGCGAAAAAATATTTTATTTATATTTTTTCTCTAAATAAGGCAATTTATACAAAATTTATACGTGACGACTCGCCCGAATAGCATTAATTCCTGCTAGCCATTTTTCACTGCACTGGTCTGTATTTCTCCTTTTGTTTGAAAACAAGAACAAAACCCATGTTTGTTTCGCTGACGTACAATAAGCATCTGCCGACAGACTTAAACATGAAACAAATGTTTCATATTTACAGACAAGCTTAAAAACTTTAGTTGGACAAACAATTTGTGTTCATCAAACGAATTTCATAAATGTCAATATTGTTGAGGAGAAAATATGAGGTGTATATTAAATGACTAACAGAACTGTTAATTTTCAGAACAATATTTCAATTAACTAGGTATTATCATGATAAAAGCTACCTCGAAGAATTGGAAAGAATAAACAGTTAATTGTATATCACCTCGCGGAAAAATTGATTTTTATTGCTTCAAGCTTAAGAAAACAATTAATTGTCTTTATTGTAACCAAGTAAATAAACAGTTGCAACATAGAACACGCGTCACACGAGTGACGTTGAAGACTAATTTATTAATCATCAACAACCAATGTTCGTCCACTGCTGGACATAGGTCTACCTAATGCACACCACCGGTCTTGATTTTTCGGTCATTCTCATCCAGCCTACTCCAGCCAAGTACATCGTCATCCCATCTTGTCACAAGGCATCCCACACTACGTTTACCGAGTCGGCCGTCAGTTCTGCGGCTAATGTGAACAGTCCACTGCCACTTCAGTTTCCTAATACGATAAGCTATATCGGTGACTATTTTTTATTTAATTAACTATTTATTGTACACAAAAGAAAAATTGATAATATAATTAAGAATATACATAATATAAAAAGGCAAGTACAAAAGGTAGGGCTTATTACTAATAGATATATATCTCTTCTGTAGATATATTTGTAACGAGGCGCCATAGCTATATTAGCGCCTCGTTGCTGTCATTGCGCTCTTCTCTGGCCATTTTTCTTTTGGTTTCCGATTTTAAATTTTCTGTCTGTCTCTTTTTATTTGTTTTGTTCTCGAAGCTCATTCTTACGAGAGTCAGTGCGTAGAGCGGTTGACTCCCTTCTAACAATAATTGTAAAATATTTATAAAGTGAATCAATTTTTATAAGCTGAGACAAAGTTACAACAAACCATATTATCAGTTCCTAATTTATAACAAAGACTATATGTTTCTCTAAGGCACTATTGTAAGTAGCCCTACCCTTTCTATAATATATTTAAGTATTAAATGTGAAATTGTTTTGTGTTCAGTGTAATTTACCTTTTTTATATAATTGATTCAGTTGTGCCTTAATTCTTCATTATAAATATACAAAACATAAGTGACGACCCAACTGCATTTTCTTTATCCCCGGCTGCACCCCGTCACATATTCTTTAGTTCTCTGTCGGATCACATCAATCCTGATACGGTCCTGCTGATAATCCGAGCATAGCCATTTTCCATAGCTACCTAATTAAAATATAAAATTTTTATCATTTCATATCAATAATAATTTTTGTAATCCACAAACCCGCATTGGGCCAGCGTGGTGGTGTTACGGCCCATACTCGTCATTACTGTATTTCTTCATAATGAAGGCCTCTGCCCAGCAATGGGACGTATATAGGCTGAAGACGATATTTGTTACATACTTCTACTAAGTATAACATTACAATTATTGGAGCTTCACAGACACTAAATAAAAGAAGCCATTTAAAACACAAGTACTGAACACAAAAACGGCAATTCAATTTTAACTGTTCCTTTACAAGCGTTTCTAGTTTCCGGAAGTTTACTGGCAATACAATCAATTTCAAGTCTACAAAACAAATTGCTTGCAGTCTATGTTTTTACAGGTACAGACATCCGACTATCCGACACGATTATCGGATCGTGCTCTGTAAATGTAATTTGAAATAGTCAACGCTGTTAATTTATTATGAGTTAAGTTTTCGTTGTTTATTCGCAAAATAAGTGAAATTTTTCTTCAAATTTTCCACTTTAAAATCAAAGTATATTAATATTTTACTTTCGGTCGGTGCTTTTTTAAAGGTTTTTTCTTTAATAGACCACAAATATCTGTAACAAATACTGTGAACCATCAATACTAAACACGTTGATTTTAATTCATTGAAGCATAGGGATGTTTTTTATATGGAAATATGAAGATATTTTTTTGTTTATTTATTTATTTAATGCATCATCAACATCGTCATTAGCCTAAATACGTTCCACTGCTGGGACAGGCCTTCCTCGTGGAGAAACACATGAGGAGTATGGGCCGTAACACCACCACGCTGGCCCAATGCGGGTTGGTGGGTAGAAACGGTCACAAATGCGACCGGGACCGACGGCTTAACGTGCCTTCCGACGCACGCAGGAGCTTGAGATTACAAAGTTTTGGTCACCCATCCACGGCCTGACCATGGCGAAGGTAGCTTTGTTTTCGATCGCAGCCAAAGCGCACTGACCACTACGCCACCGAGCTCCTCCTCCTCCTCCTCATTATCAACATAACATACAGAATTACAATGGTGTTGTGAGTTCAAATAACAATGGATCTTACTGCACTTACAGTTAAAGGTAATCCCAACATGCAAGTAGTTTAATATTGGGTCCTTACCTATGAAATTGGTGTTTTTTTTCTCTCTTAGTATTTTGTCTGTAACTATTAAGATTCAGAGTATTCCTAAAAAATAATTACCTCGTCTAAAAATAGACTATATTTTTGAGCTCCTTTGATTTGTTTTGATAATTTGTTGTAAGTTTAATTGTGTTAAAATTGGACACGGAGACAACTCTTTTTAAGTGCCTCCCGAATACATCATTTTATTTGCATTCACTTAAAAACGATAAATAATTTTTATGTAGTGTGATATTACACATATTACTAAAGCTTGTCTAATGATAGATGCCAAATATTATTATATTTGGATTAGTCGTTGTGAAAAAAACTGATAAAATTTTGGTATGGAAAATGCAGAATTCCCCAAAATCTCCATACAAAACACCAATTTCATAGGTAAGGACCTAATATTTTAAAATGTATAGTTATTTAAGAAAAAATAAGATGTTGAAGATGTTATTTTATGATAATGTTTGTTTTTGATTACTAGACACGGCAACTTCTCAAACAAGAAGCACTTAAAGTTGTAAGTTGTAATTCGCCGACGGAGATCATGACATTATATCATCAAAGCAATGAATCAAGCCGATTGGTCAAAAATTCTAAATCTCGCATCATTAGCCAATCAAACTGCCCAATAGTGCTGAGCATCGCAACTAAAATTGAATACCGAACGGAAAGTGGTTGACTTACATGAAAAATGTTTTTCCATCTTTCCCAAGTGTTGTTGGGAAATTGCCCTGTCGTGAACTCAGACACGAAAACACTTTTAACCTGCATTTGTTTATTCAGCCCCCGAACGACGGCGAAGTTCGCCGCGTGTGCGGTGCGGTGCGGTGTGATACGATACGGTGTATTTTCACTTGATGCAATTTTGACACGCTTGTGAATGTATAACTCCTTATAATATCATGAGTAAATTTTTTTATAAAATAGTTTTAATTATGTATTAGGTCCTTACCTATGAAATTGGTGTTTTGTATGGAGATTTTGGGGATGTCTGCATTTTACATACTAACATTTTATCAGTTTTCTTCACAACGACAAATCCAGAGATAGTAATATTTGGCATGTATCATTAGACAAGCTTAAGCAATACGTGTGATATCACTCTTCATAAAAAATATTTATCGTTTTACAGTGAATGCAAATCCAATGATGTTTTCGGGGGGCATTTAAAAAGAGTTGTCTTCGTTTTTAGTTTGAACACAATTAAACTTACAACAAATTATCAAAACAAATCAAAAGAGCTCAAAAACCAATCATTGAATAGTTTTTCGTTGGAGCCATTTATGTTTTTGCAGCAGTTTTTGCATATAATTGGATACAGTTTTCAACGATGTTACAGACAGATACACAATCGAAAGTAACTCTGTCTGTCTGTCTGTCTTGCTTTCACGTAAAAATTACTGAACCTACTCAATTGAACTTTGGTACACAGATAGTCTAAAGCCTGAGAAAGAATGTACCAATGTGCTTTTCTTGCCTAGCGTGTCGTAAAAGGCGACTTAGGGCGTATTGGGTATTGGGTCTGTGATTGTGTAGGCGATGAGCTAGCCATTTGTTACTATAATGTATCCCGAATATCGGGGAATATCGGGGGTAAGTATTGTCAGAGCAAATATTTTACTAAAAGCTAAGAATGAAATGATACTAAATGGGTACATCTTTTTGCTCGTGCCCTATACCGCCATTTCCCACCCGTCTATGCCCCACGCCACCTATTCACTCATAAAATAATTAAAAAAGGTATCTTACCTCCATGTGTGCGTGCGTACGTATACGTCGCACACCCACAGCTTGTGTCCACCAATGGCAAAATTAATTACTTTTCAAGTGGCGCCAGTCGAGCTGCTTTTCAACGGAAATAAGTGACTGTCATTAAACAAATGACACCTGATTTGCACAAGTAAACAAAAACTTTCGACGGGCGATTTTTTGTTTCTTTGTCTGTTCGTCTGTTTGTACGGCCTAATTTCCGTAATGGCTGGACCGATTTCAATGAAATTTTGCATGGTGATGGTGATACCTTATATCCCTGGTCATCTTAGATACTTTTTATTCCAAAAAATTAAAGGGTTCCCGTGGTTAAAAAGCCAGTAGTCCACATTGCTGTCAACAGTTACACGAATGACTTAATCGCACAATATCCACTCCGTACCAACATAAAAAGTATAATACATACACATAATCACGACTATTATCCCCTAAGGGTTTGTCAGAGACTAGGCAAAACCACCGCAAAAGCAGTCCATTGCAATGTTCCGCGCTTCACCAAGCAGTGACTGCACTTACCGTGACAGGTGGTGAGCCTGTCGCCGCTATAAGCTATTGGATGTTGTGCAGTTATAAGTCTATTAGTCGCCTTTTACGACACCCAAGGGAAGATATGGTTTGGTACTATTCTTTTAATGAGTCGCTACCACACGACCTAAAAAGTATAGCATTACACTTAAATACTTAACAATATAAGCACAAGTTCGAGTATTATAATTCTTTATCTCAGCCTTGTAACTAAAGCAATTAACACAAAAACGCATCATAAAGTTTGTAAATTAGTTGTAAGCCTGCTTGGGTTGAACACGAGTGGAAGGCATCCTAGAACTTTAATATTCGGCGATTCTGAACGAATGTGTACAGGGGACCCTTCGGGATGGGACGGGAGAGGGTGATATATTGAAATTCGGGCAGTTTAGTAAGCATCCCTCTCTGTCATACACAAAGGGAATATGTGAGACATAAGGCTGCGTCTATATTATGGAGTGCGTTTTAGATTTACTACGGTCGCAAAAGATACGCGAGTACGGAAAGTATTACCGATAAAATTTGATAAAATTATTCGAAAGAATCGAATGGAAATGGGCGCTGTATTTTGAGTGGCCAATCGTTATTGGAAAATAAGTTAACTCCGGGAGAATTTTTACGGAGAGTGATCAGAAAAGCTTTTGGCATTGTCCGTTTCATGTTATTTCCTACACTTCACTACCGCTGAAGGGTAGGTGTGTGAGACCTGGTCAGCTTCTTGGCGGCCCTCAGGGATTCGCCGGAGTTATAAATTTACAGTATTCTTTGTCATCACATTATAAATCGACATAGAATTCTTTATCAGTACATTCCCTCTCTGCTACAATATTTAATAATTACTTACATGCCATTTAGTCGGGGGACAGAACTTTCTTCCCTTTTCAATTGGGCGCTCATTATCTCTTTAGACTCTTCCAGTCTTCTCATATTAGGTATCATCAGTCTCATAACATTAAATTGATTACTTCTTTGAGCATCCTTCCTTTACTGGTCAATAATTGTATTTCCGCAAAATTGGACGTGTATTACCAACGGCATCGGAATAGAAGTTGTGATTTCTAATCCATTTTACAATATCAGTTCCGAAATTTGGACGTCTTAACGTTTGAGGTAACATTCGCTAGTGTGGTCGCACCCGCTCCACAACAATGAATAGAAACGATAGTGCTCAACAAACTTCGTATCAAGTCAAATACAATATGAGTTACAAAATTCGTGATTGTTAAGTTAAACTAGTTTTGCACACAGCTACAGGCGAAGTTTTGAGAAAATTAGCCAAGTTACGGTGGGCCGGTGTTGAATGAGTTAGAATCGATTTCCTATACGTAATTCAGTCACTGCTGCGACAGCTTTTGGCTAAATGGCTAATCAGATCAAAGGAAAGTTATTTTGAATTAACAACTAATATTTACAATTTGAGGAGCTCGTAGTGGTGGTTAGTGCGCTATGGCTTTCGATCGAAAAACAAAGCTACCTTCGCCATTGTCAGGCCATGGATGGGTGACCAAAAGTTTGTGACTCTCGAGCTCGACCGTTTCTACCCACTAACCCGCATTGGGCCGCTGCGCTGGCGTGGTGGTGTTACGGCCCATACGCCTCATGTGTTTCTCCATGAGGAAGGGCCGTACCCAGCAGTGGGACGTCTATAGGCTGAGGACTATTTACAATTTATAAATTATTATTATTTACTATTTAAAAAAAAAACAAAAATAAACGGCTTAACTCCTTAAGCTGCTTATACCTTGACGTCTTAAGAAAGAAACACAAAAAAAAATCAAATAATTATATGTAAGAACCGTCTGCAAGATAATCCATCGCTGGCAGTGTGCCAAGAAGGCTGGCCGAACTACTTCTCTGAATAGCAATGCTTGAAATACAGACTAGCCTTCCTGTCAGCGGATGTGTCGCAGAGCCGTTAATAACTCTTTGAAAAGCTTATGAGCAGACGGTTCCCAGGGTCCAAGCGTTTACCCCAAAAGCCTCAAATATGAAGTCTCCGCAGAGACCACTATACTTGCACCGTTTGAGGGTTTCCGCAAAAGCAGCAGAAGAACCCGACCTCACCGAAGTTACTGGAATGTCAGAAAATGTCAGAGGGTGCAAAGGTGTCGACGCACGATGCATCCCACACCAAAGCACGACCATCCTCCAGGGAACCTTTTGAATTGCTCTTACTAACACATTTGACGAATGACGGAAATAAAATGCCCTGTTTATAGAATATTAAACATAATATCTCATAAATCAACGTGTAATAATAAATAAATAAATATTATTCAAATAAAAATACAATTATGTAATAACTTACTTATTTCTATAAATAAAAAACGCAACTATTTTTATCAATTAAGATTATCAAACACGTAGTGTTTCACGAAGGCAGTTGGATTTTTAATATCAATTTTTCAGTATAAAAGTATTATTCAAATAAAAATACAATTATGTAATAACTTACTTATTTCTATAAATAAAAAACGCAACAATTTTTATCAATTAAGATTATCAAACACGTAGTGTTTCACGAAGGCAGTTGTATTTTTAATATCAATTTTTCAGTATAACTTCAATTTAAGTTCTTTAGGAATTGTATCTTAGGAAAAATCACTCACTGATTCATTGCAAAATTTTAATACCTCGCTAGCTAGCAGTGTAGAATACGAACTTCAAACAGGATATGTAACTAAAAAAGGAACTAATGAAGGAAAAAGGAATTAAAAAATCAGACGTTGTAATTTTCTTACGGAAAGCGACCAACATCGTAAAATAATTATATAATATTCGACTAGGCATGTCGGCCTCTCGCTAGTAGGCATGTATAAAATAAAATTACCATAAGTAAATACGTGGTTGAAATCTCTTTTTTCTAAATGGGGTTAACGTTTGCGGTAGGTAGTCGTATCATCTCATATTATCATACTAATGTTGTAATGGAATTATGACTCTTTTTATCCCGGGTACCCAACCGTGAAGGGACGAACAAATCCCCTGAAATTTTAACAAATGAAATATTCAACCAGTTGGTTTTTAATGTGATTACAGTGTAGATGGAGCGCGGGCTTTGTAAAACAATTTTGTATGAGCACATTGAGTTATCAAGCTACCACATTGGGATTCAAAATACATTTGACAAACGTATTTTCGGAATTACTGTCAGCGGCCAGCTGTATTTTGATGTAAATTTAATTCAGAATACAGGATTGAAACGTAATTGTGATTTATTTGCCACTAGCAACATTTTTCATTTGTTTATTCCTGGCTGTGTTTCTGCGTCCTTGACAAACGACAGACAAAAGCAACAGAGAGTTAAAAAAGCATTTCATAATGTAAATTACTGAAGACATTACGAAAGATATGGCTGTATTGGCTAAGTTCCCTTTGCCAACTATTTAAAGAAAGAATTTTACAGAGTTTTTGGTGCTATTCAACTATGGCGGACGTGATTTCCATTTCAGTTATTGTAATATTGTTTCGGAGTGGATCTTGTTGTGTAAAATCAGTGTAGTTTTGTGTAATAAGTGTCTGTGTTAACAAGCAATATGGAGGATCATTGAAATAGTCGTCAAGTGGTGTGATGAGATGAGATTTTTTATCGTGGTAATCCACCTGGTCAAGTAACACCACAGTATCTGCCATCGATTGCTTGATGCCAAACTCTCCCAAGACGAATTGAATTGTATTACACTAGCATTTCTATGCAAATACTAAAGACATAAAAATACCGAAGGCTTGGCTGTATGCGCTTAGTTCCCTTTGCATTCCCAATATGGGAGAATTTTCAAAAAAAAAAGTTCTAGAAGGTTACGGGAACAATGATATGCAAGCAGTATTTAGAATACCTATTAAACACAAAAAAATAATATTTAATAAAAAAGGGATTTATACATGTATAAGTTATTCACAAACCAGAAATTAAAATACTAAAGAATAAAGAAAGAGTGCGGAAAAAAGGTTGGATAATACGTAAAAAGCAAAGAAAATTTTTTTTAAGTTCAATATCAATACGTATTTAAAAAATATATTCTTCTTTGTCTTGCCCTGTTCCCAATTGTTATTTGTGTTCGACGCAACATGTCTTCTTCTTGTCTCTCCTATCACTCGTCAAGTCAACAATTACTCCGTTCCTAATATAAAGGCATTGGTGGATTCCAAACCCATACAAGAACATGAGGCAAGAAATTTTTTCCCTTTGACATTTCCGTATCAATATCCTCTCTTTTTATCCACGTAGAAGAGAAAGAGAGGATAACAATATGGAAATGTCAAACTGAGAAAATTCATGTTCTTTTATGAAAGTTTGGGATCCACCTATACCTACAAATTCATGCCCTTCCTCATCACATCGTCATTCACACGATCCATCCATCTTTCAACAATTTAGCTTATTAAAAGCCTCTCACACTCAATTATGGACTACATTCAATCTCCGCACTGCAAACTCTAACAATGGCGTATGTATTGCGTTGATTTTCGCTAGTCTATGACCATCCGTCCAAAGGTCAGTTAAAGCCATGAATTATTCAACAGGTCAACTCTACCATGTTTACAGTCCGGGTGGTGCACTAATAGGTATTATGAAATACAATGGTTTTCAATTGCGATACATAATTTTATACTTTATGTTCATAGCCGTACGAGAATTTTAATTGCATTAAAGTTGTGTCTAACATTGCATGCGTAATGCGCAATATGGAATTTCATTGTGAGTACTACTTTTACTACTAAAAATACAAGGATGTAAATTACAGGAATTTTTTTTTTTATATTTCTGTAAGCTAATTATTTCAGTAATTTATGCATGCGTGTAAATCAAACCAGGCACACGTGAATGATGATACGTCTGCCTACCCCTATGGGAATAGAGGATTTACAGAGACGTGATATTTGTTTTTTTTTTGTATAAATTTTTTCTCATCATAAAAAAGCGGTATTTACAATGCGAGTCCTACATTGGTTTGTTTTAAATAGCTTACTTAATAGTGTTTTGTAATGAAGGGCTTTTCCACCTCTTGTTATAGAAGTTTCAATAAAGAAGAATATTAACATTGCAATAAAACTCCAACAAACATGTGACAGGTACATAGGACATAATTGTCAAAAGTGATTTAATATTTTTAAGTGACTGTACTTACTAAGACAAACGCATAGGATCAAAAATATTTATTAAAATTTTCAAAACCCCCGACCAAAAAATTTATAAAAACAAATAATCGTCGGGGATCCGCTATGTCCGGTTTGCTATGCCCTTAATTGTAAGGTATAGAGCGGTTCCCCAACGAGACAAGGATTATTATTTTTTTGTTGGGGGTTTCTTAATTTTTTTTTTTGTAGGAAGCAATGTAAACCATTGAAATCTAAATTCGAATAATTACTCAAGAGCACAGACAAAATTGTATTTACCTTCAGACAATATCCGCAAATGTTTCAGTACAGGCAACACGAGTGGTTATTGGTTATTCCCCGCAATCTCCACTGCGACGACGCGGAATGAATTATATCCTGCCAGTAGAAAACCCATTGTCACATAAAATCCATGAAATCTGCCACGGTACGGTGACTCTACACAAATTGGCGCTATTTGTGACTTCAGCGGGGCAAATAAAATGGCCGACAGCTTTTTTAATAGCCGCCAAATAACCAGGCAAAGGAACCTGAAATTGACGGAAATGAACTCTGTAAAATTACAGTAATTACGAGTTGTTTCTAAATTTGTGTTAAAATTCATTTACGTTATTACGAAAAATTACGGCTTCGTTCCTGCAGCTTATTTAGCTGTAATTTAATTTTATTGTATCTTAATGTAATTTGGGATGCATAATGGTAATGACACATTCATGACACATTCACATGACTGATGATTTATGGCGTAACAAATATGATTAATTTTCGAGGATATTGTTTTGAATGAAGAATGAAGTTTGAAAGTAGCACCAGTTACTGAAAAGATTAGGAGCAATAGTTATAATGGATTGAATGCGTGAAGAATGATATAAGAATAAAATAAGTGGATGCTGAGCTGACGAGTGACAGAGGGGAACGGAAGAGAAAGACATGTTACGCCGATCCCACTTAATTTAGGAAAAGAGCAGGAAGGAGAAGAAGACGAAGAACATTGATTTGAATGAAGAGATTTTACTGATTTTTTATTTACTAACATTCGACAACTCTCTAGATATTTTATTTCGATATAAAAATTCTTAGAATATCTATAGTCTTTGTTGATAGTTAGAGTTGATAATTAGAGTTGATAGTTATAACTCAAGATGAGTTGAAATAAAATAAATGAGTCAAGGTCACTTAGATTAAATTAAGCAAACACTATTGGCAGTATATTTTAATGGAGGATGTTTAATGGGTTTTCGTCTATTGTAGTGGTTTGTTATTTTTTTTAATTATTAATTTTATATGTGTAATTTTTCATAGAAAAATACGCCAATAGTTTACATAAAGTTTACTTAATAATAAGAATGAACAAAGTAGGTACTCAAAAATGTTTAATTATTTCACACTGTAATATCAAATTATTTTAATAACCAGTCAAAATGTAACTAATAGTCCGTGTGGTGAAGACCTAGTGATTTGGAACACAGGCGTTTATGCAATCACAGATGCCAGCTCCTCAAATAAAAATATAAACAACTTCTTAAGTAGCTAGCTGTAAGATTAAGTTTGTTTGCATAGATTCATCGTTGAGAAACTACACTTTTCTTAGGTGACATGGTCATGATCCCGATAGTGTACCACTCGGGTGAAACCGGATTGTCACTATTTAATTAAATAATCTGTGTGTGACAAGACAAGCTGCATATGTTTTTACCTTTGCCTTAAAAATGAGTTTTATTTTATTAACTTCTAATTTAGAAAGCACGGTAAGTAAATATTCTCAGTGCATTTTAACTCGTATAATTGCCGCTCGCGGAGCAACCGCGACACCTTAACGTTTTCTCGCGCGAAAATGTACGGCCATCTTTTATTTAAGCTTGCAGAACATATCCTTACCGCAATACAATTAACAAACTGAAGCGTGTCTTGATTTTAGATACTTTTGACTAATTTCATTACTATGAATATTTTAATGTTTTATATTTCTAATTGTTAATACTTAAGATTGGTATATTCTTTCTTATTCTGAATTGGTGAGAAGCTAATAAATTTTCCGTTATGTAAATTGAGATTGATGCGTTGTTTGTTCGTCTGCGTGTTAGTTGTTACTGCTAATTTGTATAACA
This sequence comes from Parapoynx stratiotata, assembly GCA_910589355.1. Classification (NCBI taxonomy): domain Eukaryota; kingdom Metazoa; phylum Arthropoda; class Insecta; order Lepidoptera; family Crambidae; genus Parapoynx; species Parapoynx stratiotata. The sequence continues at coordinate 16,061,046 of OU342461.1, forward strand.
TATTGTTATTACAAGTGTAAGGGGTAAGATGATATGCGGATGATTTTTTTGTACTCGAGAAATAAATAGGTATCTACGTATTTCTAGATTTTCTAAATACATGAACTATGTTAAGTTTTCAAACTCAGCGGTGCAAACGCCAATTGAACCGAAGCGATCTTTTGCAAATATAGACCGATTATCCTATCATCTGTCACTAAAGGTGGCTTCCCACGGTTAGTGACATTGAAAGAGCGGCGCATAAAAAATGCGTCCTCTACTCTTCAATAACTTTGCGTGCCCAACAGGTCCATAATGATCTTACACACACACATGTACATTATGGTTTGTAATAAATTATTGAGTATTATGTAATAAAGTTTATTTTATTTTAATATTAATAAGACAAAAAAAATCAGTGTTCTATAATTATGTCCCAGAATAAGTCACGCTCCCGCTTATAACTTACCGCGAGATGTTATATTTAAACGCGGGCGAAAAGAAAAATTTGATCCGCTCGGCTGCCCCGACCCACTTTTTCTTTCATTAAAACGATCCTAAGCTGTGCTTTAATTTCACAAATGGCTCACAGTTAAATGGCGGAGATATACAAAACAAAAATATCTCGCTTTTTAATTAATGACCACATAACCCTGGCATCATCGTCAGTTCGAGTTACTTCGCGATGTCAGTAATGGTATGGTCGAGTTCACTGGTGATAAATTACAATGGCGATAATAAATGATGACTTAGAAAATTAGGCAAAAATATTTAAAATCTTTTATTTTATAAGGTTGGAGAGTTTTGAAATGCTATTTATACCTACTGTTGCTTCATATTAAACACGGCACTTTGAGCTCTGTTAGTTAGATTTTATGATTTACACTACCGCGGGAACGACTCAGGTTCTGCTTAAGCAATTCTTCGAGGCCTCCTGATGTCAGACACTAGGTCGGGGTTTACATCAAAATGAGGAATTTCCCAGACATTTTTGGAAAATCCCCAGACGTAGCAACCAGTGGAAAGCGTACGCGGCCACTTGCTGGGCACATAATTTGTCGTCCTCAGCCTATATAGTTACAATGCTGGGCACATGGAGAAACACATTGGAGTATGGGCCGTAACACCACCACGCTGGCCCAATGCGGGTGGGACCAAGAGCTAAACGAGCCTTCCGAAGCACAAAGGAGTTTGAGATGACAAAGTTTTGCTCACCCGTCCACGACCTGACCATGGAGAAGGTAGCTTTATTTCGATATTGAAAGCCAAAGTAACTTTGCCACAAAACGCCTCTATATATTTTTATATGTATAAAAGCCTATAATTTACCTATCACAAAATAAAAGATCTTTTATAATGTTTTTAGAATAAAATTAATGAATTATAGTGTACAAAAACATAATCAAAAATCTAAATTTAAAATTGTCTATTAGGTGTGTTCTTCCACAAGATGTATTGTTTGATACAGCCTACAGCCCTATTCACAATTAAAGGTATATCCTAAAGTCTTTTAATTAAAATGGGCTCTATTCCCCAGGCTTTATCAACCAATCTACCGAAACTCGATGGTCCTCCGAGAGTGTATCGCCAATCGTTTAATCTCCCGGGAAAAAGGAAAGACTACAGCGTGAGAGCCCTCAAATCCGGGAGAGGTGCTAAAACAGCGCTCTACCGAGAGGGACGCGGAGCTTCTAAAGATTGGAGAGCTAATAAATAATTGGTTTCATGAAGACGCAAGAGTTTAAAATATTCTTCAAGACAAAAGATTTTAAAAAGTTCTTAGTAACATGAAACTTGATATTTTTTATCAAGATTATCCAAAAGCGCTGGCGAGATTTCCATACATTTAGACCTCAACTGTGAAACTATGTTAGGTCGTGTGGCTCGTGTGGCCGACGATGGCAGCCAGCCCACCTATGAAAACATTCTAAATTTACCCTTTTTTTTAAAGAGTGTATTCCCTCCTTAAGGGTCGGCAACGCATCTGCAACGCCTCCGGTGTTGCAGATGTCTATGGGCGGCGGTAATCACTTACCATCAGGTGAGCCGTCTGCCCGTTTCTCTTTACATAAAAAAAATTGGTTCTCAGAAAAAAATAAGTTAAATTATAGACAGAACATTCTGCCACTGTAAAAATCTCCAATGATCTACCGGAAATATCCTCAACTTTACCTACAGCTGAACTCAAGATCTCAACTTTGTCAATCTATAATGTCTGTCCATGGATTAATGAACATACATACATACATAAAATCACGCCTGCAATTCCCGAAGGGGTAGGCAGAGTCCAAGGAACACTGTGCTCCTTAAGACCACATTTAGCCATACAAAAATTGGGTTTGATCAGATGAAAAATCGTGAAAGAGTAGTAACAAGTGGCTAGCTCATCGCCTACACAATCACAGACCCAGTATCCAATACGCCTAGTCGCCTTGGATGGAATAATGTAGCTACTTACAAAAACATCTCTCAAGGTTGATAAATATTAACCATGTTATTCGTAAAAAATATTAAGGGCTTACGAGTAATTAACCTATTTTAGTTAAAAAGTGATTTGTCACATTTTTCTAATTTAGATTTTTGTTTGAAAGAAGAAAACAAAACACTCTGTAACTAAAATAGGTTTATCAAGACTTTATAATTATTTTTTATGAATTGCACAGTAAGACTTTAGCGACAAATAAAAACAAAAATAACTCATCCTCTCTTCATACATCTATGAACACTAGGCAGGGAAGCGGTCTTTAAAAAAGCGCTCGAAGCTGCTTAACTTCTAAAAGAGGACCTCTAAGCTAATAATTACAACCTGAGATATAATGTTCCTACCTGCATTTTAACTAGTACTATACACAGATCTTTTACTCACAGGCGGAACAAAGAATACCAGGTTCAAAGACCCCGTCATGATTTTGTCCCAATTATTATTTTTTTAATTCTACCATTTTGTAACCGTTACCTAGATGAAAATTAAATCCATAATCTCAATATCATGACACACTTTCGAATCTATGCGAATTTGTGGCAATACTACACAAGCAGTCAATTTCATCGCCAATTCTATCCGTAACGAAAACATCGAAAGCTCACTGACGCTGCCAGCAATTTAAAATCACATTCCAATTTCACACCAAACCCGGATCGGCCCCAAAGCACAGAGCAGAGAATCTACCAAGCTCAAAACAATTGGACAAACAGAACGCAATCTCGAACTATCCGTTTCAACGAAACCTGTGGCCGATTTAACTTGGTCCTAGAAAGTTGGCCGGTAATTTCCTTGGCCTACCAGGTAATGGCCCGCATGGTGCAACTTAGAATTGTGTATTCTGTGGAGAAACGCAAGTTATATTAAACTGGCGGGTGATTCTGCGAGTGTAAAGTTTCAAATATTATTTGGACTAGAACTGAGACTTCCGAGTTGGTACGCGAACGTTGTTTCCGATGCTAAACCATCTTTAGAACATGGATTGAACTTACTCTATGAGATGCTCTCCACTATATACGTAAACGTCACAAATTATGCCGGCTAGAGTGTCTTGCAGGAAATTTACTTCGAGATTTAAAACTAGATTAAGTAAATTTTTAACGTTTTAATTATGGCTAAAATGTCTAAAATTTGCTAAATCTAGTTTTAAATCTCGATTAAAATTTCCTGCAAGTGAGCCTAGCGATGAATATCACCAAATCACATCACATAAATTGTTTCCTTTAAAGCTGGTATTATTCATGTACATTTTGCAAATCTTAAATTAATGCATATCTTGTGTCTATTGTATAACACACTAGTTCTCAAGTAATATTAGTTCCGCGTGACGCCAAGAGATGGCGCTGCTCGCTCTTACGATTGCGATGTTTCTTGTATATACAAAATGACCATAATACTCATAGGGTCATTTTGTATGAAATTTACTATGTAATAAACCTGTTACGTAAGGTCTTTTTTATTCATACCAACATGGTGGCTGCCGTTGTACACCTGTTCTATAAAACCATATGACCAACAACATCATGGATTGATTGATTCTATTATATATTAAAAATAAAAGAAGCATCGTCAATTCTGAAATTATACATTGCTGTAGTGATATTTTTCAAGATTGGCTTCGTGTAAACGGATCTTTTTCCCGTCGCTACCCGGGTGGAACCCCCTTCATCAAAGTACATTGATTAAAAATTAATCAAAAGCGATTAAACCGATCTTGTCTTTTAACCTTTAGATCCTATTTTTATTCCCTTCTGTTTTACCTCTGAAATTGATATCGTAAATGCTGTAGAGCACTTCAAAGAGGAAAACGTTACTCGTGCAAGAGGTCAGAGGGTTAGTGTCCCTATAGGTACTACGGAAATTCATGTAAAGAACATGGAAACATGAAATACTATAATATACATTACATTTTATTTGTGTAGAAGTAGGGTTATTTTTTTGTTTCTTTTCATATATCTATTAAAATATTTGTTGTTTTGTGCACTGGTGTCACTTCTCTCACAACACGTGATCTCACACACTGGTGACGGGTTGGCTGGAAGACATCTCTATTAGAGATAAGTCCTCACCTGCATACTCTTCGCTTAGCAACAAAATATGAGAAGCAAGTCCTCGCCGGTCGTGCGAGCAGTCAGTGATCAACTATATATTTATATATACATCTGTTTTCTTTCCACGGAATATCTTTTGTATGAGAGTCGTGTGATAGCGGCTCATTAAAAGAATACTACCAACCCGTCTCTTCCCTTGGGCTGTAAAAGGCTATCGTAAGGCTAACTGCACAACCATCCAATAGCTTATAGCGGCGACAGCCTCACCAACTATCACGCAGAGCACGTGCAGTCACTGTTTGGTAAAGCACGGACTATGGTAGTGGATTGCTGCTACAGTGCTTTTGCCCTAGTCTCTGACTAACCCTTCGGGATAATGGTCGTGATTATATGTATGTATGTATCTTTTGTACGTTTCTTGAGCGAGAAAATAGCCGAAGAGTTATTCGTTTTCTCGCCGGGAGTGGGACAACTACCTAACCATCCTCCTCGGAATTACCACCATTTACCCAGCTGAAGGCCTAACACGGGCCGGAGAGAAAAAGTCCCCCGAGACAAAAATCGTCATTGCCTCTCGCTTCTTCGTTCGCGCGGAAGCGAGAGGCAATTACGATTTTGTCTCTGGGCCCGTGCTAGGCCTACTGGAAGGCTATCAAGATCACAAAGATTTTTCTTCGTATTTAAGATCTCGCCATGGCATAATTTGTTTTGTTTTCGAAATCAAAGTCCTCAACTTATACACCACCGAGCTTCACCAATGTCTTTTATCGAGCTAAGGAAATTAAATGAAAAAAAAGCAATTAAGATGTCAATATACTTAAACTCGCCTTTTTTGTACGGTGAGAGTTGCATAAAACAGCAATACTAGTGTAAGTCAACGTTTTGATAAAAATAATTTCAGATACTTTGCGCTAGGTGCGCTTTTTACTTTTCCCTTGAAATTGAGCCTCTTAACGCAACTAAAAAAGTTAAGTTTTTCAGAAGGATTACTTATACCAGGGTTGCAGAATGGACCTGCTGCATCGGATGAAATACGAGCGAGCTAGAAATATTAACCTGCGCCACGCGCCGTGTGGAAAACATCCACAGAATTTCAGGCCTTAAAAATACATTACATTTGAGGCGTAAAATTCCATGAAAATTAAAAGTGAATAATGTGCATTCTTATGATGCTTGCTTAAGTTATGTAGGGACACGACTATTATCCCCTAAACCTCAGCAGAGACTAGGCAAAAGCACCGCAAAAGCAGTCCCTGTCATAGTCCGCGCTTCACCTAGACTGCAGTGAGCCCGTCGTCGCCGGTATAAGCTGCGTCGATGCTAACTTGATAAAATAGATTTAAGAACAAAATAGAGTCGAATAAACTCCTTCGTATCTATTTTGGTGATTCTTTCAGAATGTGCTTGTACATAAGGCTGAATTTTGAATGAAAAATGAATGAATTTGAATGGTAACACTCAACGCTTCGAACTATTCGAGAAAAAAACGATATTACCTTGTAACGAGGCGCTTTAACAGTATTAGCGACTCTGCTGATATTACGCTCTTCTCTGGCGATTTTCTCTTTGCTTCTGCTTTTAAACATGTTTTAAACTAACCTTCTGTCACTTCTTTTTTCATCGTTTTTAGTCTCCTCCAATTTTATTTCTATAACAGTCTGCGTCTGGAGCGGCTGGCTCGACGCATTTGCGTCGAGCCAGCCGCTCCAATTAATATAGTTATAGTTAAATAAACTATAACTATATTAATTGTTCAAGTTTCAAATAACTTTACGAAGGCACTATTGTAAGTAGCCCTACCTTTGCTAATACCTATCTTAACATTTTATGTTCAGTGATTTGTGAAAATTACCTTTTTTATAAATTGTTTCAGTATGCCTTAGTTTTTTAAATATACAACATAAGAGACAACGAAGAGGAGCTCGGTGGCGTAGTGGTCAGTGCGCTTTGGCTTCGATCGAAAACACCTTCGCCATGGTCAGGCCATGGTTGGGTGACCAAGACTTTGTGAGCTCGAGCTCCTCCGTGCTTCGGAAGGCACGTTAAGCCGTTGGTCCCGGCCGCATTTGTGACCGTTTCTCCCCACCAACCCGCATTGGGCTAGCGTGGTGGTGTTACGGCCCATACTCCACCTTATCATGTGTTTCTCCATGAGGAAGGCTTGTCCCAGCAGTGGGACGTATATAACGAAGAGACAACATCTCCGGGATCTATTATCTCCGGCATCCACCTTGTTACAACTTTAAAAGACATATCGCGAAATGAAATTCAATACAGGCGATCCCCTTTGCCTTTAAAAAGTGTTGATTTAGGTGGCATAGATATATCTAGTTCCCTAACTACCTAAATAGTGCGGCGACAACCGAAGCTTTTCAAATGGTGCAGCGCAGACGACAGACTATCCGTGACAGATTTTTTAGTCTGTGGAAATAGAACATATTAGGTTGGGGAAAAAGTCTTTTCGCATTATAGTATGTATAAACTTGTAATAAAATCTCTTTGGCTATACTATTTGTATCTGGCTGGTTTTGGTATCATTGAAAGTTTAAATTTTAAAGAACATAATTCCAAATTCAAATTAGGAAAATGTGTGATTTTCATTTGTTTTTCGTACCGCCAAGATGAGTGAATCTAATGAAGAAATTCGATACATTTTAAAATTTAACTACAAAAAAGGTAAAAATGCAACGCAAGCCGCGAAAAAAATTTGCGATGTTTATGGACCTAGTGCAGTGTCTGTGAGAGTAGCACAAATTTGGCTTAAGCGTTTTCAATCCGGAAATTTTGATGTCAAAGATGCACGTAGCTCTGGTCGCCCTATTACAGATAAAATGGATGCCATTTTTGAAAAAGTGGAGCAACATCGGCATGTCAGTAGTTACGACGTAGCTGAAGAACTGGGAATTGACCACAAAACAGTTTTGGCGCATTTGAAAAAAACTGGGTACACAATAAAGCTCGACATTTGGGTACCTCACGAGCTCACTGAAAGAAACCTAATGAACCGTGTACTCATTTGTGATTCTTTATTACGACGTAATGAAACCGAACCATTTTTGAAGAAGCTGATAACTGGTGATGAAAAGTGGATCACGTACGACAAGAACGTGCGAAAAAGGTCGTGGTCAAAGGCCGGTCAGGCTTCACAGACTGTGGCGAAACCCGGGTTAACTCGCAACAAGGTGATGCTGTGTGTGTGGTGGGATTGGAAGGGCATTATTCATTATGAGCTGTTACCACCAGGCAGGACCATCGATTCTGAACTCTACTACAACTGATGAGATTAAAGCAAGAAGTTGAGAGAAAGCGGCCGGAATTAATCAACAGAAGGGGGGTGGTTTTTCATCATGATAACGCTAGACCTCACACATCTTTAGCCACTCAGCAAAAATTAAGAGAGTTTGGCTGGGAGGTGTTAATGCATCCTGACCTTGCACCTTCAGATTTCCACCTGTTTCGGTCTCTTCAGAATTCTTTAGGCAGTGTCAGGTTAACATCACGAGAGGACTGCCAAAACCACTTGTCGCGGTATTTTGACCAGAAGTCCCAAAATTTCTATAGCAATGGGATCATGTTCCTACCTACAAGATGGCAAAAAGTTATCGAACAAAATGGTACCTACATACTTTAGTTAAATGTAAATAAACAATATTAAAAAATGTTTTGAATTTTCTTAAAAAATGCGAAGAAACTTTTTCCCCAACCTATTATATATAACTATGCAGTAACGCGCATGACGCACAAAAAAATCCGCGTAGGATCTTTTGCGCGCTTTACAGACATTTTGTGTGCGCTAGACTCGATCGCACAAAAAGTGTTTCGTCTGAGTTGCACCTAAATGGAATAAAAATTGTGTCAATTCCTTGGAAAATAATGTTTGTTTGTGTTAAGGTTAGAAAGGGATAGGGATATTCCCTTCTATCTTTACCAAAACAGAGATTCCTAAGACTATTAGAGAGAAGTCCTAAAACTTTTATTTTGCGTAAAAACAATCACACTTCAACTTATAACTATCTTTCGATAAAGTAAGGTACTTACAATTATGATATGAATTTCATCCACAATGACTATGGAAGAAAGAGGCTATCTCCAAGAGCCCGCTAATTATTCCTCTGGGACACATGACGTAGCCGGTATCATAAAATAAATCTTTATTATATAACAAGCCTCTCCAGCGGGAATAGAACATCCCGCCTTCATTACCGATTGTTTTATCAAAAAATTTAACGAAGAATTTTAAATTAAACCTTTTCAGAGAATTCTGTATTGGATTGTGTGAAGCAGGTAACTAAGCTATGAATGTATGGATGATATAGCTATGAATAAAATCGCTAATTTTTTTGGGACCTTGTATCATGAGATTTTTTTTTTATATATTTTTATATAAGTGACGATATGGCCGAAGGTGGAAGCGAGCTTCACCTGTAATCCTCAACAACTGAGGAACTGGCTATCTTACGTCTGATTGCCGGAACACAACAATGCTTAAAACATTGTTATTATGGCGACAGATTTAATTAAGACGGTGGTAGCTAGCCAGGCGGGCTCAGAAGCTACCACCAACCAAACCGAGCAGAAAAACTTCTGCCCCATGGGGAATCGAACCCGGACCTCCCGATCAACACCCGGTGGTGTGAACCACTATACCCGAGAGGCGGTGTAGTCTGTCAGATTTCAACGGATTTTTTGTGCGGCGGACTTTTTGCACGTCATGTGGGTCGTGTACGTCATGTTGCTGTAAGTTTATGCTCAGCAGCAGTAGTGAGATTACCTGTATAGGTTATGTATGAAAAAAAAGGCTTATGACGTTGTTTTTAAACTTAAAATCGACGCCAAGGTTACTTACAACAGATTTTGCTATATTTCATACTTCCCGACTTTTTATACTGAGCGATTTGGATTCATGTATTGTAATAACATCGAAATTATAATTCGTAGCAAAAAAAAACCTCGCATTATTTTGTAGAGCTGAATTAATTCAGGGTTTTTCTTCCTTATTTCCTTAATTCTTCCGAATTTATAACTGCGTCTTTTTTAAATAACACTCAGTTCGGGGAGTAATAACGGAACTTTGCAACGGTTTTAAAATAACAGGAAAAAGAAAATGTCGCCTTTTTTGTATTAATATAAATGGCGCATTAACTAAGAAAGGCACAGTTCAACAATAGAAAGTAATTATATTTGATGTTATAAATGATATTCGTCATCAGCCTATATACGTCCCACTGCTGGGACAGGCCTTCCTCATGGAGAAACACATGAGGAGTATGGGCCGTAACACCACCACGCTGGCCCAATGCGGGTTGGTGGGTAGAAACGGTCACAAATGCGACCGGGACCAACGGCTTAACGTGCCTTCCGAAGCACGGAAGAGCTCGGATAAATGATATACTAAACATTAATTCGGTTGCGGGTACTTTTACTGGTGCGTTTCCATTGCTTTGCATTCTTGCCCCTTATTCATGGGGACCTAAACCAGACGCGTGAGTGTTAATACCCCTGCCTACCCCTTGGGGATATCGTCGTGATATATTGGGTCCTTACCTATGAAATTGGTGTTTTTTTTCACTCTTAGTATTTTGTCTGTAACTATTAAGATATTAGTATTCCTAAAAAATTATTTCCTCGTCTAAAAATAGACTATATTTTTGAGCTCTATTGATTTGTTTTGATAATTTGTTGTAAGTTTAATTGTGTTAAAATTGGACACGGAGACAACTCTTTTTAAGTGCCTCCCGAATACATCATTTCATTTGCATTCACTTAAAAACGATAAATAATTTTTATGAAGTGTGATATTACACATATTACTAAAGCTTGTCTAATGATAGATGCCAAATATTATTATCTTTGGATTTGTCGTTGTGAAGAAAACTGAAAAAAAATTAGTATGGAAAATGCAGAATTCCCCAAAATCTCCATACAAAACACCAATTTCATAGGTAAGGACCTAATATATAATTAAAACTATTTTATAGAAAATTCTATCATGATATTATAAGGAATTATACATTCACAAGCCTGTCAAAATTGCATCAAGTGAAAATACACCGTATCGTAACACACCGCACCGCACCGCACACGCGGCGAACGTCGTTTCTGAAAACAATTCCTACCGAAGCAACGTGATTGACCCGTAACGCCCGACGGCACCTACCGTACGCCGGACAGTCGAAATCTCTCAGCAAGTATGAACCAGTTCGACCTGTGTTTGCGACATTCTGTACCAGTGTAAAGTGAAAGGGGGGGCTTTCACTTGTAGTTCGAACCGATTGTAACCCGTAGTGTAATAAACTTCTCACTTTTGGTTGCGCAAGTATGTCAATTTCTACGAGGAATTTGATTACAGCTAGGGGCGCTTTTCAGGCAACTAATAGTAAGAATTTTTTTTAAATAAAAACTTACACTGCCTGGTTCGAACTGGTTTATATTTGTATAAAAAATACGCTTGTCCGGCGTTAGGTGCGTCCGGCGTTACGGGACCTTCCCCTACAACCAGTTATAGTAAGCTAATTAAAAAGGCGAATATTTATTAATGCAAACTTTAATTAACAATTAACAAACAAGACTGGAAGTAACGTTCCCTGCGTAGAGGGCGGCTTTATCTGAATTTCCAACAAACTTTCCTGTGTTTCTTTTTGAACAGATGTCTAAGAAAGTTATGGAGATAAGGGCTACGTTAAAAGGCATAAACAGAATAGAGTAAGTACAAAACAATCATTTAAAGAATATGCGACCCATACTAATATTATAAATGCGAAAGTAACTCTGTCTGTCTTGCTTTCGCGTCAAAACTGTACTGAACCGATTTAATTGAAATTTGGTACACAGATGGTGTAGAGTCTGAGAAAGGACATAGGCTTTTTATCCCGGTATTCTCATGGGGACGGGTACCGCGCGTGTGCAACCGTGGTTATCAATATCTGCTTGACCGAATATTATGTGACATATTCCGTCAAAATGTAATTTCATTTCGAATTTTAAAATTTCTCGTCATTGTAAAATAATGACACGACAACTGAGAATCAGATGACACTGACAAGAAATGTTATTTTCATTATTTGAATAATTAGAGGTTTTAGTTCATTATGAGGTAAGAATGTAATGTTGAGCACTTTTTAAAAAAGAAATGCAGTGTTAACAAACACACAAAAACTTTTTGGAAGCTTTTATCCGCGTTAAATCAATAGCCACATGAACGACGTCGCGGGCACAGTTAGTGGTGATATAAATGTCACTATGCCTTTTAGTGGATATGTCACCGTAAAATTGTAAAAAACGTCAGATTATAATCTATCTCACGAGATTGTGAACTGTCGAAAGATTGTATACCTTAACATATTACTTACAATTTAATGCATTATTCTTCGGAAGATTATAATCTATCGAAGCGAAACCGTCAAATTGTAAAACGGAACGTACCTCGCGCGCTGATTGGTTGAACGACATATGCCCGCGCCGCCATATTTGTTTGTTAATTCCTTTGTTGTCGAAAGTGTTTTGGTGATTATAAATTGATTTCGTGTGGAAATGTATTCTGATAGATATTAGGTTAAAGTTATTTTTTTTATGACCCATAAAATCAATATTTGTGACAAATATGTCCTTCGACAGTTTACAATCTCGCAAGATAGATTATAAACTAACGTTATTTACAATTTTACGGTGACAGATACATGTTGCGGACGTTCTGAATTCACGATACTATGGTGTGATTAAATTATTTATATTATATTCAACCAATTTTATTCAAACAAGTACATCATATTCTATTTATCTATTTCAGCACAATTAAAAAATAATATAGAAATTAGAGAATAAAATCAAAGCAATGGTGCAAATTAAAATTTACACAGTTTCGCTAGAATTAAAGTTACACCATTTTGCTCACAAACTCCTAACAACAGTATAATTTTAGACCGTCTAACCTCCAACGAAGTTTGGATACACTGTTTTCCTTTTATGGGTCCTTCCCGTGTTATAGGCACATTTAAATAACAATAAAAATACAAAAGAAAAAGTTTTTACAGTGTCGGATAAGATATGGTGCGCTTTTAGATTGTGGTACGGTCAGCATCAGAAGTAGCTGATCATTTTAGTACTGTGTCACAGTTCATATGTACGACACCATTAGAAACCATTATGAAATTTGCTTCGACATGTAATTTGACAAGGTATTTAAATGGTCATCAACTTTTGATGCTGACTGTACCTACTGGGCCCAATTTTTTTTTGACAAATCGCATGGTAGCCACGACCAAGTACAACCATTTGAATCTGCAACGAAAGCGAGACATCGCGATACGCTGAGAATATTGCGTCTCGCTTGTACAACGGTTTTTCCAGCCAAGCATAGCAAAACAGAATTTTTTTCTAATAATTAAGAAGCATTATCATTTTTAGATTAGGATTTCATCCAAATTATTTTGGTGCAATGTCCAATTTTGATATTGATTAGAAACCAGATTCCCATGTCAGAAACCAGTTTCCCATTCCACAAACTTACCCTGGGTTTAAATAATGGTGGTGGTACCTGTGGTAGACACAGGTGTAAACACTCATATTTCACCTGAAATAATTCGTGTAAGCCAAGAGACATTAGGTATTGCCGCTGTAGTCAAAAATCTGCAGGTATTACCGAGGTATAATAATATTAATGTAGGTAATATTATTGTAGTTTTAACTTGTACAGTGCGCCATGTATTCATTCAAACGGTTTGACATTTTAAGTAAAATATTAAGCCTTAAATTGCCTGTGACACCTGCAGATTTTTGACTACAGCGGTAATAGTTGCGTTTTTTTATGACAGGTAAGCTCTTGGCCTGCATCTCACCTGATGGTAAGTGACGATGACTGTAAATCATCAACAACTGAGGAACTCAATCAATCTTACCTCTGATTGCCGGAACACAACAAATGCTTATAACATTGTTATTTTGCCGACAAATTTATGTAAGACGGTGGTAGCTAGCCAGGCACACCTGAAAAACCTACCACCAACCAAACCGAGCAGAAAAACTTCTGCCCCCATAGGGTATCGAACCCGGACGTCCCGTTCAACATCCGGTGGAGTTAACCACTAGGCCAGAGAGAAGTTTACCTTATAAGAAAAATTCTCCAAAAAATTCTTAATGAATAAATCTCAAATAACCCCGAGCGTAATTAAGTGTTAGAAACCGGATTATTTTAACCCGAATCAACTCCGCTGTCTTCCTATCGTGGGATTAAATGACCCAGACGTCTTAACGGCCAATTTGCTGGGCATTGTGCATTTTGGGGTTGGTCATTAGCAAATAATGGAGGTCAAACTTGTATAGGTTGCGAATGCGTACTTTAATTACTTATTTCTGTTGATTTGTTACTGTTGTAGATATGTTACGTTGTTAATGATACATACATAAAAACATACAAGCATGCTTGTAATAGCCGAAGAGGTAGGCAAAGTCCAAGGAGCACTGTGTTCCATAAGACCACATTTAGCCATACAAAAATTAGGTTTGGTCAGATGAAAAATCGTGGAAGAGTAGTAAGAAGTGGCTAGCTCATCGCCTACACAATCACAGACCCAATATCCAATACGCCCTTAGTCGCCTTTTACGACATGCTTGGCAAGAAAAGCAGTTGGTTCATTCTTTTTGAAGAAGACATTCTTGCATGACATTCTTTTTTTTCTTTTTAAAGATAAACACCACAGAAAAACGCTTTTAAATAATAAACATACCTGTATACACAATGCATACTGGTAAGTTACAATTCAAAAGTTTAAAAAAATTGTGTGTGTGTGTGTTTAACACCTAATGTGTTTCTCGTGGTGTGTCGTACATAGGCTGATCCTCCTGACTTCACTTCAGTCACACAAAGATTTCATTAATATTAGATTAGTAGCCAAGGGCATAGCCGCCCGAGATAGGCGCACGAGCGCAGCGAGGGGGCTCCTATAGTTCGAGGGTGCAATTGATGCTTACACCCGAGCTAACTACTCTGCTTTACATTTCGATTGTGAGGTAAGTAGAAAAAAATCGGTATTACAAGAATAAAACATTTTATTATATCTTCATCACTTGCAGAACTCATGTTTTTTTCCTAATTAGCACGTAATTATAAAAATATCCCAAAAACAAACAATATTTAAAGTAAAAGTTTTCAATTCCGGACTTTTTCATCTTTTTTTTTAATTTTTTATTCAAGAACTAAATTGAGCTTCGCCGTTTGATATTTAAAATTGATAACTATAATACCTTACAATACTCATACGAAGACAAGCTTGAATAGCGAAGCGACCTCATTTGTCATTGGGCTGAATGCATGATGTCTTTTGCCAGTATGATAGTTAGATGTACGCGAACTTTTTGAAAGAGGGAAGAGTTTTTTTTTAATTATTTACCGCCCTAGGGCTTTTCTAGCAACATTATTAACCTAGAGCGCTAATTGGTCACCTACAAGCCCCATTAGGGGGTAATAAGGAACTGCTTACCGAATATGAGAGATGTAAAAAAATACAAAGACCTAACTACGTCTATCTATCTATCTATCTATCAGCCAATTGTCGTCCACTGCTGGACATAGGCCTCCCTCAATGATCGCCATACCTTGCGGTCCTGAGCCGCCTGCATCCAGCGACTTCCTGCGACCTTCGTCGGATCGTGGGTCCACCTTGTTGGGGGCCTCCCTACGTTGCGCCTCCCAGTACGTGGTCGCCACTCGAGAACCTTTCCGCCCCAACGGCCGTCAGTTCTACGAACAATGTGCCCTGCCCACCGCCACTTAAGGTCCGCAATTCTGTGGGCTATGTCGGTGCCCTTGGTTCTCCTACGAATCTCCTCATTTCTGAGGCACTAACTACGTAGCTTCTAAATATTTTACCAGGCCTGTGAAAACCACACTTAATCTTTCCCATTACCAAGAATTAAAAAAGGAATTAAATCGCGGGTCTAAAATAGTGGCATTTATGGGCCGAAAGCCTTGGGCTGTCTCAAGTGCAGCCTTCCTAAAGCCTGTTTACCGCTCTCATTAATAAAGCCGCGGTACGTGCGAATTTCTCCGCAAATAGAAAAGGGACTCGTTAAGTCACCTTAATGATGGCGCTTTTAAAATGACGCCCAAAGAGCGAGCCGACGCAATGCAGTCCAAGAGCCTTTACGGCGTTTGGTACGCATAATTACAAGGAAAGTTGTTTTATTAATAAAATTTAATCGCTGGATTTTTCCACACATGCAGAGATGTTTTTGGCTGTTGCTGAGGTCTTTTCTTACTATCTTAGGTTTTAACTACTTTCCTAGTCCTCATACATTATGTTTTAATAACAATGTTTTAAGCATTGTTGTGTTCCGGCTATCAGGTAAGATAGCCAGTTCCTCAGTTGTTGAGGATTACAGGTGAAGCTCGCTTCCACCTTCGGCCTGATCACCACTTACCATCAGGTGAGATGAAGGCCAAGAGCTTACCTGTCATGTGTAAAAAAAACTATCTCTACCTACTTACTTAATAAGCTCCTTTAGAGTGTGTGTGTGTAAATATAACATATTTCAATAATAGTATTCTTCTCATCAATGTAGCACCATAAATGCTATCACCAATTTATTTGATATTTTTTCTATTCGTCATAGCCAGGAGTAAATAAGTACTCCAATAGACTTAGACTGTAAAGATAACTAACTAAAGATCTCTTGTCTTTCCTATCTTATAAAGGAAATAAAAAAACCTTAGAATTTCATTAAAAACTTTTGTGTTTAGTCAAACAGCTCAAAATTTGCGGCCACCCTATATTTTATAACATAATGCTAAATTGTATGCTTACACATTTACAGTAAACAAAGGTGAATATTACATTTGGTTGACTCTGTAGTCCTGAGGCGCCATTTCGTTTGTTTAAATTTTTCACACCTTAGTAGATTTCGCACATAATATTTCACTATTTGTTTAGGAGAAATGAAGTTCAGTGTCGTTGTTACTCGTATTAAAAATAAGATTTCCCTGCTGAACTTGATATAATCTTACTTTACCTTTTATATCTTCTTCTTCGTCATGACCTCGTGACGTCGAGTGCGTCCATCTAGTAGGAGAGCGTCTTCTGCCTCTTTCTAGACTGTCTAGGTCTCATCTGACTGTGTGTCCTAAGAACTTGAGGATACTGTCTGCAAATTGTAGAGAGCCGTGATGTTAAGTTCTTTGAGACTCATTTGTGCGTCGTTCCGTCCAAGACATTCTTAAGATTCTGAGTCAACAGCACATCTCGAATCCTCGTTCACACGCGAGACTCAATGTCCAGGTTTCAGAGGCATCTTAGAAGCCATTGAAGTAGTTGATACTGATTGACAGATAATCTATAGATACGAGTAACTAATGAGAAATGCGATAATGAGAAAAATAAACTGAACATCACAGAAAAGGGTCACTAAGGCCCGTATTACAGAACCAAACTCAAGTGTAGATCTCTGCTTGAGCGCTGTTAGAGAGGGATGGCGCTATTGTTCCCACACAGTGCCATCCCTTTTTAACTGCGCTCAAGCAGAGATCTACGCTTGAGTTTGGTTCTGTAATACGGGCCTTAGAAAATCTTCAATATCTTAAAAACTACTGAATCTACTATATGAATTAAAAACTTAAGTATAGAATATTTAATGCCGCATAAAATGATAATTTTCATATATCAATTGTAAAATAAATTACCAAAAACAAATGGAAATGTTTTATATGTCAAAACATTTCCATTCATTTTTGATAATTCTATAAAAAACTAAAAATGTAAAGGAAATTATCAAAAATAAATGGAAATATGTATGATTTTATGTGGCGTTAAACATTCTTTCATTTAGTTTTTAATCATTATGCTAGGTCGAGTACCTTGGAAGATATTGAAGATTTTTTAACCGACCCGTTTTCTTTGCTGTTCAGTGTATATAATAAAATATTACTAAAATAGAGGAGATACGTAGGTAACGCCCTCGTTGTGCCAGATATGTGAGGTCCCCAGGTAGCGAGCTAGCTGCCATGCACCGGGCACAATGTGGGGCAAGCGATATTCACAATCAGCTGTACATAACAGATAAGACTAAAACGAATTACATCAGCTCTGAGAAAACTTAGGATTACAATCCTTTAGATCAACTCAAAAAGGGACTCAAAATCAAAATCAAAAATATCTTTATTTTATAGGCTTGATATACAAACACTTAAAAACGTCAATTTATGAATAAGTGCATCTACCACTCGCTCGGAACGCAAACATCCCCAAGAAGAGCGAGCCAGAAACTCGAGGGTTGCTCTTTTTTTTCACATTTTTACAATTCTTGTTTTTTATAAATGTTAGGCTAGTACAATCAAGTGGGTGAACATAGATATTATGAACATACACTAACACTCACACACACACCAACCTATAAAGCTTCTACAAATGATATTGTTCCAATGCAGCAAAAGTTGACATTACGATGCCGCGATGACGACGGCGTTACTCCAACAGTCGAAGTCGAGTGAACAAAATCTTACATTACAAACAAACGCAGCGTTCTTGTTACCAGCATTTCCACTTCAAAGCGTTAATATGCTGAATAATGAAAGCCTACTTTAAAATACCTTGCTACTTTTACCTTTGCTTCCCGGTATCATTCCGGGCATCCCGAATTCCGGCTGCACCCGAACAATATCCGGGTGGCTACAAAGCAAGCACTTTATTCCGGTGTCGTCGGTCTAACATGGCTAAATAAAAGTCTGTAGCCGTCCAGGCTTCATTATTGAGCACACTGATGCGTGAAATGGTCGGATGTTCCATTATTAATTAATTTATATACATACATAAAATCACGCCTCTTTCCCGGTGGGGTAGACAAAGCTTACTGATTTACATAACAGAACATATCATCTCGCTTCTTTCCCCGAAGGGGTAGGTGTTTTACACCCAAATTTCGCCAGATAATTATGTTAGGTCTTCATGTACACAGGTGGACAGCCTGTTGTCATGCACCGTGCACAATGTGAGGCGAGCGATATTCACTATGAACTGTACATAAGTCTTATTCAAACTCAGTGGTACAGGCGGTGGGATCGAACCCGCGTTTCCCGCGGCCTCTCGAACGAGTAGTGCCTCGACCGTCCCAAATCAGCTACTCTTGATTACTGATTTCCACTTGCTAAAAGCCTGATACACACCTTCCGTTTCTACTCTTATTATTGGGTCCTTACCTATGAAATTGGTGTTTTGTATGGAGATTTTGGGGAATTCTGCATTTTCCATACTAAAATTTTCTCAGCTTTCTTCACAACAACAAATCTAAAGATAGATATAAAGATCTAAAGATAGATATTTGGCATCTATCATTAGACAAGCTTTAGTAATATGTGTAATATCACACTTCATAAAAATTATTTATCGTTTTTAAGTGAATGCAAATAAAATGATGTATTCGGGAGGCACTTAAAAAGAATTGTTTCCGTGTCCAATTTTAACACAATTAAACTTAGAACAAAATATCAAAACAAATCAAAAGAGCTCAAAAATATAGTCTATTTTTAGACGAGGTAATTATTTTTTAGGAATAGTCTGAATCTTAATAGTTACAGACAAAATACTAAAAGAGAAAATAAACGCCAATTTCATAGGTAAGGACCCAATATTAAACTACTTGCATGTTGGAATTACCTTTAACTGTAAGTGCAGTAAGATCCATTGTTGTTGTGTTGATGATGAGGAGGAGGAGGAGGAGCTCGGTGGCGTAGTGGTCAGTGCGCTTTGGCTTCGATCAAAAACAAAGCTACCTTCGCCATGGTCAGATTGTGGATGGGTGACCAAGACATTGTGATCTCGAGCTCCTCCGTGCGTCAAAAGGCACGTTAAGCCGTTGGTCCCGGTCGCATTTGTGACCGTTTCTACCCACCAACCCGCATTGGGCCAGCGTGGTGGTGTTATGGCCCATACTCCTCAAGTGTTTCTCCATGAGGAAGGCCTGTTCCAGCAGTGGAACGTATTTATGCTGACCAAATACATGACGTTGACAACAGATTTCGTCCGTTATATAATTTTATATGAATTATGAATGTAATAGACAGAGCACTGGTCAAGATATAAATTAGCCAAAAGTATCTACTGTGACATGGGAAACTGTAAATTGAACACTAAAGTGTAACTGCAAGGCGCTGACATACAAAGTCACTAAAAAACATACAGAACCTGGCAACACATAACTCTTGGTATTTCTCGTATGATCAATTCGGTGACAGAAGGACTGATATATACTTTTCACTTTAGTTAGAAAGAGACAGAATATATCGTGAATTTTATGAGAGACTCAGAGCTATTGCTGACTTATATGAACGAGTCACATGTATCAACAATAAAATAACTTGCAAGTTACAAAGTGCAGCAAATTGATATGAACGATTGCCAAAAAATATCAAAATAAACATACCGAACCCAATGAAGACAGCCCATGCCAAAAACTTTATATTTAGAAGATTGCCTTCCAATCTCTCTTACCTTTTGGCAGATGGTACACTGTTCCTTCATAGTATCTTCAGTTGCTTTTTAGTATTATGTTAGGGCATTACTCCCCAAGTTAAGAATACAGAAATGAGAGCTTTGAGAAGCATGGCTGGAATAGAATTGAGTGACAGGATATATAATGGTGTGATAAGAAGGAAGTGTGGTTTGAAAGAGGATGTAGTGACAAGAATAGAGATAGGTATGCTAAGATGGTGTGGACATGTGGAAAGGATGGATGAAAATAGATTGACTAAAGGGATATATGAATTGAGTGTGAGTGGAGATACGGGACGAGGCAGACCTAGACGAACATTTCTCGACCAAATTAAAGACGTTCTAGAGAAGGGCCAGGTCAAAAGTACCCGAAATCGCCGAGCATGTATGAGGACTTTAGTGAGAGTTGATGAAGCGAAAGAAATATGCAGGGATCGTAGCTACTGGAAAGATGTAATCTCTGCCTACCCCTGTGGGAAAAAGGCGTGACTTATGTTTGTATGTATGTATGTTAATACATAAAAACACAACAACCTGGGTTCCTTCAAGCGAGGCGTGAAGAAGCATCTTTTGGACCAGTAGGGCGGAAGTGGCTAAGACTGTGCTTTTAATGCAGTGTTAGCTACTTTCGTGTTTGGACTCCACGCACTGCTTGAAATCAGGCAGAGTGTATTCATCAGCTGAGTCACTCAATATAAAAAAATGTAAAAAGCAGGTACTTACTGACGTGACAATACAGGGTTATTTGTAAAGAATAAACAACCTCGTAAGACTGGGTAGCTAACATCCTAAATAACAACATTTGTTCTAAATTAATTTTACCATAACTCAATACATTAATTAAAATAGTACAAAATGTACTGTCATGACTTTAGTAAGTCTATGTTCCGTCCATACGAAAAGGCGACACGCGCTCGCGATGAGCACAGAGCTAGGAACATTCAGAAATGGGAAGTAATTAAATGGGCAGCCATTTAATTATTTGGTCTGCAAAAAAATCTATATTATTATTTGGCTGGCACAATAATTATTTGGTCAGCGGAATAATTAGTCGGGCAGCAAATTTATTGGTAAGCTGCAAAATTTTTGGGCAGCAATATAAATGTTACGGAAAAGAGGATCAATTCTTAGGATATGTATTCTAAAAGATATTAGGTTAAGGTAATTTTTTATGAACCAACAAAAAGTGTTGCTGACCAAATATTGGGCCCTTACCTATAAAATAGGTGTTTTTTTTCTCTCTTAGTTAATTAAGATTCAGAGTATTCCTAAAAAATAATTACCTCGTCTAAAAATAGACTATATTTTTGAGCTCTTTTGATTTGTTTTGATAATTGTGTTAAAATTGGACACGGAGACAACTCTTTTTAAGTGCCTCCCGAAAACATCACTTTATTTTCATTCACTTAAAAACGATAAATAATTTTTATGAAGTGTGATATTACACATATTACTAAAGCTTGTCTAATGATAGATGCCAAATATTATTATCTTTGGATTTGTCGTTGTGAAGAAAACTGAAAAAATTTTAGTATGGTAAATGCAGAATTCCCCAAAATCTCCATACAAAACACCAATTTCAAAGGACCTAATAATTAAGGGGCTACACAATTAATTACTTCCCGTAATTAAACATGTAGTCAAATGATTACTTTCTCATATTCCTATAGTAATTTCTCGATGCCGCCTCCATTTTCTCCGCTCGTCGCCGTCCACTGGTGGCAGCTCTTTAATCTCAGCGAAACCACCGAGATGAATTTAATATTAATTCGCAAGTTTGTACGACATCGTAAAGATTGCTGGCTGGTTGCATATTACTATTTTAATATCGGCCTTATTACAATATTAGACTATACTAAACATAAACTAGAATTAAGGGTCTAATTACCCATTGTTTAGTTTAATTATGAGATTTGGATTTTAATTTAGGTACACTTGGGCACCTGTCACGCTGAGCACATGTGCAGTCACTGCTTAATGAAGCTAAGGGAGTGGACTACTGGTGCTTTTGCATAGTCTCTGACTAACCCTTAGGGTATAAAAGTCGTGATTATAATAATAATAGGTTGGGGAAAAAGTTTCTTCGCATTTTTAAGAAAATTTAAAACATTTTTTAATATAGTTTATTTACATTTAACTAAAGTATGTAGGTACCATTTTGTTCGAAAATTTTTTGCCATCTTGTGGTAGGGACATGATCCCATTGCTATAGAAATTTTGGGACTTCTGGTCAAAATACCGCGACAAGTGGTTTTGGCAGTCCTCTCGTGATGTTAACCTGACACTGCCTAAAGAATTCTGAAGAGACCGAAACAGGTGAAAATCTGAAGGTGCAAGATCAGGACTATACGGCGGATGCATTAACACCTCCCAGCCAAACTCTCTTAATTTTTGCTGAGTGGCTAAAGATGTGTGAGGTCTAGCGTTATCATGATGAAAAACCACACCCCTTCTGTTGATTAATTCCGGCCGCTTTCTCTCAACTTCTTGCTTTAATCTCATCAGTTGCTCGCAGTAGAGTTCAGAATCGATGGTCTTGCCTGGTGGTAACAGCTCATAATGAATAATGCCCTTCCAATCCCACCACACACACAGCTTCACCTTGTTGCGAGTTAACCCGGGTTTCGCCACTGTCTGTGAAGCCTGACCGGCCTTTGACCACGACCTTTTTCGCACGTTCTTGTCGTACGTGATCCACTTTTCATCACCAGTTTCAGCTTCTTCAAAAATGGTTCGGTTTCATTACGTCGTAATAAAGAATCACAAATGAGTACACGGTTCATTAGGTTTCTTTCAGTGAGCTCGTGAGGTACCCAAATGTCGAGCTTTTTTGGCTACCCAGTTTTTTTCTGATGCGCCAAAACTGTTTTGTGGTCAATTCCCAGTTCTTCAGCTACGTCGTAACTACTGACATGCCGATCTTGCTCCACTTTTTCAAAAATGGCATCCATTTTATCTGTAATAGGGCGACCAGAGCGACGTGCATCTTTGACATCAAAATTTCCAGATTGAAAACGCTTAAACCAAATTTGTGCTACTCTCACAGACACTGCACTAGGTCCATAAACATCGCAAATTTTTTTCGCGGCTTGCGTTGCATTTTTACCTTTTTTGTACTAAAATTTTAAAATGTATCGAATTTCTTCATTAGATTCAATCATCTTGGCGGTACGAAAAACAAATGAAAATCACACATTTTCCTAATTTGAATTTGGAATTATGTTCTTTAAAATTTTAAACTTTCAATGATACCAAAACCAGCCAGATACAAATAGTATAGCCAAAGAGATTTTATTACAAGTTTATACATACTATAGTGCGAAAAGACTTTTTCCCCAACCTAATATGTAATTTACAGTTGCCGAAGAAATTTTCAACTTTTTTTCAACATGATTCACAAGCATCGGGTTATCATAAGCAGCATGCATCCAGATACGTTTCAATAAACTAAAATCTAACTTGTTTTAACTTCAACTAGCCATAGCTATGAAAGCTATGACCCTTAGCCGTAGTTTTGTGGCGTAGTGGTTAGTACGCTTTGGCTTTCAATATCGAAAACAAAGCTACCTTCACCATGTTCAGGCCGTAGATGGGTGACCAAAACCTTGTGTGTGATCTCGAACTCCTCCGTGCTTCGGAAGGCACGTTAAGCCGTTGGTCGCGGTTGCTATTGAAAACGTTTCTACCCACTAACCCGCATTGGGACAGCGTGGTGGTGTTACGGCCCATGCTCCTCATGTGATGCTCCTCCGCGAGGAAGGCCTGTGCCCAGCAGTGGGACGTATATAGGTTGAGGACGTAGCTGTGAAAAGTTTGTCTAAATATAAGTAACCATAGAAAAACAACTTTTTTATTTTTGGACCTAGGCAATAACCTATAAGATCGCCTACCGGAGAAATGTGGAATCCGTAATAATAAATTATTGAAGTAGAATGAATAACTTCTCTCCCTTTTCACGGTAAAAAGATTCGGTACTTAATCAATAAAATTCTCTGCCCGAATCTCAAATACAATAAATAAATAAACTGCTATTTATTATATCAAAAGGCGGTTAATATCATTTGAGCAAATAAGTAAAAGCCGGTTGATTTCCCTCGGGCGTTGGGTCTTGGGAACTCGCCATTTTTTTTATGGCAAAATCCACATGATTAGTGGATTGAATCTGCGAGTTACGACTTAGTCTCCTCGTGTTCGTAACAGTACAAATATTACAAATATCTAGGGTCTAAAATGGATACTGAGATGGAATCTTCCTTTTGCAGTGTAGTGTTTAGGTGAGACCATATATTTTTATATAACATTGCAATTCAGTACAGTTTTGTTATATGTTGCAATGTTATACACAGGGAGGCCTATAAGTCATGGATCATACGAAATGAGTAGATAGCCAGGCTCATTTGAATCAGATAATCACAAGAAATTATTCTAGAAAGTTTGACGACCTCCGTAGCCGAGTGGTCTGTACGCCGGTCTCAAGGCGTCGCCATCTCGAGAGGTCCTGGGTTCGATCCCCAGTGGAGGCAAGTGTTTGGGTGATGAATTTTCAGACATTTGTTCTCCAGTCTTGGATGTTCATTATATATGCATAATATTATGTATATTCTCAATAATTATATGTATTTATCTATTAAATATATTTGTCTGTCATCTAGTATCCGTAACACAAGCAGCATTTAGTTGCTTAAAGTGGGACTAGTTGATAGGTGTGAATGTCTAAGGATATTTATTTATGACTACAAAAGTACAGTTCTTAAAAATTCCGAAATTTCTATTACAAACCCAAATAAAACATGATTGCGCATAGATAATTGTAAATAATGTTTTTTTTTTATTTAAATGTGTATCATGTTCTAAGCCGGACTTTGGGAAAAAAATCCAAGCTAATATTTTCTGCTTAATGTTTATAGCCCTATAAAGAAATAAAAAGTACTAGCGAAATATTCACCTGTACTAGAAAAACTAGCTAGTTCAATGGTGATTCCAATAGGGTATAATGTGGTCTTAAGTAACACAGTGCTCCTTGGACTCTGCCTACCCCTTCGGGGATTACTGGCCGTGATTGTATGTATGTATGTATTACACATGCCTGTACCAAGAGGCCTAACAAGAGCCTAACAATTTTAAATCACATATTTTTTTAATTCACATTCCTTTATTCTATTTAATACATTCCCATTATGTCACATTGGCATCACTATTATTAATTACATTGCATATCTTAAAATAGTAACATTATAATAGCTGGAATTCGGTAACGGAATCGCTTAAAGCAATATCGCTAAACTCTGCCTTTTTAGACCTCCACTATGAGTTCATATAGTCGGTTACTGTTTTATTACTCCACTCGCGTTCACATCGATATTATACTAGGTAATATTATTTGAGAAGTAATTAATTGGGCAGCCATTTAATTATTTGGTTAGCAACAAAATGACCTGAAAAATCATTTGGACAGCAAACAAATATTTTGTCAGCATATTTTGTTATTTGGGCGGTAGAATAATTATTTGGTCAACAGAAGAATTGAATGGGCAGCAAGATAATTATTTGGCAGCAAAAGAATTAGTTGAGCTGCATAATTATTTGGGAACAATATATGTTACCGGAAAAGTATAAAATCTAGGAAAAAGATCAAGGATCAATTCCAATTCAAGGTTATTTTTTTTCATGACCCTTAAAAACAATATTTGTGTCATCAAAACATATTAAACAATTTGGCAATACAGAAAACATTTGAGTTGCTGCTCAATTAGTTATTTTGCTGACTAATTACAAACATCTGCTGCTCATATGTTGCCGACCAATTAGTTATTTTAGCTGACCAATTGTATTTTTTGCTGACCAGAATTCGAATATTTTACTGACGGATAAATAACACCTAATTATTATTTCTTTTTAATTAGTATAAACCGAATGTTTATTGAATATTTATTGATTTATCACTTTTACTTTCTAGATTTTTATTCAGTAAATGCTATAAAGTAGGTCGGCGGCGTAGTCAAAATTAAAAAAAAACAATATTCTTTATTTAATCCTTTAGGTAGGTAGTGTAGTTAGGTAGTGGTACAGATAGGGCATGGGGATTGACCTAACCACGACCTAGCAACGTCTAATTATAATCTGTAAATAGTTTGATAGATAAAATTCTTTATTGCAACTAATAAAAACTCAGAAATATATAAAAAAAAATACAATGCAACACAGGTGGTCTTATAGCTAATAGCAATATCTTCCAGGCAACCTATGGGCAGAGACGGAAATATAAATATAAGTGATACAAATTGATATTGATTCATCTCTACTATCAATACAAAAGCAAATTCCATCAGAATAAAGGCAATATTGAATAATCTCAATCTAATATAGATATACTGTGGCTTATTGGTGAATGATCTTTTACACAAGCAATTTTTATTGGAAATGTGACAAATTTCAGGTGGAAGGTATTAAGGATAGATCAGATCTCTCCGCCAATAATATCTAAAAGTTCCACAGTTAGTTAATAGAAAACTTATAATACTTTATTTTCGTAGCCTGAATCCTGGACGATAAAAGGCTGTCCAAATAATTGTGTGAAAAATAGGGACAAAGATAAGACGTATATCCTAATATCTTAATTATTTTGTTTTCAAAAGGAAAAAAGGGCCCTTTCTATACATAATTGTTTAGATAACCATTAGAATGACAACAATAAATTAAATATTTCTTGAAGAAACGTTCGTTCTAGGATCGTAATAACTTCGTCACATCATGAACATTAAATTATTCACTTCAACACTAAGGCAAATACAAATACAATTATATTAAATAGACATTTTGGAGACGTTCAGTGACTCTGATATGCAAATCGTTGGAGCTTTCGTGATCTTAGTTAGAGATAGGACTTGAAAATTAAGCGCCCACAAAATAATATTGGCAATAGCGATGTATTGTAGGTAATTTTACTTTCGTTTCATTTCATATGTTATTTATGTGAAGTTCTATTTAATATTACTCTTCTAGATTAATAATTTGTATAACGAATTCTAAATCGAATAACAATTAAGAATTTTCAATATAATTCTCAGTTTGACCTGAACGGGAAGAGCTTTCAGCTTACAATATTTATGATTTTCCGCTACATACTTTTAACGTTATCAAGATCAATGAGACACTTAATAAGTCTTAATTAAATTTTTGTCTTAGTAAGCACACAGTTCTTATAATAAAATTTAAATACAAGTACCAAAATTCTCCTAACTATAAAATAAATGTTGGCGCCCCTACATCGGCGTGCAGAACTGAGATGGGCAAGGCTTAAGGATCTGTATGACCACGAGATAAGCTGCGCTGACCAGAATGAGCTGTGGGGGAAGTGCGGGCACGGTAGACATAACACAAGATTGATACTTGACAGAATAACATTACACTAGTACTAAATTTATATTGTATTGGGTCCTTACCTATGAAATTCTCTCTTAGTATTTTGTCTGTAACTATTAAGATTCAGAGTATTCCTAAAAAATAATTACCTCGTCTAAAAATAGACTATATTTTTGAGCTCTTTTGATTTGTTTTGATAATTTGTTGTAAGTTTAATTGGGTTAAAATTGGACACGGAGACAACTCTTTTTAAGTGCCTCCCGAATACATCATTTTATTTGCATTCACTTAAAAACGATAAATAATTTTTTTGAAGTGTGATACATACACATATTACTAAAGCTTGTCTAATGATAGATGCCAAATATTATTATCTTTGGATTTGTCGTTGTGAAGAAAACTGAAAAAATGTTAGTATGTAAAATGCAGACATCCCCAAAATCTCCATACAAAACACCAATTTCATAGGTAAGGACCTAATAGTATGTGTTAGCGTCGTCACATCACTACTATAAACGCATTCATTGTAATTATATTTATCCGTCATTACACTCGCGAGCAAATAAATCGACTCGACCCGAAACTTTATCCCCAATTAATGTGAAGTGACTTAAATTTTTTTATACTAATCATCATTATCCTGCCGTTTTCCCAATTTCATTTGGGGTCGGCGCAACGAGTCTTTTTCCTCCACTCTCTCCTATCACTCGCCATATCAACATTCTCTCCCATTCTAGCCATGTCCTCATTCACACAATCTATCCATCTCTTCTTTGGTCTTGCTCTCCCTGCATTACCATCCACTCTCATATTCATAACTCTTCTCGTTACATGCTCATTCTCTCTCCTTAAAACATGTCCACACCTCGACAGCCGCTTTTCTCTCAACTTCTCTATCATTGGAGCAACTTTCAGGCATCCCCTGATATACTCATTCTTCACTATATCAATCTTCGTCACTCCACACATCCATCTTAACATACGCATTTCGGCCACATGCAATCTATTTTCATCCATCTTTTTCATAGCCCAACATTCCGATCCATACATAACAACAGGTCTTATAATTTTTTATATTAACCCATTCACTGCCTTAGTCGATACTATGAACTTGCATTGGATGCCTTTGCTCTGAGCCCGGCTACGAATCTGGACGCGACATCGCGTCCACGGCACCTCTAGCAGGATTACTTAAGACGCGAATTCGCGTTTTAGGCATGTACAATATAAATTCAAACTAAAATTGATAATTTCTTCTCAAACGGCTTCAGTAAAAATTATATTGCACTGCTGTTAGTACATTCGTTCGTTCATTACCAGTTTCTTCTTTTAAAAAATATTATTAATTAAGTTATTAATGCTTTTATCGGTGCTATGGAACATGACTGCGAATTGTAAGTAAATTTTACTTTATCAATGTTATAAGAATATAATAAGAGTACCTAGTTATAACATTTTTCCATACTTCAATCCATTTTAGTATTTAATAAAAGCAAAAAAAATGTAAAGAAAAATAATCAGGATTTGTAAACCTTTTTAATTTTCCATATTGATTTTTAATTTAGTTTGGTTTACAACTTTTAGTTATTCATGCTTTTTGAATCTCTATTTATTTTTTTCCCTGTTTAATTAAATAAATTGTATTATTCGCTGTTTTAATTAGCTTTTTTTGGGACAGATGGTGGCGTGTGTGTGATTCGTGTGAAACTTTCATTATTTGTTTTTATTGTTTCACTTTTCAGATAGTATATCTGGCATATTCGAACTAGATGATATGGAAGAAATCAAGCAACATATCAAAACAAAGTTAAATAAACGTAAAAAGGATGCTAGTTCTCAAACCGAAGACGACTATAATATGGCACCATGCAAGTGCAAAAAAATACTATAGCTGTTTCCATTCGACGTCTAATAGAGGTGTTCCCGACGATCAACTGTTAAGAGTTTTTAAGTGATGTGGAAATTATTATTCAAAAATATAAGAAATAATTTATAACATTAATGTTAGTTTTGTCAGATAAAATAAACCAAATTTGACTGATTCAGTAACTTTTATTTACAAATCTACTTGTTTATAAATTTGATTATAAGTAAGATATTAATTAATATATTGTAAAACTCGTAGAACAAATGTTGTTATTTATGCTGTTAGCTACCTGCTGCTGCGAGGCTGTTGATACATTTAAAATAACCCTGTATCATGATCATCATCAGCCTATATTTGTCCACTTTTATTCTGCTATTATTTATAAAATATATAAATATATAACCTTATTTTCTGTGTAGCATTGAAATAAATATTTAAATATACTAATACTTATAATTATTATACTTATGTATAGTACTAAAAATCTTAAGTTAAGATGAAGATAATTTTCGTTAATTTATGTTTCTTCAAAGTATTTTATTGTTCACGTAATATATATCGTACCTAATAACATTGATATATAATTACCAATTTTAGGGCCCAATAAATATCATATTATAATTTAAAAAATCGACGTGTATTGTATTGTATCACACGTGTGGCGTATACAGGGTCATTTTTAATGAAACAGTGGGTTGCTAATATCATAAATAACAATATATTATTTTGTTCTACAACTTTTCATAATTCGACATTTTTTACGTGCATACAAAAATAAATATCTATTCTGAATGGCCTTAACTCTATGCGCATCACGTGCGCGAGCGTTGCTCGTGTCGCCTTTTTGTGTGGACGGAACATAGACTTGCTAATATTAGGACAGTACATTAGAAACTTGAAAAATCATTTTTAATTTATGTATTGAGTTATGGTAAAACACATTAGTAAATGTTGTTATTTATGATGTTTGCTACCTACTGTTACGATGTTGTTGATTCATTAAAAACAACCTTGTATACACATACAGAGTTACGGTAGGTACATTGTTATAATGTTCTGTTATATTTATTTATTTATTTTAAATAAGTACTACACAATTCCTAATAGAAAATAAATGACTTCTTAAAAAAATATTAAAAGTTTGTGATACCTGAATTCGCGTAAAATAATTTTGCTTCAATTTAATTTTATTCCAGTTTGTAGTCACCAAAAACTTTTTTTAAATTTTAATTAAACAATAAATCATATTGAAGGGTTTGACACTCCTGTTTTTAATTTATTGTACCGGACGCGAATATGCGTCCAAGGCATGTAGCGGAAATACGATGATTTAAATATTTTTAAAATTTTATGTAATATCCAGGAGCCGCTTTGAGATGTTTCTTAATTTATTAAGATTTATACCTACTGAAAATGTCAGCTTTATTACTCTTAAAACGAGCCTAAACAAATATAGTCACATAAGGACGCGAATGCGCGTCTATGGCACCTAAGATAAGTTTGCTAAGACGCGAATTCGCGTCTAAGGCAATGAATGGGTTAATATTAGTGTTTAATGAAAGCTTAATTAACGAGCTTTCAAAATATTTTATTTACAAATATGATTCATCAAATTATATTTAAATCAATGTAATTGTGCGTAGTAATGTTTTGAGTCGAGTTACTCGTGATCGTTTCCATAACACTAGCAGCAGGGTGTCAACAGACCAATCGATCGAGAGCAACGAGCTATGGTAGAATCGGTTAATCGTATGGTAGAATCTGTCGATCGACGTCGACTAATCCATTTTACCATCGACCCATGTCATCGATCGACGGTCGATCGACTGGGTGGTAGCATCCCAATTAAGCTGCTTTATTTTGGCTAGTAATAGGTGTAGGTCTTTTCAGATAAAATTATTCCTGTGACCTGTAACGGAGTCGTGTGGTAAAAGAATACTACCAATCCATCTCTTCCCTTGGGTGTCGAAAAGGCGACTAATGGACTTACAACTGCACAACATCCAATAGCTTAAAGCAGCGACGGGTTCACCACCTGTCACGCTGAGCACAAGTGCAGTCACTACTTAGTCCGCTATGGCAATGGACTACTTTTGCGCTGCATGTATGTATGTGTGTAACCGCTGTTAAATTTATAATGAGGAGTAAATCTCTTTCTAAGTACCTACGTTAACCACCGAAGTCACCTTAGGTTAGGAAAAGTTATAAAGATCTACTTTGGGAGGTCTTCTTAATTAACTACATTAATATAATATTTTCTATATGCTGCCATTGTCCATCTCGCCCACTCCTACTCTATTTATGAGCGAACTCAAACCAACCTTAGTGTAAATAATAGGTTGGGGAAAAAGTTTCTTCGCATTTTTTAAGAAAATTCAAAACATTTTTTAATATAGTTTATTTACATTTAACTAAAGTATGTAGGTACCATTTTGTTCGATAACTTTTTGCCATCTTGTAGGTAGGGACATGATCCCATTGCTATAGAAATTTTGGGACTTCTGGTCAAAATACCGCGACAAGTGGTTTTGGCAGTCCTCTCGTGATGTTAACCTGACACTGCCTAAAGAATTCTGAAGAGACCGAAACAGGTGGAAATCTGAAGGTGCAAGGTCAGGACTATACGGCGGATGCATTAACACCTCCCAGCCAAACTCTCTTAATTTTTGCTGAGTGGCTAAAGATGTGTGAGGTCTAGCGTTATCATGATGAAAAACCACACCCCTTCTGTTGATTAATTCCGGCCGCTTTCTCTCAACTTCTTGCTTTAATCTCATCAGTTGTTCGCAGTAGAGTTCAGAATCAATGGTCCTGCCTGGTGGTAACAGCTCATAATGAATAATGCCCTTCCAATCCCACCACACACACAGCATCACCTTGTTGCGAGTTAACCCGGGTTTCACCACAGTCTGTGAAGCCTGACCGGCCTTGACCACGACCTTTTTCGCACGTTCTTGTCGTACGTGATCCACTTTTCATCACCAGTTATCAGCTTCTTCAAAAATGGTTCGGTTTCATTACGTCGTAATAAAGAATCACAAATGAGTACACGGTTCATTAGGTTTCTTTCAGTGAGCTCGTGAGGTACCCAAATGTCGAGCTTTTTTGTATACCCAGTTTTTTTCAAATGCGCCAAAACTGTTTTGTGGTCAATTCCCAGTTCTTCAGCTACGTCGTAACTACTGACATGCCGATCTTGCTCCACTTTTTCAAAAAAGGCATCCATTTTATCTGTAATAGGGCGACCAGAGCGACGTGCATCTTTGACATCAAAATTTCCGGATTGAAAACGCTTAAACCAAATTTGTGCTACTCTCACAGACACTGCACTAGGTCTATAAACATCGCAATTTTTTTTCGCGGCTTGCGTTGCATTTTTACCTTTTTTGTAGTAAAATTTTAAAATGTATCGAATTTCTTCATTAGATTCACTCATCTTGGCGGTACGAAAAACAAATGAAAATCACACATTTTCCTAATTTGAATTTGGAATTATGTTCTTTAAAATTTAAACTTTCAATGATACCAAAACCAGCCAGATACAAATAGTATAGCCAAAGAGATTTTATTACAAGTTTATACATACTATAATGCGAAAAGACTTTTTCCCCAACCTAATATTTATTGAAAAATCAGATAGCGAAACTGATATTATTTAAGTTTACGGTTAAAGTAATATCTTTAGCTGTGCTTTTATCACGTTTTTAAAGGGTATAACTAATAAATAGACTCTTCATTTTGTGTCACGTGTTGGTCCGGGATGCAAAAAGAATGTGCTAACTGCTTTTCTTGCCTAGCATGTCGTAAAAGGCGGCTGAGGGCGTATTGGGTACTGGGTCTGTGATTGTGTAGGCTAGCCACTTGTTACTACTTTTTCACGATTTTCCATCTGACCAAACCCAATTTTTGTATGGCTAAGTGTGGTCTAAAGGAACACATTGCTCCTTGGATTCTGCCGACCCCCTCGGGGATTACAGGCGTGATTATAGGTATGTATGTTTGTATCTAATAAATAATTTCATTAATTTCAGCTATCACGAGAATACCATCATGAACATTTGAAGATTTTGTAGATACCTATACCTAAATCATAACTCTGGTCTTCAATAATGTAGTCTTCAAGTATCTTTGAGTAGAAACTCAATCGCTATTAACTAGATATCTTCTTCGATGACTAGGCTGTTGAAGGTCAGGTCTTCATGACGGGACATGCCTGAAACCATCCTTGTTTGTTTTAAAATAAACATAACTAGTAGTGAATTATGATATGATATACAACTTAAAAAATAAAGGTAAACGTTGGGTATAGTCCAGTTTAGTTTAGGTACAATTCTTTGAAAAAATACCATGTGTACCTATATGCCTGTTCGTTGTTCAAGAGCAAGTGCATATAAAATGGTCTATAGTAAAGTTAGTTCCGAAAGTCGCCAAGAGATGACGCTGCACGGTGTTACATAACGCTAACGTTTACGCGCGATGCAATGCTTAGTTTCTGAGGTCATTATTCAAGTTGTTATTGATTTTAGATCAATTCCTCTGGTTTTATTTTGAACCTTATGAAACCCCATTAGTACTCTGCACTAATGGGGTTTCATAAGGTTCAAAAGTTCAAAACCAACCAGTACAATCCAAATATCCGTAAAAAACAGTTCATTTTTTAATGTAGAATCGCAGTTAACACAGACAGATAGAAATGCCTATGCTATGGATGCAGCTATTACATAGTTCACAAGGTTAAATAATAATCATAGGAGTACTTAATGTTGTCCAAATTAACAATTGAAGATAGGAAGATATCAGTTCTGCCGGATGCTCTAGAGATAAGAAGTTCAGAGGTGAGTCTCGATGCAGTCCACATGGTGCCGTAAGATAACAAATGAAGATTAAAATATTGTAGACGTAATCAAATTGCAAGACTTTATTTTTATTTTTTATCAACCAGTTCAATGTCGAGTTGAAATAATTAAATAATTACAATTATTCGCTTAATTTGCCTGCATTACGACGATAGCAAACTTCTTTGGGATATCTGCAAATTAATCCATTAGGTATTTCGCAAAGATACCAGACTACCAGTAGTGCCATGAGAATCATCTACACTACTAAGCTTATTTTGGATTACATTGTAAAGTCAACAGCATATAAACAAAAGGTATACGGCTTCTTACAAAAAAAAATATGAACTTCTTCTACAACGACTCCCAGTGATAGTCCAAAATATGATTTTCAATATTTCTGTCAGTAATTGTCTTGACAATCATAAAAAGATATTTTATCAACGATTTCATCCTTAGATTCATCGGTTGAATGAGTTTTTCGTTCATTAGGTATCGGCAAAGATCAAAGATAATGATCCAATTATTACTTCTCTCTGTTCCGTTGGAACTACTCCCCGAAGCAATAACTTTGTATAAATAATAATTGTAGGCCTCTATACAACTCACAAAATAGTCGATTAATAAATCGTTTTTGATTTTTTCTATTTTTATGGGTCATAAAAAACCCCGGGACGCAAAAAGAATGTGTCAACTGCTTTTCTTGCTTAGCATGTCGTAAAAGGCGACTAAGGGCGTATTGGATACTGGGTCTGTAATTGTGTAGACGATGAGCTAGCCACTTGTTACTACTTTTTCACGGTTTTCCATCTGACCAAACCCAATTTTTGTATGATTAAATCTTAAGGAACACAGCGCTCCTTGGACTCTGCCGACCCCTTCGGGGATTACAGGCGTGATTGTATGTATGTATATATGAAATAAACTCTCTGTTACTTTACCATCAAGTAGAGTTAACTCGAAACCCAGCTCATAGTCTTAAAAAACCTACTTTCACTGCACAAGATTAGGTAGCGTTTACAGTTTCGGTTAAATAGGTTAAGAAAAAATAAGGGGTAGTATAGAAAAAATACTCTATGATTATATTTCTTATAGTTTGAGCAATGTGGGAGTAATTAATTGGGCAGCCATTTAAATATTTGGTCAGCAAAAAAAAATCAGCCGAAAAATCATTCGGGCAACAGAATAGTTGGGCAATCAATTCCAAGGAAATGTATTCTGATAGATATTAGGTTAAGGTTATTTTTTATGACCCTTAAAAACTATATTAGTATCAATAAT
This sequence comes from Parapoynx stratiotata, assembly GCA_910589355.1. Taxonomy (NCBI): domain Eukaryota; kingdom Metazoa; phylum Arthropoda; class Insecta; order Lepidoptera; family Crambidae; genus Parapoynx; species Parapoynx stratiotata. The sequence goes on from OU342461.1 coordinate 16,096,376, forward strand.
CGCTTTGTCAAAATATTTTGCAGGGGGCATAAAAAAATAATAACATACATTATACAATTTGGTAGCAGAAAAAACATTTTATAGTTAAAAAACCATAGTAACCGTGGACGCAGTCGCTCGCAGCAGCTAGTTTTAAATAAAAACGAAGAATAAACAGCCTTAAAACAATATAAAACAATTTTATTACCATTAATAAAAAGTCTAACGTCAAATTATCGTTTTTTACTTTTCGATTTTTCATGACTAGGACACACAATTGAATTTAATTTCTCGCCTAAAATATAGAGGCCTAGACCAATTGAAATACTAACAGCAAAGAAAACTATTCTTGCTGGAAGGTTAAGTACTTTAAAGATGGGATATGCCCACGCGCCGGTGCGGTAAAAGAGGACATGCATCCACACCAAATAGCTGACAAAAAATATACTGCATACTGTCAAACCTACATTTCTGGAAGGATAATTCTTATTAGTGAATGCAAGTTCAATAAGTATGAATAGAATAATAGAGGTGTGCATGCTGTGGTTCAGCCATCGAGGGAAGAGTCTCTCAATGTAGTCAGGGAAAATGAGCTCTTTGTCGAAGTAATAGATTCCCCAGAAGCTGGTTCCGACGTAGATGGCGAGGGCGAAGGCTAGGCCAAAAAGGACGTCCTTCAAGGACCTCACGAGGGGTCTCTTGCGAGGAGAGACCTCTGTAGACCCGAAGAAGTCATTCAGCAGCGCCACGAAGAAGTACACCGTTTGCAAGAGCTGTAACAATAGGATAAAAATATTATTATTACACGTATTTGTGGAACGACACCTACTCTGTATCCTTTTACTCTGTTTGACTGTATTTCACACAATGACACAAAACGAATTGGTGATAAAGTTGAGAAAAATTGCGGTAGAAATATAGTTTTTACCAAGAAAATAAATAGTCAATAGATAGTAAGTATATTCATACAAATGTTTCAGCGATATGCAAAAAATTTGTTCGACAGTGAATTTTCTCAACTTTTTATAATATTTATCTCAATTCAGAATTCTATACGTATGCATAGATTAATAAATTGGTACTACGAGTACCACGTATTTACTGGGTATCTAATAATTGGTTCCCCTTTGTTTGTCCGAACAACGTTTTTTATAATTTCACTTCGTCTAATTTCATTTCATCTAAAATCAATAAATAGAAACATTATTATTCATTTCATAAAACATTTCATCTAATTTTCATTACGACTAATTTTGTGTTATCAAATTATCATTTCACATCAAAGACATTTGAAGCATGCAATTAGGTTTACGTGTGCTCCGGCGCTACGGGAAGGCCCCTCTACCCGGGCGTAAGAAGGCACAGGCGCCACGCTCTCGTTCGCAGCTTTGGCTTCGCCTTTAGCGATCACCCTCAGCCGCTACGGAGAGCCTGGCCGCCTGTACCCCTACTGTAAGTTTCATTGTTAAAAAACTTCTCACTTTTAGTTGCGTTAAGAAATGTCAAGAATGTCAATTTCTATGGGAAACGTGAAAAGCGCCCCAAGCGGAAACTAGTTGAAATCACATTTCTCATAGAAATTGACATTTCTTAACGCAACTAAAAGTGAGAAGTTTTTTTTACAATGAAAACTTACACTTCGGGTACTACATCTGGCTACAGCTTGTTACGCATCCGCAATTTTGAATTACACTCTAAGGGTAGGGCAGACAAGTGGTGGTAGGAGAAGTTGAAAGAGTTTGATTTGCCCTAAAGTTGAAACAAAGTTTCCATTTTTTTTAGCAAATAATATTAATGAAATAAATATAAAAATATCAAAAAATGATCATACCAAATTAATATTATATTAATCAAACATTAGTCTTATCGTTACTCTATCAAAAAATATCATATGAACCGAAAATTAGACAAACAGAAATCGTGCTAAATAAATATTATACTAAAAGTTGTTAGGTTAACTGAAATTATATGAAATGTTGTTCGGGCAAACATAGGAGAACCCTAATAATTACTAATTAAGTAACCATAATCATATTCAAGTCAAGGCTTGTGCGTGCCGTCACTCAATTTTTTTTTGCAAACATACTTCGACCATGGTGACAATAGAATAGAAATAATTTTACCTCTTAATAACCTTAGTTAGTAGGTTTTAATTTTGTTTGGTGTTTATGTTATCAGACTTGATGTTTGTCCATGAACTCTCAGAGTTTATATATTACTAGCTTTTTCGCGCGACGTCGTCCGCATGGAGTGATGGAGTGGGCTAGATATTCGTTACCGAATTTCCAAAGGTTCTGGGTTCGATTCCTAGAAAATGTTAACCTGATTAATAACTAAAGGCTTATGATCTCCAGTCTTAGATGTTTATTGAGATAGACTTAAACGGTCAGCAAAATATTCGAATTCTGGTCAGCAAAAAATATAATTGGTCAGCTAAAATAACTAATTGGTCAGCAACATATGGGCAGTAAATATATCTAAATTGGTGAGCAAAATAACTAATTGGGCAGCAACTCAAATGTTTTTTTGTTTTTTTTCTCTGCTGCCAAATTGTTTAATATATGTTTTGATGAAACAAATATTGTTCTTATGGGCCATAACAAATAAACCTTATCCTAATATCTATCAGAATAATTTTTTTTAGGAATTGTTCCTTCTTTGATCCTTTTTCTAGATTCTTTACAATTCCGGTAACATGTATATTGCTGCCCAAATAATTATATTGTTGATAATATTCGGTATTCGGTTATTCGGCCAAACCACTATTCGGCGCATCTCTAATTATTGTATATGTTTTTGTTATCTATTACACATATGTATGTCTATTACATTATATATCTATTACACATGCGTATATGTAAGTGGTAAGATGCTTTATTAAGGCTAGTTGGTTGGTGTGATCCCTGAAAATGATTATCATTATAATCGGCAGCCGAAAGGATTCAAAGGTGCTTTTGAAGTCGCAACGACGATTTACTTTAAAACATTATTATTATAATACTAGTGGCTTCCCGCGTTTTCACTAGAGCGGTACCCGTTCCCATAGGAATATCGGGATGAAAAGTGGCCTATGTCCTTTCTCAGGATCTAGACTATTTTTGTACCAAGTTTCGATTAAATCGGTTCAATAGCTAGCGAGACCGATAGACAGATAGACGGAGTTACTTTCGCATTTATAATATTAGTATGGATATACGACCTCCGTGGCCGAGTGGACTGTACGCTGGTCTCAAGGCTTCGCCATATCGAGAGGTCCTGGGTTCGATCCCCAGTGGAGGCAAGTGTTTGGGTGATGAATTTTCAGACATTTGTTCTCCAGTCTTGGATGTTCATTATTTATGTATTATATTGGGTCCTTACCTATGAAATTGGTGTTTTTATTCTGTCTTAGTATCTTGTCTTAAAAACATCAATTAAGGACCTAATATTATGTATATTCTCAATAATTATGTGTATTTATCTATTAAATATATTTGTCCGTCATCTAGTATCCGTAACACAAGCAGCATTTAGTTGCTTAAAATGGACTAGTTGATAGGTGTGAATGTCTGAGGGTATTTAATTATATATTTATATACAAATTATGAATTGAATGAGTAGGTAATACACAAATAAGCATACAAATTATTGAGATAGACAGTACACGTGTATCTGATTTTGTATATAATTAAGTATACACACGTCAAACTGTAAGTATGCAGCTCTAAGTACCTACGGCTACATACATACTGACCGCAACTGATCATCCCATCAGTCATTAATCTTAAATCAGTAATAAACATAAAGTTAAGTTTATTTATTTAGGGCGAATTCGACCAAATTGAGATTAGTAACACGGGAATAGTAATGCCAAGCTGAGCTGAAACGATTGGTCAAATCTGCCCTGTGTTAAACGAGACATTGACACATTCGTGCGCGAAAACTTCTTCTAAAATACTCATTCCTGATCTTGTCCATTTATGTGTTATGTTACTTCAAGTAGAATTAGATGTGATGATAATGCGTCGTAAGGTAAATAAATAAATAAATATCCTCAGACATTCACACCTATCAACTATTCCCATTTTAAGCAACTAAATGTTGCTTGTGTTACGGATACTAGATGACGGACAAATATAATATATGTATAGATATATAGATACTACAAAAACCATCCATCGCTTCTGGCTGGAGAATAAGTTGTATTCATCACAAAAACATTCGCCCCAGTCGCGAACTCGGTACCATAGAGATGGCGACACCAGAGGCTGTAGTGTATGTTTTTAGTATAAAATACGTTACTATTGTAGTTGCGTTAAGAGTCCAATTTGTATAGGAAACGTGAATAGCGCCTCTAGCGGAACGTAACGCATACTAAGTTTCCCATACAAATTGAGCTCTTAACGCAACTAAAATAGTAACGTATTTTATACAAAAAAACTTACACTAAGGCCTCAGGATCCCGATCGCGCTAAACAATAACGTATTTAACAACCAAATCAGTCGAAGACGTAATGGCCCATCTACATTTCACGAGGCCACACGAGAGATTGCGAGTACGAGAGTATGGAGTGTGGATGAGCCTTAACGTTTTCAACTGTAACTTGGTTGTCGTAAATACGTTCTTATTTAACGCCCTTGACACCGTATACGTACGTAGCCTAGCCACGAATGTCGTAAAAAAAATAGATAATAACAATACTTAACATCTACACATATAATGAAACTGTAGAGGTCGAATGTCTGTACGTAGAAAAAAAATGCTTAAATACAAGTCAGAGTAATGTAAAGAATTGGAAAAAAACAAACAAAAATAAATTTTTTGTTTCTGTCTGTTTGTACGGGCTAATCTCCGAAATGACTGCTCCGATTTAAATGAAATTTTGCATGGTTATACCTTATATCCCTGGTCAACGTTTTAGATACTTTTTAAAATGAAAGGGTTCACGTGGGATAGTTAAAAGACCATAACCGCGGACGAAGACGCGGGCAACAGCTAGTTATTTAATAATAATAATGTTAGGTACCTACCAAGCACCAAAAAGTCAGGAACATATAGCGAGCCTTGAACGGCATGCTCTCATATCCCTTCGCTGGGAACGGCAAGTCCAAATACTGCTGGTCGTACCATAGCGAGTACAGATTAAGAGATAACACGGAAAAATGAAAGAGTGACAACATCGTACACTGTTACTTCGGTGAGCTAACCACGCAGACTGATCAGCTTCGTAATCGCTGTAACATGACTAGGTTTACATTACGTCTGTGTGGTATGTTGTTTGTAGTTAACAGTGATTTCAATCAGTTTTGTTTTAACGTAAAACGCGTTTAACGCACAGTGGGCAAAGGTCGGCATAATGCATCGATGATTTAATACCTATTTGCGATATAATTGTGTTAAACGGACAAGAATATTTAAAGTTAATATATTTTAAACAATAAGTAATATTTTATAGCTATTTATTGCTGTCATCATTGACCGTAGGCGTCTACTGGAAGACACAGCCCTCTCCCTGGAGGTGTTTTAAGACACCACATTTGGTCTGATATGTTTATCTTTATGTAAAAGGAAGCGAGGCAATATTCAAGTAGGTGTACCACCACCAGGCAAGTGAATGAGGTTATATTCAAAATAAACTGAATCTGTTTTAATTCCATCTAAGTGATACAGGTGGCGTTGGAATCGGCTATCTCGTGCGCGAGTTGAGGCGTTCTTATCACTCCCCTATCGGGGATCCCACATCGCTCATGTACCTATGCTAAATGATTGTAAGGATAAAAGCATACCTATTTACCTAATTTCTACCGCAATGCTTGCATTGATGTTTCCGCAAAACAACATTGCATATATATTAAACATACATAATCACAACTATTATCCCCTAAAGGTTTGTCCGTGACTAGGCAAAAGCACCGCAAAAGCAGTCAAATGCCATAGTCAGCGCTTCAACAAGTAGTAACTGCAGATTTGCTCAGCGTGACAGGTGGTGAGCCCGTCGCCGCTTTATGCTATTGGATAATGTGTAGTTATAAGTCCAGTCCTTTTACGACACCCAAGGGAAGAGATGGGTTGATAGTATTCTTTTAATGAGCCGCTACCACACGGCTGATCACGGCCATTCACGGCTCATATAAAACATAATTACTGAAAAAAGTCTTATGCGTATGGCTACTTTGTTGTACAATAAAATACCAGAGAAAATTAAAGAAGAATCTCTAATTAAGTTTAAAAAAACTCCTCGTTTACTCTGTAAGACAGTTTTTGGATGATGAATCCCTCCCTGTCATCAATGTAGAATTGTAAACCAAACGACGTTTGCCCTTGACCCCCGGCGAGATGTCGAGATTGGAACACTGGAGGTTTTTAGTGAGTAGCCGCGGTACTACTCTGTGGAGTCCTTCATACACCAGCAGCTCTTACCCCGCTTCTGCAGGCGATCCGTTAATGTTTTTCCTCCATTAGAAAAAAAGTCTACCTATCCTTTATATTCTTAGCTTAAGTCACGTATCATCAGGTTGGCAGATTGGACTTAAGGTAGAATTTGTTATGTTCAGTTTTGGATAGACGCTTCGATGCGCTTCGAGTAAAGGTAGTTTAAATTGACCCTAACAGACATTAAATTAAACAACAAGTTTTATAGTTGACTACAAAACGTGATAAATAATAATTATTTCCATAGCTAGTTTATTCTTTTAGGGGTTTATAACAGACACGATAGATACCGCGATGCGGAACGGTTGGATCGTAGGCACGATTTTAATTGGTGACACTCACGCGAACGGTAGGTTTTAATAAACTGTCAATGTGGAAATCCAAGCAAGCGGAGGTTTGAGAATACTATTACATCCGTAATTATATTATAAATGCGAAAGTTACTATTGTCTGTCCCGCCACAATTTATAATGTAGAATTGAAACAGGCCTATGTTTTCGAAGCTCCTAGCAGGAGCGAGTCTTTTGCAGGCACCCTGGCAAGCTATATCGATAAAAAAATGTTTAGGTTCAAAGAACGTTTACCTATTTCACATTAAAAACATGACAGTCACTTACATGAGAAATTGTAAATAAATGTAGGTACCTATATTTGTGTTTTTTCCAGTACTTGAGTGGTTACGAAAAGTCCCCCAAATCAAGGTTATGTGTAGGTACTTACTTATATGTATATGGAATTTTAAATAAGACAACGCTATGTTCTGATTATATTGGAAAGGATCAAAAGGATCAAATGGCTATATTTGGGAGAGGGTATATGGCTAGCAGCGTGCTAATGTGGTCTAATGATGGTGATAATTGGGCATAAAACGAAATTTATACCTATTTGAGAATCCATGCTTAAAATGTCAAAAAAAAAAATACTATTGATAAAAATATGTCTATCCGACAAACGTAATACGGTTTATTTTGCTGTAGTAGTTATCGTGTTTTAATTGCCGTCAATAGGTCATCTAAATAACGTAATAAAAATCTACTATCACCGGACTGTTACGTGTCTCTTGATATACAGGACAACTTCTATCTCCGCTTTATAGTAGGAATGTGAAACAAATGATATACTTAATTGATTAATTGATGATCATTTGCTAGTAGCACCAGAATAACTTGGTCCAAATCTCATACATTTATATAAGAAAAATAGTTCCTAACATTACATTATCATTAAGTTTCAGTGTAGTGAGCAGAAACCTTATAAGATGATTTTTTTCTAGAACTTTCTCTTAGGTAACATCGATTCACAAATATACCTACATTGAGTTAATTATGAAACAAACTTTTTATAGGTATTTACGAAAAACAGCTTACTAACGCCTAACTTGTAATAAACTCTGTAATGATCTTGTTTGCCTTTCCAATTTATTAGGCGCTTATCACACAGAATAATTATTACAGCTACTATCTTAATGAACGCTATAATTCATACCTAATATATACGACGCGAGACACGATACTTTGAATGTAGTAATTAATAGTAAACAAACGTAATTTTATATCAAATTTTTAGAAACTCGCATAACGTTCATACGAAATAAAAAGGCCACCCATAAGATAATAGTTAGTCAATATTTGTTTCTTTGAATATGCAAAGTAGGGAATTATGGCAAAGTTATATAATAAAATTTTAAAATATGTATAGGTATACCTTTATTGGCTTTCATACAATCTAGTCTTTTTTCCTGTCCGGAATCTGTCCGGAATCTGTTGTTTCCGGTCCCGTATTGTGTGTGCGTGTGCGTGATGATCGAGGCGATGGGTAAGCAGGCGCCGCCATCCTGGTGAAATCCTGCTACGCATTCTCCCGCATTAATCTCCCTCCTATTCCTGCAGGTATAAATGCAGTTGCAATTAAAGTACTGAATCTATCTATCCTTTGTATATATTATACATCCCCAACCCCAACATCATTTCTATTGCCGACATTGATCTTCTCTTTTCGTCTTTATCTGGTTTATTCATAATCCTTGGAGACTTATCCTATCACATCTAATCTGGAGAGGAGATCTGATTGATCTAATTGACTCCCTCAACATCTGTCTCCTTAATGACGGGTCGCCTACAAGATGTACTGCGCCCAACCGTAATCCTAGTGCTGTCGATCTGTCTATGTGCTCGGCAGATCTAACTTCAACTACTTCATGGAACATCCTCAATGAATCATATGGCAGTGACCACTATGTTATCACCCTTTCAGTGGATCGGCCCCGAGCTGAAGTTAGACAATTCTCTCCACTTCTGAAATATAAACTCATTGATAGAGGATGGAATAGCTACAGGACTGACACCGACTTCCATATAAGAGACATCCCTCCAATCAACATCAGTAACTTGAACCAAGGGTATGACTTGTTTGTTTCCTCTCTGACGAAAGCTGCAGATTCTAACTTTCCACTTAAAAAATCCAAAATAGGTCACAAGCTCTCCCCTCCATGGTGGGATGCTGACTGTACCCAAATATAAATAAAAACCTATCGCGCAATGATGATATTGGAGAACTACATCACCCTTAAAAAATCCAAAATAGGTCACAAGCTCTCCCCTCCATGGTGGGATGCTGACTGTACCTAAATATAAATAAAAACCTATCGCGAAATGATTATATTGGAGAACTACATCACCCTTAAAAAAAATTTGCCGCTGCTAAACGCCTCTTTAAGAAAAAAAAGAAACGCGGTTGGGTTACCTTCTGTCAAAACCTCTCTCCCCGAACCCCTTCAGCCGTGATTCATATGATCACAGTATTTGGATTGAGAATTTTATCAGTAAACTGGCTCCATTTGACGTCCCTAATCTGGACACTCTCCCTTCTCCATATCCCATCCCACTCCCACCTCACACTCTAAATAACCCTTTCACTATGTCTGAACATAGCCTAGTTCTTAATAATCTTAAGGACTCATCCCCTGGTCCGGATGGCATATCATATTCCTTTGTCAAGAGAGCTGGAGAGGAAACCAAGCGAACCTTTTTATCATTTCTCAATGGCTTTCTCGAGACTGGCTTCGTACCTGCCTCTTGGAAGAGTCAGCTCGTCATCCCAATTCTTAAACCAGGCAAAGACGCATCATCGGGCTCCTCTTATAGACCAATCGCACTTTCGTCGACTTTAGGCAAGATAATGGAACATCTGTTAAAGGACGCTTAGAATGGTTCCTTGAGAGTAAAAGAATTCTTCCTAACACCCAATTTGGCTTCAGGAAGGGGATGGGAACAATGGATGGTCTCTCTATCCTTACCACTGACATTAGAATTGCGCTCTCTAAAAACCACTTCGTTGTTGGAGCATTCCTGGACATCTCCTCTGCTTATGACAGTGTCTTACTTCTGGTCCTCAGGCAAGAAATGCATCATCTGAGCGTCCCCGCGAGGCTAACACACAACATATGCAATCTCTTAATGGAGAGAACAATCCAAGTACGTGTCTGCGGAAACTGCATGGATCCAAGATATGTCTGGAAGGGACTACCACAGGGTTCGGTTCGGCTCACCTAAATTACATTATAAATAAATGCGAGAAGAATGTTAACATCCTTCGCTGCCTTTCTGGTGTATGGTGGGGCTCTCACCCCTACGCGCTGAAGCTTGTATACAATGCCATAATACGAAGTGTTTTTGAGTACGGATCGTTAGTCTTGGAGCCCTGCAATAAAGAAGCACTTAAGGCTATGGACAGGGTACAATTCAGATGTTTACGCATAATTCTGGGGGCAATCAAATCCTACCCATGTAACGCTATGCAAGTTGAAGCCCTGGATCCTCCTATATCTCTACGGCGTCGCTTCCTCGCTGACAATTTCCTTTATAAAATCAACCAAAGCTCAGCACACCCCTTACTGACTAAGTTAGAATCCCTCTCTGCATTAATACCTTGAAACCCTTACTGGAAAAACAAAAACATTCCCTACCTGATCAAAAGTTTTCATAAACTCTCTTCTCTCACATATACCCGGTTCCAAACTCCATTACCTCCGATCTTTTCCACCAATTATGAAGCACTCATATATATCCCAAAGGTGTTACTAAATATAGGCATTGGTAAGACCTCCCCCGGCGCATGCGCACTTTCAACCAGAAAATAGACGCCAATTGGAAGGACTGGATGCATTTTTATACTGATGCCTCCAAGTCAGATTCTGGTGTGGAGGCTGCCGTTTGGCTACCCAGGTTCCACACACTCCTAAGCTACAAGTGTCCCCCACTTTGCTATGCTTTCACGGGAGAGGTTGTAGCGATATTTGAAGCCCTAAAGTTCATTTCTGACCATAACTTCAACAACTCCATTATCTTCACGGATTCTCTTAGCTGTCTACACGCATTACTATCCGATCATAGCGTCTGGTAATAGGTCACCCCTGATCTTGAAATCCAAGCAGCTTCTATATGATTGTCACTGTAAAAACGTTAATGTAGTTTTAGCCTAGATTCCTAGCCATACTGGCATCACACATAATGAAGTTGTTGATGGCTTCGCTAAGGACGCTACCGTATCGGGGTGCGAAGAGCATTATCGTGTCTACTCACACGATCTTTGTTCTCTGGCTAAGTCGGACCTAATAGATGAATGGTCAAAAGCCTGGAATAAGTCAAGGACAGTCAAAGGGAAACACTACGGAGACATTCAACCTTTCATTCCCAAAAGACCCTGGTTCTGTCGTTACCTTCACGGACAAACAAACAAACTACTTTCGTTTTATGTCGTCTGCGTCTTGGTCACTCCTGTTCCCCACTACACCTGTTTAACATCCATGTTCGTCCCTCCCCTATCTGTGACTGTAACACTGAGGAGGGTTCCACGGATCATATATTTTTTAACTGCCCCCTCATACCTGTCCCTTTATGATATTCTGCCTAAGAAAATACCCCGCCCTATCAATATGAAGACCCTGCTTCTCTACACTTACACCCCTTTAATTAAAATATTAACCGAATATATAAAGATAAAGATAGCCTTTATTTCTAAGAATAATATTACATGCTACATTTATAATCATTTCTAATAATTTCTAATTATCCTTAGATTGTCCTTTGACATAGGCCTCCTCTAAGATTTTCCACGCTACTCTGTTTTGTGCTTTTCTTGTCCATGTTCCTCCTGCTGCTTTCTTTATGTCATCCTCCCATCTGCAAATCTGCCTTCCTCTATTTCGCTTATCTCCCCTGGGATACCAATATGTTACTTTTTGTGACCATTTGGGTGGGCCTCGGGCCATGTGGCCTGTCCATCTCCATTTAAGTTTTTTAATGGTAATATTTATTGGTGTTACTTTTGTTTCGTGTCTTATGTCGACTAATCTTACTTTATCTGTCTTTTTTATATCCATTATGCTTCTCTGCATCGAGTTTTGACACACTTCTAGTTTTCTTAGACTACGGTTTGTAAGGGCCCATGTTTGACTTCCATATGACAGGCAGGAGGTAATGCACACATTCAAAATTTTCCCTTTCACTGATAATGGTATTGACCTGTTTTTCATTATTTCTTTCAATGACCAAAAGAAATAATGACCGAATATATAACCAAATATAAAATTAAATTGTAGGTTAATTTATTTATTTGTTTCGTAAGCGTGTTGCCCTTATTTTTGTGCTATACACAGTGTTTCGCCTAACTTGAGTTTGGCGGAAATGGTTGTTCCCTGGATGAACGACCGGCTGCCATAATTTTAAAATAGTGAAGTAAGAAAAAACAGTAGGATATTTTTCCAAAAAAATATAATATAAACAAGTTAAAGTATAAAAACTAGTCAACATAGGTACCTATTTTTTACAAATTACAATGTGTCCCCAAAGTCCCTTTTTAAAAGGGAGGCTAGCCTGTAGTAGGTTTCTCAATTCAACAACTTTTATGTTTGATCAATATTTGAAACCTTGACTGATAAAAAAACAATCTTTTTACAATTATAATGCAACAGCTGATCCAAATCCTTTCACTACCCATGAATTAATTATTTCATCTATTTCATCAGCTTCTATACCTTTTTTATTTTTCTTTCTCTTTTTCTTTTGTTTCTTCCCTATAGACTTTTTTGTACTTAGACCCATTTCATTTGCACATATCTCATAGACATTACATAAACTTTTATAAAACATAAACACTGTATTAGCCCCATAAATATATTGCTCTATAAATTTTATTGGGTCATTCTGATTTTCTAATTTTAAAGCTATATTGTAAACAAATGTACCATTGAAACACTTCTGATATTTTGTGGGTTCAAATGGATTATGGCAAACTGTATTGAGTGCATTCAACTGTAACAAACAACTCTGGAACTGTGCAAAGTTGTGCATTTTTTTAACATCATAAGTCTTAGGTCTTTTCAGAATACTGTCATCAATCTCAAAATGTTTTAAGAGCACATTAGCTGCTAATAAACAATCTTCATATTGTACTTTACACTTATTTAAAAATAATTCCTCTTCATATGTGATACTCTTTGTTGGATTCTCCTTCTTCAGTTCTTCAATTTTCTTTGAATAATTATTTGTAAATTGTTTAAATCCTCGGAAACTTCCTGTCCGCTCATCAACAACTTCTAACATCACATAACACAGTAGCAGACTATGAACATGAGCTAATTGAATATTGCAGTTAACAATCCACCACAACATAGATATCATATAAATCTGGAAGTTTGATGGCAATGAATAAATATGATTCAAATCTAAGGCTGGCAGTTTCTCCTTAATAAAATGTTTAAAGTACAAATGTAACTGTTCATCTGATAAGTTACAAAGCGGTATTTCAAATAGTCTAGATATAGAATATTCTCTGCCAATGTGCATTCTTCTATAATTACAATCTTTTTCTCTGCTAACATATACACAATAATCATGGGAAAAATCTGTAATAAGATCAAATATGAAGCGTAGTATAGGCAAAGAGCAAAGGAAAGAATCAGCTTCACTATAATCCTCAGCTTGAGGATTGCAGAAATAAGTATGATGAGTGTATAAATTTAAATGGGACTGTGGAATCCTATTGCCCCTTACTGCATCTGCAAACCACTCTGGTATGCCAAGAATTAGCTGATCATCATCAATTCTGTCTTCCTCATCAGAGCTTGTTTCATCTGTGGAACTGTTACTAGAATCCTCATCACCAGCTTCATCAGTTGACTCAACAGCATCTGGCACTTGATAGCCAATATCATCATTAGCAGCTTCTTCGGCAATATTGAAAAATTTTAGTGAGCGACAATACTTTTTATTATACCCATCTATGCTTCTTTTGATAACAGTCAATACTCTTTCTTTGTGATCTTTTTTGACCCTGCCTAAAATTTTTGATACTGCAGAATCTAAGCTCTCATTCTGCAGCCACTTGAAAATACCATGTATGCATCTTTGCTGCTCATTCTTACACTTCTTGCTTTTGGGTAGCTTCAACTGTGTAAAAAACTTGTTAAATACCCTCTTCTCTACATAGTCATTGCCAAGTAATGTTGCTAATAAAGGGAGCATATCTTCCTTAAGACCACCAAAGTTATCTGTGAGGTATTCTACCCTATAAATTTTACATTCCAATGCATGCACTTTATTACCATCTACAAAAAATGGTCTTGCTTTCCGCTCTAATGTGTTAAATGGTATGTAAAGAACATTATATATAAAAAAATCTGAGTCATAGCTTAGTACAGGGCATTTTAAATGCCTCGCCATTGTCGCGATTTCCTCATCAGCTTCAAACTCACATACTGTGTATAGTATGTTCATTTCTTTAAGCACTTGTTTAAAAACATCTCGAAATAATAAGGGGAATATTTGTAAGCTCCCTTGAGTTACTACATCCAACCTAGAAGCGCCGTTAATCTTAGACCTCAGACGATTATGTATAGTTTTTAGTTTTCTCGTCTCATGGCTCCCGTCAAATAAAACATAAGGGCAAATGTTACATTTTCGAAGGTTCTTCAGAAAGTTTTTTATGTTAACAGCGAATTTATCATAGTCACCACCGAATGCAGAGAAACAATTCAAAGATCTGTAGAGCTGGGCACACAAACTGTTTCCATCGACGACGAGACTTGAATCATACAATAAATAATGCTGTAAGAATGCATCTTGGTTAGAATTTACATAGGTTGTTAAGCCACGAACCCCCATACTGTTTTGTGTTAGGAATAGGATTGATGATGTTGTAGTAGATGTTCACAAGAAACTGATTATGTAAAAAAATTTAATACCACGATTTTCAGTTTTGTTGATTTGTTTGATGATGACTTTAGATGATGATCACCACAGATTAGAGAGAATACGTCTAAAGATGATCACAAATTTTAGAGAGATGTTGTTGTTGTTGTAAAATTCTCCCATGTAGGGAAGGCAAAGGGAACGGAGCCCATACAGCCAAGTCTTCAGTATATATTTCTTCAGTAGTTTGCATTGAAATGCTAGTGTAATGCATTTCAATGCATCTTGGGAGAGATTGGCGTCAAACGATCGATGGCAGACACAGTGGTGCTACTTGGATGAGGTGGATTACCACGATAAAAAACTCATCACTTTTCACACCACTTGACGTTTATTTCGATAATCCTCCACATTGCACATCATCACAGACACTTATTACATAAAACTACACTGATTTTACGTAACAATATCCACTCCGTACAATATTGCAATCATCGAAATAAAAATCACGTCCGCCATAGTTGAATGCCGCCAAAACTCCCCTTTTAGAGAGATGTTTGATGGTGTCGGTCTGTCACTCAATGTCAATGTCAGCCCAGTTTTTTTAAAAGTGCCATATTTGGATGCCGCCAAAAACTCCTGTAAAATTCTCCCATGTAGGGAGGGCAAAGGGATCGAAGTCCATACTGCCAAGTCTTCGGTATATATTTCTTCAGTATTTACATTGAAATGCAAATGCATTTCAATCTCAGAGTAAACAGAACTGGAGTAGCCTTTGTCTAACATTCCCCTCTGCCAAATGCACAAGCATCGGATGCTTGCACGTTTAATAAAACTAGTTGAGCCGCCATTTTGACAGCCATAACATTGTAAACGTTGCGGCGAACAGAGCTCCCGCAAAAATGCCTGCCTGTGCTGTTTTTTGTTGTAAAAATAAATAGAAAACATCGAGTATGCTAGAAGATGGTGTCACCTTTTATTTATAATTATAATTTTTAAGATTTCATGATTATTTACTTCATTATTTCTTGTTTTAGAATTCTACGATTTCAAATTTCGAGCGCTAGTCTCGTGAGGAGTGCGGCTGTGACGTTGTCAAAACGCACACCCCACGTGACTATTTTATGCGTGTGTGTGCGTGAAATTTAAATTTGTGTGTCGAATTATGCATGTGTGCATTTGTAAAAACGGCTGGCTTTGAGTGTAGTGGTAACCTCACCCCCCGCAAGAAATGGCAGAAAAAAATGTTTGAGAAATTGACTAATGGCTACTCCAGTTCTGTTTACTCTGAGATTTCAATGCGTCTTGGGAGAGTTTGGCGACAAACGATCGATGGCAGACACTGTGGTGTTATTTCGATGAGGTGGATTCGGAGTGGATCTTGTTGCGTAAAATCAGTGTAGGTTTGTGTAATAAGTGTCAATAATGATGAGCAATGTGGAGGATCATTGAAATAAACGTTAAGTGATGTGAAAAATGATTTTTTAAAGAGCTTGTAACATAGTAATCCACATCGAAGTAGCACTACACAGAATCTGCTATTGATCATTTGGTACCGTAGATATACATATACTGACGTATAGATCACTTGACAGCTCAAAAATGCATTACCAATTTTAAATTGTGAATGTGTGCGTTAACTAGTTACGAGACGATACTTCTTACAAAAAAATATCGATAATTTGCAGTTACACCTAAGTTTAAAATAGTGTTTTTAATTAAATCTTTTAATTTTGAGTAACATTTTTACTCATGTTGTCTCGAGACTATAAAGATAGTGAAATTTTCATGAGCTACTAATGTGACAAAAAAATATATCTGTTATCAATGGGATTTTACCCAAAATAAATTAAAATACGTTTTAATATCGTTTTATTATCTATCTATCAGCCTATTGTCGTCCACTGCTGAACATAGGCCTCCCCAAATGATCCCCACAACGACCGGTCCTGCACCGCCCGCATCCAGCGACTTCCTGGAACCTTCACCAGATCGTAGGTCCGCTTTCAAGAACCTTTTCGCCCCAACGGCCGTCAGTTCTACGAGCAATGTGCCCTGCCACTTATGGTTCGCAATTTTGTGGGCTATGTCGGTGACCTTGGTTCTCCCGCGAATCTCCTCGTTTCTGATTTGATCACGCAGAGAAACTCCAAGCATAGCCCTCTCCATGAAGCAGGTTCCGTTCGTTCATTTCATTAATCAATAGAAAATTATTCTTTTACATTAAACTTTTTAAGGGTAAATTACATTGTATCTTTAGATTTTAACAAAATATTGTTTTAGCGCTAATGTTCATACTTAAATTTTCACAAATAATAATGCTTGCCAATTTTTCATTGTCAATTCAAGTCGCTAGTGAATAGTGAACAATAAGCTTCTTCTGGGTAAACTCGCTCCATCGTCGACATCATCTTTGCCTTCGGCTAGATTGAAGTCAAGAGCAAACCTATCTTAAATAAAAAAAATATTGCGTGTTTTTTAGATCTCCCTGAAAAAGAGAAACATATGTGTACAATTTCATTTAAAATAATAATGCTCTGGGTTCTTATTTTTAAACTTGATATGCAAAAAAAGATGAAAGCATATTTGCATGCATGCAAAATACAAAATTGTGACATAGCCTACAGCTATGCTTGATTTGTTGCGACTTGCAGTTAACGGATTTTAACATGATTTTGACCATGCGTAGTATTTGTTTACAATGAATCGTTACTCAACTAATTTCACGAATATGGTGGATAGCGTTTTCGGCAGATGAAAAAATACAACATATTTATATTGAATTACTACAGCAATCCCTTATTTATACTTATCGAACATGGTATATTTCGGACCCTTGTACGAAATACTAAGTGAATGACACATTATTTTCATTACTTTTGATATGAGTCAACTAGCCTATTTTTCGTAAACACAAGTATCCATTTTTCTTAAAAAATATATAAACTAGAAATATATAACGATCTCAAAGTACAATTAAATCGCCGAAAAGAAAATTTTACGCGTGCCGAATTGTGTAAATCGGTCAATCGAATATGGTTAAAGTGACAGTCAATCGCTATCTCCTTGCGATTTTTTTGTCTCTATCTTCTTTAGCTGTCTACTTAAATACGTCTATGTTTGGTCTCTCCCAAGATCGCATTGAAATGCAATACACTTGCATTTTAATGAAAACGATAATAACAAAAGATATGAAGCATGGGTTAAGTTCCCTTTGCGCTTTAAAAAAAAGACATGACAAATCTGTCATTTATCGCATGGCGCCGCGGCGGTTTCCATTCCATGTACATCAGCCCCTGGAATCACCCATACAAAACCTTTTGCCTTAGTGAATGACAGGACCTGCACTGTGTTATCTGTATTTTTTGTAGTTGTTTTAAAATTCTTCCACATTGGGAAGGCAAAGGGAACTAAAACCACCAGTGTCCTTTGTTCAGTACATCATTTGTACTAAACATAAATATTTATTTGTATGAAATGATATTTAAATACATTTTTCTTTTGTTTTTTATGTATAAATAATAATTTAATTTTTATAGTTTATATTTTTAATGTTTAAAAATATTTATTTACAATGGCAACTATTTGTGCGTTTAATATTTTTGCTCTATTGCAACTTTTTCCCATTTGTCATCGTTTTCTTCGGAGCATATTTCATTTAATATGTTTCGTATTTTTCCTTGTTTTATTTGTTTTACATTTGTATATTACGGATTTCATCATATGTATTGTATTGAGCAACTGCAGAACAAGTAGAGGGTGTGCTGCAGACAACAGAAGACGGTCAACATACTTAGTTTGAAAAAAATCTTTATAACTCATATTTTGGTAAGTGCCTACAGATTTCGGTATGCAATTATTAATATTTCATTTCAAGTCAGCTTCCCGCAATATAGTTGATGAAAGATAATAGCTATCTATTTTAACGCCATTAATTTCTTACAGGCAATGGCAGATAGACGCTGTTCCATTCCTGATTGCAAATCTACAAGGAATTTACAGATTCTGTTTGAATTTTCCTTTGAGAAACATATATCTGAAGCATGGAAAACCATTTTGCGCCCAAAATTCCCTGGTATCAAAATATAACGCAGCCTCAGTGTTCTTTGCCAGCAGTGGTGTTTTATACTGCATTTTGAATGAAAATCATACATTAAGGCCATAGAAGAAAAATTTATGGCATACCCACAGTATTCACTGCATTTAAAATAGACAGAAGAGCCTGACCAGCCAATTTTCATATGTAAGTTTTATTTGAATTTTAAAACACTGATGCAATATGCAATAGGTGCACTGATGCAATATGCAATACAATCATCATAAATTTAGAAAAATGTCTTCTTTGCCGAATTAGAAATCACAAAAGATGATAATTCATTAATTGGTGTAGAGGACGAATATTCTTGCATGTGGGCTCTATCAGTTATATTATAATATTAGTCAAGAGCTGATTTTAATAATAGGGGTTAAAGTATGAAATTGCTGCTTTTTTTATCTTTCTCAGTATTTTAGTCTGTAACTATTAAGTTTTAGAGTATTTTTAAAACACAATAACCTCCTCTTAAAATAAACCATATTTTGGAGCTCTTTTGATTTGTTTTGATCTCTTTTGAATTTTTTGTAAGTTTAATTGTGTTAAAATTGGACACAGAGACAACTCTTTTTTACTGCCTATGAATACATCATTTGATTTGCATTCACTTAAAAACGATTAATAATTTTTATGAAGTGTGATATTACACTTATTGCTTAAGCTTGTCTAATGATACATGCCAAATATTATTATCTTTGGATTTGTCGTTGTGAAGAAAACTGAAAAAATTTTAGTATGGAAAATCCAGAGTTCTCCAAAATATCCATACAAAACGGCAATTTCATAGTTTAAGACCTATTATTATGTTCACAATAATGGTGTTATTTATTATAATGCTCACTTGTAAAACAAACTTAATAAAACCTTGTTTGTGTATATGTAATTAAATAGTTCATTTTATTATTTCTCAGAATGGATTTCATACATTTTGGGTTTTTAGTTGGTATTCAGGCACAGTCCATTCATATGTTCCCTAATCTTTTTGTAAGAATGAGAGTTAGTTAACATTAAGCAAAACAGTGTTTCTGTTTATGTTGTAAATTTAAAGTTCCTTTGACTTAACCTGTTAGTTATATTAGAAAGTAGGTACACATTCATATGTAACTATCCAGTTTTTAATATTTAGAATATTCTATTTATGTAATATTTTAAAATTTTCAGATGAAATGACAGGTGCTGCTGAGTCCAAAAATATACATATTATCTTAAACTACTTTAAAGGTAACAATATAATTTATTTATCACAAAATTAACTTGTGTAGTAATTTACTATTAGTTTCCTTTTCAAAGAGAAAAAAAACTTTAAAAAAATTATCAACAAAAAACTCCTTGGGCTGTAGTAAAACAGTCTTGCTGACAGTTAATATATATGTATGTATGTCATCAACATCCTCTATGTTAACACTTTATTATATGTTTTTTTCAGGGTAGGAAACCTTACCTGTGGTGTAGTGACAACGTGATAATGTAACAGAAACGTTTGCTGGTGGTTTTCCAGTCTCCAAGACGATGATGAATACTGCAGATGCTGTATGCTGTGCTGTTCGACAGCGTCAACGGGTCTCGGCACGGCGACCGCGATGCCGGGAAGATGCGCGGCCTAGTCAAGGATATTGGTTATGTATGTAGAAAACTTATTGCTAAATTTAAATACCAGGCTTGCAAATGCCAGGATTGCCAGGATCAGAGAGAACGCAAAACTTTGTTGAGACACAATCTTAAATACCCCTCGGCATCATTTGTAATGCTATTAAGATCCCTGATTGAAATTAATAATAACTTTATGGAACGTCTCCATAGACCTGACTTACAGACAGGGAAAAAATATTTTAAAATTCTACCAATAACAAATGGCTTGTATGCCGCGATCATCATACTAATGTATTGGATCTCTTTGTAACTATAGTTTGTTAAGTGCAGATTCCACCACTTTTGTACAGTTATAAACATCATTTTTAACGATTCATTTTCCGAATCCCACATTAATATTAAATCCGCTATGCAAACCTTGGCATTTGATAAGCGTAAATGGTTTTCTAAACGCCACAATAGACAATGTTGTGGAGATCCTTGTGGGAAGCCTTTGTCTAGTTCCAGGCATTTCTAGGCTGGAAAAATGATGATCAAATACAAGATTTTCATTAAATTAAGCCTTGAAAAATATATAATATTTGGAGTTTCTTTTCAGAAAGGCAATTAAAAACGGGAACTTCTAAATGTTAAAGTAAAGATAACACATCCTTAATAATAGCAATAATGTAAAATAATAACAACATTCTTTAGTAAACCTTAGCTCTCTAAATAATTTATTTTTCAGATTCGAGATCGTCAGTTCATCACCATAGCCTGCAGAATCCTGCATGATCATTTTGCAAAAAAGTACGTTTTTATAAGGATGTTATTTAAACGGTCAGCAAAAAATGCAACTGGCCAGCTAAAATAGCTAAATGGTCAGCAACTTATGGGCAGCAAAAATGTCTAAATTGGTCAGCATAATTAAATGTTTTCTCTGCTGCCAAATTGTTTAATATACATTTCGATGACACAAATATTGTTTTGAAGGGTCATAAAAAAATAACCTTAACCTATCACATACATTTCCTAGGAATTGTTCCTTGATCCTTCATTGATCTTTTCCTAGATTCTATACATTTCCGATAACATATATATTGTTGGTCAATTAATTATTTTGCAGGCCAAATAATTACCTTGCTAACCAATTTATTATGCTGCTGAAGTGCTGACCAAACAATAATTTTGTTTTGTTGCTGAACAAAAAATTAAATGGCTGCCCAATTAATTACTTTCCAATATAAAGAGTAAAATTTATAAAAAGGGAAGTAATTAATTGGGCAGCCATAAAATTTTTTAGACAGCAACAAAATGGTCTGCTGAAAAATCATTTGGGCAACAAGCAAATATTTTGTCAGCAATATAATTATTTGGCCAGCAAAATTATTAATTTAGCTACAAAATAATTATATCAGCAGCAATGTACAAAATCGGAAATGTATAAAATCTAGGAAAAGATCAATAAAGGAGCAAGGAACAATTCTTCGGAAATGTATTTGATAGATATTAGGTTATGGTATTTTTTTATGACTCAAAAACAATTTTGTAGTCAAAATATATATTAAGTAATTTGGCAGCAAAGAAAACATTTAAGTTGCTGATAAATTAGATATATTGGCTTTACATATTTCTGGAGCTGTATTAGTTGCTGACCAATTAGTTATTTTAGCTGATCAATTGTATTTTTCTGCTGACCAAAATTCGAATATTTTGCCCCATCTACTTGCTCCTAAGAATGTAGTAACTAATAAAAATTTTCTATTCAGATTTGTGACTGCGATGATTAAAACGCCAGAACTATATCTTTTATCGTTTTGTATTTTGTATTTAACATTATTGTTTTGTATTTAACATTTTGAATTTTATAATAATGATTTTATTTATGTTCATTACTAACCAATTTATTTCTTTATAAAATCGAAGTTTGTTTTATTGAGTTTTTTCAAATTTACTTAAAATAATTTTTTGTTTTAGGAATAAGTTTATATATACCTTGTGCTGAAATAAAGTGTATTGATG
This sequence comes from Parapoynx stratiotata, assembly GCA_910589355.1. Taxonomy (NCBI): domain Eukaryota; kingdom Metazoa; phylum Arthropoda; class Insecta; order Lepidoptera; family Crambidae; genus Parapoynx; species Parapoynx stratiotata. Next base: position 16,118,640 of record OU342461.1, read on the forward strand.
TCTATATTTTTGTAGTAATAAACTATAAATATAAATTAAAAGGATTTTTATTTTTATGCACCTTTCATTCCTCAGTGCTGTGCTATTCATATCGATAACCACAGTACTATCGATATCTACGGTTATTTAAAGTCGATAATATCAGTACAACCCTATCAAAAGGTCCTGTCAATGTCATTTTTTCACTAAAGCTTGTCATTTCTAGGCCTGTTGCCCATCTGTCTTTAGACGTATTCTCTCTAATCTGTGATGTACATTTCATGTGGTAGATTTTAACACGTGTTTTGAAACAAATTAATGTAAAAGAAGCGTTTGATTTATAACAGCCTTAAAAAATATTTTGAACATCAACAAGCTCATTGTAAGCTTATAAATATACATAGTAAAACATTCTGTAAATCAATATTGAGAGGTGTTGTTTCTAAGAAAAAGTAACATTTCAGCAAAACCAAAATGACTGAAAAAGAAATTTCTACAGAAAATAATGAACAAGAAAACGAAGAAAGTAACGGGAATGGTGATATTGAACTGGAAAACTTAATTATACGCCAAGTCGAATTTTATTTCGGTAAGTACGCAACATTGAAGATGGACCATTTGATTTTTGATTTACATTGTATTTGAAGAACTTTGTTTGGTGATTATTTATATTTTTATTAAATAAACTGGTCATCGCTGTGTACCCCTATATAATAGTACTAATAACTGATAAAGTAAATATAACAATTTAAATTTAATTACTAAATGTAACTCTTATTACGAATATTTCAGGGAACGATAATTTCATATTGCTAATTACACAAAATAAGAATAGTACAGAATTTCAAATATTTTGAACACTGAAATCCCAGACTATGATAGTTGTTAGGACTGCCTTATGCGTGTTTTGCGCTTGAGAATAAAATAAAAAAGTATAAAGTATAGTAAGAATAAAAAAGTACTTGAGAATAAAAAAAAATTCCATGAAGGCTAGCACACCTTTTGCTATGCAAGCACCAAGTAATCTTTAAATCACAAATAAACTGGCATAACCTACTCTATTAATGTTTTTTATGTAACATTGTAATAATTGAAGTCACTGATAGGTGATGTTAATCTGCATCGGGACAAGTTTCTGCGTGACCAAGTAAAACTGGACGATGGCTGGGTGCCACTTGATACACTGATTAAGTTCAACCGCCTCGCTAAATTGACCACCGATACTGAAGTCATTGCAAAGGCTCTCAACAACTCCACATCTGGTCTTTTGGAGGTAAATTTTGGAGGTTTTTTCTTTAATATTTTTCTAAAATTAAAATGTCTTAAGACAGATAGATGTGTAAGATTTCAACATGTAATAATTTTGTATGTTTAACAACTTTGAAACAAGTAAATTGTTTGAAATAGTTCCATTTGTATTTAACAAATTGATTAATTTAATAAAAAAGATAAAACATACAAATAAATTTAAAAAAATATATAATTGGGACAAAAATTTAAACAACATTTTTAGGTATCCGAAGACAACAAAAAAGTACGTAGAAATCCTGAATTACCACTTCCTGAGATGAACGAGGAACGTCGTAAGGAAATGACAGCTCGTACAATCTATGCCAAAGGCTTTGCCAAAGATGCTACATTGGATGATTTACTAAAATTTTTCAAAGAATTTGATGTCACTGAGAATATTATCATGAGGAGGTACCTCGAGAAACAAACCAAGAAGCGCCACTTTAAAGGATCAGTTTTTGTCACATTCAAAACCAGGGAACAGGTAAGATATTCATTTAAATATTGTATTATTTGAACTTTTTGAAGTAAAAAACCAACAATGATTTTCACATTATATTATTATAGAGAAAGTCTGGAAAGTGTCTAAAGAAATAATTATTTGCTGGTATAAAACCGTGGACTATAATTATAACCACCACTATAACTAAAGCCAATTGTAAATTACAGTCTGAATAATTCTTAATTATAATTAATGCATTTTGACAGATGAGCTTTATGGACCATTCACATTGGTATGGGAATACTACAAATAACTGTCAATATGTACTTATATTAATTTATCAAATGTACTACAAATAACTGTGAATATGCACTTATTAAATTATTCAGACTAAGTACTGTTAAACACATAAATGTATGCAAATGTATCTTATGATGGGCTGTGCAGCTGAGACTACTCTGAGGATTCAATCTTGTGGGATTCTGTGCTCAAATTTCTAAAAGCCAACCAAGCTTTTAGATCCAAGATCCAACCACAGCTTAAGTGTCTTTGTTTTCTTTTTTTATCGTAAATTTGAGAACGTTTGACCACAAGAAGTATTAAAAATAAAATGTCATTAGGTTAATTGCACTTTATTTAGGGAAGGTTGCTCAATTATAAAAGTATTTAATTTTGACCATTACTTTGAATGATTTAAACATTACAAAACATTTATTTAATCGACCAACATGGATCATTATAAAATAATTACACGGGCTCATTACGGATTTTTCCTAATATTCAATTCAAATGAAATTAGAAATAAACATTTTAAATGAATTTAAAATTAAGTTACACTAGTTACAACATAATTATTTTTAATTACAACAAAAATAAAATTTTAAATTAACAAAAACTAAATAAAATACTGAAGAGCTTGGTGGCGACATAATAATAATAATATCTTTTTAAATAAATTAAACTCTAATTTTCACATCATGTATTAGTCTGTATATGTACCATATCACAATGATACATGTACAGGCAGTCAAAACGTTCGGCAAAAACACATAAGACACTGCTTCGGCTGGTCCGCACCCTGCGCACCAGGGATGTGGACCGCTTGCGCATAGTGGCGTAGAAGCAATCCACGCGCGCCTCGGCAAACATCCCTGATGCGCTACAAAAGCGAGGCAGCTCCAGCAGTATTCTAAATGCATCATTATATTGGACACGTATTGCGCTGTACTGCTTGCGCGAACAACCTACCTACAGATTGCTCGTATAGAATGACATGCAAAATGCTCTGAACAGAGTGATTTTGACCATCCACTCACTTTTTTTAACATTGTAAATCAAACTATGTTTTTCTGTATAATTTAGTTAGTTGTATAATGTGTGTTGTGTTATGTGTATAATTTTGTTAGTTTCATTGTATTGTTTCTTCTAGGCTGAGAAATTTAAAGATACAAAAGAATTGAAATATGGAGAAACTGATCTATTGGTACTGTGGCAAGAAGATTATGTGAAGCAGAAACAAGAGGAGTACAACAACAAGAAAGAGAAGAGGGAAAAGAAAGATAAGAAAAACAAAGACAAGGGTGGAGAAGTGAGTTCTGTGATTAAATACCTTATTAACCCCTTGGCGGGCACCATAAACACAGTTTATCGCAAACATGTGTCTTGTTATGTGCTCGTTGACTAGTTAATTGATGATTATATTTCTAAATTCTGACTAAACCTACACTCTTAAATGTTTTCAAGAAGACAATTAATTTTGACATTGCCTAGCAAAATTTTGAAACGTGTAGGACTATGAATCCTGATTGATGCAACAAGTTATATATTTGGGCAGTACAGTACATTCTTGTTACATGTTGCATTGCTAGAGAACAGTTCTTTATCATGTATAGATATTGCAATACACGAAGGCAATATCTATACATGATAAAGAACTGTTCTGTGTATTGTGTATATCGTGACTGCAATATCATTAGACTATCTTAAGGTGTTAAGAGTGATGCTACTGGCCGTCATAAAGTGCAACAACTATAACATAATTTGGACTCATCTTAAGATAGAAGTCATGGAGTTATTACTAGAATACCAATTTTTAAAAGTTTAATTTGATTTGATTGTGTCTAGCAAGTTTTAACGTGAAATATTTTATTCACTTGCATGTGTCAATCTATAAAATTAATGCTTAATTTTAGGAAAAAGAAAAAGAAGAGTTCAAATTACCAACAGGTACTGTGTTCCACTTCACTGAATGCCACGACAAGATGAAGAGGGAAGATATCAAAGATGCCCTGACAGCTCTGGGTAAGGATTTATAATGAAATACATGATTGTGCAGTATTATTACCCTCTAATAGCTATTAATAGGTAGACTTGGGTCCGTATTCCAGAATGAAATTAAGTACCGTTAAAAAGAAATGGCGATATTCATCCCCACATAACGCCATCTCTTTCTACCTGTGTTCAATCTCAGATCTATGTTTGAGATTGATTCTGGAATAGATCTATATACCTTAGATATGTGCGTTGGCAATAAAATGAGTGTTTTTAATGATAACATAACATATCATCACGACCCTTACCCCGAAGGGGTAGGTAGAGGTGGTCAACACCCACTTTTCGCCAGGTATGTGAGGCCCCATGTAACAAGTGGTGAGCCTGTTGCCATGCACCGGGCCCAATGTGAGGCAAGTGATATTCACAAAGAACTGTACTTAAGTTTTATTCAAACTCAGTGGTACTTGAAACTATATAGATTGGACTAAAAGGAGAGACGAATCTGGAACATTCCTCGATCAAATTGAAGACATTCTTGAGAAAGGTCAGGTCCAAAGTACCCGAAATCGCCAAGCATGTATGAGGACTGTAATGAGAGTTGATGAAGCGAAAGAAATATGCATGGTTCGTAGCAAGTGGAAAGATGTAATCTCTGCCTACCCCTACGGGGAAAAGGTGTGACTTAATATATGAATATACGTATAAGATTTAAAAAATAAACCATAAGTTTTATTTTATTGCATCAGTTCAGGCAGCTTAATAAACCATGAAGATTGAACTTTTGTTATCATTAAAATATATTAACACAAATGTGTACAAAATATGGTTAAACTAACATTATTTGCTTTTCTTAATTTCAGGTGCAGATGTGGCTTACATTGACTTCAATATAGGAAATACTGAAGGCTTTGCACGCCTCTCTAAACAGGATGCAGCTATAGAAATCAACAAAAAGATAGTTGATGGAAAGATTAAAATTGGAGAAAAAGAAGTGGTTTTCAAACTATTAGAAGGTGACGAGGAGAAGGAGTATCTTGACAAGTCTGTCAAGGAAATGGTGAAGCGACGTTTCAACCAGAAAACTTACAGCAAACAGAATAAGGGCTTCAGGAATAAAGGGAAGTTTAACAGGAAAAGGAAACAAGATCAGCACGATGACGCGCCACCTGCTAAAGTGACTACAGAGAGCTAGATGTCCAAACTAATTTTGTCTAAATATCACAGGTTTCTAAACATGCCTATGTTAAACTTTAATTAATAGTGTGATTATATTGAAAACTTCTACTTTGTTGTAGGATTATATTATAAGGAAACTTGAATTAACAAGTGTTGTATTTTTAAGGGACTAAGTTCCATCTTTCATTGAATATGAATAAAGTTTATTATGTGTAATATCATGCTTTTATTTTTATAATTATTTTATTTTATTTAATGGTCCTGTCTATTAAAATGAAAATGCATTTCGTTTGCACAAGTGCCACCACTCTTTCGAGTTTGTACAGGTGATGTTTTTTAGGCAGCTTTGCTAATATTTCGAAATTAAAATTTGCTAGAAGTTATAACAACTGGACTACACACGACGTACATTATGTAGTGTATATAGTACGTCTCAATCCAAGTTGCCAAAAAGGTAAACAAAAAAGCCGACTTACCGAATTTGTTTACCTTTTTACATGGACATTGGCAAGTAAATATAATTAACGGTAACAATTGTTGTCCGTTTCAATTGATTTCAATTACCTACAGTCGTCACAACACATTTTAGAGATGAAACATTACCTTTGTTTGGTTTACCTTTTTGGCAACCTGGATTGAGACGTACTATAGATAGGCTTACTGCTCGACGTTAACTTTTATATACAATTTAACGCGAAATTTAAAATCTTATAGAATTTGCTAGGCCACCATTAATAAAGTACCTACATTTGAAATATGGTAAACTTAAACTTCTGATGAAGCCTTGTAGACAAGTTTTAGCAGTACTCATAAAAATCCTCACCTAACCCCAAGTGAGCACTCCAAACTACTCATGAGCTTACAAGCATGTTCTACCCACTAATCCAAGATTGATTGAAAGATTGTAGTGAAATAGTACTGTAACTCCCCTTGTTTTTTTTATTCTTGGAGAACCTTATACGTGCGCTTGGTCGAATATTGAATAACTTCTCGCGTTCAAGAGCACAAATTTCACACAAATAATAAGTCGAAATGAGAATGTTTATAAAGACCTCCGTCGTGAAGTGGTCTGTACGGGTCTCAAGGCGTCGCAATCTCGAGAGGTTCTGGGTTCGATCCCCGGTGGTGGCCAACGTTTGGGTGATGAATTCAGGCATTTCAATTCAATTCATTTATTAGTTCATAAAACATGGGTATTACAATGATGGTGTTAATAATTGAGTATGTACAACCATGATTCACCATAAGGCATATGAACATTACTGATATTAACGTTGATTACATTCAAAAATATAATTTAAATTTATGATTAATTAGATAAACAAAAAGAAAAAAGTTACAAAATTTATGTCATGTCATCCATCTTATCGCTTAAAAATAAATTTAAGTCATAATATGCTTTATTGGTAAGGAAGCCATTGAGTGCAGTTTTAAATCTGTTATTGTGAACTATATCCCGTACACACTGTGGAATTTTGTTATAAATAATGGGTTTTGTTCTCCAGTCTTGGATGTTTATATATATTTTATATATTCAGGATATTTATATGTATTTATCTAATAAATATATTTATCCATCAGCTAGTGTCCGTAGCACAAGCAGCATTAGTTGCTTAAAATGGGGCTAGTTGATAGTTGTGATGTTTGATGATATTTATTAACACCTCTGTCTGCCACTTCTGGGATAGAGGCGTCGTGTTGTCCTAAGTTAAATTACCGAGTAAACGTCCATATCGAGATCAAAATGAAAACAAAGTTTGTGTTCATCACACAACGTATATGAATATAACATCTACATCTTGATGGAATATAACATCACGTCTCTTTCCCCGACGGGGAAGGCAGAACTGTTGAACACCTTCATTTCGCCTGATATGTATAAGTACCTACCCTTGGCGAGCCTGTTGCCCACTACAGTTTATATAGGTACTCTAAACTGTCGCCATACACCGCGCATAGTCGATATTCACCAACAACTAACGTAAAGTGAAATGCATTACACTTGCATTTCAATGCAAATACTGAAGACATAAAAATACCAAAGACTTGGCTGTATGGGCATAGTTCCCTTTGCCTTTCCAATCCCAATATTATGGGAGTTTTACAACAACACAGAAGGTGTTTGTTTTGTTGTTGATAATTATTTTCCATAATTTCATATTCGAACCATTATAAACCTGAACAAACAAATTATAAAATTGAATTGGTCTTTCTAAGTGGAAATAAATATGAAGCCTGAAAAAGACCCTAAAGATGAAGAAGCAACCGATCCAGTGACTGGTGATGTGATCGGCAATACAGCCTACAGCGAACGCTTTGTTCTTAAAATTTTGCTCAAACTAGCTAATTTAGACTCGTTAAAAGAAGATATGCTGGAGACATCGTTCGAAGACGATCTGTGTACGCTCTGGGACATGACGGCAGAGAACGACGTGGTTTTATTTTTACAGAAACATGATGTATTGAAACTGATAAAGTTTGCATTGCCAATCATTGAATCTCCCCGAATCATTGAAATTATTGTTGGAATCATAGGAAATATGTGTTGCCTAAAAGACGTAGTTAAAAAACTTTTAGCAATGGAAGACCTACTAAAAGTACTCTTGGAATACATTAAAACCGATGATAGCTTAATTTTAATACAGCTGTTACGCTTAATCAACACTTCAATATTCTTAGCTCTCGATGATGAGAGTATATCCACATGGATGGGTTTGTTCGAAAATATTGGATACTCCGAAGCATTGTACTTTATCCTCAAAAACTCATCAAATAAAGCTTTGGTAATAACTGCTTTAGAAAATTTTAATTCAATTACTTGTTATTGTAATATAGAGAGAACTAGAACAAATTTTTTCACACAATTTGTGACACTAGAAGCTATTGAAAGTCTCTGTGCAGCTTTCACAGAGATTATTGTGACTCAAAGAGATATGTGTGAAAAGGAGGTATTTGAAAGAGTACTTGTTATAAGCTTACAAATAATATTGAACATAGTTGGATTTGAAAGTTCACCTGAAATATTTTCTAAATGCAATGAGAAGGTAATAAAAATGATCCAGGATGTAATGCATTATTATGAAGATAAGCTTGTGAACCAAAAGGAGATAGATTCTGATTTAGTGGATGTTATGGACTCTACTAACACTATTATAAGAATTCTGGTATTAAATAGACAAAGTGAAATGGAAAGTTACTTTACATCTTGCTACAGTATGTGGAAAGCTTTGAATACTGCAAACAAATCACATCAGAATGGTGATTCTGACTTTGAAGACAATAGTGAAGAACTGGCACAGTTTTCTAGACAAATAAAAGTACCATTATGCAGTTTACTCTGTTTATATATCTTGGAATGTCCTGAGAGCCAACTACTGCCAGTATTACATACTATTGGTGATGATTATGACCACATTGTGAATGAAATGCCAAATGAACAGTTTCGTTTACGGTTAACACACCGGACATCCAACTTCAGAACTAGATTGAAAGATGATGTGGAGTCATAAAATACCATGTTAATCAATAAATATATTTTTTACAATTTTTGATGAACTGGCAGGATTTTTTTCTTTAATTTATCAATATTGTTTCTTTAGTTGTCCACAGAAACATAAATCAATCTATCACTATGAACTGACAAAATATGTAAGGAAAAAAATTCTATTGTGGCTATGGGACAGGTTTTCTTTTTTGGCAACTAGTAAAAAATAGAGGTCTCCACACCTCTAATCATGTCCTCACTGGAGAAACAAGCATGATTGATATATGAGTAAATTCAGTTTCCATATGACTACTAAATTAAAAATAGATGGGTTTCTCTTTTTCCATAATATATGATGATAAGCAGTAGACGAGTCCAGATAGGGCAAATTAACATACCTCGCAGAACTAGTCTCCCCGTGAAGGTATGAATGATGACGGGTGTATGCTTCCAAAATAAAAAAAATATTTTTTACTTGTAAAAAATAAGAATAATGTAATGAAAGTGAGCTACGGCTCGTGATTTCTGAACCACGGGTTTACCAGTGAGTTTACCGGGAAATACTAATTTCCAAGATATATTTTCCCTGCCAATACTGGGTACCTGGTCTGGTACCTCACATTGTAAAAGTGATATTAAAATCCAGACAGACTTAAAAGTTATAATGAAAAACAATTGCAGCACAGTTCAGCGCCGTCTGCTCTCTCGCCGTCACAGTCCCCTCCACTTGTGATCATCAGCCGACATTAGTCCAATGCTCCTCTTATTCTAAACTGTCGGTTCACGGATTCGATTCGGAAAGTTGCGTCCCTTCTCGCTCTAATTCGCCTGTAATAAAAAGTGACAGGTATAGATTCCGTTATTCGTTTAGTTTCCGACAGTTTAGAATATGGGGCGTTCTCCGTATTGTGCGCCTTTTACACTCTTCCTTCGGCCTGTCGCCATCTACCAGCAGCGCTTCACAAAACATCACTCAGTGATGTGTCAATTGAACGTTTGTTTTATACTCTAGATGAATAAACTCTCTGAATCCCTCTATCATGACAACGAAGTCATTGTGTAATGTACGTAGATATGTAGTTCGTCCTCAGCCTATATACCTACGTCTCACTGCTGGGCACAGGCCTTCCTTCCAAACACATGAGGAATATGGGCCCTAACACCACCACGCTGGCCCAATGTAGGTGGGTAGAAACGGTTACAATAGCGACCGGGATCAACGGTTTAAGTGCCTTCCAAAGCTCGGAGGAGTTCGAGATCACAAAGTTCACCAATCCACGTCCTGACTATGGCGAAGGTAGCTTTGTTTTAGTATTGAAAGCCTAAGCGTACTTACCATTACGCCACCACGCAGATAGGTAGGTGTAGTTGCGACTTTGGAAAGGAGTAAAATGAAAACTACAATATGTATACGGGATTATATATTTTGTAGACATTATAAAGCAACATTTACATTACCATAGACGAGTTTTACACCGTCGCAGTAGCGGCGGACTAAAACTACTCGAATGTAACAGTACATCGTAACAAAAAAGCTCGCACGCTGCGTCCGCGCCGCGCCGGCGGGACCAGAGACACTAACCTCTACGTCTCTACCCAACTGTCTGTTTGAGCTACGTCACTCAGTTCTATAGTCTCTGGCCCGCATTGAGACTAGCGCCGGGGAACCCCTGAGCGCGGCCGCCACATTGTCACACTACCTGATATGCTCCGCACATAAAAAACGTACACCACAAATACTGAAAGGGAGAATGGAGATTAATAACTGTAAACTTTACATTAAATGTACTTATACACTAACTAACCACGAGCCTACGTGTTCCTTGAGCGGAACAAAATCGCACAAAATTTTTAAATATCAATTCGTAAATATTTAGATATTATATCGTTAGAGATAATAAAACAGGATAAAGACTAGACTTTACACTGATCAACGACAATTGGCTAACAGCAACATATTGCGAGGCGTCCGCGCGGCCGCGGCGACAACTAATACCGTTACAATTATCTTATCATTACCGCCATCGCGCCGCGCCCGCGCGCCCGCACAATAACATACTTAAACATGTTACCTACTCAATAAATTACATAAATTATCTGAATTTAAAACAAGTCTTAGGCTTTTGATAAACATATTTTGTAGTACCATGATGAATACCATTATCCGCAACTACTGAACGCTACGGTCCGGCGAGCTCCGCCGCCCGCTATAAACATAATATTTACAAAATAATAGGCAGAAGAAGCCGCGGGTGATATAAGCGCAGGAAACCCCTTTGTACCAACAGGGATATGTATTTTGTAGACTGGTGACGCTATATCATATCATTGCATTGCGAACGCCGACTTAATTCAGTAATTTATTACACCATATCAACGCTACACGGAACTTTACAAAATTAACCTAATATCCACTAAGTTTCGTCGAAACATAAAATTTATAAACAATTCGTACGTAATACTTAAAAAAAATCGTTTCAAAATACTCGTGTGCTACCAATATCCAGTCGCATTACTTGCAATGGTCCGATTTTGGCACTTACCTTCCAAATACGTGTAAAATAATACTATGCAGACTGCTGAGTGGCAGCCAGTCACCGATATATTTCGCGGGACGTTTGGGGACATCGCACCGTGAAAAGAACGAGTAAGAAACATAAGCAACTTCTACAACCAATAGAAAATTTATGGCAACGAAAACAAAAATAAAATCAAGTTTATCCAAAGTCCAAGATGTCCTCAAAATCCCGTACTAGCCCTCCTGTAAGATGTCCGATATCGAAACAGCTAAAGCTTGTAAACAAACGCGTCGCACTAACTATCGAACACTCGTACAGAACAGCGCAGCGTTTCTACATTACTTCTTTGGTATATTTTTGTGAGCAACGACAAGTGATTATGATTACAGATTTGAGTATATTATCAACATTTATTCTAAGAGCGTCAATGATATTCCATACTGTACTATATTGAAATACTGACGTTTGGACCAAATATTGTGCCAATTTTACACCATATTGAGCGCGTTTTGTGCCTACAAATGGACCGGACTGGACTCAAAGCGCGTTTAATACGGCCGATTTAGAAATTCCACCCGCTAGCCTAAGGCCGGCCGCCGAGCGACCTCTTTAACATAACAGTTTTATTGCAGCCGAGTGTTTGGCCGTCAGACCGTCACTGGAATGTTCACATCGACACCAACAAAACCACCGCACGGCTAGGCCCCAGATACACATATTGCTTTCAAATAAGCGTATTAAATCCATCGAGAGTAGGTAAGATACATTCATTTTGTACTTACACGCAGACATCTAAACACGAGTAAATATACATAGAAACAACCTACTTTCCCCGTCTTCGTTGTCTTGTTCGGACAGCTGTGTTACGTCGATAGGATAGCTACGGGGCCACACAGAGATTAACGAGAATAAATATAGGAATACATCTACACAGTCTGTTGTAACGGCAAGGGGCTACCAACACATCACACAGTCGGCCATCTTGGATTGCTGACAATCTGAAAATGTACAGGAAATATTGTGTCTGTCGTGTACCTTGTACAGTTGAGTATCCAATTAGATTGAAAATAACGAGAGAGACAATATGATCGTGTAGCTTTTCGTGGATTAGAAAGAGACGGTGATGGCTGTGCAGTTACATATTGATAGCCTCGTCCGGCGCGCGCACATCACAGAATCACTCGGGAGGGTGACGAACACGAATGGTTTAGAGTCAACATAACGGTTTGTTCGCAGTACTCTGCAGGGTTTACTACGCAAGTTCGAATGATGACAATCGCCTTTGAAAGGAAACAAAAAAATGATTCGTCTTTGCGTCAACACTTCACTTCTTCATCAAACTTGCGTAATAACCACTGACCTCTATTAATACAACTACTCTGGACTACGTCCACGTCAAAAAAATTAAGCAACATGATTTGCGCCACGCTGTCAGCAGTGGGGAGCGTCCACTGAACAAATATTAAACGCAAAAAACACTTTTGCATTGAAAAACGTCTGTCATTTGTATTGGAACATTCAGTCCAGTTTGTATTAGTATAGGCTAGTGTTATACTCCATTTCACACGAGTTCAGTGACCACTGTCAAATTCATATAAAGTCAGAAAGTAATTGCGTTATGGATGAATTCAAGTGAAATAGGGTATAGTACCGTCAAGTCAGTTCTAAACCCCTGAGGGGGAGGTTCAGGCGCCCGAGAAGCCGTAGACCTCGAGCACCCTGATCTCGAAGTCGCCGCTGGGGCACAGCGGAGGGTTGTTGAACGTCGAGCAGCGGTCCGTCTTGCCGAACCTTATGTTCTCGTCCATCCAAATGGCCTGTCCGTCTCTGGAAACATACACAAATATTTAAATAAGGCTCTATAGCCAGCCATAATTCAAGTTTTATAGGAGTTATAATATACATCTTATGAATGCTAAGACAATTGAAAGTCACGAGGCAAGTATATAAGGCATACTATTGTATACAAAACATAAGACAGTTGAAAGCATATCTCGAGATGTAATTTACATTTATGTTTATTACAGTGCCGTCTGTGAACTTAAATCTACTTTTATTTGGATGACAGTGAAAAAGAAAACATGTTTCTGTTAAAACACCTCTAATGATCACCCGCTCACAACTTACTCGCTAGTAAATGATTAAAAGTAAAAAATACATACATCCCACTGCTGGGCACAAGCCTTTCCACGTAGAGAACACATTATCATGGGCCGTAACACCACCACGCAATAGCAAACCGGAATCGCAATAAAAACCGGAATCATCGGCTTAACGTGTCTTCCTAGGCTTGTATCGTGGAACCAAAAGACAGTACTAAAAATAATGCTACCATAGCAGCGCTTATTATTATCGTCTTTTCTACTGCTTACTATAAGGTGGTGTCGAGACATTTACTGAGCTTTCAATTAAAGGTTCCAAAGAGCTCACGTCAATAGACTTCTACCTTCTAAAGGTAGAATATGAGTTATGTTATGTTCAAATGAAACCATATTGTATACTAACCCTCCTCCAACAGTAACCATAGTATTATCAGCGGCCATGAACAGCGAGTTAGCGTGCGTTGTGGGAGCATCATCGTCTTGCAAGCAGCCAACCCAGGGATACTTCGCGCGTACGGGATGCAAGCTAAGACATTACTAAAGATGTTATACTGACCCGCCGCCGATAGTTATCATCTTGGTATCAGCAGCCATGAACAGCTCGGAGCCGTGGGCCACTCGCTCGTCGGGCTTGTCGGCGGAGCACCCCACCCACGGGTACTTCGCCCTCTCCGGGTAAAGGCTGCAAGAATCGACGCGTCATGCTTCCGTATGGGGACGTTACCATGGTAGGTAAGAACAGTTAGTTTGAATTGGGAAGGTTATACAGATTGTTTAGTATAACTTGACATTTCGGCAGTCTTGATGGCTCATGTAGGCTGTCGCTTTGTGAATAAACAACACAATGAAATAATTTATTTTTATTTTAGTACTGAAAATTAAACTGTTTTTCCTTAATAGTACGCGTGCTTCCTTTCGCGCTGCATTTAACTTATTGACAGCTGTCAGTGTTGCCAGTTTTATAGCGTGGCCAGTGCACACTCAGACATTCACACCTATCACCATTTTAAGCAACTAAATGCTGCTTGTGTTACGGATACTAGATGACGAACAAATATATTTAATAGATAAATACATATAATTATTTAGAATATGCATAATGTAATACATATATAATGAACATCCAAGACTGGAGAACAAATTTCCGAAAATTCATCACCCAAACACTTGCCTCCACTGGGGATCGAACCCAGGACCTCTCGAGATGGCGACGCCCACACACACACACACGCGCGCACACTGTACACCACTTAATAAGGTTGGTCACAGAAACAATCACAAGCAATCAGTTAGTCAATATTAATTTTTTGCCATCTGCCAACTTATACTTGACCGACTGTAGTTTTTGTTAATGTGGGTTTTTCCCCGAGGGTAGGCGTACGTATTATGTGGTCTGAATTATATTATATGAGTGGATCCTGTGAGGAGATTACGTACTTACTATATGAATGTGATAAAGTACGAACAACAATAATCATATATAAATTACAAATGACAAATACGTATAGCTTAACCACGAATATAAAAAACCTCTGAGGCCGGCAGGAATTTTCTTGTTATTGCAACATTAAGAATACTTAACATAAAAGGTATATTTCCTTGCAAATAATAGCTAATTAAAATAATAGATAATCCTGAGACTTACAATGCTATTATGATGATTAAAACAAAATACGTGACAGTTGACATTTCAAAATGAAATTGCCGAATAAAATTACTGTTACCGTTAAAATAAATAAATTCCATAACTTTTTCGCAATATGGCGAGGTTTTATATTCCTGGTTAGGCTATAAATCTAGCAAGACCAGCGAAACATCATATAATATATTAATGTGGGAAGGCAGTGCAGTAAAACTCAGGGATTCTTCAAACAAACTCTTTTATTTTAAACTTATAAATACCTCTTAGCACACACGTCTATACACACCCTTTTCTTCCGAACGACAACCTCTTCCTTCTCTTTCATTCCCCTTTTATATCTCGCTCAGTCATACGTCATCCGCTATGTTCTTTCACCTCAGAGTAATCGCCTTTCACTAATCGCCTAATATTCCATTTTTACTGATTTACATTCCCACATTAAATTATCGCTATAAAATTTCAAAATAAGTATAGGTTTTTAAGGTGGTGACTAAAAAACCATGTATTTCATGCTAGGAGAGTATAGGGGCAGTTATTAACAAGATATCGATCTCTTTCTTCTACCCTGTTCCCAATTTCATTCGGCACATCATGTTTTTAACTACCGTTCCTTCTTTTCACTCATCTCTCTTTTCCTCGTCATCATCATCTCAGCCAAGACAGCCTACAGTTGAACGAAATCTCAATTAAAACTCAATAATAACACAATCCAATATCTTCAAATACCGAGACGAGAGAGGCGGTACGGGAGTACCGGTTTTAGCAAAACTTAATGTCATTTATGACACTATCCGCACAATTTAAACCCATAGGTATATGGCCCTAGTGTCGCAGCTGAGCAGAAAGAATCATCACAATCTCAATGTCGATTGATCGGAATTTCGGTCAAAAGTAGGCTAGCTAGGTTATATCTTCATTGAACTATACTTCAAATACCTTTCGCTTTAAAATAATAAAAAACAAAATTTCATTTTTTTTTTTATTTTGTTAATTTTTTTTACTAAATTATAATAAGAGTAGTAATCTAGCAACACTGTAATCACAGTAGCACACTGCCGAAATGGGATTTAAGGTACAGGTATACCTTTATCTCTCTGCACACCTATGCTTTGTGTTTACTCATAGAAATTAATACAGACTTGCCCATACATATACAGAGTAGGGATGTTGCGAACATTCGCATCCGCATCCGCAAATGCGGAACTTCCGCATAGATTCGGACATCTGCATCTGCATCCGCATTAATCAGTGCGGATGTTCATGCGGATGCGGATATCATACAAGTAGCGACAAGAAAGACATTGGGCGGGCCCGGCGAGTGGCGCGTGCCGGTCGCACGTGACAATGGGACCAATGGGAACGTAGAAATTGGTGACAAAATTCGGCACGTTTGTTGTGGTGCCTCATTTGTTTCCTTTTAATAAATCATTACGTGTTTGTTTGCGCATATCATATAAAATAAATAGATATTTTAAATATAAAAATAAGTACTTATGTTTGATTTGATTACAATAAAAATGTTAACAATTATATATCATTATCATTGTTATAATTCTTCATTAATAGACTTTATTTACATAATATCTTAAACATCCGCATCTGCATCCACATCCGCGGATGTGAGCCTTCAAAACTCCGCATCCGCATTCGCATCCGCGGATGTGAAAAAGTCAGCATCCGCAACATCCCTGATACAGAGTCTTTAAAAGATATCAGTTTTTGTTTACCATTCCGGGGATAAAGGTGTAGTTACTTATGATTATGTGATGTCATGATAAGATCCATTAATTTTATGTTGTAATAAAATTAATTTATGTTTGATTATAATTCCATTATTTATCTACAAAGCATAGACAAGCTCATGCAACTACCAAATGCAAGTTAAGTTCTATTATCTATGGACATGCAGTGAGAAGAGTAGCATGATCGCATCGCTAAAGAAAGGAAATAGCAGTTCTTAGCAGCTTTTACCCGAAGAACCCAAATTAATAAAATGAGCGCAACATACTATATTTATATAAAATTATACAAAATAAAAAGAAATAAGTTACAATTTTACAAAGTTACAATTGTAATATTTATAACAAAGGGTAAATTAAATTAATAACAACATTTTATTTTTTAAATTTACCGTGAATTTTACTCTTTTTCTAGAAGCAAGCTAGCGTTGTAAGCTGAAAAAACTCTAAGTAAATATAAATATAATTAGATGTACAAATATGAAATATCGTTTTCATACATCATTAGCATCTACATAATAAGAGCATTTATTATGTACGACCATAGACAAATTAAGTGGTATAGATCGCTATTCCCACACATGGATTTTTAGTTCGTCTAAAACTTATTATTGTGGCTTGTACTCCTTCGTTCGACTTATTACGTTAGGTGGCGCTACTATACTAGCGGAATCATAATTTTATGGCAATAGCGATCTATACTACTTAATTTAACTATGGTACTACATATCAAGCTTTAAAGCTTAGTAAGTTTACTAAAGAAGGTTGAAAAATAAGGCATTTTTGGCGACAAAATTTTCTACCTATTTTGCAATTCATCACAGTAGACAATACACATTCTGGTATTATCATTGATTGGTCAGGATTTTAACCCCTTTCATTATATTTTGATACGGATATCAAAAAACAAAAATCTCGCACGCCATAGTGCGAGTTGTACTACTACAAATCTGCCTTCTTCTCCACGACATTTTTAAGCTAATGGCATTACTGGCATACTTGTCAAAAATAGATCAATTTTGCGAACGTGACTCGCTGAAATGAACCAATCCAATTGGTCTATTCGTTTCTCACCGCTTAGCTGTACGCATAGATCTTCTGGAGGAGCACTTAGTGTCGTGGGAAAGAAGCAGTTATACAGGCAAGTCATAGTGCGGTAATTCTTGGTGGTAAAATGGTGACAGTACCTGAAGAGGAATGTCTCGCCGGTACCGAAGTACGCTTGCCGGTTGCCGCGCTCGTCCTTCTGGTTGCGCTCGAACCACCGCGTCGAGCAATACGCTCCGAACACCTGCAAATAGCAACAAAATTTACACATTATCACCGCCGCCGTCCAATCAGCCGTTCACGTCAATTCAATATCTCTCTTTATTTATTTTCAAATCGACGTCTGTCAACAACTAGAAATAATAGACACGGACACGGAGATCGCAGGAGGTCCGTTACACCACAGAAATCGAATCTGAAGTGAGGAGATCCGAAGGCCAGTACAAGGGTAAAATTAATACAACAACAATGACAACATATCATCACGTCTCTGTCCCTAAAGTGGTAGGCAGACAGAGGTAGACCCACATTTCCACAGATATATTTAATAATTAAATAATAAAAAAAGAAATTTATAAATTATTAAGTAAGGGGATTTAGCAATAATAAAATATACGCTATCAATTCACAAAGTGACAAGCGCCCCAATTATACTGCAAACTTACAATTGCGTAACCAATGCGTTTGAAGAAAGAATGATTAGAAGAATAAACATTGGTAATTGAAATGTAAGCTTTTGCTTTACATTCGGTTTGCTATTTTACATAAATCAAAAATTTAAAGCAAAAGCTTACATTTCAATCATCAATGTTTATTCTTCAAAGCATTCTTTCTTCAAACGCATTGGTTACGCAATGGGGATTGTCTCATTTTGTTTAATTGTTATAAAGTGAAAACCGAAGGAATAAGGTTGCTGATCGTAGCCTATTAGTTAGAATGCGAAAATAATCATGGATTATTAATATTTTAGCCTTTAAATGAATAACCTTCATTTGCCCTTCAAATGACGTCACTGTTGGCTGAATATCAGTAATGTGTTTGCTATGACAGAAATGACATTTACAAACACAAGTGTCATAAGTCACAAACAACAAATTATAACCTTACATTGTAAGGTAAATACGATTTGTTCTCTTGTTTTAATAAACAAACGTTTAATAATTATGGAATATAGAAAGTGCTTTGTTCCTACCTGTAAGTTTGTAGTAGAATTGGGGCGCAGGAGTTCTAATTATGCATTGATGTATATAACACTAGATTTGAAAACTGCATTAAATTGCGTCAAAAAAAGCGTAGCCGTTTCCGAAACTCAACGACGTAGCTTTGAAACCACTAAACATTGAAAAAATAAACATATATCTATCCCACTTACGCAAGTCGCAAAAGCTACAGCGCAGTGACTGTACCGTCTCGCTCAGATTAGACAGGATTAGACATATCTCAATGTCAAAATAAAATGGTGGAAGTGTTCCCTGCTCGTGAAATTTTACCACATTTTTATTTTTTAATAATATATATTATTTTTAAATAATTATATTAATATTTTTTTTTCTTATTTGATGTATTTAATCAAGCTTAAAGATATCGTGTTTTCGTAATAAGGTATTATGGGCTGGAGAGCAATGCAAATACTTATTTAAAAATGAAGTAAATAAGTATTAGAAAAAAGTGTCGTGAGTGTAAGACGTGTCGATTTTTATAAATAATTCATTTTGCAAAATTATTAACTCTTTATCTCTTTAAAATTAAATGTTACTAATGCTTGGTAATAAAAAAAAAGTATAACGTATTATTATTTATTACGCAAAATTACAGGTCTGTTGCCATGCATCGGCGACCATACGAAATACGTCGTAATATACTTTTCATCCCACCACCTCGGAAAGTGTAATTTTGCGCTTCGAAATCTGGCTGGAAAATTCTATTTTATTCGCTTGAGCGGCAAAGTAGATTTGAATTTAGAACATCACATATAATGAGTACTCAATATAATTGTAAATTCAAAACGTCATTAAACCTATTTAATGTAACCTCTATGGTGCCAAATTTATGATTAGAACTTTTTAAATTGTGAAAAAATATTTTGTCATTATAAATTGTTTTCTTTTTCATTTTGTCATTTCCTCGCTGAGGTGGGATGAAAAGTTACGTATTGCACTCGAGTGGAAAGATTTTTCACCTTGTGCTCGTTTGTTTCCCTCGCTGACGCTCAGGATTCTAATTTAGAATCACTCGCTGCGCTCGTGATTCAACTTAAGAATCCTTCGCTTGCTCGGTCATCCAAATCGAGCACGCGGTTAAAAAGGAACTTTCCACTCTTGTATAATAAATAACTATTAATAACTTGATGTACTGTAAAATGTAAAAATAAATATTCAAAACTGCTGATAATATGAACAGATAACCTAGCTTTCTCTTTGTAAAATAATTTTAAAAATCGAGTCGGTAGATCCAGAGATTATTCCCTGCAACGTCATAAACTCGTAAGATTGCAAACTTTACCTTTGTTATGCATAGATAAAAGCATCACCTACAATAACGATTGTAATTGCCTCATGAGACAAATAAACATGACAACTTTTGCGGCATATTTTGTCTTCATCAGGAAATTGCTTCGAACATAATGATTGTCGAGTTTGTTGGAAACCAGTCTGTCTCTTTCCGCAGCAATCGGATATTTTTAATCCACCTATCTCGGCTTGCTGCATTTTTAGGCCATGTGCAACATTGTTACTATTTAAAAACCTACATAAAATCACTGATTCCATAAATTACAACATTCTGCCATAAATATGGGAAACCAAAAATGAGTTTTTTATGGCAGCACTGAACCAATTTTAAAACATTTTACATTTTAATTCGTTTTTACGTAAATATGAGCATAAAAAAACAAACTCACGTGTGGAAAGTAACACCCATGGTTTTATTATGTTTTTGGGACCTGGATTCGCACGTTTTGACTACACATTTACCCATAATTAATTTTTTTTCCTTCCGCTTCACTTGGTTGACGTCTCACAGAGCACTAACTGACATAAGCCTCGCATATGGCTGTGGCCATATGCCTAGTGGCTACGCTTTAACGCGTTTACTACAGATCTAGTGTATTATACATCAATGTAATTATGGGATGAATATGTTTTGCTTTTCTATCATAATAACTGTACCTCATTGTTGCACGTCTTGATCATCAGCAGGGTAGGTTCATGGTGTTCTACCCTCACGTAGAAGGTGGTGAGCGAGCAGCCGTGCTCCTCCGTGGTGTAGAGCAGCACCGGCTGGTACATCGTGATGCGCACGGGCAGCCACGACCACAGCGTGAACAGCTGCAACCAGACGGGAGTCTTACACCTTATTACTAATGGCGGAAGGGTTGGTTCATCTTGCAGTATAACCCATTTTTTTGAGTAAGGTAGTTAACCTTGTAAAACTAGAATTTTGAAACGTGTATGAGTATGTCACTATAAGCTTATGAAGGTTACTACTATTTTACACCTTGTCGCTATTCTGATAAAGATTAATTCACCTTCTAGCAAAACTGAATAGTATTGGAGCTTGTTTAAGTAATTCAGTATATTAGAAAGGTAGCATTACTTCTTATCTAAAGAATAAATATCACTTATAATAAGCCAGCAGCCACGTGATTAAGACATTTTTGGCGTTTGCCAGTTATTAAATTATAATGTGACAATAAATGAAATTATAGATATCATTAACAACTTAAAAGACGTGAGTAGATCAAATGAAAATAAGTCATAATTAATATCTACACAAAATATACATCCTAGAAATCTTATACTGAAGAGATGCAGCAAGAATATGTGGAAGAATTGTGTGCTGAATTATAAATAAGTAACTTATCGACAGTTACGAGAAACGAATTTTGAAATCGATGCAGATAGATAAGATAATTAATTTATATTACTTAGATATAATATTAAAAAAAAAAACTATATTTGAAATTCAAAGAACAGAAGTTCATTAAATCCATAATATACTTATTTCTACATTTGTTTTTTTTTTTGATAAAGTTTGTAAATGGATTGTCTAAAATATTTATGATAACTGATAAGTTCCTACTTTCCTCATACTTTTCACCTATTTTAACATATACTTAAGAGTTGATTTTTACCTATTTTTTCAAAAGTTGTTAACTGAATAAAAAACAATATAAGACAGCTAACCTTATAGTAACATATTATACACGTTATAAAAAAAGAAAACACCTGTACACTTTACGGACTCATTTACTAAAAATAAAAAAAAAATACAATTCAAATTTCCTTGTTAGAAATTCAGCTTACCAACCTTAAGTTTTTAATTGAGAACTTATCCATCTATAGATTAATATATACAGAAGTAAGCATGCGTTGATAAAGAAAATCGACAAACAAATTCTCATTAAATTCAAATTAATATCTATAGTACTGGCTATTAAAAAACATGTATGACGTCACAATTATTAGTGGTGTCTGATTAGTCGACGCCTAGGTGCTAAGTGCGGTGCGTACATCAACTGCAACCTACGACACAAGTAACAACTAATTACAGACATACGACATGACATGCAACAATTATATTACTATCCAGTTTTGATACCTAAAGTCCGTTCCAATATACTCTATACCATTATTTGTTCAGAGATTAAAATAGAGATGAAATGTTAAGATTTGATATTGCAATTTCAAATTTGTTGTTTGACGAGTCAGACAACTTTTTCATAGACGAACCTCAATTCGTACGTTCGTACCAAATTGAGTACCTACTATACAGCAAACAGACAATGCGTTTGTATATCTATCAAAAATAATTTCTATGGAAAATTTTGTTTTAAGTTGAACTTTATTTTAAGCCGTTCTTGGTCCCGGTGGCTATTGTAACTGTTTCTAACCACCAACCCGCATTGGGCCAGCGTGATGGTGTTATGGACCATAATCCTCATGTTTCTCCATGAAGAAGGCCTGTGCCCAGCAGTGCGACACATACAGGCTGAGGACGTTTAATTCTATTCTCTTTTTTCCACCATTTATTTTGTAAATTTTGTTCTGTTTTTGGTTCTTATAAAATTAGCAACAAAATTAAGATTACAATATTTTAGAACAACGAACACATTGCAAATGTGGATCTGTATATTGGAATGGGCCGTAGGCTAACACCACGAGGTTATTATTCTCAGTTTTCATATAACTATGTAATAACAGCACATACATTTATGGCAGAAGAAAACTTTATGAAAAAATTGCAACATTACCACAAACAAGGTAGATTTTGCTGTGTGGTCTGTGTATTTGTGAATTACGGAGTTTCCTTATTGCCTTGTAAACGTAATCTAGTACTACGTGTAGTAAATCATTCGCATAACCAGATGGTAAATAAATATATCTGTAAAGCGATTTATCTAATTTCAAAATCGTATAACTTAATAATCGCTGTACAAATATTATTCTATTATTATTAATAGAAGTCTTCTGATATAAAATCTCATAAAATGGAGAAATGTTCAGTCAATTCTATCTAGATGTCAACTCGTGAAGGTTTTTGTAATGTTTTATTATTCGTGTTAATTATCTCCAAAAAAAATGTATAAGAACGACTTTAATCCCTTATATGCACCGCACCACGATTTAAAATGCTGTAACATAAATTACATCAAGAGACTTCATACATATTGAGTTATACTATCAGGAATTGGAACAGGCAGAATTGAACTTTACTCGAAAAAAAGACACGCACATAGGGTGGAAAATTCCTTTCGATCAAAAATATCACATTTTTTTCCCGACAAAATAAATTACGTAATAATTGTCAATGATTCTCTAGTACATAATCGGACAAAGTCGGGGTAGCGGAGGTATTGAGTAACTAAGTACATCTAATTTGAGATACAATACATCTTTCTTTCTTTCATTGTGGTCTGTGCATGGCGGCAGGCTCGCCACCTGTTACATGGGAACTTCACATATCTGACGAAATGTGGGTGTTACACCTCTGCCCACCCTTCGGAGAATAATGCGTGATGATGTTGTTAATCTTGTTTCTAAATTAATTGTATGAGTATCAAGGATAATAAGGTTCAAATTTCTTTGCAAATGTACTTAAATCTCATTATAGTTATAGCAATTAAGAAAATTATTACCTCTATGTGTATACCTTTAGTATTTTCAAACTCTGTCTATTCCTTTCCCTGTATATTATACGAATACAGTGAAACATGGCATACTACATCTATGATTAATCCAAAATACAATACATTTCTACATTATGATCCTAAATAAATCTACAATGAGAACAAATTAGTCTAATAATACTGACTATTAATTCTAAAGGTGAGGATTACTGATAATTCATATAGGCCTTTATAGACAAGAAGCATTCCAACAGTTACTGCTATCAGAGTGCTAGTCATCTAAGAGGCTCATTCGATCCCCGAGAAGGCCCGATATCTCTTGTGCTCAGAGTATGTGGGAGTTAGATATTCCAAAAAGATTCTGTATAGAAGTTGAGAATTTGGAAGAAGTGGACATAATTTACGTATGTGGTCGCCAGATGTTCTGGGTCAAGTTTTGTTTCAACGTGGCTCGTTACTTTTTAAAAAGGTCACAGAGAAGAAAATGTATTTTACAATCAAATCGAACCTTCGTAAAAAAAAATACTACTTTTCATCCAAATAACAATTAAATTCACGACATGGTGAAATTCACGCCAGTGCGTGATGAAGTTATATCATTCACCAAGTCACAAGTTGGGCGCCACTAGTTACCTCAAATTAAAAAAAAATCACGTCATAATAATAATATTTGAACGTACAAAAAGACACCATCACTATCTAAAATAATCAACAAATAATAAAAAAAATACTAACCACCCACATCTTATTCTAATTGGGCATTGGTAAAATAAGATTTTCGATAATTCCAAACGCTCTCCATAGTTGTTTCGTATTAAATTGATGTTGAATGTCGCATGCAAAAATATGTATATATGCTCTTAATTAGTGTAACGCTTTATGAGAATCAGTTACATTTACCGTGAAAAGTATACTCATGAATTACATTTTAACAGTTACCACCTCTTTGGGATTAAATGTTTTCTTTTATTACATATAATTTAAATGTACCCTATGATGTGAGATGGAATTTATAATGTTATTATTAGTTTACCCACATTGGCCGCAATTTTTCTCATCACAAGCTACGTCATACCGTCTGATGATATCTACTTCCCCAAAGTCCCACGTTGGGCGCCACTGTCCCTAATGGCGCCCAGACTAAAAATGTCTTCACAAGATATTTATTTCTTATTTATTAACGATCCCCATACACTTCCCTGTGACAAGTAACCCACGTTGAAACAAAGTATCGGACATGCACGAGCCGAGTGCCACCGCTACCCCGTTAGTATACACCGAGCAAACCTTCTGCCGGAGGTCGGAGGCGTGGTGCCGCCGGTCGCTGAACACCGCGTTAGGGAATGGGAACCACAGGGCCTTGTGCGAGGAGCGCGGGCTCTGCGAACACCCGCTACTTAGTGGGCAGGAATGCTCAAGCTCAATTGTACCCACCATACCATATTTGGTTGGCAATAAACTATATTAAAACAAAGGTTTATCGCCAGTACAGAAGTGCCATACTACGCATTATATCGAATTGTAAAAACTCTAAATGATCACAATAAAGTAAAAAAAAATAGAATGCAAGTGAAAGACTTATATTGATTTGCAAATAGTAGTTTATGTAACTGTCACATATTATAGGTTATTAAAACACGAGCGTGGTTTTAAAAAACGAGCACTGGCGAGTTTTTTAATAGTATCACGCGAGTCTAACCTGTTGCATAATGGTCATTATGTTACAGATTCCATTTTTAAATTTGCGTTTTTATCATCTGTGTTAAAAAGTATGTCATTGTGAGTTCGAGTCGGAGTTCATAATTCGAACATTATAACATGAGTGTAGATAAACTTTATTTAAAAACGCTTATGTACCAAAATAAGCAGTTCTCGTGTGAAGTAAATGCTTTAAAGGTAGGGGAGTTCCACACCACAGTTGATTTAAAAACTTTGATAAAAAAAAGCTGCCTCTCAAAGTGCAGCATGGAAGTTGAATATTAATAGGAAACACGCTTCACTTGAAGGAAAATTAAGAGGTATGAAGAGAGTTCGCTAATAATTAATCTCACTTGATGCAATTGTTTTAAATTTTCGATTATTTTGGAAGAATTTTTGGAAGAAACATGGTAATAATTGTATGATTCTTCCTATATCGGCTTATTTAAATTTATTTTGATTAACACATGAGCACCCCTGCCCTTAGATCTACGAAGTGTCGTCTATGCTATGAGGCATTCTTGAGAAGTATTTTTTCATTCGCTAGAAACAAAGTACAATCAAAACCAAAATATGCTCTTTTGATAGTTTTCATTACAAAGTGTAAGACTTGAATAAGGTTCATTGCTTTTGAATGTACTAAACTTAAGTATACAAACATCTATTACACTTAAATAACTTGCGTTTCACATTAGCCTAGCTTTTATAACTAAATGTTTATGTATGACTTGAAGCCTATGAACGAAGATATACGAACAATCACACAATAAAAGATTGAGGAAGAATTTCTTACGATTAATAAGGAAGTTTCATTGTAGTAATGATGTGTTATATGTAATAATTACATCTAAGGTTATAAATGAGACTTGGCGTTAATTATAGTTCACGAATTCATCTGATAGAATTAAAATTTCGCCAAATAAAACTGTCCACCACTTAGTAAGTGGTTCGAGTCAGACATGTGATATTGGCAGTATTTGGTTTCTAAGAAGTAATACATAGAACACACTGTACAGACGTCGACAACGAAGCGATCATAAACAAAGGAACGTAGCTGTCATGCAAACTCTAGCTGAAATACTTACCGTTGGCAAATCAAAAAACGAAGCGATATCTATAGGACCTGTATCCAAATAAAAAAAAAACACCTAAGTGACAAGCGGTGCATCTAAACATCGAGTCGCCGCAAGCCGCAACGAGCGACACTTATGTTATCCTTACTTCGCTCTGGTCAAGTATCTGCGACTTGATCGCCTGTATAGGGTACACCCCCATCGAAAGGGCGCGCGGGCCCGGCGAATGCGAACCCTAACGGAATCAAACGGCACACAGTTAGCACTCACACAAAACAATCGATAACATGCGACTCGGAACCAGTCACGGTGTTCTCGCATTTCTGTTAATCAAATCTCAAGCTGTGTTCAACGGTTACTCTGAAAATTTACATTTGTATTATCCGTAAACGCAACACACGCATGCCACGTATCATTGATTTCGAGTCGAAGAAATATCTTACAAAGTAGAAAACATTAAGAACACTGAAAGAAATACAGAGTAAGATCAAACAGTGAAAGCTAATGAATGATTGGAAATATCTTCTTTTTTATTTTATTCTTGATGATTTACAAAATTTGCGACTGAATGATCACATAGAACACAACATAATCATTCACAAACCTCTCGCTACACAGACTAAACATAACAGAATTCGATGGAGTCGAAAACTAAACGAGAAAAAATATACATTGGAAAAAATAGTGGACACTCAAATGTCGAATTTGCAAACGAATTCGATTTAATAGTTAGTCATGTTAGAATCGCAATCGTATGAATCGAATGATAAATAAAAGCCAAAGCCACGCCTAATGTCGTCTTGTACGATACCATCTGTTTGCACGTTTCCTCAGACATTTTCTGCAAACCAAGTAAAATCTCAGATATATTTGACACTTCAATAAAAGTAACAGTGCGTGGTGGAGTTAGATATCTTGAGTGTGTGTTAGATATTACACCCTTAACATATTATTATAGACGGTATTCCTAGTAAGATAGAGTTGTAAATGAAATAAATACTCTTATAGTCTTCCTTCAACGTAGCGCCGTTGTGAACGCAAAGTTTTTTACGAAGCATCGCAATTCAACGACAGGTTATCAAAATGACGAATAAATTTTTCTTAAAAATCCATTTTGTTTTGATTTATTAGATCTAGAAGGACCGGTTTCAAAACGTTGCTTATAATTTTCTGTTGCTTCCGGTATAATATATTGAATGGAAGAATTAACTAATTTAAAAAAATGAAACAATATTTACTGTACTCTAAACAAAATTCATATTAAAAATAGACCGAAAACGCAACCTTATAACACGTTGGCGAGTGTGCTATTTAATGGCCAAAAAGCAAACAGCAGCTGCACACTTAACATAATAATCATTAAGAAGTTTTAACTGCTTCTGAAGTTCAAAATCGTTGTCTGTTAACCTCCAAATTGCGATGTTCCGCACAAAACCAAAATACAATCTCACTCATCAAAATCCTAAAACTACCCTCATTTTTCAGTGTAAAGCTTTGTCTTTGTGTGTGTACCAACGTACCTCCCTAATGGTGAGTGTGTGCGACATCATCTGTATGTTGACTTGCGACTGGCTGGTGGGCAGGTTGTCGGAGGAGCGCGACCGCACCAGCCGCGAGCCGGTGATCACCTGCTTGGACTTGAGGGTCATCTCGGTCTTGATGAACACCCTTGATATGTACTGTGAACTGAGGTTTGAAAAATGTTAATATTAGGTCCTTACCTATGAAATTGGTGTTTTGTATGGAGATTTTGGTGAATTCTGCATTTTCCATACTAAAATTTTTTCAGTTTTCTTCACGACGACAAATCCACAGATAATAAATAATATTTGGCATCTATCATTAGACAAGCTTTAGTAATATGTGTAATATCACACTTCATAAAAATTATTTATCGTTTTTAAGTGAATGCAAATAAAATGATGTATTCGGGAGGCACTTAAAAAGAGTTGTCTCCGTGTCCAACTTTAACACAATTAAACTTACAACAAATTATCAAAACAAATCAAAAGAGCTCAAAAATATAGTCTATTTTTAGACGAGGTAATTATTTTTTAGGAATACTCTGAATCTTAATAGTAACCTTTGTCTGTAACTATTACTAAAAGAGAAAAGAAATACCAATTTCATAGGTAAGGACCTAATATATAGATTTCGTGTGTGAGTTGAGTTGAAAATTCGTTATTTTGTTATTTATTTATTTATTTACCAAAAACCACAGCACTTACAAATTATGATAGTCTTACAATTTTTGAACTGAACAAATTGCCAATGAAAGGTTTTTCTTTATTTAGTTATTTATAAGCAAAGACAAAAGACATAAAGAAAAAATTATAGATAATGATGCTTGATTATTGATGCTTTTTTAACTTGAAGTTATAAGGTCTACGATGGTGTGAGCTTTCGAGGTGTCTGTTCAACCTAAGTAGTTAGTAGATTAAGCTCAATTTAGGATGCCTTTCCACCTGAGCAATATTATGTAGCTATGCTGTGTGCGAGGAAAAATAGACCAATAGGATTGCTTCGTTTCACGTGACTTGCAAAATGGTGCCAAAATGGACCCTTACCTTAATGCTACGATTGCTCTAAACCACAATCTGAGCCACAGCTGAAATGAGGACAATGACGGAACGAGCTTGCCCAGAAGGTGCCTATTCTCAACCTAAGTAGTTTATAGATAAAGCTCAATTCACCTTAATGCCCTAATGCTGAACGCAGTCCGCAAAAGCTTGGTGGGCGAGGCGGGCATGTTCCGGCAGAACTTGTCGATGGCGTGATCCACGCCGTTCTTGGTCGCCTCGGCGTACCAGTCCGAGCTCTGGTTCGTCGAGTGCTTGTGGAACAGGATTAGGATAGCTAGCGCTACCCTGTAGAACACCTAGAAACATGTAAATAGGAAAATCATGACATTGCACGAAAGAAATCTAGGTCTATACTAGTTACACCAAGGGCTGAACATTCTGTAGTAAGTTATTGCAAAAAATACTATTTAAGATAAGTAAATCATCGTCATTCGCTTACAAATAAAAGCGTGTATCCTCTTCTAATTTTGGGTATTTTTTGTACAAGTTCTTTCATCTGTGATTTAACTTTCGATGCCCAATAATGAGAACCATCCGAGTAGAAGGATCTGATAATCATCATCAGTACAAGTTCGTCCACTGCTCGACAGGTATATAGGACTTTCCTAATGCACGCCAACGCTCTTTGTCTTCGGCCGATCGCATCCAACCCACTCCAACCAACCTACATAAATACACTTAAGAACTATCATGGACCGAAGAGAAGAAGTTTCCGGAGACTATAATTAAAATACTCATTGCCTCTCACTGTTTCATTCGCGTCGAAGCGAGAGGCAATGAGTAATTTTTGTTTTTGGAAAATTTTCACTTTATATCCTCCGTATACGGTATGTCTGAGGCTGTCCATTTTTTCCAATTCTTTAGCACATTACCAAGAATTGGGCAAGCACATATTTAGGCGCAAGAATGTACCAACTGCTTTTCTTGCCCTAGCATCTCGTAAAAGGCGACTAAGGGCGTATTGTGTACTGGGTCTGTCATTGTGTAGGCGCTGAGCTAGCCACTTGTTACTCTCTTTCACGATGTTTCATCTGACCAAACCCAATTTTTCTATGGCTAAATGTGGTCTTAAGGAACACAGCGCTCTTTGGACTCTGCCTACCCCTTCGGGGTTTGCAGGCGTGATTGTATGTATGTATGTTTAGCATGTTAACTAAAACTCTAATGGCTATCATAATCTCACCTTGATGCCTTCGTGAAAGAAGCAGTCGAGCACGCGTACTAGATGGGGGAAAGGTAACGCTGCCAGGATCCACCACTGCCAGTCCGCGTAGATGCGCTCGGGGCCAATGGCTCCGGACAGCCGCGACAGATGCTGCGCAGCCGACTTCTGCAACCAACGCCCTAGTGTACGGTAACGGGATACATGCGAAATGTTCAAATATGAACTGTAAAACAATGCACCATGAGTCAGTTTTGCGAAATATAGATACCAATATATAAAGCCCTTTTCCAATAGGACAAACAGATATTATTATGTATTAGATACATCTAGCTCTTATCTACCACGTGCGCATTTATTACCAATTTTATACATTTCTTTAATTTGACGTAAATGAAATTTGATCTGGACCTTCTTTAGAATGTATCCGAATTTTTTAAAATAAAGTATGATTTAAGTATGAAGCTTCATACGCAAATAAGAGATCAGGGTTCAGGGACCCAATATAAAATACATAGAAACTAATACAAAATATAATAAACGCATTTATTGAAAAGAATGCAATGCTGCCGCCATAAAACCCAGATGTGTATCTGATAAGAAACATACCTAGACCTACATAAGTTTCTCATCCATATCAAAATAAATCTGGCTGAAAGGAACCAAGTTCCCAGATAACTCTTAACAAGAAAGTCTCCTTCACGGTTCGCGCGGCTAATCTCTGGAACTCTTTACGATCTGTAAGAGATTGTCAGACGCTCACGCTCTTTAAAAAACGGCTTATGGAACACTATCTCAATTTAACGTAACTTTTACTTTATTATTTTTATTTATTTGCCTCACTTATTCTCACTTGACGTTTCCATCACCGTATATTCACATCCGTATCATGTGTTTATGTAATTTAATATGTACCTTAATATTTATACGTATATATATATATATATATATATATATATATATATTATATGATATATTATTATATATTTTTTAGTTCACGCGATTCAGTCTACTTCTCAGCATTTCTCCTATAGCAGGTGGTCTGAAAGATATATCTATTAGAAATAAGCCCTACCTTTTGTACTCGTCTTTTTATTTTTAATATTCAAAATTTTTCTTTTGTGTACAATAAATAGTTAAATAAATAATAAATAAGAAAGAAAAAGGAACATCTTGGGACGCAAATAAAATCAAAACATACTGTAGACGCTTTTACTAAATAAAAACTTCTTTAGTTAGGTACTAAAAAAACCCTACACTCCTACGGGGCGTAGGAGTGTAGGGTACACTGAAACAGTCCAAAGTTTGAGACATACCTAAGAAAAACAATCAATTTTGTACTCTATTCCAAATACATTAAGGTCATTTACTCCGTCTTGCTGCTTACCGTGCCTCGCATTCTAGCTAGTATTTAGTGGTAAATAATATTTAGATTTCCTTGAATTTATCGATTTAATCATTAATACGACGCAACCAATTTTCCCTCCAACATAATAGATTCGATAACACGTAGCGTATTAGCTATACACCAGCAGGCGCCATATTATGAACACTATCTGGAAAGTTTCCTTAGGTTTTATTACTTATACATTAATTTGTTGCTTTTGTAATAGAAATACCCAAAAATAGTAATTCAGTCAATATAAGATCTCACGCAAAAACATAACTAAAAGCCTAGTCATAATTAGCATATAGTACGCGAGAATATAAAAACCGCAACCCATACGCGCCAAAAGCATTATCAATTAACAAAACTACGCGACTTTAGTAATAGTGAACACGTGACAGTGCCACTGGCCTGCTATCGACCCTTCAGCAAAGGGTTCAAGAATAGTCCATCGATTTTCACTGGCCGTTCACCCAAGTTAATTATTTATCGATAACGTAGTTCACAACCCTCGCCCTGGCCTGCCACAATGTAAATCACGTTTATCTACGTGACAATTACCCATTTTGTCACCAGTTGTATTCATACAATAAATATTATTAACAAGTAATCCATTGATATGTACATTTTGACGTGTCTTGAGAAGCTAATATCATTATAATTTATTTATTCGCAATAAATCAAGATAAAAAAGGCAGGTACAATTTTGGATCCACGTTCATAACATAGTTCCAACTTTTGAAACAAAGTGTTCCTGTTATTGCCTATTACCTTCGATACAACATGATTTCTATTACTAACATCTTTAGTCATTATTCAGCTCCATCAACCACTTATCTCCATCTCACGTCATAGTTCACACCCTCTATCCACCTCTTGGTCTTAGGCCCGTATTACGGAACTAAACTCAAGCGTAGATCTCTGCTTGAGCACTGTTAGAGAGGGATTGCGCTATTGATCCCACACAGCGCCATTCCTTTTAAACTGCGCTCAAGCAGAGATCTACGCTTGAGTTTGGTTCTGTAATACGGGCCTTAATCTCGAAGGCTAAAAGATATAACTACTGCATTCTACTTATTATGACTTTCATCCTTCCTCACCACATACCCATAACACAACAAACTATGTTCTTAGTCACTGGTGCTACTTTAAAACTAGCTAACGTTTTCCCAACTGTGTCAAGAATTGTGTGTGAGGTAGATTTATTAACTGTGAATAATGAGTGAATATTTAAGCTTGAGCATGAACCGCCAAAATAGTCAACATTAACCCTTATTCACCTTGATATGTAAAACAAAATCCAAATACATAAAACTACATATGTTGTAATCTGAATTATGTGCCTAAGCACGACGACGCTCAAGTATTTACGATATGATATTTTATTACTGATATAATCGAAACATGCACTCCGATTAATGTGCCTAATCCTATTGATCGGAGTGCATGTTTCAATGAATTCTCTAAAGATAAAATAGATGCAATAAGATTTATTGGTTGTGGTGTTTTGTATAGACATAGTGATAGTAAGATTAAATAAAGATTCAAGATTTAATTAAAAGTGACATTAAAAGTGACAAAAATTTTATGATTGGCTATTTAAAAAAGTGGCTCATGAGTTTCTTGCCGGGTTCTTCTCATGAAAAGCCTTACTCTCGGAATCCGGCCGCTTGTATCGATTACAACCACAGTCAACGAAGTACCTGTACTGTCCTGTGGATGTACTTGTTACAAGCGCTCGCGGTAATGAAGTTAAAAACAATAGTATAATTTAATACTGTAATTTAAAATAATAATTTTAATTTAAAATAATTTACAATAAACTATTTATTTGTAAAATACATAATATGTAAAATGTTAAATGTTGACGATTTTAAGTGCCGAACTTGGCCTATGAAATAAAATTATTTTTGATTGATTTTGATTGATTGATGATTTCCTCTATTCTACAATATGGGTTCCTTCAAGAGAGGATGTGAAGGAGTACCTTAATGGGCTATAGCAAGGTGGAGATAGCTACATAGAATAGTATAGACCTTGCGATTTCCGCCATTGGGCTGTCCTACTGCTAACCATTAGATGTCCTTCAAAAGACTCAAATAAACTGAGTGCAGAGTACCAGTCTAGAAGCTGTAGCATGGAGCCTACCGCTCCATTCTTTAGTTTTAAGCTAGTTTTTAAGGTTTTTGTTATTTGTATGGGTGTATTTTTGGCTATAACTTTCAAAATTCTCAGTTTGCAAGGGTTTTCTCGGTAGCTGATATATCTTTAGTTCGTAGCGCATCATGTAGTATAGAGCCTTCCCTTCCATTTTGTACTTTTAGTTAGTTATTTCAATATTTTTTATTTGTATGGGGTTATCTATTTATGCCTATATCTCTTTTTTATCTCATTTTGTAAGGGTTTTCGGGGTAATTTTTATATATTTAATCTATGGCGAATCTATTTTCATGCTTTTTCTCTTAACGTTTCATATTATTTTATGTAGTATTTTCGATTTCTCATTTCATTATATTTAATATTTTAATTATTTGACATGACGTATCAATTGTCATCCTTCCATATTTACTTAGACGTAGGTTTTATATATTTTGTTTTATTTCTCTTTCTGTCTTATAGCTACCGAGAGAATACGCACCATTTTACTTTTCTGTTTGGCTTTTCTTTTTATTTCAAAATTAAATGTCTGGGATCGTTCCTATATAAGCCAATGATTCCAGACATCGTGGTTCATTTCCTCGAGTCGCGTCTTTTAATACGTATATGAATATTGGCTGTTCCCGTGCCTTTGACATTGGCTCGGGACCGAATCGAATCGAAGCTGTGGTCCTACGTGACGCTCTCCGTGTCTTTCTCCGAGCTTCGAGTTTCTCCGAGCTTCGTGTCCGTCCGTGCCCCGTGTCTCTCCGAGGCCTCTACCCTCCATTGTGGGCCTACCCCCGCGTCGGCATCGTGGTGCTGTGCTGCCTGCTGTGCCGCCCACTGCGAGTAACTGCCAGGCGGTTAACGTCGG